>OY756208.1:25743958-26987199 GCA_963576795.1 Metopia argyrocephala
AACTAAACTATTGTATTGTCTATTATAATTTTTTTTTTTGTTATTTCTAATATCCTTAGTATGTCTATTAAAATCGGACAATCGTTGTTTGACACAAAAAATTATAAATCTAAGAAAGTTATTGCTGAGCTCAGCAATTTTTTAATCTAAAATTTCTTTTTCGAAATTATAAAATTAACTTTTTAAAACTATTTTTCATGCATCTTAGTGCTATATATGTTTTCCCAACTGTTTGTTTCTAAATCAAATCTAAAACAAATAATGAATTATTAGACGGCAATACATCACTATTCGATACCCTACAGCAGTTGCAGTGAACACATACACAATACTTTGATATTTACATTTTAATAGGCTTTTTGTCAAAGTAAACAGCAGGAATTTTTATTGCCAAGATGTGATTGGCCATTGTGCTCTCGTGGTTGTGAAAGCACCAAGTTGTTTTGCAAAATCTCGCATATTATTCATATGACATATTTGCACACAACATTGTATCAATAGAAAATGTAATCTCTTAGTAAAGCTCATAAGAATATGAAGTTTTCGCTCCGCATTTATCAGAAGCAAAAAGTTTCATATTTTACCTACTGATGTTATTTTCACCTCGACCAAATAAATAACTTGATAATATGTTGGTATATATATTACATATTATACTTATACATATTCATGTGCTTATTGGCGGCTCTTAAATTTGGTCTGCCATGTTAGTAGGATAACACACATACATACATAAATGCCCATTACAACCCTGTTTCAGAGTTACGGCATAGCTTCCTACAGCACCCGCGTTGTGTTGTTTAAAGTCGACTCCGAACGACTGACTAGAGAAGCTTATTCATGGCATTCAGTTACTCTGGGAGCTTTTGCAAGACGACTGTTAAGAGGTAGTCATCTATTTTTTTTTTGTCAGATGTCAGAGCTGGGGTTTGCACCCGGAGCTCTCGTCTAAGTAAGCCAACACTCTAACCATTAGATGACATCGACAAGGCTAACATAGTAAAATATATATTTTTAGTACAATTTTATATTTTGGTCAATCTTGTTTTCTTCAAGGACAATGCAATGAAACGTTTAGAGCGGGTATGTAATTTTTTTAAGATCATTTTTAGTACAATTTCTCTTTACTTTTACCCTCAATATAGGCTTCTGCATCAGTTCTGAATTTCTTTACAGTGAGTATTTTCTTAAAGGTTTTTAAAAAGGGGATAGTAGTCAATAATGTTGTTAAAATACGAGTATCGCTTATTTTCAGCTTAACAATTCGTCGTGCGGGTCTTTTTGTGCCCCGTCCGCCATTTTATATATCTCGAGTTAATGATGCCACTTTAGGTTTTTGACACCAAAATTTTTAAAATATGCAAACTGTTTTCGGCTATTTATTTCCGAAACTGAACGAGATATCCAAAAACGGATTACAGAATTGAAAAATTTGGGGTCGAAAACCTGAAGAGATATATAAAAAATATGAAATGGCGGTTAAAGCACATAAACTCTCGCATGACGACTTGCTGAATATAAATGAGAAAAGAAAACCTAACCTTGGTTTAAATCACCTCACAAAAACGCAACAATAGTACTTTAAGTGCTTGACTTACAATTAATTAGTCTTGGGTTTCTCTTATTATAAGGACTTTAAGAGTTTTACACCTGAAAAATTAACAGATGATAAGGCAATTTAGATTAATTTCTTTTTAAATATAACATAACAACCACCCACTGTTGTGTAGGGTATAAATCAGACATTGAATAGGTGAAATAAAGAAGATGTGTGTGTGTGTGCGTGTGGCATAAACGCAATGAGAAAAAAGTTACACAAAAACGAATTTGGAATGGAACGTGATTTACTCAAAAATATAAGAAAATATTGTTTTTTTTTTGTCTCTAATAAAGCAGGTACCAAAAAAAGAGCAACAAAGAAGAAAAAAAGAAATGATGAAACGCTTAAATTGATAAAGATACACAAGAGCTCATCATTGCCATAACGATAACAGGCAGCCTAGTATGAGATATTTATAAGAAAGAAAATCCACAACAAATTCTTATAAACAGAAGAATATAAACCCTAGTTACCCTTGGATTTACAATTATTAACAAAGACCACGATTTCTACCTGTTCAAATACGTGGAATTGAACGGATATTTGTACACTATACGCAATGTAAGAGAAAGAAAGGAAGAAAAGTGTTTCATTGTACAAGTATTTAAATGTAATAAATGAAAAAAGAAATGCTAAATAATGCTCAAGTATCATCAGCAATTTTTTATTTTACTTTCCTTTTTTTTTGTTTATTAAAAGCTTTCAATCTTTATGTACACCTAACGACTAATATCTCATATACTTATATAGTATACAGTATAAAGTAAGAAAATAAAAGGAGGGCTGTTTCGGTTGTCAACCCCTAGAAGATAGTGAGTGGTGGAGTAGAGTTATATGTACGAGCATATTCAAACATATTGATGGTTATGCGACAAACCTGTGTAGTTGAAATAAAAAAAAACCGAGTACGAGTATAAAAAGTAAGCAAAAGAAAAGAAACTCAAATTGAATTGAAAAACCTTTTACCTTTATTGTAGATGGCGACGCACCGTTAAGCTATTGCTTCTGTCAGCCAGTTACTAATACCAACCAAGCAAAACCGTCTGTTTTAAACATTTGATTTTGTCAGAGTGTAGTCAGTTAATGTCTTGAGGCTGATACAGACAACCTGAGTACAAATAGTAGCTGATATTTTAAACATCATGCTCCACATTCAAATCAACTCTTTTACTATTTTTTCATTTTCCATTCGGTTTTTTTATTATTTTGCTGAAAAGTAAAAGCCTTTAAGTAATTTTCAACATATTTCATGCAACAGCCAACATTTACAAATAAAGCATAACAAAAACTTGAATAAAATATGTATCTTCAGATGAAAAGTTCATCTTATCAGATCGTGATATTTTTTTTTTCTTCAAACTATAAAACATAAAACAAAAATTCTAACCCGTAGGCTGTTAGAAAATGATGATGCCAGCCTACACCTGTTACACGAGATGTTTTTGAAATTATTTATATGTGTTGAGCAAACTTCGCAGCGTTGTTAAGCAAGTGTGAGGTGTAGATTTGTTGCCAATTTTCAATTTCTTAGAAAATTTTTTTGAGAAAGGTTACTCATATAAAAAAATAAGAAAAGTCCTGAAGCAAATAAAAATATGTTTAAAAAAAATAATTCTTACATGCATATTTACAACTTTTTGGAAACTGTTTAAGAAGCCGACATAAATCGTATATTTATTTGACATTTTTAAAAATGAACTCAAGGGTTTATCGTTCTTGCTGTTGTATCGAGTTACCGCTTCAATGGTTGTACAACAGTCACTCGGGCAAAGCTGTCATGTCATTCATTTAGATAAGTAGGTAGGGCAAATGGCTAGTTAATCAAAAACGTGTTCCACTATAATTAGCACAAGGTGCCGTTTTGAAACCATTCATTGAGAGTGAGGTTTTTTATTCAAGAATATGGAAGGACTTAACAACCAAGTATTAAAGATCGTTATAATCGACGTACTGTGTGCAGAAAATGGCAAAAATATAATGAAATTTAAAGACGTAGTGAAACCTGTGCATCATCACTATGTATGTACTGCTAACATTATCACCTACATTAGTCAGGGAGAGCCGGGTAGTTCAAAATTATCGATTCCATAACATTCTTAGTAATTGAGCTGTTTTTCCGTTATCATTATTTCGTATGCTGCATTTGGATTAGTACCTGCATACATATAAAGTTCGACTCACAATAGAACTAAAGTCGGCTAACCTTTCACAACACCGTAGATATGCTATTTGCTAATGCAACAGGCTTTCAATGTAAAAATTTCTTAATCGATGGTTACTTCAACCAGCAAAATTGTCGCACTAGTTATTGTAGAAAAGTAATTACAATTTGAAGACGCTCGCCACTCAAATTCAACATCCACCGACAGATGGGTCAATTGCTGTTGATCACCAAGGGTGTAGGTATACACTAGCCTTTGAGTGGTCAAATTGACTGCAACTTCTCTCATCAATAAAAAAAGGAGGATAATAACAAAATTAAATAAAATCTATCTATTTTAATGTTTGTGAAGATAAATTCGAATTTGAAAAGCAAAGACATAAACCATCTTTCTTTAGCTAACACATTTTTTGCGTTAACAGAGCTCTGTTAATAGTTTAACAGCGACTATGTACGGGTATTTCAGGACTTATTAGGCGTTTAATGGACACACATTCCAATTTTAGGAAGAAAAGGTACCCCCATATGGAAGCTATATTGTTCACTTTGTATCTCATAAAAAAAAAAATTCATATTTATTTAGTTTTAGGTTAAAAAAAAGCCGAAACAAATTCTTTCAAAAAAAAACCAAATAAGTGGAGAAGATCAGTGGCCATTATGGAAAAATACGAAAATGCACATATATCACACTATATGGAGATGATACTCCAAGGGGTCCCCAATGACGCTGTGTTAGTGGTATTCCTGAAATAATTTTGGGATTTGAGAAAATTAAATTTGAAAAATTCAATTTTTTTGCAAAATGACTGGAGAAGATCAGTGGCCATTATGGAAAAATACGAAAATGCACATATATCACACTATATGGAGATGATACTCCAAGGGGTCCCCAATGACGCTGTGTTAGTGGTATTCCTGAAATAATTTTGGGATTTGAGAAAATTAAATTTGAAAAATTCAATTTTTTTGCAAAATGACTGGAGAAGATCAGTGGCCATTATGGAAAAATACGAAAATGCACATATATCACACTATATGGAGATGATAGTCCAAGGGGTCCCCAATGACGCTGTGTTAGTGGTATTCCTGAAATAATTTTGGGATTTGAGAAAATTAAATTTGAAAAATTCAATTTTTTTGCAAAATGACTGGAGAAGATCAGTGGCCATTATGGAAAAATACGAAAATGCACATATATCACACTATATGGAGATGATACTCCAAGGGGTCCCCAATGACGCTGTATTAGTGTATTAGTATTAGTTATTTATTTTAGTTTTGATTCACTATATGTTTCATATGCAGGTAATGTTAACATTACTCTGTTAACTAATTCTGTTGTTAAAAAGAATTTAACTTTCGTAGCTAACTTCACACACTTCTTCTCCAGTCATTTTGCAAAAAAATTGAATTTTTCAAATTTAATTTTCTCAAATCCCAAAATTATTTCAGGAATACCACTAACACAGCGTCATTGGGGACCCCTTGGAGTATCATCTCCATATAGTGTGATATATGTGCATTTTCGTATTTTTCCAGTCATTTTGCAAAAAAATTGAATTTTTCAAATTTAATTTTCTCAAATCCCAAAATTATTTCAGGAATACCACTAATACAGCGTCATTGGGGACCCCTTGGAGTATCATCTCCATATAGTGTGATATATGTGCATTTTCGTATTTTTCCATAATGGCCACTGATCTTCTCCAGTCATTTTGCAAAAAAATTGAATTTTTCAAATTTAATTTTCTCAAATCCCAAAATTATTTCAGGAATACCACTAACACAGCGTCATTGGGGACCCCTTGGAGTATCATCTCCATATAGTGTGATATATGTGCATTTTCGTATTTTTCCATAATGGCCACTGATCTTCTCCAGTCATTTTGCAAAAAAATTGAATTTTTCAAATTTAATTTTCTCAAATCCCAAAATTATTTCAGGAATACCACTAACACAGCGTCATTGGGGACCCCTTGGAGTATCATCTCCATATAGTGTGATATATGTGCATTTTCGTATTTTTCCATAATGGCCACTGATCTTCTCCAGTCATTTTGCAAAAAAATTGAATTTTTCAAATTTAATTTTCTCAAATCCCAAAATTATTTCAGGAATACCACTAACACAGCGTCATTGGGGACCCCTTGGAGTATCATCTCCATATAGTGTGATATATGTGCATTTTCGTATTTTTCCATAATGGCCACTGATCTTCTCCACTTATTTGGTTTTTTTTGAAAGAATTTGTTTCGGCTTTTTTTTAACCTAAAACTAAATAAATATGAATTTTTTTTTTATGAGATACAAAGTGAACAATATAGCTTCCATATGGGGGTACCTTTTCTTCCTAAAATTGGAATGTGTGTCCATTAAACGCCTAATAAGTCCTGAAATACCCGTACATAGTCGCTGTTAAACTATTAACAGAGCTCTGTTAACGCAAAAAATGTGTTAGCTAAAGAAAGATGGTTTATGTCTTTGCTTTTCAAATTCGAATTTATCTTCACACACATTCTATTTTAATGTGTTTGAGGCTCTAGGTTCGAGCCCCGGGAAAGTTCTGATCAATATTTTTATAATTTAATTTTTGTTTCGTCAGAAACGCTTTATTTAAGATCAAAGTTAACGGCAATGAATATTTTTGGTAATTAAAACTGAATGGAATAAGAGGGCAAAAACAAAATAAAAATTGTAATTCTGTTCAAATAAGATGACAATTACAAGAACAGCAATGATGGTAAGAAAAGGAGAATATGATAAAAACTGTTGTGTGACTTTACTTCGACTAACTCATACAAGTGTATGTACATACATGTGAAAGAATATAATTTCAGTATGCGATTTCCAAAAAAGTGTGAGTTAAATAGTTGATGTTTGGTCTTGAATATGCACAGGACACAAAGAACTCTGATGAGACTACCGTAGCTGGAGTCGAAAACAATTGTTCAGTTTGGCTAGTGTACTATTCCTTCACGGACATCATTTCTTCTTTAATTACCAAAAATATTCATTGCCGTTAACTTTGATCTTAAATAAAGCGTTTCTGACTAAACCAAAATCTATCTATGTATCTTCAAATTCCATGCACTGCATGAGTAGGTTTAGGTTTAGGGGTTTACCCCTGAATATTATTGATCTTAAAAAAGAGTGGCAGTTCGCTGTGCATTTTGGTTTGAGCTGCATTTTAATCGAAAATGATGCAGGTAGAAGCGTTACATTCGATCAAAATCGCTACTGTAATATGATAACTGAGTCTTTATAGATTGCAGTTAATGATTGTGAACTGGATAATACGTGGTTTCAACAAGATGTTGCCACGAGCTACACAATTTTACCGAAATTGTTTTCATCGCGAAAAGAATATTCAATGCGTGTAATTTCTCGATTTGGTGACATCAGTTTGACATCAAGTTCATATCATTGCAACCATATAACGTGATTAGTTATTTGACTGAATGATCTAGAGGTTACATGGGATTGTATTTGAACGAAAGTTACCCTGAAAGAAGCCCTACTTTCAGTTCAGTGTTGAATGGCTGTATGATATCGCACCTTTTTTGGCCTGAAGTTGAATAATAAGACCTGAGCGATATGTGGTTTTAACACAACGGTACTATGAGCAATTTGACATGGCCGATTTAAGCTTTATTGAGCAAGGGCCCAGGTTCAAATCTCAGCACAAGTGAAAAAGAATGAAAAAGTTAGTTTGCGATATTTTTAAAATTATAATTTATATATAAGAGGTTCCCTCCCCACCCCCTTATCCAATGAAGATCATCTGCAAAAAAACCTCTCCCCGACATTGCATTCTAATCAATGTCAACAAAAAACGAATGATCAGGAGAAAAAGCGCCACCTATTGGGAAGTAGCAGATAACAGCTAAACCTACTAAACCTACTTAGCGAAGGCACACACATCACACAATCAACGATGAGGCAATTGCTTTTGATCATTTAAGGGTGAAGGTATAACACTGGCCTTTAAATGATCAATTCACGGCAATTTGTCTGATTCCTAAGGTGCTTAATAATAATATATGTACTGTCCTTTCCATAACTCCAATACAATGCACAGCATTTAATAGAGGTTTACCCCTGAGTGTTGGTCCCAAATTTGACATTTCTTAAGTTACCAATGAGATAGCGCAAGAAATAACCAAAAATTTACCTCAAAATTATCGACTTAGAAGCTGTCATTGTAATTCGTACATAAACTCCGGGTCCATGCATTATATTGATAAAAATTTGCATAGAAATTGTAGCTTTATTTTTGGTTTATTTAAATTTACTTTCTAAACCGAAGAATTGATATCCTTTTATAAAAGATAAGAGCATCAGCTGTCATTAATGTCAAAATATATGCTGCTTATTTGCTATTCTAAGCGAAAAGAAAAGAAGAATATTAAATTAGGCTGAAAGCATGCACGAACGTTTATTTCCTCTCTCTTTCTCTAACGTGCATAAACTAATATTCTTTCAAAATCATATAAAATTTCGCGTAGAAAAAATATTTTACATTTACATTTCAATTTAAGTTGATTGTTTTTGCCTTGAAAAAAAGAAAACTTCGTTGCTGTGCTATTTAAGTGCCAGGGGTCTTAGCATAGCTAATATGAGGCCATTGAATGTTTTTTATTCTTCTTCTTCTTCTTCTTGCCAAAAGTAATAAAACTCTCGTTATTGAAGTTCAAGGCTTACATGTGGCTCCCACATGTATGTACATGTTATACGAAAGCAAGTGTTTAAATGTAAGTGCTGACAATCAGTTATGCCATAAACATAAAAATTCATAAAAAAAACAATTTCTTTTTTTGTTTTTTTGGCCATCATCAGGTGTTATAAAGTAGAGTCTTTCTTTTACAGAAATATTTAATTTTTCGTTTCTTTTTGGGCTCAGCTCAGCTCAGCTACTCAAATGAAAACAATTGCCGTTAATAAAATATTCAAGGAAAAGTTTAAAGTATAATTTAAGGTTTGGTACGAGTATTTATTTATTTTGATTTATTATATGCAAATGGATTTGTTACAAAATAAAATGGAAATTATCAATTTGTTATCCGATTACTCAAAACGATTATACCTATAGAATATGATTAAGAGTTTTAAAAAAATTAACTTGAAAGTTGCCAATGCCATCAATGATGTTCCTAAATTGGATCATTGTCTATTAAACAATTTATAAAATTAATGGTATATATATGATCATAATGAAACAGTGTGAAAACGAGTAGTAATCTCAGTTTCAATAAAGTATGAGTATGAGCCTAAATTCATTGCCATTTAGCAGCTACTTGTTTTATAGTTACACTCGTATAACAAATGTTTTCTAATATTGACTTTCAGCACGTACTTTATACGTGCTTGCTTTGACTGGCAAAATAATATAAGAAATGTTCTATATAATCAATGAACTTTAACCGTTCTCAAGGTATGCAAAAATCAATATTTAATTTGTATGAGAGGTCCAATCGTAAAATTTTGCTCACTTTTCTGGCTGCCTTGACAAAGAAGTCATTCAGACCAAATTCAGAAAATTAACCTTTATGTCTACACCGACATACCCGGGTATGTTTTTCATTTTCAAAGTGATATATTTTAAGTTGTATATATTTTATCGACGTAAAATTTTGAATATTCCCCTAAACTAATGTTTTTTACAAAACATAAAAATTGAATTTTAAAATTTTCAATCTGGGAAAAAATAAAAAGCAATTTTTGTTACTTATCCCTTATATTTACACCCGACATACCCGGGTATGCATAGAAAAATATTTTTAAATTATTTGTTAAAAATTAAAACGGAACATTTTATTATAATGAAAGTAATTTAAAAAACGAAAGAATAGGTTACTCATATGTCACAATTCCTCACATTAACTGAATACTGAATGCAAGATGGCTTTTTGCATTATTGGCAAGATTTTCATGTTGGCCGTGTTTTGTTACACAAATACCAATTTCCTTTTTGTCTGTCAGAACTGTCATGGTCATCGTGAGGAGGGGTTGGAAGATTTTATACTTCTCATATTATCGAATGTCCCACCATATATTCAATTTCACTTTATGATGAAAATTTCGTATTACTTGGGCGTTTTGGGAGCGAGTCTGGACTTGACGTAAAGCTACCTGTTCACTCAACTGTTGAAAGAACAATCTTCTACAGGGTGTTGATATTTTAGGTGTAGATTATTTTTCAAGCAAATCTAAATATTGCAAATGCAGTCTCGTCAAAGTTATTTTAAAAAATATGTTAGTTCTCCTTTTAGTTCAGTATTCAGCAAGATATTTATCCACATTGATGACACCAACTGTACACTATTGTAGTCCGATATTATTACAGGCTTTTTGAACATTCAATCCTGACACCATAATGCAATGCACATACTTATAATGTTATGAAACCCAAATAATGATTATCTTGAACTTCCTTTGAAATTTAAAAATTCATTCGGAACATTACGTCTTTTATTTACAGTACCTAATATTGACAATCAAAAAAAGAGCTAAATTGTAACTCTTAAATAAATTGTCACACATACATATTGCAATACAAATCTTTGACAACATGTTCGCCTTGAGTTTTTTCTTCTCTTTTCCCAGAAAGTGACAAACTAGTAAAGATTGGCCCATTTCTTGGGTATGAAAAAATAGCGTCACATACCCACCAAATCTTAATTCCATATTTCGCTGGTTTAGAAGGAATGTAGTGGGTAAAACCAGTAAAGGTAAAGTTGTTCGTCAACAGCGAAGTTTCTTAATAGGTGATTCTCCAAAATAAAAATAGACTAGTACCTATATTAAACGAATACAACAAGACATACCCGGGTATCCTGGGTGTATATGTAAGTGAGAATAGACATAAGGGTTAAACAGTTCTAAAGATGTACAAAAATCAAAGGTTTATTTGTATGGAAGTTACCACGCCCACTTGACAAATTCAGCTTTACTTTTAAGTGACAACTTAGAGACGGTTTGATTTTAACCAAACATTAATATAAACCGTGTAGGTCGCAACACTATCTCACCTCATACCTTAGGTTGAAATCGTTCCACACATTTAAGCGTTACGCGGTGACATACATAAGCCAAAAATACTGTATATACTAGTATGTTGAACAGCATAAAATTGTGTAATAGACACTGCAAAAGTTTATATTGAAAATACTGAAGAGAGTACAATTTTAATGAGATGTGTTTAGAAAAATAACTCTTACAAGTGTATGTACATACATACGGAAAAAAATTATTTCAGTATGTGACTCAAAGAACTCTGATGAGACTACCGTAGCTGGAGTCACATATGAGTAGTAATCGTTTTTTAATTACAAATTTAAATTATTCCTTGTCATGATCTCTTGTGAGACTTCCGTAGCTGGTCTACATTTCCCTCACGGATGTTAATTTTGATTGAGAAATCATTCTAAAAACAAACTAAATTCGTTTTATATAATTTAGTTTCCTTATTTAATTAATGCCTTTCATGCATGAGGAGAGAGTTTTCTATAATTTTTTTTAATAATTATTTAAAAGTACTTACTCGTTTGGTTGTTAACATTTAGAATGAGAAGTTTAAAATAAATACGTACCTGAAACAAAAGAAATAAAATTTAATTAATAAGTTGTGTTGATTGCATTGTGTTTAAAGACTTTTACTTGTTACATCTTTTGCCGTTTTATTAAGTTTTACTAATATTGTTAATAAAATAATTTAATTAAAAATATTCTGTGTATATTCTGTGAACCTAATCAGAGTGAAATTTCAAATTGCTATATTTTTAAAATATGAAAACTTGACATTATTTGTCTTAGTAATACTCGAATTAAATATGTAATAGAATTGTTATTGAATACCAAGAAGACCATCTACAAAGAAACCGCTCTCCGACATTCCACTCTATTCCACCCTAACCAATGTCAACAAAAAACTAATGATAAGGAGAAAAGCGCCACCTATTGGGAAGTAGCAGATAACAGATAAATCTACTTAGCGAAGGCACTCACCACACAATCAACATGCAACGATGAGGCAATAGCTGCCATTATTTTATTAAATGTAATAAATTTAATACTCTTTTCAAACGAATATGAATTAAAACGAGCTGGGAAGAAAAAAAAACTTTTTTCAATGATTTGTTTTTTAATCCGAAAAAAGTATTGCTTATTTTTTTATTATATTGTCCCCTCAATAATACAATAGTTTAAACGCATGTACACTATTATTTTTTTATTGCATTATAAGAATTTTCATAATAGATTCTTTATGTGGTCAGAATTTAGTGAAATTCTACATTCACAAAATGGACCAAAAGATCAATTAAAATATTAGCGTATATTTGCGTGTTTGAAATATTTCATTAATAATTGGGTAAGTTCAGGTATGGTGTTTTAATTAGTTGTTACTCTGAATATAATTTCAAAGAAAAATAGTGTATAAAAACAATACACTTTTCTTATTATTTACTATTTTTATTATTTCACAACAATATATGTACATTCGAAAAAATTACATTGGTATACAAAATTTTTTAACAATATGAATGATGTAAATGAATTAAATAAAATAGTGTATTATGATTTTCACACATAATAGAAAACAAATAAAATAGCCTGAGATATCATGGTACTATGAATCCCATTTATTTGCAATTAAAGCACTTGTAAGTTAATAAAATATCTCCTACTAGTAGCCTGATTATTCCACCAAATATTTAAATGACCAAAACTTAAAAACATCGATTATGTTCTGAAATATTGCTGTTTTCCCACATGTCTAATAACACAAAAACTTTAAACTCCATTATCTTGAAATGGCATAAAAATTATACACTCTTGTTTTAATAAGGGGACGATATATTTGATGAATATTCAAGTGGTTATTGTGTTGGCTTACTAGACAAGAGCACCGAGTTCAAACCTTAGCCCTGATACCTTAAAAAAAGAGATTTAAAAATATTTCTTTCGATAACTACCTCTTAGCAGTCTCCTGGCAAAAGCTCTGAGAGTAACTGATTGCCTTGAACAACATTTCATATTATACTGCAAAGCCTTTAAAAATTCATAACCATGAGGTGGTAAATGTCAATTTAATTTTTTTAGAACTTCTAGATTTAAAATGAAATGAATCAAAAATTCTCCTAAAAAACATATATACACTGAACGATAGACCCATTAGAAGGGATTTAGGAGTACTCAGAAACCATAAAAATTTTGCAAATCAGGTGCCTTCACAATATTATCACAAAATATTTTCCGAATTTTATAATGAAAAAAATCCTTTAAGTGTTTTTAAGAGAATCTAAAGGCAAAGAGAGGTCTAAACGGAAGCAGATAAGAATATTGGTGAATTCTGTACACAAACGTGGGCAACAATGATATAAATATATGCTCTAATATACAAAAATTCCACAAGTTCTTATATCTTTATTTTACTTACAATACAGTTTACAAAGTCGTTATAAATTAAGAATGATTTTGTAAAGGTTTTGAGGGTTTAAAATATTTTTTTTTTTTTTTTTTTTGATAAATTTATTTGAAGCTGTCTCTCCACGTCAGAACAAAGTGAATATTCGATTTTAAACAGACTTTAATTCCATTAACAAAAAATTTTGTTTTTTTTTTCTTTTTGTTTTAACTTGTCGAAAACAATTTAATCATCAACAATATTTTAACAGGGATTTTAACTCTTAGTTTAAAAATGGTATCGAAAAAAAAATTAATAAATGCAGGTAAAATGTTTGGCAATACGAGTACAGATCAATAAAAGGGTCCACAATAACAACAATTTCAATAATGCCAACAAAAAAAAAAAAAAAGGTTACACTTGCTTAGAAATGGTTACTGAAGCAGAAAAAGAAACCAAATGAAGAAGAAAAACTGGTCAGGCAGAGGGAAATCCTCACAA
This sequence comes from Metopia argyrocephala, assembly GCA_963576795.1. Lineage (NCBI taxonomy): Eukaryota > Metazoa > Arthropoda > Insecta > Diptera > Sarcophagidae > Metopia > Metopia argyrocephala. The sequence goes on from OY756208.1 coordinate 25,757,624, forward strand.
ACAAAAAAAAAAAACCTAAAAAGATTGTAACTCTTAAAAGAGATTTTACATTTCATTGTTGTAGTTGTTCTAGTCTATTGAAAGTGTGAATTACACACAGGAAAACGGACATCAAATAAACCAAAAACAAAAAAGAATAAGAATAACAACAGCAACAACAACAACAATAAACTATACATGTTTTCAGGTGTTTCTATGCATTTGGATATCTTTTTTCATGGAAGCCTATAAATGGCATTATGATGTTCAAAAGTGACAATGTATCCCTTAGTCATCCGTGTTTTAAATTTTTGGTTGAGAAATTAAAAGAAACAAAGTATCTTAATGTCTGTCCCATGGTTGTAACAGTCTGCTAGTATAACGTTTATAGTTTTGACTTCTATAAGAGATTTTAATCTGTTGCATCGTACTGAGCACTTGATTTAAAATTACTATACCTGTTACTAAAAATATGTAGTTTGTAATTTAAAAAATAAATATAAATTATCTGTTAATTTTCTACAGAACTATCCTGCTAATCTGAAGGTCGTGGATTTCATTTAACATAAAAAGAGTGGCAATTAGGTTCTTGTAAGTTATTTAAACAGGTACGAAAGTGATTACCATCATACACTTTCGGCTATGAAATTATAGGTAAAGGTGATCTTTAGCATAAAATATTGTTTCTTAATTTTTTTCACCAAAATTTTAAATTTTTATTCTCTGAAAAATAAAAATGATTTTTTTTTCAAAATCCTTCAAATAGTATAAAATGTTAAGCCTTTATTGGATCAAAATCTAACAACATTATGCAGCTACTTTAGATAACAGCAGTGATCAAACTTCCAATTCTAATCTAACTTCTGAATTTCTGTGTTTTAGATGCCTTGTTTATCATCAAATTTATACAAAGTTTGACTTAAAGTTTTAAAAAAATATTTTCCAGAAATTGTTTTATTTTTTTAAAGTTAATGTCTAAGTTTTTCTTAATATTTCAGTTTGTTTTTCTGCTATGTTGTGATCCTGTTTTAGCCATTATAATAAAACAAAACACTTTCTTTTGCGATTTGCTACCAAAATTTGCTTTTACCACCATATGCTGGCGTCATTCCCCACAATTACAGAAAACTAATTGTGCAAAACTGTGGTTGCATACCATTACTATTGTTCCAATTGCTAGATTTCTCTCTATAAGGTTTTGTTGCTAGTTTTGTTATTTACTTAAAATCCTTTAGCTTTTCTCATTAAATTTTGTTATTATTTTTGTTGTTTTACAATTTGCATAGTCTTCTTAACGCTTTGTGTGGCGGTAGTATGCATTCAAAACAAAACAAAACAAAACAAAACAAAACAAAACAAAACAAAACAAAACAAAACAAAACAAAACAAAACAAAACAAAACAAAACAAAACAAAACAAAACAAAACAAAACAAAACAAAAAACAAAACTACTAATATAGCAAACAGTAAACGGTGACACTTACATAAATATATACACAGATTCCTAAGAGTTAAGTATAGTAAAACTGCTTTATATAGCACAGATTCTGTAAATATTGTCACATGCACTTTTAAGTTTGATAGACGAGCATCATAAAGAGTAGAACGTGTTTTGAATTCGATAAAATAAGGCATTTTGCTACTTACAGCGATATATTGATTTATATTGAAGTTAATTAGTATTACCGTTTAGCTTCTTGCAGCACCCATGTTATGTCTGTTAATTTTTATCCATGAGTACCGTGACCTACAGTTTAAAGTAGACTCCGAACGACAGACTTGAGAAGCTTGTTCATGGCAATTAGTTAATCTCAGAGCTCCTGCCAGAAGACTGAGGAGAGGCAGTCGTTGAAAGAGATATTTTTTCATATTTCTTTTTTTCAAGATGTCAGATGTTTGAACCATATGCTCATGGCTTAGTAAGTCAACACACTAACCACTAGACCGCGACGACTACAACTTCTCTCGAGTAGTTTATTTTATTTGAATATCAACTGTTGAATGAGATGCAACATCACTAAAAATATGGTTTTAAATGGATATCAAATGAGACTGTGCTTATTCGGACGTTAAAGAGATCTATAGAGTTAAAGCTACACTATATACTGTCATAGCTGCATTGTGCATACTGCACAGTAACTAATATTATCTTTTAATCTTTTGGGAAGTTTTTTTAAGACAATTCAAAAAATAACTAATATTTTATTAAGTGTTACAGTGGTTCGGAAAGAGTTAATAAAACGTACGTACATCTAAACTTCATGTATACATTACACATATGTTTTTATAGGTTTGCATATGTATGTACAAATACATATGTATGTACATATGCATATGTATGTACAAATACAGATTCAAGTGTTTTTTAAACACACCAATAAATTTGAATTACTGAATGCCTTCATAATTGTGCAAATCTATAGATTTTGTATATCAGTATGGAAAGCAGCAGAATAATAAAATAGGGTAAGAGAGAGTGAGAGAGAGTGGGAGGGGGCGGGAAAGTGGGAATATGTATTTTATGTAATTTAGCATAGACATACATACATACATACCTATGTAAATAAGTATTTCTTTAAAGTACTTATTTATTAAGGAAATGCAAATCAGTAGGTTTATAAAAAAAAAAAAATTTATTTTTCTAATACGAGTAAATTGTTAAATGACCAGTACTTTTCCATTAATATAATACTGAAAAAATACATGACCCATGTTTGCTATACCAAAGGGTTTGCCTACTTTTCTCTGTCACCTTTAAATAAAACTTGAGCAGGTAAAATTGAATTATTTTGAAACGAATCCTTTTCTCTATATTTTGTAGGCCACCATAGACAAGTGATGGAGAAGTTGATGCTGTTGTGCTTTTCTTGATTCCATTTTTAGTACTCCTCTAACTCATTTAATACTCTCGGACATGTTTTTCTTTTTTTCTTTGAGACCAATACTCAGAGGTAAACCCCAACTAAATGCTGTGCATTGTATTGGATTTTTTTGGAAAGGACAGTACATATATATTTGTTTTATATTATAAGTATTATCATTAAGCGCCTTAGGAATGAGACAAATTGCTGTGAATTGATCATTCAAAGGACAGTCTTATAGCTTCACCCTTGAATGATCAACAGCAATTTTCTCATAAGGTGAGTGCCTTCGCTAAGTAGGTTTAGCTGTTATCTGCTATAGGTGGCGCTTTTCTCCTGATGATTCGGCTTTTTTTTGTTGACACTTGTTAAGGTAGAATAGTGGGGAATGTCGTGGAGCGGTTTCTTTGTAGTTATTTTTCTTGGAGAGAGGAGGAACTTCTTATTTTTTTTTAAACTATTATTTAAAAAAAACGCAAATTAACATTTTAGACCTTTGCTGGGATTTGAACTAGAGCTGCAAAACTATCGATAGTCGGCCCCATCGATAGTTTCGATAGTTTAAAAAAAACAATCGATACTATCGATACTATCGGATTTCTATTTTTCTGAGAAAATTAGAATCGCAATACGAATTTTTGAATATATTTTTACTAGTTTCTTCAAAAATCTAGTGGATGAGTAGAATTCAATTTGTATCGGAAGTCCAGTAAGTAAAACTATTAAAATATAGCAAGTACGATGTATGTATATGGGTTATTATTCGCTTTCAACTGTCTTTCATAATAAATGTATTAATTTAAATAAAAGACATACGTATGTATACTATTGTAACATCAATTTCAATTTTATTACAAAATAACAAAAAAAAAAAAAACGTAAATTATTTGCCAAACAAAAAAAATAATTAAAGCTGTTAATTTGAGATAATTTTCTTATATTAACGTTAACCGTAAAAGGCTTTAACGTTTAAAACATAAAACATACATCCTACATATGTAAATATCAAAATTCTAATTAAAAGGGATTAAAAAAACAATTCATAAATAAAATTAGATACAGAAGGGTTAAATTTAGGTATTTATAAGTTATACCAGGTTTACCCAATAATTTTTGTTAATGAACAGGAGTTTATCGACCGTTTTTGGTCTATGGTCGTAATTGGCTTTTCCGCTTCTCTGAAACTAGGGTGCGAACGTTTTAGGTGATCTAATAAATATGTAGTATTGCCGCTAGTTTTATAATATTTGCCACATAAACGGCATTTAGCACAATTTTTATTTTTGGTTATTTCAAAATAAGTCCAAACATCTGAATACGTTTTACGTATCTTTTTTTGAATATCCTCTTCATCATTCGTTGCCATATTCTATTAAACACAGACAGACATACACACTCCTATTAAATAGTATTGTAATAATACTTACTTTCTGATAATTGTAGGAATCTCACCATTTTTTAAAACTGTTTTTTTATTTAAATATTCTTTATTCTTTCAGAAATACTATTTATAATACCAGAAACTTTTACTTTAAATCTTCTTTGTATTATTTTTGTGCCGTCAATAATTCGCCGTTGTCGTTATATTAAGGTAGCCGTTGACGCTGAATAAAAATAACTAAGTTTAAATAAAATTAATTACCCTAAGGAGCTTAATAGGATAACACTTTTTTAAATATTGACTCTATTTTATTTTACATTAAATAAATGCAAATATATTATTTTTATTGAAAAATTAGAACATGCATACAAAAATTTACCGGCGGCAAAAAATCTGCGTTGAAAAAGTTTACTTTTAAAATTTTCCGATAGTATCGCTACCGATAGTGAAACCATCGATAGTCGGCCAAAAATGAAACTATCGATACTATCGATAGTACTATCGATTGTTTTGCAGCTCTAATTTGAACCTGGGCCGTTTGACTTTTTGTGCGAGCGCTTTAACCACTATACCACGCACCCTAACAAATTGTTTACAATTTTATAAGTTTTTATTACTCGTATCTTTATTTTATAACTTTTCTTTTGTTTCATTATTTTTAATGCCAACTGTAAGTCGTTTAAGATGTCAAGTGATTTATTTTTAATTTAATTTGGCAATTGAAAATTTTTATAAAGTCTGAAAAAAGGCTTTAAATTGTTCAACTTTATTTTAAAATCATGGTTCTGTTCGCAATACATATCGCTCACTACATCAACTTTACGATCAACAGCGATGAGGCTTAAATACATCCTTTCTAATTCTCAAAAGTAATATAGAAATTAAAACCTTTAAACATGCGATAAATGTGTCTGTATCATGATCCACTTCTTGATAAAACCAAAAAATATATGTGCAATGACATTAAAATTAATCATTTGAAAGTTTAACATTTCTTTTGATTATAAAAATATCAATCGGAACAAAATACTTTAAGAGTCATACATTTTATTAGTTTTTTATGCCACACCCTAAAAGTCTTTATAACCATAGTTTCCTTATCAAAACGTAGTGTAAAGTCTGCATTACATTTACATTTATTTGTCAGTGGGTGTATTTATTTACTTTTAAATACAATAACCCCCAGATTAGTTTGTGTAAACAGTTTAAAAGAAAATTAAAATACAATTCACTCATATGAGTAGTTTAAAACAAACATGAAATTAAATTATTGTGTTTTTCTCTTAAATTGCACATAAAATTGTCTGTAATTTAAATATTTTAAAGTTATTTTCTCACTCACTAAAGCAGTAGTACATATAAACAGACAGACACACATTATCTCTCTCACGTATGCCAGCACTTTTCAACTCACCTTAGTTAACGAACTCGTCGCAAACCTTTCCTTTTTCCATATTTCCTTTATTTTTTGTCGTTTTCATGTGGAAGAGGAAAATTGCGTTTTAAATAATTGTGTTGTCATTAAAGGCAGCTATAAAATACGCGTCTATTTCTGCATAAAATTTATTTTCTTATGCCATTCTATAGAAAATTTCTTGTGCAATTGCAGCTGTTGAATATTTTATGAATAAATTTAAAATAGAAAATTACTCGGCATTAAAAATAGTTGTAATTGCTGTGTAGTTGTCTTAACTGAATGGTAAATAAATTATTCTTCATTAAGTGCCAGAAGGACATATTGTGGTGAATTTTAAAAAGCCTTCAATAAAATTTAAATAAAATAATAATTTTATACAATCTATAACTAAACCCTTTAAGGTAAACAAACATATTTTATTTGATAGAAAATAATTCTCGTATGTCTTGTTTTTTAGGTCACATTCTCTCATTCTTATTTGCATTGAGACTTTGCTGTAAAGTATCTTGCCATTAAAATTCTTTCAGATAATGGCATAAAATGTATAAAATTGCTATAAATGAGAATTTAAAAATTGTCAAGAATAAAAGTTTTTTTAAGCAAATTTTCTATTAAATCTTTACAACTTATCCACTTTTACAGTTCACTGAAGTGTGCAGAAGTACATTAAATGACTCTTGTCGCAGTACGTCTTACGAATCTTAGGAATCTTTTCAATAGGTCTAGAAAGAGCAATAGGGATGAATACTGAATCATATACAGGATCAGCCTGAATCTATAAAAGGCTGAGATCAGGAAGGCTTAAGAAACATCCTGGAGCAGCTTCTGTTAGTGCATAGTGAGTGTGAACCAGAATGCTCATTTTAGGCGTCTGTTATCTAAGAATGAGAACCGTCCAGGATGCATATTTAGGGATGATGGTTGGTAGAAAACTAACAATGAGGAGTCTTTTGATGACCTGCTGATGTTTATTTTCCGATTTCGGGAAGTCAGCAGGAACTACCCTCCTTCAAGTACGGAGAAGGTGAAAAAGCAGATATTAGAGATGTTAGGTTCGTAGTTAGTAGAGAGTGGCTGAGTGAGGCTATAAGGGGGTTTGGATAATATACAGCAACGGACGCTGATTACATTATACTAGCTCAGCTATAGAAGAGTATTTTTAATTCAAGTAGCTGGCCGGAGTTCATTTTCAGGAATTGCTTTGCCTACCGTCGTATTCCTATGAAGTAAGAGAGGCTAAGGCAAAATTTATCCCCAAGGCGGTTCTCTCACGCTGAGACGACGAATTTTAGGCCAATCAGTCTTTCGTCTTTCTTATTAAAGAGATTTGAAAGACTACTGGACTTTCACTTGAGGGATGCTATTCCGAGATAATTATTTTCGGACTTGCAGCTAGGATATGTCAAGAGAAGAACTGCAGAGACCGCTCTGCATACACTGGGGAAGTAAATTGAGGCCTCTCTAAATAACAAGCAATTTTCCCTGGGCACGTTTCCGGGGTTTACTGAATCTCATTCCTTATAACCTTTCCTGTAATATATTTTCCTAGATCAGCACAATGTACTGCTTGAGTAGGGGTCGTCCCGTAAGATAGGCCGTTTATTTCAGTGCTTGCTCAAAATCGTCTCTAAACGCAATTGGTTGCGAAATATAGCCGCTTATAAAAAGAATCAGTTACTGTAGTTTCCTACGATACCATTTTGCAAATACTACAGCACTTGTAACCACAGTCTGTCTTTTTCTTATGTATGTATATCCAGTTCGTCAGATTGAACTGGAGATATGCAGATGTCCTTAATAGAGACTCTCTATTCCCTCTCTGCATCAGAAGATGGTCGTTGTACTGTATACTCATCGCGTTATCATAATTTCAAATCGGACATACCCTGTTAGTACAACTTCCCATCTAGCCATTGTCTTTCTACTCGTGTGTCTTAATTATGTGACAACTTCGTAACATGGAAACATATCTGCGTCCTTTTTTAACAAAACCTAAATCTGTTGCAACACATCAAGGAGCCATCAAAACACTAAGTTTCTTTAAAAGAATCGACATTAAAAAAAACAAAAATATTAATAACGAGCTCTGTCTGATTACCTTCAAAGGAATTAATCAATTAATGTCGAATATTGTGCTTTATTGTATCGATTTAAGATTCGATTGGATATTGCATTGGGCTAAGAAAAAATTCTTTTGCAACAAAACAATACAGAGGTGCACATATCGTCGTGCGGGAGTTTATGTGCTCTATCTGCCATTTTATATATCTCGAGTTAATGATGCCACTTTAGGTTTTTGTTCCCAAAATTCTTAAAATCTGGAAATCGTTTTCGACTATTTATTTCCGAAACTGGACAAGATAACCGAAAACGGATTACAAACTTGCAAAGTTTAGGATCGAAAACCTAGAGTGGCATTATTAACTCGAGATATATAAAAAATATGAAATGGTGGATAGAGCACATACACTCCAGCATTTTCAAAAGCGAATATCCTTTTTCGTTATGCTACGGACTATTGTTTGATCAAACCCAAACCTATTACCTCTAAAGTACAATTCCTTGTTTCATAACCTGAAAGAATGGATTGCTCGTGGATGAATCCAACGATGAATTCATTTCACATAAACGTTCTTATATTGTGTCACCACGACAAATGGTATGTTTTCGAAGAAATTTAAGAAAATACTGTATAGAGCTCTTTAGGAACTACATAAAAAACTAAAATTATTTATTATCCAAAAACCTTTGTTTCATTTAAAAACCCATTCATTCTATTTATTCACTCAATTTTAAAGACAGTGTCTGATGGTAAAGGAATCTATGGCACATGAGCCAATTAGCCACGGGATATCTAAAAAAACCTAAACAACTTATGAAATTATTTCAAACTATTCTTTATTTTCTTGACTGTAACAAAATTTTGAAATTAAAAAACAAAAGGAAAAAAAAAATCCATTGGCACTGCCAAAAATTTTGTTGCCTGTCTTTATGTCATTTACAACTTTAGGCCTTTTTACGTTGACAGTTGACATTTGAATCAATTTTTTGTATATTTGTTGGAAAAAATAATAATTTGTTTATATTTTCCATTTTCTTTGCCCCGTAACCCAAATAAAAGATTTTTTTTTATTTTCAATAACTGCCAGATGTAAGAAAAAAAATTGTTTATTTTTTGCCAAACATGTTTTGCTTTCTAACTTTTTGTGTTGAAACATAAAAATTTTTTTTTCTTTTGGCTCTGCAACATTGTTTTTGCTGCTGTTACTTTGCTAACAATATGATGCGAAGTTGCAACAACAAAGAGTTGAAACTGAATACGTAAAAGGGTAAAAATTATTATATTGTGAAAATAAGAAGAAAAGCAAATATAAATAAAATTATTTTAAAGTTTTTCCATAATATTAAACCAAAGTAAGATGTTGTCTATGAAAATTTCGTTACAAATAATATGAAGAGAAAAACAACATTTGTTTACAGTATTTGATTCTTTCAGTTGACATTTGCTTTGTTATGCCATTTACTTTTGCAAAAACAAATTACAAGAGGAAAACTTTTTAACAGACACTTTTTAGATGGCAGAAAGTCAAAACAAGAAACAATTGTTCATATTGGTTTAAAAATAATAAATGCAACGATATAAGATCACTCATAATATCCAGTAAAATAAAATTATCATTTTGGAGGCAACTTGACAGACATTCTCTTCGATTTTTTTCTTTCCACCATTTCTCCAATTTGTATAAGTTTACAGAGAATTTTCGTTTGATAGTGTACGAGTAAACCAGGATTTCGTCTTTTGAGAGCTTGTTTTTATGTTCATTTTCATGGCTTAATGGAATTACGAATTTATTTAAATTTGCCAATGCATTTAAAATAAATTCGATTCACGTAAAGCTCTTGAAGTTGTGAAAATAACATTCTTTTTGAACCACTTTAATTTTATTTTTTAGGGTACCTTTAAAATAGGGAGTCTGTCTTCAAAAGCAAATTCAGAGTTAAAGTATGAAATTTATTCACAAATTTTCAAAAGCTTGAAAAAGAATATGTACGTCACTAGCAGTAAAACCCACTCTGTTTTGTTGGATTTAAGCAGAGAATTTTATTTGTTAAAAAAATAAACCTTCAAAATTCATATTCAATATTTTATACGAAATTTATTGCTAATGGGGATAATCATATCTCTATGGTCATTTCTTCTCTGCTCAAGAGATTTGTCAAGAGACTTTATCCTATATGGCTAAAAATATTTTTTAATTTTTTAATAAAAGAATTCATACAGACTTTTTTGTTTCATGGATTTGATTTATTTATTACTCACGCTTTAAAGCAACAATAAAGGATAAAAAACGAAGTTATTTAACTCAGGTTGCTTTTGAAAATAGGAAAGAGTTTTCTAGAACTCAATACAGTATATGCATATGAGAAACTATCTTATATTTTTGTAATACAAGATTAATAACCATTAGCTGCGTTCTTATGGTGAACTGTTTAAATGCTCACACGACTTACAGAAGTTACCTATAGAACATACAAGTATATTCATTCATGGGAAATGTATTAATCGCCAATCTATTGAAAAGGTTACTTCTTATAAGAACAACTCAAAGTTTATCAATTCCGTGCATACTCATGCACAAAAATAAAAATTAATTTTGTTTCTTCAGAAATGCTTTAATTATACACAGAAAAAAATAAAAATGTGTTTCAATTAAAATGTTTGTGATATCAATTAAAAAATTTTTTATTTTTCCAACAGTAAACAAATTAATGCTATCAATTAAGCTGATTGTAATATTAATTAAAAGTATTTAAAATAAAGTTGTATAAAACAGTAAAAAGTTTATTAAACCAATTAAATTATTAATCAAAACAAATTTATTTTTTAATTAACAAGTTAATTTAAAAAAATATCAATAATTTTTTCTGTGTATCAAAGCTTAATTCTTTTAAGAATTTATATTGTTTTTGTAATAATTTTTGATAATCAAAGGAGAAAATGAGGTCCGTGAAGGAATCGTACACAAGCCAATCTGAATATTTTATCGACACCCCAACTACGAAAGTCTCATCAGATTTTTTTGTGTTCTTTGCACACTCATCATAATCGTAAACTATTTATTTCACGTTTTTTAGAAATCATATATTGCAATTATATACATACTTATATGTATACTTAATATACACATGTACATAATGTCACGAAATTAGAACAACTTGTTTTATTCCAGGTTGAGCTCCTTAGTTAGTGTGTTGGCTTACTAAGGCAAGAGCTCTGGGTTCAAACCCTAGTTCTGACATCTTAAAAAAAAAGAAATATGATACAAATATTTCTTTCGGTGAGAGGTAGCTCAGCAGTTTTCTGGCAAAAGCTCTGAGAGTAACTGATTGCCATGAACAAGTTTCTCAAATCTATCGTTCTGAGACGACTTTAAACTGTAGGTCATGAATAAAAATTAACACACAACATGGGTGCTGCGAGAAAGTAGTCTGTAGCCCTGAAACTGGGTTGTAATGGCCAATTATTTATGTAGGTATGTGAACTCCTTACTTCAATGTATAAACACATGCACTCTCTTTTTTATTTTTTTTTTTTTATTTTTTCTTGAATTTCAATTCAAATATTAGTATTATCATTAAAAATGTAATTGAAAATATTTATAATTAACATTTCTGTAATATCAATTAAAATATTTAATTGAAAACGAAATAAAAAATCTATTCAAATTTTTATTAAATCACCTAAACAATTTAATTGAAACGTTTATTATTATTTTTTGTTTTTGTATAAATTGTTGCGCTAGTAATCATTCTTTCAATATAGTCCATTAATAAATTAAAATTTTAATTGATTCAATTAAAACAATTAATTAAAAATACAATTGAAATTCATTAAGTGTTTAATTAAAGTTAAATATGAAATATTTTGTTTCTGTGTTTGTACAACGTTTTTTATATAAACAGCCTATTTTCAGAAGACGATTGTTTTCGGACGAACGTTTTTTTTATATGTAAAACGTTAAAAATATGTTTTTTATGTTTTTCATATAAAAAACAATTGACAGGCTGCAGCTCCAATATACACTCATAAGTAAATAATTTTAAATAATTTTATAAAATGATTTTATTGCTGTTTACCTTCAGCTTTGCTATTAAATATTTTAAAAATTTAAATTGATTGAAAATATTTTTGTTTGTTTTAAATTTTCTATATTTAAATTTAACCAGAATGATGTCAATTAAATAATATTTTTTTAAACTTTTTTATTTACAAAGTGTCAAGACTTTTATTGAACCGACAAAAAAATATTAAATTAAAACACAACATACCACATTACACGATGTAAAGTTTGTAGGAGACTCTATAATAAATTATTGTAAATTTGTAAAAACCGTACTTAAGTAGGAGTTGCAAGCTTTATATGAGAAAATATGGCCATTTAAACTCTTTTCCTATGTTACTGCCTAGCTTCTCACAGCATCCATACACTGCGTACAGCACTTTTTACCCATGAGTAGCGGAAATTACAGATCAACATCGAGTGCAAAGGACAAACTTGAGAAATTTCATTAAGAAACTGTCAAAGATATGGATGAAAGCACATCAAACCGAAAATGTTTTCTGGTCTACATGTAAACGTTGGTTTATGTATTTTTTTCCTTTAATAGTAAGGTAGGAGACGGACCGTTAACAACTAAACAAGGGGCATAAAGATCAAAACAATCGCAAATTAAGTCTCTTTTGAAGACTTGTGCCCCAGAAGTGTTGACAGTTGCTGATGCAAGTGATCTTAATAAAGTAGCTCAACGAGTTACTGTAGACGTTACTAGAACTAAAGGTGTTGCTTCATAAAGGCCACTTAAAATAAAGCAAAAAAAAAAAAAAATAAGAAATAAAAAACCATATATAAAGAAATACAACCCTGTTTAGCTTTAGAAATAACTGGCGTGGACGAAAATTTCATTAAAATTCTTACAGCCTGTTCATAGAAGACGAAAGTTTTGAGACGTTTGTCTTTTTATATAAAGAATAATAAAGAATTTGAATAGTTTTTTTTGTTCTACATTCGCCTTCTATGAATAGGCATCTGTCGATACAATAAATATAGAATTATTTCGAGAGGTATTGCATGCCATTTAGTGTGCACAAAGCACCAATTCGAGTATTATTGGAATATTATCCGTTGAAAATCAAGATCATAAATCTACTCTTTTTATTCCTTCTCGACCCAGTAGGTCGTAGGGTGTTTGAACAATTAATTTTTTTTGTAATATAAATGAATTTACAGCTAAATTCACTTCATAAATTTTCATCAAGTATCTGTATAATTATAACCTTTTAGTGAATTTTTTTCATATCTTTCATAAAACACAATTAATATTTTGTCTGTTATTTATTTTGCATGAAGGCACATTGTGTTGGCTTTCGTTTTCGCAATTTATTTTACAATAAAAGTTTTAAATACTCTTGCTTGCATACATATATGCAACCTCAGTATACCAAGTGAGAACAAAGATATGATCACAGATTTAAATATTGAATTTTACATGTACACGTACATAAAGTAACTATGTGTCAACAATTATAAGTATAACCCAGTTGGCAGTATAATGGTTGTAAGAAACATATCAGTTCAAAAATATTGAATCGTCTGCGTTTGTTTCTAAACTTTTTATTATAATTGTGTAAAAAAAGCAAAACGCTGAAAGATATCAATTTATTTTTTATATTATGACCCATTTTGTCATTATAAATATTCTGCAAATTTTTGTTAAATTCGGCTTCTCTGAAGGTTAGGGCTAAGTGGGTCTCATATGGACACATGAATGAATATACACTTTAAAATATAAATCAATACTCTTTATAAATAATTTTTTATTTTATTTTAAATATTGAAAATTTCTTGTACAAGTCTGCTTATTCTATTTCATTTATGTCTTTCATATGCCATTTCTTTTTCTATTTCTTTTTTTCTTGTTTTGTCAAACAAACTGAAGCCAATAAAATTTTACATTTAAAAACAACAACAACAACAAAAAACCATTTTAGTTGTTGTTTTTTTTTAAGAAATTTAAATTGATGAATTTAAATGGATTTTTTATGGTTTTTTTTTGTTTTGTTTTTTGTTTTAACCAGACGTCTAATTGAGAGATTTTATGGTTAAAAGTTAAAAACCTGTTTTAATTGCTTTGTTTCATTCTTTTTTCTTTGCCATTAAAAATTCAAAATCAATTTGTGGTTTGTGAAACTGAAATTAATTTTTCTTAAGAAATATAAAATGTGGTCAAAAGTTATTGCAACAATAAGCCCAAGTTTGAAAGAAAAAAAAAATTGTTGCAAATAAATTGAATTGAATTGTTAAAAAAAAATTATATTGCAGGGGTCTAAGCACTTTTAATATATCAATTAGCTAGCAGTATTGTAAAATACCTGGAGTTTGTAATTATAAATTGTAAGCAAATTTAAACATTAACGAAAATACATTAACTTTTTTAAGAACAACTTTTTGTTAAAGGGAATTTTTTTTATATGCAAGGCGGTAACTTTCAATGCATCAGTGTACACAGGTTTGTATCCCAATGTGCGAGATTCAGAGGAATATACAGCACAGATTCAACAAAACTTCACTTTTCGATCTTTAGACAAATATTGGCATGCTTAACTAAAAGTATAATCAGTAAGAGACTCTCAAAAACACCTGTTTACTGTTTGCCAGGTTCCTCATTACCAGACATTGTACATTGGAAAACCATTGAAAGTATCTAGGAATGAACGGAAAAAAATTTTGTAGAAGCTGCTGCTAATATGATAGCGAAGAATCGGTGGCTTATTTATTTTCTGAATATACTGCCCTTTGTAGACAAGTGCTCAGGCGCTTCAACCTGCCATGATCCCGACTGGGATCATTCGGGTTTTGAACATGTAGGACTGGATTTCGATTTCGATTATTATACAATAATCACAGAATTTTCTTCTATTACTTATAGCAGGGGATATGTGGTTCCACATAAATGCGGAAGAGCAGGCTGCACTGATTGCATTGACTGAGCATTAAGTCAGATCGAAAGCGTTAGTTCTGAATAAGTTTGAGACAAACTAGCATGTAGACGAATTTGCGTGATAGTGTGCGGTGAACTGTACGCATCTGGTCGGTGAGCCTGAAAAAAGAGTTTATTAGTGCTTCAGTAATTTTCCTAACTGGGTATTTCATTTTTAAAACAAAGATTATTCATAGGAATATAGGCACCTTGGATTACTATCTGCCGTTTCAATTATTTATTTATTGACTCATACATACATACAGACATAATTGGTCATTACAACTCTGTTTCAGGGTTACAGCCTAGCTTCTTGCAACACTTATGTTGTGTGTATCATTTTTTATCCATAAGTACCGGGACCTACAGTTTAAAGTCGTCTCCGAACGACAGATTTGAGAAGCTTTTTAATGGCAATCAATTACTCCCAGAGCTTTTGCCAGAAGACTGCTGAGAGGTAGTTGCTGAAAGAAATAATTTTTTCATATTTCTTTTTTTCAAAATGTCTGAACTGAAATTTTAACCCGGCACTATCGTCTTAGTAAGCCTACACACTAACCACTAGACCACGGCGTCTACAATTAACCACATTGACTCATACACCAGATATTAAAGAACGTAGAATTCAAGATGTGCAGCCCCTACGGTTCCTTTAGTATTATATTTTTACTAGGAAATCTAATACGAAACTCAAATATCTCTGTTGTGGTTTGCGAAGAAGAAATTTGAAAAGTCCAAGGGAGTATGTACCTCTCCTCTTTTTTTCTTCCTTTCCACTGTCGTTTCATAATGAGCTTTCTCAGGGACCACGAATAGACATTACAGCTTTGACTGAGTTCAGGTCTTTTACTCATTTTCTAATGCTTCTCAACGATTTGAGAAGGCAGAATATGAATTGACACATTAACAAATGGTCTATTGACAGTCTCCGAATAGGGTCGCATGAAGAGTTCCGAATTTAATGCTCGTAAATTATAAATTTCAATAAATTTTAGCAGTATGTAAAGAACACAATATTTGGGGTGGAAGTATTTGAAGGTTTTAAAGTAAATAATTCGGTCGATATGTAACTGATACCTAGAATCAATCACGCGAATAAGCAAGAGTGGGATAATCACCTTTCCGTAGTGTAGAGGCGTACACGCAAAAAATTAATTTCCTAAGTTGACGGAGAGCAATAGCTCTCTGGCAGGGTCTTCCATACCAGAAAGGCAGTTGAGGACCAGTTACGAAGAATTATCTCAGGGGCTGAATGGAAGAGAATAACAACAACATAATTTCCAATGTCATTACAAACTTTTATTGCTCCCTTAATTTAAATTTTACTGTGTGAGCTTCTTGATATTGATTACTGCTGGATTATTTAGTGGTGAAGGTATATTACTGGCCATTGAATAGTCAGTCGACAGCAACTGATTTCATTGTAAATCGCATTTTTAAAGTAAGACCTTTGATTTTTCTGACTGATATCAGATATGATATTTGTCAGTTTAAATGAAAGGTCCACAACCTTTTTCCTTTTCCCCTCATATTTTCCTAGACCAGTATCATGTACTGCATGAGTAGGGGTTCTCCCCTGAGTCCTGGCTGGCCTCATTAAAAAAAAGTCCCTATCAAGACAAAGTATTAGTCCGAGTGGACGTGCTCGTTTATTTATAGATTTTACTCGATATTGTTAATATTTTGTGAAGGAAAAGGAAAGGAAAAGTTATGTCTTTTAATTAACCTGCTCATTTTATTTTATTTGATTTTATTTCTTAAAGAAATTAAATTTATGTTCTTCTTAAACTATATTTAATTGAATTCTACACATTTTTCTAAACAATATTAAAAAGCACATGCAGCACAGCAGTACTACTACATTTAATTTTATTATTATTTTATTTTATAACTGCTAAGGTACGTGCAAAGGAATATATTCCATCAAAAAGTCAATAAGATTATATTCTCAAACGTTTCTACTTGAAAATAAATACCCTTTTGTACTACAAACATAATAATAAATGCCAGTCAATAAAGGGAATATTTTAACCACAATCTCATAAACATATTAAAACCTTCATACGTATATGGCATTCAGTACTTATATGCTCGTAAACTCATGCACGTATGAGTTTCTATTACTTGTAAAAGGTTAGAGATTTGAAGAACTATTTTCGCCCAAAATTTTCTGTATTCGCTACCGCATATTTTGGTACAACGACAAGAGGTCAGGTTGGTTTACTTTATTAAAACCCTTTTCTTTTAAACAAATTGTTTAAACGTGTTCAGAATTTGTAAGTAATCAAAGCCTTTAAAATATACCAGTAATAAAAATAACATAAAAACATACAAATATAATAAAATAATACGAGTAACAGGGCGTGTGTACATGAAATGATACAGAAAATAAATTTTTATTGAAAATAAGCCAACATAACAGAGGCTTATTTTGTTCAGTTCTAGAACCTCCCTAATGTTTTGCGATGGAAACCTACAATATTTTATAGTAACTGCATATGTATTTTACAAAAGGAAAATTTGTCGTTAACAAAAAAAGAAACAAGAATTTTATTTTATTATATATATTCTTATATAAAATGTATACTTGCTTTTCTTTTCTTTTCTCCATTTTTTATGTTTTATATGCAAATTGTATAAGAGTGTGCTTTACATACAACTTAGTTTTAAAAAAGTCAAATTTATATGTTTTTTAAGAAGTTTTTTTTTTCGTTTTGTTTCTTTTGAGAATAGCAATTTGCTAGTGGTACTTAACTCAAGAACTTTCAAAGAATTCATAAGAATACGAGGTCAGTTTAATAATTCAAGGAGTTTTTGTCTTTTCAAAACAAATATTTTTGAATGCAAGAAAGAAAAGCCTTTAAATCTATATGAGTTTCTTTGGCTGAGCGTGTAGTAAACAAGGCCAACTCAACAAAAAAAAAAAAAAAAAGAAGAAGAACTTTGGTCTCCCTCTGTTTGCCACGTTATTTTATGGGTGAGCATATAAATTTTATTTTATATTTATTTAATACTATGACATGGAAATAAACTATAATAGTATAAACATACAAACATATGTATGGTCCTTCGGCCTTTACACTTTTTGTCTTTGGTTGCTTCTAAACTTTGCCTCACTTTTGTTTTTTAATTTTTATTTTTTTGAAAAATTTATTTAAGTTTTAGTTAGCACACTACAACCAATATTACACACAAAATAGAATACATATATACATACATAATTGGCCATTACAACCCTGTTTCAGGGTTAGGGCCTAGCTTCTCGCAGCAACCACCCAGCAGAATATTTTTAAAATTTGGAAGCAATAAATAAAATTGTAAGCAATAATGGAAGCATTATATTATTTTTTATACATTAAAACTTCCAAATATGCTATAGGATAAGATATTATTTTTGATTTTTTATACTACTTGCTTACTGGCTGCTATAAATGTCCAATTCTATTGCATTTTAGCAGCTCATTTCATATAAAAATCACGCATTATTGATTCGCACGAGTAAGTGATTGTTTACAAAATAACTTACTGGTAAGCGCTATTTTCTGCTGAGCATATTGTGTGTCTCTCGACTCCGAACGACGTACTTGAGTAGCCTGTTCATGGCAATCAGTTACTCTCAGAACTTTTGTCAGAAGACCACTGAGATGTAGTCGCCGAAAGAAATATTTTTTTTCATATTCCCTTATTTTTAAAATGTCAGAGCGCGGAGTTTGAACCCGGAACTCTCGTCTACTACACTACACTGCATACTCATTTTAATAATCGAAAATATTTATAAAAAAAATATTAAAGATTTAAATTTGATTGAATTTTTATTGCAATTAACTAAAGACAATCGGACCTACGGGGAAAAAAATAAGTAGACTTGAAGTCTTTATTTTCCATACAAATTTTGAGTTAAAAGGTCGGCTTTAATCTTTTTTGCACAGAGGCGAATATATTCATTTCATTGCTGTAACAATTCGCTAGAATTGTTATTGCCAAAAGGAGAGAAAGCACAGTAAATTGATATTTATTAAGAATAGTTACAGCTTGTTATGTTTAAAAATTTTAATATCAATTTATTATAAATTTTAGAACCTTTCTTAATAAACCAAATACATATATTCCATATCATTTATTAATTTTTTTATACTTGTTTTTAATTTCAGGTATGTATCCTTGCAAAAAAAAAATTTATTTTTAATCAAAGTAAGTAAGTACGAGTACCAGATAATAATTAAATAAAAAAAATATATGTTCGAATACAGGTAACCCTCCTACAACGTGGAACTTTTAAAAAGCGATATCTCTACAACGCGGTTAATAAAATGCGGGAATTATTATATAATGGGGCGGTCTTACCGCCTACAATAAAAGATTTTTTAAAACCAGTAATTGCCGAACGATTAAGAGAATTTAGAACGACTACAAGCAAAATTTTCAAGACAGACAATTTTTTTTTTATGAGGCCAGAGGATGACCAATACTCATGCGGTACATTGTCGTTCGGGAGTTTATATGCCCCATCTGCCATTTTATATATCTCGAGTTAATGATGACACCTTAGGTTTTTGACATCAAAATTTTTAAAATCTGAAATCCGTTTTCGTCTATTTATCTCCGAAACTTGACGATATATCTGAAAACGGAAAAAATTATGGTAGAAAACCTAAAGTGGCATCATAAACTCGAGATATATAAAAAATATGAAATAGCGGATAGAGCACATAAACTCCCGCACGACGATATTGTGCTGGTATAAGAAAATATGTGAGGAAGGGGGAAACGGGTATGAACCTTTGGTTTAAAGTATGATCAAATTATGTGTTATGATTTATAATTAATATAAGAATCAATTTTACGCTTTGAAACCAAACCCTGATTTTAGTATGGTATTAATGTCTCCTACAACGCGGTATTTTTTAATTGGGCATGGACTATACATATATATATAATTGGCATTACAACACTGTTTCAGGATTATGGTCATGTTGTGTGTCTCAATTTTTATGCATGAGTACCCTGACCTACATAATTGGCCAATACAACCCTGTTTCAGGGTTACGGCCTAGTTTCTCGCAGCACCCATGTTGTGTGTGTCAATTTTTATGCATGAGTACCCTGACCTACAGTTTAAATTGACTCCGAACAACGGACTAAAGAAGCTTGTACATGGCAATCAGTTTCTTTCAGAGTTTTTGGCATAAGACTGCTGAGGGGTAGTCGCCGAAAGAAATATTTTTCTCATATTTCTTTTTTTTTTTCAATGATGATCTGAGCTCTTGTATAATAAGTTAACACACTAACAACTAGACTACGGCCTAGGCTATGGGAATGGACAAATTTTCGATTTTCTTCTTTAATTTATTTTCAGTCTATGGCCATTAAATGCGCCACAATTTAAAAC
Source organism: Metopia argyrocephala (assembly GCA_963576795.1). Lineage (NCBI taxonomy): Eukaryota > Metazoa > Arthropoda > Insecta > Diptera > Sarcophagidae > Metopia > Metopia argyrocephala. Next base: position 25,777,690 of record OY756208.1, read on the forward strand.
TCTGACTTGATTATTTTATTTAATTCAAAAAAAAAAAAAAAATTAATTTGAAAACTTAATTGGTAGTAAAAAAATATTTTTCGGTAAATTACTCAAAAAAAAAAAAAAAATTAAAATTGTTGTGACTTTCAAACTTATAGTACAAAAACTTATTTTAATTGTTTTCAACAATTTAAGAACAATACGTGTGTTTTTCAAATTTATGAAAAAACAAAAGCAGAAAGGAAAAGTTTATTCAAACTGATTATAAAACCATTAAGAACAGCAACATATGCCAGTTAAAAATCACATACAAATACGAGTAATATATTAACAAAAGTATAATGAAAAAAAAAACAGTTATAATGAATATTGCTTTCAGTTTAAAAAATAATAAAAAAAAATACGTTTCAAGCCATGTTGTTAAATCTGGTTACGTGTAGCAGTAATAACACGTAGGGATGCATTAAATCTTAATAATACTGATTGTAAAAAATTGAATAATTTTTAATGTGCAATATTTTAATTTTATTTATTTATTAAAAAAAAAGAGAAAAAGAAATCACAAAATAAAAAATTTGCATTGAAAATTTTTTGTAAAACAAACTTTTTTTTTAATATTTCGTGATGACTGCTATTTTTGTCATTTTTTATTTTTTTTTGCTCATTATACGAGTAGCAGTGAGTGATGATAAAATATGATAATGAAAACACTAGAAAGAAATAATGCAAATAATTAAAATAATTTCAATTTCAACTTATAGCAGCAGTCAGCAGTAGTGAATGTGTATTTTTATTTATACCCGTACGATTATTATTACCCGTATCCGGCTTTGAAACAATTATAAAAATTAAATAAATTTTCCCTCTGCTTCTGCATTAAAATTTGATTTCTGGGATGGTAACGTTTGAAATGATGATGTTTCACATACGAGTACATATATACGAGTTTATATATATTTTTTATTTTTGTTTTTTTATTTTCGTTTCATTTGAAAATATTAAATAATTATAATAATCATGTCTACATGTCTGCTATTTCTGGGTTTTCCTCCCTCTTTTCTTAACAGTTTGCCGTATTGAAACTGAAGGTTAATTTTGATTTTTTAATTGTTTTATGTGTTGTTGACAAAATAATAGTAAAAAAAATTTTTTTATTAATTTTACAAATGTACTTGAGGCAGCATTTTTTTGTTTTCGTTACATTGAATTGAAATGAAATTTTCAATAATTTATTAAATAGATATATAGCAGTGTCAGTGGTTACTGTTTGTCTTCTGTAGCTGTAATATCAATAAAAGTTATTAAAATTTATTGATGCATTATATTGTAATAAAAAGGCATTTGAAACTTTACCGTGATGAGACTTATTAGTGTCTTTTTTTTACTGAGGCCAGTACTCAAGGGAGTAAACACATACTCAAGCTGTGCATTGTAATGGAATTTGTAGATGAAGACAGAAATTCGTTTCTGTATTTCAAGCGCCTTACAAATGAGACGAATTGATGTCAATGGATTTGAACACTCAAAGGCCAGTGTCTATACCTTCACCCTTTAATGATCAAGGAGCAATTGCCTCATCTGTTGTTGGATGTTGATTATATGTGGTGAGGGAATTCGCAAATGTAGGTTTGCTGTTATCTACTAATTCCCAGTAGGTGGCGCTTTTTCTCCTGATCATTTGTTTCTGATGACAAGTGAAATGAAGTCAAATGTCAGGGAGCAACATTTTTGTGCCTTAACTGGTTTTTTATAAAAAATTGCCACATATAGAGACAAGAGAAGTAATAACAGGTCCTAAAAACTACATTAGATTCTTAAAAAAAAAATACTACGCCATTCGGTGTGCTTTACATGTTGGTAGACTAAATAACTTTCAAAAAAAAAAAATATAGGCCCATCAGATATTAGAGCCATGATCATCCTTATAATCTGATTAGTTAATTGGTTAACGTGGTCGATGTCGTTTTGAAAAATACTACGGAACTTGCAACTATAATCTTAATATATCATCATATCGTCGATGGAATTAAAGAACGCTGTAACTGACAAAACCTTAAATGTTCACCAAAGCTAAAGAACCTATATGAAAGTAGAACAAATCCACTGGTATTTTTTGCAGACGGCGTAAGTGAATTTATTTTCATCGTAGAAATCTGAGACTGGGACCAATCGACGCGTATTTTTTTTCTGATAAAAATGATGCAAAAAAACGTATTTTTGATTTTTTGTCAGTTACAGCGTTCTTTAATTCCATCCATCCATTGATATACATCCATCATGAACTCGTTCAATTAGGATATGAGTGTTACAAAGGACGTGCTCAACTGTCAACTGCTCCTCCGCAGCACCATTGCTATTAGGATGACCGCTGTATTGAAGCCTTAAAATTCTGCTAAAGCACTGCCAATAGTATGGCATCTAGGACCAAAATTGGGGTCCACTTATTAAAATTCTAAATATCCCAGTCAGTGCTGTGATTACAGTCAATAGGATTGATGGTTACTAGTAATCATAAATAATTCAATAGTTTTTTGTCTGCAAATAGAGAAGACATTGGTCTCGGTGAGATGTGGTTTCAAATATAAGGCTACGTGCCAGAAATGCGACAATAAAGTAAGAATACTGGAGTACACTCTTACACGAGAAGCTTTAAAACGGTCGGAAAACATCTACAGAAGTCTTTCGAGGGACTAAATATTGTAAAATCGTACAAGCTTGCAGGTTATGCCAACGTTTTTCAAGTGGAATTTCTCACTATAGAGAAAACAGCCCAGAAAGCATCAGAGATGACTACAAGTGATGACGTCAATGACATCACTTAAATCATTCACAAAGCTAAACTTATGTGCTACAAAAATGAAATGGAAGCCTTTAGAGTCAGTGGTAAAGTTTTCATGTACTTTATGTTTCGGGACACCGTTCTGTCAAGGAAAATGAATGACAAGACACAGAAAGAAACAGAAAATTCGAATTCAGTTACTAAGCTACTGTATTTGAAGTATCAATTAAATTATTTACTAGGGTGGTCCTTACAAAACTTAGTGATAACGCCATAAATGCTTACAGTGAAATTTTTTCTTTCGGCGACTACCTCTTAGCAGTCTGCTGGCAAAAGCTGTGGGAGTAATTGATTGCCATGAAAAAGCGCCTTAAATCTGTCGTTCGAAGTCGATTTTAAACTGTAGGTCCCGGTACTCATGGATAAAAATTAACACATACAACATTAGTGCTGCGAGAAGCTAGGCCGTAACTCTGAAACAGGGTGGTAATGGCCAGTTATGTATGTATGTATGTATGTATGTAAATGCTTACAGTCTCCATACAGGAACTGTGGAGGCGATGCTTGTGAGAATTCAGAATGACACTGTGCAGCTTTAGTATGCAATGTGTAGCTTTAGCTATTTGAACCCTACAATTTCTACAGTCATCACGCTTTAAGACAAAAAGTAATTGCTGACATCAAACCAGGAAAATTTTTGGCTTTGGTAAAACTACCGGTTGACTTAAGAACTATACTTGCCAGGGTCAATGTTGTGCACAGAAGTTTATATCATAGCTTGTTCTACGTTGTGGGCTACTGAAACGTTATCAAGTATTTGTTGTACCCCAAGTTTGTCTTTAGAGAAACCATCAAACCAAACAACCGTGATTTTAAGAAAATTTAATTATTTGCGAGGAACAACAGAAGAATAAAACTAAAAAAATTACAACCGTTTCTAATTAACATGGAAATTTATTATACAATTTTCATTATACCTTGTTTAGTTTCTAAAGTAGAAATTTATTTAAATTCCAATACTTTGAAAATATTTTTCACGTTTAAAAGTCTTCCCTAAATTATGCAGAAAATGTAAAATTTTTTTGTAATATTTTCAAAAGAATATTTTCATACACTATTTGCTTTAAAGAGAAAAACACTCAAAAAGTATTGCAATAAATTACAATAATTGAAGATAAAGTGTCATTCAGAGAGACACTATACACATTCTACTATTTAAGCGAGACTTCCTCTTATCTAAACAATTTTTAACAAGTAAATGCAATTTAATAGAAAGTACTTCTTTTGTCTAAAAAATTATGCATAAAATAGAACAAGAAAAACATTTTTAACACAAAAGAAAATCAAATTTCACAATATCTGCGTTAGCAATTTTGAAGACTTTGTTAATTTACTCAAGACAAGGCAAGGCAAGCAGAGCAGCAATGAAATCATCTATTCCATTAAATGGCAAACAAAAAATCAACAAAGAGAACAATAGAAAATATATTTTGATTTATATAGATAATAACCAGGCAAAAAAGAAAAACTCAAAGCCATTAAAATGTTCTAACAAGAAATGTGGAGAAACAAAAATTTAATGTTTTGCACCCACTTAATATTTAAAAGTATTAGAGCCAGATTTCAAAGGAAATTCTAATGGCCAACATCATAATTAACAACATCATTAGCAACGTGGCCATTTGAAAGCATTTAGCAGATACATAATACAACTACATATAGCAGCAGTCATAGGAATGGGCATATAAACTGATGTTTTCAACATTTTTTCTTTTACTACTTCTTCTCTATGTTAAAAGACACAAAATTGGGTTTCCATGATAGCAAATAACTTGTATAAATAGATATTTTACTTTCTATCTGTGCACAGATACTCCTATATTTGATTAAATGTTACAAGCAAAGTATAAAATAAAGAAATCTATAGACACATAGACACAACAACTATTCCGCTGGCATACGCATTGGCATCATCATACATACGAGTAGAATGAGTGACGGCAAAGGAACAATAGTTGTTTTAAACAAAAAAAAAAAAAAAAGAAAGAAAGAATGTGTATTGCAAACAACTTGAAAAGAAAAGTATAAATGGCCAAAACTCTCTTTTCAATGCACAAAAACAAAAAGCCATTACAGCCATATGATATCAAGAACGAAAGAAAAAAAAACACTATTCCAGACTAATAGATACGAGCATGTGGCTTAAATAAATGACTTAAATAGCTGAATGAAGGAATGAATGTATGTTTTAGGAGAAACCTTTGAATGCAAATAACTGCGGATAACTACGCGGACGACAACAATGTTGCAGAATACAAACAACCATTTTCATTGTACCACAACTGTGGGCATATTAGTTAAAAAGAGAAAGAATTCTACATAAGACAGTAAAATGCCTTAACAAGACAATTAAACCAAATCGCTCAACAATTTAAAACGTTTGCATAGGGAACAAAACGACTAAATGAAAAATTTGAAAGAAAAGAAAAGTAATGAGATCTCATCGGACGGATGCAATGGCGGCGGTATTATAAATACTTCACAGTGTACAGAAACCGGCTCAGTTTCTTAATGACATTCGAGCATCAACGGAATGCGAAGTGTGTTTCATTGTTCTATTGGTACTTCAGTGGAAAATGCTGAGTTCCATTTACATTATACATAATTGACTATTACAATCCTGTTTCAGAGTTACGGCCTAGCTGCTCACAGCACTCATGTTGTGTGTGTCAATTTTTACCCATTAGTACCGGGACCTACAGTTTAAAGTCGATTCCGACCGACAGACTTGAGAAGGTTCTCCATGGCAATCAGTTACTCTCAGAGCTTTTGTCAGAAGACTGCAAAGAGGTAGAAGCCGAAAAAAAATTTTTCTTTTCAAGATTTCAGAGCTGAGGTTAGAACTCTGACCTATCGTCTTAGTAAGCCAACACACTAACCACCAATATTAGTTGCATATTTTTATGATTACCAGTACCTCTCGCAGCTCGCATCCTTCTGAAGCTTACTGTCAAGCGAATAGTTCGATTCTTTGTTCTCCAAACGCGAAAGGTCTGAAAAGTGTCCACAATTCCTCTTTTCCATAATCTGCTTTTATAGATCAGCACAATCTACAGCATGATTATATTTTCAGTTAGTGAAGCGGCTTTAAACGTTTTTTTAATACTCCTGATTGCTTCGGAAATGGTAGATATCTAGTTAAACAATGGTCAAATAAGGCCCAGGCTTCAAGTAAATTCTATGGACTTATAAAACATCAAATTTTTAAGAAACGAGAGTGAATTCTATTCGCTGGGAACTGCCTTCCACTAAGTATGGTGGCAGAACTCTTTTTAATAGTTTACTTAATAGGTCTTTGTGAGTAGCGCTAAAATAAATTTGTTCTCTATGACACCAGCTTCTATTGAGTTTTACCCTGATGGTATAGAAAGTACCTCTGGTGATTCTTCCTACCAGAAGTTTATGCTGGTTGAACTTGGCTCTGGGTGGTCTGGCACCTCCAGCAAGAAGAAGTTGTCTTTGGAACAGGATGCCTTTCTGGCCTGACCAAGAAATCGCTAATCTGGTATCACGGGCCGAAGTGATTCGTGCCTGCCTGGGTGCGTTCCTTGATAGAGTTCATGTGGTGGTGATGGTAAGATGGTTGTGGTTTATGACTGCATAGTATGCTTTCATCGCAGCAAAGAGTACTGCTGCTTTCTAGATAAGGTTAGTGGCGAAATTGCCAAAACGAATATGGTTCAGTATGTTCTACACCCACGTTTAGCTTTTGTTTAGCTCTAGCAAGGCGCATTATATTTTGGATCCGCCTTCAGGCAGCAAGTGACATATTGTCACGATACGCACGTTAAATACATCTTTTTTTTTCATAGATTGTGAGAGAAAAGTTCTTCGTAAGATCTTTGGTCCCCTAAGGCATGGCGATGAGTTTCGCATTAGAACCAACCATGAGCTGTATGAGCTCCTCGGCGATGTAGGCGTTGTCCAGCGTATTAACATCCAGCGGCTACGCTGGCTCGGCCACATTGTTCGGATGGAAGAATCTGCTCCAGCGAAGAAAGTTTTCGATGCGAAAGTCACTGGACGTCGGCGTAAAGGACGATCCTGTTTACGTTGGAAGGACCAGGTTGATGAAGCCCTGTCATCGATTGGTGTGACCAACTGGAGAAGGCGCGCGCTAAGCAGAAGCGCCTGGAGACTAGTGCTGAAGCAGGCCGAAACCCGTTAACGGGTTGTTATGGCCAGCTAAGTAAGTAAGTAAGATTGTGTAAAAGTGCCAAAACTTGCTACATTCGGTAGATAAAGTTATATCCATCTTAGTGAGATAAATTGTAGAACACCAAAACTCTGTGGGTCACTATGTCTTCAATAATATCTATAAAGTATGGCATATTTAAAACCACTATCTGCAGATACTACTGTGAGGCAAAAGATTCGATCAAACATTTCTGCTGAAAAGTAGGAGATAGACAGTCGAACGGACAGGTTTTTTCTAGCACACCTATAGAAAAAGCTAAATGTGTTCCTTAAAGCATTAAGTCTGAGAATAACAAAAGAATTTAGTATAAATCAGTAGAGTTCGCAATGAAAAATGCCGTCCGGGGCCACATTCCACATTCCATCTTCATTATTTCGTATTTACACTCGACTAGTGTGATTTCATTCCTAAGAGATCTATAAAAACTAATTTTTTTAACTGTGCACTGTAAAGTAGACCACTTTGGCCAAAAACTCTAATATCAAGCTGTATATACTTTCTGATATGCCAAAAGTTTTTCGCTAGAAAATCTTAGTAAGATTAAAAATTTTGAAAAAATTCTTTAAATTTTTCACGAACTATAACGTTCTAACTGCTTACACTCTAAATGATCTATCTCAGCTTAAGTTTTTCCTTCAAGCACAGGTGAAAGATAAAGTAGGACCAAAAGTTTAATCCCGAAGGCTACATAATTTAGATTTTATAATGGAATGCGCTCAACTGCAAGGGAAATGCAGTACTGCTTATAGTGCAGCAGTCATTTAGCAAGTCTTTAAAACCTAAGCAAAGAGAACTACTTCTCTTACAAATGTAATTCAATAGAAAATAACAGAATAAAAATCTGCTTGAACAAATAAATATTTTACATGCTCGTATATGGAACAATAAATGTTAAATCCTCTTAAAAACTCAACTTACCTCATCATCACAGTATCCATTACGTTAGAAATTTTGATACAGACAACAAAACTGGTTACCAAAGAAGTAAAAGCAAAACGCAAAAAAAATCAAATATTTTCAAATTTTAAATACTCGTATTTATATGCATACTCGTATACATAAATGTATGTAATTTTACTATATGGAGACAAGCAAATCCTTTAGTGTACAATATTTTATAGGATATCTAATACCCAACAAGTAACATATATTACCTATACTGTTACCAGCTACTACTATAAGTATATCAGTATTAAAATAATAACAACTACAAAGTATGTATATGCATATCAATACATATTTTAACAAACAGTTTAGGTAGTTACGTTAAGACTATTAGAACTATGACCAGAATCCTTTGCATAATTTTTGTAAAGACCATGTTGCTCGTGTGCACATTTAAAATTTGTATACCAAGTGATGTGACTGACAGTGGTACGGAAAGTGTTTTATTAGTATTTCTTTTTCTTTTTTCTAACCAGTCTAGTAAACCTGCTAATGAGGATGGTTGTAAGGCTGCAATAATTCTAAAATTGATTCCCTACTTTAGTAGAAAGTTTATTTAAGTTTATTTTATATTATATTGCTAAAAAAAAGAAGAACAAGAAATTTGTTTCAGATCGAATCCAGTCAATAGCGGAAGAATCAATAATTTAATATTGTAAGTGAAACTTTCTTCAGTTTGCAATTACGAAGAGAAACTTAAATATCAATAAATATCATAAGAACTTAGATTGAAATCGCTGAAGGGAAGGAGTGTGCTTTTACCTAGCTCTAGGTGGTCTTTTAACTAGCCAAGAAAAGAGAGAACCTTCAATCCAAACTAAAAATTTTGTATTACTAAGTCCGGGTCTCTTTTTTTTTATTTGAGTCCAATACTCAGGGGTAAACCCCTACTAAATGCTGTGCATTGTATTGGATTTTTTTTTGGAAAGGACACTACATACATATATATTTTTCTTATATTATTATTAAGCGCTTTAGAAAAGAAACAATTTGCTGTGAATTGATCATTCAAAGGCGAGTGTTATACCTTCACTCTTGAATGATCAACAGCAATTGCCCTATCGTTGCATGTTGATTGTGTGATGAGTGTCTTCGCTAAGTAGGTTTAATAGGTTTAGCTGTTATCTGCTACTTCCCAATAGGTGGCACTTTTTTCCTGATCATTCGTTTTTCGTTGTCAAAGGTTATGGTGGAATAGAGTGGAACGTCAGGGAGCGGTTACTTTGTAGATGGACATCTTGGAGGGGACATCTTATTTTTAAATTATAATTTTACAAAAGCGCAAATTAACTTTTTTATTTTTCACCTTTGCTGGGATTTAAACCTGAGCCGTTTGAGTAATTGTGCGAGCGCTCTAACCACTATACCAGGCACCCTTAATAATTTTGATTCTTTTTGAAATCTCAGCTCCACAAAAGGTAATAATCATCGGCCTGTAAGGCTCCCTCTAAACTTAATTGCGCTGACAAACGTTATTGTGCAAAAAATTTTTAACACTAAAGCCGCCAGCCAAAAATCCTCGCCAAAAAGTGACTTTGGGATCTCATGTAGCTCTAAATTCAATTATTTAGCACTTGTCGTTGTACACTGTATTTGTGCTTGATGGTTTCGCAAAATAAACTGAATGTATGCACCCATAGTCTAGTGGTGTGTTGGCTTACTAGACAGGGGCTTCGGGTTCAACACCAGCTCTGACATCTTGAAAAACAAAAGGTATATGAAAAAAGTTTTCCTTTTGGAGAACACCTCTTAGCAGTCTTCTGAAAAAAGCTTTAAGAGTAATTAATTGTCGTTGCGAGTCGACGTTTTGATCTCGGTACTCATGGATAAAAATTGATGCGAACAACATGAATTAGGCCATAACCCTGACACAGGGTTAAAATGGCCAGTGATGTATATATGTGTGTATTTAAATAGTCTTCCACATTTAAAATTTAACAGTTTCCAAGAGTTGAAGCTAAATTTGTTTAATTAGCTGCATACATACATACATTACATATATAATTAACCAATATAACCCTGTTGCAGGGTTACACCGTAGCTTCTCGCAGCACTCATGTTGAGTGTGTTATTTTTTATTTTTATTTATTTTTCTATGAGTACCGGGATCTACAGTTTAAAGTCGACTCCGAATGATATATTTGAGTAGCTTTTTAATGGCAATCAATTATTCTCAGAGTTTTTGCCAAAAGGCTGCTGAGAGGAAATCGCCAGAAAAAAAAATTTTTTTAATTTTTTTTTTTTTTTTTCAAGATGTCAGAGCTGAGATCTGAACCCGGCGCTATCTTCTTAGTAAGCCAACACACTAACCACTAGACCACGAAGACCACTATTCGAAGTCTGATCGAGATTAACATTTTGTACCACCGATGCCAGAGCTGCTTTGAATGATACTCAAATCACAAATTGTTGGTGTTCAAATCATACAATTCGATTTACTAAAAGTAAGTAATCGTCGAACTTTTCTTACAGATTGCCATAAATTTAAACGGCTTGGCCAAAGTTATTTGGGAAAATGTATGGGACATTAATGCCTCAAGTACAAAATCGATTTTTGGTACGTTCTTTGACGTACTTATTTATCCTCAAATGCCAGAAATCGCTGAGAATAAGCGTTTTTAATGAAAATTAAGGTCATCCCGTTGGTATTCTCTTTAAAAGCTACTCGACGATATCTGTACAATAACAGACCTTTTCTCATGAGCCATAGTGAACAGTTAAGCCAAATACGAGTACTCAACGACTTTTTAAACAAATATTGCAAAAGTCATGCAATATTGCACAGTTTATCGTTAAACCCCATTACTGCAACTTACATACTTACTTCCAAACTTTAAGGCAATATGGTTTGTTTAGATTTCCCCCAATTTATCATTTATGAAAGTGAAATCGACAGAAATACTCTCCCCAGTGATAAATTGAAATACGTGAACGTCATTGTCGACATTGTGTGAACTGGACAAGGTTTTCAACTTGTTCAAGTCTTATTAAGCAAAAAGTAAACTCAATGAAGGACAGTGAATTCGACTGTTAAATTTTGAAAAAACACGGTTGGTATAGACGAAATAATTTTCGATTTAAATATGACCTGCTGTAGAGTAACGTTCACAAAAACAAAGGATATAGCACTTTAAATGCTTATATCTTTTGCCAAATTTTTTGTCTGTTTATAAATATTTAAAAAAAAATGTTTTTGAATAAATGTTTTACGCAGTTTATATGACAACCTACAAACTATAATGAACACACACAACACCAGTAACAAATTTATGGTGTTTTAGCATTGTATCACTTGCAACAATTTATAGCCCATGTAGACATAAAAAAGATAATAGTGCTACAAAATGTAGGTTTTAATAGTAAAACTAAAGAGCAAAGGAAAAACAAAAAACAAAAAAACAAATGATATTTATAATACAGGTTGCAAACAGGCGTTGGAGCACTTTGTAGGTTGTTTTGCAGAAAAAAGTTCGATTAAAACAGCTCCAGCAAAATGTTGCGCTATAGAACAAAAACGAAACATATATACGAGTATTGTAGGAATAGAAGAAAAAAAATAAAAACGTAAAGAAAATTCTAAAATAAAAATTAATTGAAAATATTACTTTGGAGGGGGGAGGGGGGCGAAAGAAAAATAAAAACAGCAATACCGGTATTTATAAGTATTAACCAGTTATAACTGGTACTTTTTTGTTTGGCACTTACCTTTGAATGAATTTGAGTCTTGACTGTTGTTGCAGAGAGTAATTCAAAGTTACACTGAAAGAGTGTTACTTATGGTTTCAGTTGCACGTATAAAAAAAAATGGTGAAATTCAGACGGATGAACTTCAAGTTGCATTGAAAAGTTTTGCAAAACAAAAAAAACAAAAAACAACTTTTACACTATTTCACTTCCACTTACTAAAAAGTTGTCGTATGACCAAAAAGTTTTAACGTTTTAACAGCTTTTAATTGTTTTTTTTTTTGTATATTTTTTTCTAAAATTTCATTGATTTTCCTTGTGAGTTCTTTTCATATTACCTTGAGTTTGATATTGGCCAAAATAATAAAAAAATTTTTATATTTTTTTTTTCTTTTTTAATTGTAACAGGAGGTGTAGAATTTAAGAATTAATTTTTAAATTTATTTTTTTTTAAATTTGTGTTTTTCTTATTTATATGTTTTCATTATTTAAATTCTTATTTCACTCCTAAAACTCTTTTGTTGTTTTTTGAGAGCTTCTTAAAATATCTTTTGGATTTTCTTGTTGATTTATTTGTTTTATACAGCAGTAGTTGGTTAAATTTTCTTTGAAGTTTTATAATATTTTGGTTAAATATTCAGTTGAGCTGTTATAAGTTTTGCTTTCCATTTGTGGTTTTAACAATTAATTTGCTTGTTTAAGCATCCTGGTATATACGAGTATTAGATATTCTTGGCTTTTCTTTTTTAAATGAAAATTTAAATATTTTCTTATGAAAGAATATCATTTATGCCAATTTAAAACTTTTCTATACTGTAGGTAAACAACTACAGAAGTGAATATTTAAATTTTAATTGAGTCTTATCTCTATTTTTAGACACTTTGAATTTATAATTAGAAATACAAACAAATTTAGATTATGCTTGACGGGAATTCATGTACTTCTTTAAGTAATTCAAAGAGTTTTGGGAAGAGTATGAGATTTTGTTAATTATTAATGCATATTTGTTTAATGACACTGACACCTAAAAGATTTTTTATATTATTCTACTAGTAGAGTCATGAATAATGAGCCATTATTAGTAGTATTTTATTTTTTATTCTTTAAGTACATAAGTACTTATATATATATTTGTTTAAATGTTATTTAAATTTTTTAAAATAAAAAAAACTGTATTAGTTTCTAAACTTTTTTATAAAAACTTATTTTCTAATTCATAATTACTTTATCTTATTACGTATTTTTACATAAAAACAAACAAAGAAAAAAAAACAAAAATTTTGTTTTCAACCCATATACTTACCTCTACGAGTATATTATAAATCTCTATGTAAGTTTGTTTGTCTGTTTGTTTGTCAGTCAAATACGCTTAATATACTGGGCGTGGTACCTCCCATACAAACTAAATACTGACTTTGTATATTTTGAGAACGGTTAAAGGTAAAGTTTGTAAGTTTGGTTCTAACAACTTCACGGTCAAGGAAAATTCTCAGCCAGAAAGTGGGCGAAATTTAAGCAGTGGGCGTGGTCCCCCCAAAGAAATTAAATATTGATAACTTTATATCTTGAGAAGTGTTGACTTACTTCGCAGTCACTAAAAGTCATCACTTCAAAAATGTAGAAAAATTGTAGGGGTAGGTGTAGCGAAGCATGCCGGTTTTAGCCTAATTATAAATAATTTTTTATCATAAAATCTTTCATTTATTGTATTTCTGTTTACAAAACTTAAACATTTACATTTTTTACCCAAAAATTTCAAAATATTTCTTTGAACTGCGCAATTGTAAACCTTAAAAAAGTATTTCTTTTTTTTTGGTTTGTTTTCATATTTGCGTTTTAGCCATAAAACAATTTATGGCTTTTACAAATAATAATTTTAATTAATTTTTAATTTTTGCTTTTGTTACGATGAAAGCAAAAACTTTTATTTATTCCTCACGTGATAATCTTTACTTAAAAGTAACATTTTGAAAAATGATTGTTCATGCGTTAAATTATTTCAGACTCTTCTTTGTTTTCTATTCAAGTTAAAAGTAACCAAAATGAATCAGCAACAAAGTAAACAAGTGTTGTTGTTTTTACTATTTAAAGCAGGTTTATAATTTTAAATTAAATTTTCTGTATTGCATAATTTAAAATTTGTAAATTTTTTAAGAAAATAAAATAATGCTAAGATATTTTTTAGAAAAATGCTAAAATAAACTAAAATAAAGCTAAATTAGAGTTAAAACAATGCTAAATTGAAGCTAAATTAATGCTTAAATAACATTTTAAATGTTTTTTAATGCTCAAAACAATATAAAAATTATATTAGAAATACAAGGTCTTACCCAGCAGAATATTTTTCAAATTTGGAAGCAATAAATAAAATTGTAAGCAATAATGGAAGCATTATATTGTTTATGCATACCTTAAAGCTTCCAAAGATGCTATAGGATAAGGTATTATTTTCTATTTTGTATAATATTTGCTTACTGGTTGCAATAAATTTGCGTTTCTATTGTATTTTAGGGGCTTATTTCATATAAAAATCATGCATTATTGATGCGTACGAGTAAGTGATTGTTTACAATTTCTCCCTTACAAAATAGCTTACTGGTAAACACTAATTTCTGCTGAGAAATTTTCCTACTAGCGTTTTATGGTTTAAAATTCATTTCAATATGATAAAACTTAATTTAAAAGCGATTTGGAACCAACTAAAGATAATAACTCTTTTGATTTATGTTCTCATTCATAATAGTAGGAATTGGAGAGCAGGTGTCTCACGCATATATATACATGTATACGTAAATGATTATTACATACAAATGAATTTTTTCTTCAATATAAATTTCATTGTTGACTTCCAAGATAACTTTCTGTCAATCCAATCAGTTTTGAATAAATTTGAAGTACTTAGGCGTTAAAAGTTAGAAGCAAAACCATAACGTGATTGGTCACTTCAGGGATTAAAGTTTATTTGTAGTAACAAAAAACCAGTTTATCAGTCCGATAATATCCTAAATTTAACAATAGGTACATTGTATTAATGGACCTTAATAGTAAAAGCACACATTTGACATCCATTAGAAATACTACATATGAGAACCAGAACCAGTACTAATATCTTTAAAACGTCTTTATTAAAGTGAGATCTTAATTTTTTCCAAATGTTACAGAGTTTGTTCTGTTCAGCTTCAGCAACGAAAAGCGATATTGCAGAGATTTATCGAATCAACTGTTGCTCACAAACTGTTCACAAACATGAATAAGCACAAGCAACCTCTTTGAAAAGGAATATTATTATTTTTAATTATAGCCATAGTATTGTAGTCGCCGTGGTCTAGTGGTTAGTGTGTTGGCTTACTAAGACGATAACGCCGGGTTCAAATCTCAGCTTCGACATCTTGACAAAAGAAATATGAAAAAATTATTTCTTTCTGCAACTACCTCTCAGTAGTCTTCTGGCAAAAGCTCTGGGAGTGATTTATTGCCATGAAAAAGCTTCTCAAATCTGTCCTTCGGAGTCGACTTTAAACTGTAAGTCCCTGTTCTCATAAATAAAAATTAACACCCACAACATTAGTGCTGCGAGAAGCTAGGCCGTAACTCTAAAACAGGGTTGTAATGGCCAATTATGTATGTATGTATAGCCATAGCACCACTACGTGGGATAACCACCTTGTAAAGGTGTAGAGGCAAGGACTCAACTGGCTAAGATTGTGGAGAGCAATAGCTATTTGGCAGGGTCTCCCATGCTAGAATGGCAGTTGAGGAGCAGTAACTAAGAATTATCCCAGGGGTTGCATCAAGGAGAACATCAACAGCTTCATCTACAATGTTATTATAATCTTTTATTCCTCCCCTAATTTAAACTTTATTGTGCGAGCTTCTTGTGGTTGATTGGTGTCGGATTATTTAGTGGTGAAAGTATAACATTCGGTTCGAATTCTCAACGTAGGACCTTTGTTTTTTCGAACTGATTCAGATGTGATATTATTAATTTAAATAGAAGGTCTTTACGCTTTTCCGCTTCCTCTTATATTTTCATAGACCAGAACTATGTACTGCACGATTAGAGGTCATCCCCTAAGTGCTGGCCTCATAAATAAAAAAATGCATATACGGACAAAATTGCATTGTAGTGGTTTAAGTAGTTTTCCAGCTATATGTTGCTCTTAATGAGAACGTGACTGTTCATCCAGTTTTTTGTCGAATAATCCTCAATTATCCAAATTATATAACTGCGAAATTATATTCGTTTATTATTATTATTATTTATCGAGTTATTTGAATTTTATTAATTTACGACGCCCCTTTAGACATCGCCCAGTTTTGTGTAGCCAAGAAAATCTACTGTACATGTCAAATTCCTTACTGAACGGTCTAGTCAGACAAATAAATAACATACGAAATCCTGTTGTATAACTTCTAGATAATTATTCAAAACAAATTATTTTTTTGTTTTCAAACCTAAAAGTTTGTATACAAAAGTCGCATAACACGAGTATGTACTTGCATTGCCAACAGTTTATCCAATCAAGTTATCAAATAATCTTGGAACAATTTATAAATTTAACACCCCAACAATTCAGTTTTTTTGGTTTTCTTTTATAAGCCACGAATTTTTTTTTTTAGTTTTTCAAATATATTTAAACGTTTTAAGCTGAAATATTTATATAATTTTTCTTTTTTTTTTTTGTGTATTATTTTACAAACAACTGCCTTTAAAGGAAAGCTGGCCAAAAGCCAATTCTAAACCACGTTTACTTTTTCACATTTTTTCTTTCATTTCTTCAGCGAAGAGTAAAAATCCACTTAATGCTACTTTAGTATCATTTATTTAATTTTCTTTTTTTATTTTCATTTTCTGATTTTCTTTTTCTTCATTTTCTTTGCTTTCTTTTATTAAACATTTGCATACAGTCATTTAAGTTGGGTATTTTCCATTTGGATTTCTTTATTCCAATATATTAACTTTTTTTTTTCTTATCATTTAAATATAACTTTTAGGATTAAAAAATTTAAATTTTTTACTTTTTCTTTTTTCTATATCTTACATTTGTTTCCTTCAAGCACAGGGCACAAAGAAAAAAATCGCACCTTTTTATGGTAATTTTTTTCGTTTCTTTAAAAATTTCTATAAAATTCTACCGTTTTCTTGTTTTGTCTTTTGTAACAAGTATTTGTGTTTGTTTTGTTTTTTTACCGCTTAACGTTAAAACCGTTTTACCGTTTCAAACATGGACATGTTTCAACCACGACTTAACACCAACTAAATAAAAACGTTTTAATATAATACTGGCTTAGCTGTTTGGTTGGTTAGTGGCTCAATAACAAATGCATATAAAAGACAGACGGAGCGAGAGAGAGAGCGAAAGAGAGAAACATTTTTTTCCATTATATAGAAAAAGGTAGAGAATTCGTTTTGTTGTTCAACTTGTTTTTAAAAAATTTTGGAATTTTCTTGCAACCGCCGTACAATGTGGCATATTGCTTAACATGGTTGACACATGTGTAAACCTGATAGATAATAATAATGAAAATCACTATTTCATTGAATATCATAATGAAGAACAAATCATTAAATACAAACACACAATTACAAACATATTTATGAAGATCAGGTTAAGAAAACAATTAGAAATCTTGCACCTACAAAGGTAACAATAAAAGATCAAAACACGCAGGTTAGTTTCAAAGGAAAACTCGTTTATGCGTAACAAATTTTATTTGTCACTAAAAGGTTTTACGAACAAGAAAAATTTCCAGTCTGTCCTATGATATCTAACGTTAAGATTAATATTTTAGGCTCATAATTTACCTATTTTAACGATTGTTTGCTTTTTTTCAATTTTCTGTTAACTTGTTGAAAATGTTTAAATATCAGACGTCACAAATATAAAACCAAAAGACGGTACCTTTAAACATAGCGAAGAATAAGACTGATCAACAAAAGACCAAAAATTATTTGTAACCTGCGATTTTTTGTTGTTTCAATATCAGAATGACGTGTATGTCTTCAATACGTCAACAGTTTTTCCGTAACAGCTCTTGTTTTTTAGTTATAGCTAACTGCGCTCACATACTATTTTTAATTAGATTTTAATTTTTAAAATTAAAAGCTGGTATTTTTGATAGGTCACAGATTAGGGAACTTGTGAAAGATCCTAGTTTTGTCAAATCAATGACAGAATTGAGCTTACAATAGCTAGGGTGCATAAAATTACACTTCCTGCATTCGTAATTGGACCGATTTCACAATATTATGGTGATTTTAGTGAGAAACAGGTTGAAAGGTTTCATCAGGATCTTCGAACAATGGAAGAGCGATATCAGGGAAGTTGGGTCTTACATACCGTCGTGTGAGAGTTTATGTGATCTATCCGCTATTTCATATTTTTCGACCCCAAATTTTTCAAGTCTGCAATTCGTTTTCGGATATCTCGTCCAGTTTCGGAGATAAATAGCCGAAAACCGATTACAGATTTTAAAAATTTTGGCGACAAAAACCTAAAGTGTTATCATTAACTCGAGATTTAAAAATGACGGATAGAGTACATAGACTCTCGCAACGAGATCTACCTATAGTCGTTAATTCAAAGAAATGTTATAAAAGATCATTGCGTAGTATTCGATAGAAATTTTCTTAACATAATAATGAATTTTTTCTACCTTTTCGTCAAAATAATAAAACTGTATATTTCAAAAAGTAGAGCTGTTGGCAATCTCCCAGTATTTCTATCATAATCAGAACCACAGAAATAGCGCATAATAGAATAAATTAAAGGAAACAAGAGTTGTGTTGATCAATATAATGAGAGACTTGTTTTCGTTTTCATAGTTTTGCGTTCGAAATCGTTACCAAAAAAAAAAAAAAAAAAGAAAGTGCTTCCAAAACAATGTCATTTTCACTACTTCTGAATCATTGATTTCATTAAAAATTCATTCCTATTTTTCAAGAAATTTTTAGTTTTTTGAAGTCAAAAAAATTAAATGAAAGACAAGCCATCAAATCAAATGATCTGCAATATGTAATAGTGACTTCAGCGCATATTTTACATGCAATATTTTTTGTTGCAAGATTTTGTCGAATTAATGTTCCCGAAGTTGAAATTTTATTTTGTAACTTGTTTTAGTTATACTGATGACGTAATGACTAGCAATGTCTTGCTTATTGTCATTGTTAGAGCTAGGCGTAACATATTAGTTCCAGAAAGATTTTTGTACTCACATGTGTTGTATCGAGGGTTTATTAAAGGCAGGGATAACTCGGAGTTTAATAGCTTCCACACACTACTAATATATCGACGATGGAATTAAAGAACGCTGTAACTGACAAAACCTTAAATGTTCACCAGAGCCAAAAAACTTTCATAAATGTAGAACACATACATTGGTATTTTTCATTTCGCAGACGGCGTAAGTGAATTTATTTTCACCGTAGAAATCTGGGACTTGGACCAATCGACGCGTTTTTTTTTGCTGATAAAAATGATGCAAAAAACCTATTTTCGATTTTTTGGCAGTTACAGCGTTCTTTAATTCCATCGTCGATATGGTGTTGAGAAAGAAGAACCTAGAGTTTCTTAAATCATCAGATGAAACCTTGATCATTAAAAATATTTAAAATTTATTCGTTTTTTTAATTTAAAACCTTGAAGTACTATCAAACACTATCAAAATCCAACTACAAATGGGGCAATTGCCGTTGATCATTTAAGGGTGAATCTGTTTAGCCTTTTAGTGATCAAATCAATTGATAGTAATTTGTCTCATTCGTAAGGCGCTTGAAAGAAAGAAAATCTCTATTTACAAATTGCAGTACAATGCACAGCATAAGTAGCCGTTTACTTCCCTAAGTACTGGTCTCAGTAAAAAAAAACAAAGATAACAAGTTTAACTGTATTTAAGAATAAAAATATATAGAATTGTAAAGAATGCTTTTTAAGCCCGAACAGTTTTTAGCCGGGGACACACTTTTATTTATAGCTTGCTTTTGGCCATTTTTAATTTAGGAGGATTATTAGCACTTTGAAACACAGTTTTCTTTCCTCCCTTAATATTTTGGCTAAAGCGACCTGCTGATTGTGCATGTCACCAGAACAATCCACCTGTGACACGCGATCCTTGTTTATCTACCCTTTGACAATTCTTTTATGTAGGAAGACAAAAGATATGTACGGAGTAGTTCCTTTTCTCGCTAGCTCATTTGCCATTTACACTCTATATTTCTATGGTCCAACACCCATACTTAAGTAACCCCGAGGTTTACTTCTAAGTTGTTAAGGGTTTTAAAGGGTATCCCAACTATCTGGAAACCATACAATTTTTTTTTTAAATTCTTTTTACCAACAGAGATTTCTATAACTTTTAGTTTCCGCTTAACTGTATTCGCCTTTTTGACCTGTTGTTGGCATATAAAATGTACAAATAAAAAAAGAGTAATAGGGAGAGAGAGAGAGAATTAAAACAGAATTAGAAATAGAGATTTTTGTAAGACTTCCACTTACACTCTCTTTTTATCTGTTGATTGGTTTTTTACTTGTAAAATTAACTCCTTTAAGCCGGTATTTTTAATTGTAAAAGTATTTGTAAATCTCAAATATTCATTATTTTATTTTAACTGTTGTTGTTTTTGTTTATCATTGTCGATAATTTGGAGATAGAGAAACATAATTGCTATTGCTGAGTGAGTAAATGAGTGAGTGCTCTTTGTGTGGAGGTGCGGTAGATCGTGTGAGTTCATACAGTAACAACAAATGCAACAAATATCAGAGTTTAATTGTTAGCTTTTACGTTTGCGTCTTTTGTTCACTTGTGTGTAGTTCGTCTTTTTTTATTCTTTTTTTTGTTTTCTTATTTCATTAAATTTTTGTGTCTTTTCTTCTTTTGTTGTACTTTTTTTTTGTTTTATTAAGTATTGCCTGGTATTTGCTGTTGTTGTTTTTGTATGGTGATTTAATACTCGTATTTATTCTTTTCATTAGATCATATTCGATTCGTATAAGAATATTTTTGTTGTTGTTTCAAAGCAATCCAGTAATAAAAGTGCCAAGTTTTTGATTACTTGTCTGTAGCATTTGGTTGTCAGTTATGTTTTTTGTGTCTTGTCTTTTATTGTTGTTGTTTTGTATTTTTAAAGTCAACGTTTTAGAGAAATAATTTTTTAAATTTTGAAGCCTTAAAACATATTGATAAAGGTCGACCGAATACTCTACTTTGTATATCAGAAGGGTAATGTTTTGAAAGAATTCTTAAAATTTAAACAAAGATTTGAGATTGCAGTCTTTCAGACCTGCAAGTAAGTATCAAGGGTTGCATTTTTTTTGTTGTAAACTGAAGTTTTAGTATTAAGAAAAAGAAAATAAGTTCACATTTTGCTTAAAGTACACTTTAAGTCAACTTTAATTTTTTTTGTTAAGACCAATTGCTTAGTACAGTAAACTCCTACTCATGCTGTGCATTGTATTGAAAGGTTGAAGCTAAAGCAAGATAGATATTAAGCGCCTTATGCCAATGGGACCAGTTGCAGTCAATTTGATCACTCAAAGGCCAGTGTTATACCTTCAGCCTTGAATGATCAACAGCAATTGCCTCATCTGTCGGTGGATGTTGATTGTGAGTGGTGTGTCTTCATTAAGTAGGTTACCTCTCATCACTTAGTTGTTAGAAGGTGGCGATGTACTCCTTACCATTCGTTTCTGATGGTGGAATAGACTGGAATGTTAGGGAGCGGGTTCTTGAAGATGGACTTCTTAAAGCGGAGGAAACTCTATTTTTTAAACTATAATTTTGGAAAAATCGGAAAATTTTATTTTTCACATTCGCTGCGATTTGAACTTGGGCTGTTTGAGTTTTTGGGCGGGCGCTCTAACCACCATACGACTCTACTCTACCACTATACTATACGATTATGTGAATATCATCGTCATTATCGTATATGCCCAATTGTAAATACTGCAAACAAAAGAATATTTTGTATCCCTGTCACTTAAGTAGAATAGGGCAAGAAATTGGTGCGCGTTAATGCACGAATGCCTTCCAAAAAAAGGAAAAATTAGAGAGACATACCAGTACCAGGCGTCACTTTACCAGCCAATTAGCTTTAGACAAAAATACCTTCTTGACGTAACTTATGGCCAGTAAAATAGTGGCAACACAACAGTCTGAGAGTGGATTTCTGAATACCAAAGTAACGGCATCGTTCTAGATTCCTTTTTATCACCACATAGCGTACAAAAGTCGGGAATGCCAGATTCCCCGCTCTGTTAGAAAATTTATAATCTCATAAGAGGATCTCTACATAGTTTCAGGGTTTTGTCGACCTAAAATGTTCGAATCTCGCTTATAGCCGTCTCGCGGTTCTATTCCTTAATATCAATCCACTCTACGACAAATTTAAAAGCCCATAAAACCATAAAATAAATCTAAAGAAAATTTCATAGATCCATGCAACCAATCTACACTTTTCGTCATGCCCTCTATAACCAGCCTCTCTGCACTATCTTGATAAAACTAAAGAACTTTTGCTATTATTGTTCTGAAAATATAAGAAAGTTGATAGTTTTTATTGAACGTACTATGATCACTTGTTCAATTACGTTTAATCTTTGAATCATAATACGAGTATGTTATGTAGCCAATCGTAAAATCAATCAGATCGAATTTAGAAGCTTAAGCTTTAGTTTTCAAGATACACACTTTATATGGCAGGTATTGTGATACGAGTACTACATATTGAATTCCGTAGACTTTATGGCTAAAGATTTGTATTGGCTATGAAGCTATTGGAACCAAATTTAGAAACTCTTCCCATCATGATTTTGAGAATATGAATAATTATTTTGCATGGGCGTGGCATAGCCCAGCTTGATTTTTTTTTTAATTTATGAAATCTTGTGCTCCGATTAACTAAATTTACACAAACAAAACTGCTTAAGCTGTTTTAAATATTGTAGCATGAACATTTTAAATATGAAAAGAAGACTTGATTTTTTCCAAATCATATCCACTATTCGTTTATACAATATTGTAGAGCGCACAGCTAAATAAATTCGATAAGTAATCGAAACAAAAGTTTCATCTTTTTTATTTAAAATGCAGAACACATTAAGTGCTTTATTTTTTTTCTTCTCTCTCTTTTTATTATTTATTTATTTTTTTTTATCATTTCTTAATCGTGCTTATTTGTTGTATTTAAAAGATTTAAACCAAAAAATTCATTTATTTTTTGTTTTTTTTTTAGATAATTGTGTTGTTGCTGTTGTTGAAGAAAAAAGAAAAAATTAAATTGAAAAATATTTACTACGTGTTTCTTTTGGATTGCCTAACAAAAACAACGCTTCATGACAACTGTCAATGACTGACTCAAGAAGTCAGCTTTGGGCTGTTAATAACAATAAAAATTGACTCCAGTTAATAACTGTTGCTGACCACTGCTAAGTTGTTACAGAGTGTTTAAAAGAATTTTTCTTTTTCTGTTCTTTTTTTTGTATTTCTAGGTCGGCTATAAAATTCTTATTTAAATGTGAGTTAAAATATACACTCTTGTATGTACATATGGCCATGCATATTCATCCACACATATATTCAAATGTGTGTTTGTATAGCTATGTGTATTTATAAGGTTGTCCATACTCAGTTAAATTTTTATGAATAGTTCTCGAGATAAATTTTAATATATTCTAAAATTTATGCCCAAAAGAGGGGGAGAGAGAATGAAAGAGACTATTAAGAATTTAATAAATATTTTACGAGCATAATAGTTTCTCTTTAGAGTTCCTTTACGGTCAAGTTTTACTATTTTGTAGCCGGTTTTAGTTTGTTCTCTAAACGTATTATCATTTCTACTGCCTATCTATCTATCTTTCTCTCGGTGTATAGTATGTTTGTGTGTTTCAATGTAGACACTTATGTTACTGGCAGCAGATATCTAACAGTTTTTGTTTTTTCTAACTATAAATTGTGGCTTAAAATGTGTGTGTATGTGTGTGTGTGTGCATCATGCAATGGTAACTTTCATTTCTAACTCTTCTTCTAATGCCACATCATATCAAAAGTATGCTGATTATGAAATATTTCTGGTTTAATTTAAAGCATAAAACAACATTCCTGTTCTAATATGTTTCTCAGCTCGTATTTATGTTTTCGTTATACATTTACTGAACGGCTAAAATACAATCTGCAATGTACTTGAAAAAAAAATTTTTTTTTTGTAACTTTTATAAGGATTCTCTCACATATTTGAACACCCAACAGCAGTAACAAAAACATAAAACTCATATGAGCCGTTTTTCTTTTATTTTTATTTTTTTTTTTTTTGTTCGTTGGTTTTTTAAGGAAGAGAGCTAAACGTCAGAAAACCTACATCAGGAAAATGTTGGTCAAACTAAAAATTCATTTTATTGCTACATGTTGCAAAAACAATTACTTTTAAAAAAGTATCTAGAAACGTACAGGCAGTGAAGAAAATAGTAGCACATATTAAAATATAATGAAGCAGAAACCATTAAGCCCCTGGGGTTACTGTAGGAAATAATTCACACACAAACTTATTTACACACGCGTAGTTACTAAAAACAAAATAAACAAAAAGCGAATTTAGTACGATTGAGGAATATTCTCCAAAACGTTATATTGAGGTCTTTGCCATTAACTTGAGGCTAAAAAAAAAGCTTAAAAGCACACAAATTTAAATTGAAAATCTAAAGCAATAAATTTTTGTTTTTAGTTTTTTGTTGCACTGGGCGTTTTTCTAACACTTTACGGTTTAACACTTTAAGTTGGCAACACTGTTTTATTAGACAACCAATTTAACAGCTGATAGTTGCTCCTTGACATTTAATTTTGCAAAGATTTACTCCAAAGCAACTCTTGCAAATCGTTAAAATTGTCTATTAAAATAATGGTTCTATTCGTTAAACTTAACGTGCCTGTTATCCATTTTATGGCATACAAATTGTCGTTCTAGGCAGCTAATTCAAATACCAATGGATCATTTTCGGACTACACTTGCTCTTATTGATCACATGTATTCTGTGAGCCAACCAAATAATGCGCACTAAACAAACTGTAGTCTCTGTACAGGGAAGCATTGAAAAGATCACCTCTATGAATTCGTCGCCGTTCTAGGCAACTGGCAAAAAGCAAAAAATTCCCAAAATTCCCCAAATCAGTTGTGTTGTTCTTGTAAATAACAAACCTTTAAGGCAGACAACTTTGCCCGGGGCTATTATCGTGTCGAAATGTTTAAACTAAGTTCAAAGACTCCGCCTAGGTCTTATCTATATAATTTTATAATACAAACATTGCACATTTCGCTCAATATTTTTCCACCAATTTGCACAGATTCACCGACTTCTGATGAGGTACTGTACGTAATTATATAACCTAAAGTATATATTTTAAATGTAGTCGCCGTAGTTTAGTGGTCAGTATATTGGCTTACTGGACAAGAAAGAAATATGAAGAAATTATTTCTTTCAGTGACTACCTATTAGCAGTCTTATGGCAAAAGCTCTAAGAGTAACTGATTGTTATGAGCAAGCTTCTCAAAGTCTGTCGTTCGGAGTGGGCATTAAATACAACATGGGCGCTGCGAGAACCTAGGCCGTAACTCTAAAACAGTGTTCTAATGTCCTATTATGTATGTATTTTAATTATTTCTATATCAAAAGCAAAACAAAAACAAATTCTGTAGCAATATATTAATTAACATGGCCTTTAAAAAAACCTTAAAGGTTATTTAAAAAAATATATATATTTTTTTTTCTATCGCATTGCTAAATAATCACGTGCGAGTTTTATTTTAAATATATATCTGTTTCATATATAAAAAACGTTTATATAAACCTTTAAGTATTATGCAAATTTATTTTTCCATTTGAAACACTATTTGCATTTCAAACTGCTGACAGGTTAATAAAACAAAAAAAACTTTTTTTTAATTTCAATTTAATAATTCGTGATAAATTGTTAAAATAAAAAAGTTTTCTTGTTTTGTTTTTTGATAAATCAAACGTGCAGCTTATCTCTATAATAAAAAACAAAGAAAAATGCATATTTCCAGCTCATAAATAAACTTAAAAATTTCAAGATAAAACCGGCATAAGTATTTAGACCAAAATTTAAGAGTTTTTCATATAAAGGTTTTGTACTATTTTTGTTTTATTTTTATTTATTTATTTTTGTAAATAACTATTTAGTTTTTAAATATAAAGAAATATGTTTTACTTAAATAATTTTTATGACTCAAATTGCGCAGTGATTTTTTGTTTTCTCATTATTTGTTTAAAGGTCATATATTTCATTTCTAGGAAATGACCGCTTCTAATAAATGAAACGTGAATAGGTTTAGAATTGCAATCATAAAATTTAATTGAAAAAAAAAAAAAAACAATAATAACTAATACCTTCTAAAATCTAAGAATATTTATTCAATTTTTTTCATATTTTATTTCAAACATTTTTTTTTTTTGAGTAATTTGTTTAAATGGGACTCCATATTTGCTCTATTGTTTTTTTTTTTATTTTGTTGTTTTTTCTAAAAAACCAATTAATATTAGAATTCAAATGAATTTGCAATAATATTTTTTTTGTGTTTAAAACAGGTTTTCTTTCTTAAAATCAATTTAAAAATAATGCTAAAATCTTTCTAAAGACCAGATGTTTTTGTAGGTAAAAAATTAAGTGTGAAACTAAAAATGTTTTTTTTTTTCTCTCTTTAATTCTGTGAACACAAAGTGGATGTTGTTTTATAGAAAAATATTTTCACAGCCTACCCAACAAATTGTAGAAATAAGATTTAACTTGAAGTGCTAAAATCCAATTTCAATTCTCTGTCTTATCAATACATATCGCAGCAGAATT
Source organism: Metopia argyrocephala (assembly GCA_963576795.1). Taxonomy (NCBI): domain Eukaryota; kingdom Metazoa; phylum Arthropoda; class Insecta; order Diptera; family Sarcophagidae; genus Metopia; species Metopia argyrocephala. The sequence goes on from OY756208.1 coordinate 25,804,192, forward strand.
TCTTTTTCGTGTGTTTAAGAAAACAATTCTAATTCGTTTTTATTGAATTTCACTGTAAACCACCTGATTTAGAGCCTCTTTTCCATGCTAATATTTATGAGCTCAAAAGCAATTCTGAAAAGCGAGAAAACAATATTTCCTCTTATATTCGATTCAAGAAATGATATTATTTCTATACACAAACGCCAAGGATTTATTGTCCCGCCCTTGTAAGCTGTAGTTGATTGCATTTACGATTTTAGATTCAAATTTTTAAATCATAAAATGTATTTCTGACTGCGTACAGTTTTAGGGTTAAAGAAGACATATGAAAATTTCTTTTATATTTCAAATTAAACAGCCAAAAGACAGACCTACTCTTTACAAAAAACACTTGATTTGTGCTGAGCCAGAAATTAAAATAGAATTTTTAAGCAATTAACATATTAAGAAGAAGAAAGAGAAGAAGAAAAAAACAAACTAGTAAATAGATATGCATACGTATGTACCTATTCTACTATTCTCTATTGCTTTCAGATTTCTTTCAAAATTTATGATTTTTAAAGAAATACCAAAAACAGTTTGAAAAATCATAAAAAAACAACTTCTTTCTTCAGATGTTTTTTGTTTTTGTTTTATTTTTTAACTTAAAGAACTCGTTGTTAAACATCAAAAAGATTGCCTCAAAAGTCAAGTCATATATATAATAGACTTTCTTTGGTTATAGCAGCATTTAAGCCAAAGGTTTTTTAATTTTTTTTTTGTCTTTAGTTTTCTATTCATCTTAATGGTTTATCTCTTGAATGTTAGAAAAAAAAAAGAAAAAAATATATAAAAATTAAAATCTCTGATAGCGGTTTATTTTATTTTTTCTGCTTTTTTACCACAAGGGCAGCAACAAACATTTTTTATTTTATTTTTTATTTTTTTTTTAATATTATTTTGTTTGCTAAAGTTGTACTTTTTTATAAAATAATTTTCGTTTTTTTTCTAACAATGTTTGCAAACACAATCACGAAAGTGGTAGAAAACGTTTGAAGAAATAAAACATTTAACATGGAAAAGAAGAAGAGAAAAGAAAACTTTCACCGAACTATGATTTTTTAGTCGTTGTTTTCTTATTTTTTTGTAATAAATTGTTTATATGGTATAACACACTGCAAACTCGTTTAACGGCAGTAAAGTAAAATTCTCAAAATTCTTTGAGTAAACCGGGAGTTCTAATACACATACTACAAGCAAATTTGTAATACATACATACTTAATACACATAATTGGCCATTACAAACCTGTTTCAGGGTTACGGCTAAGCTTCTCGCAGCACTCATGTTTTGTGAGTCAACTTTTTTTCATGTGTAATGGGGCCCTGCATTTTAAAGTCGACTCCGAACGACAGACTTGAAAAGCTTGTTAATGGCAATCAGTTATTTTCAGAGCTTTTGCTAGAAGACGACTGCAAAGAGGTAGTCGCCGAAACAAATATTTTTTCAAATTTCTGTTTTTTTATAGATGAGAGACAGTGGCGTAGCTAGGTAACCAAGGGCCCTGGGGCAAATGAAAAAACCGAATGTTGATTTTGAGAAAGGTTTTAACCTTTGGCCAAATATTTTATATGGGGTTTAGCATTGAAGAATAGGGTCCTAGCCGCAAAAGCGAGGCTGGCGTTTCATTGATGACTCTTTCTATAAATGTTTTTAAAATTAATTTGTGTGTATAATGCACGGGATTTCCGGTAAGGATTCGAGGGCCCTCTGAACTTGAAAGACCTGGGGCACTGCCCGTCTAGCCCCTAGGTAGCTACGCAACTGAAGACAGAGCTAGGGTTTGAACCTGGAGCTCTGGTCTAGTAAGTTTTTCAGTTTCAGTTTTTAATCACTAGACAATTGCTATAACTTTTTTTCAATGCAGAGATATGTATAAAGAGTATTGCAAGATAAATGCAATATTTGAATTTTCACCATTCTTCTTAAAAAAAAACCTATTTGCCAGCTTAGAGTTTAGAGTTAGTAAAACAAAATTGAAAAATATTTTTAAAATAATGCACGTTTGACAGCTACACTTTAAAAGTGTTATACAAAATAAGGTGAAAATGGAGTTTGAACTTCCTCAACTGTAACAAGACGCTACAGATATTAGTCACCTGAAAGCAGGCCGTTCAAATGCCAATATCAAAGTAATGCCTAATAATGTTATTGAAACCTCAGGATCATCAGTTCGCCATCGTGCACAAGAACTGAAAATTTTAAGAAGTTCTCTACAGCGTTCGCTCACAAAAGATCTGTGTCTCCATGCTTAACACAATAACTATTGCCAGGTGACCATCAAAAGAAAAGGAATTATTAATCCGAGGAGATTGCTATATCGAATTTTGAATATTAGGAAGGATTTTTGAAAATGAGGCTGGTCAAGGAGAAACTGTTACTAAGATAGCCAAGTTTTTTTATTTCGAAATGGGTTGCTATTGAGGTGCCAAATGCCATAAATATACCCGATGAAACAATTCAATTACTGCATAAGACACTAGCTGGTCGTGTACTTTCTCTTTTCGGTGATCAGATTTGGCCCTGTTTTAGTATTTGTATGTGTTAATATTGTTCAGTGCACTAAACACTGAAGTATATTTTGCACATTCATTTTCAAACACTGTTTCGTACACAGATTAATTATCGTTTGTAGGACATAAATCCATTAGATTTTATATTTGTCCTCAGTCGCATGACTTAGCGACAGTCAGTGGCGGCTTTTATGACCAGTTGATTCTAACGATTTGTCAAAAAACTCGTGTGTATTCGTAAATGTAAGGTAATGCAGCCCAAAAATCCATCGGTGCGGTTGATTTTTTGGCAATTCTGTTTAACTTCATAATCTTTTGAAAAACTTCGCGGATATTTTTTGTTAATTTTGTGTAGAATCTTAACAAATAGCAACTCTGCAAGCATCATTGTATGATGGTGTGGCACTAATGTTGCTACTTGATGTGATTTTTAAAAGGGGAACAGAAATCGATCATATTTTCTTGTGAATGAATCGTACGACTCCAAATGTAAGGCCTTATTCCAGTTGGCGACGTCCTCAACGTTATACCACTTTTTGTTATAAAACAAAAAAAGAATGATATCTTACCTTTAAACTATAACAAAAATGTCTTTAGACGACGACGACGTCGCCAGTCCGCTTAGCAGTCTCCTGGCAAAAGCTCTAACAATAACTGATTAATATGAACAAGCTTCTCAAGTCTGTCGTTCAGCGTCGACTTTAAAGTACTCGTACCCGGTACTCATGAATAAAAATTGACACACACAACAGGAGTGCTGCAAAAAGCTAAGCCGTTACCCTGAAACAGGGCTAATTATGTATGTATATAGAACAAATACGTTTATAAAATGAGAACTTTGTGTTAAAAATTTAACAATTTTTTTTCTAATTAATTTGATTTCAGAAAAAACAAATTATTAAAACAAGTTATTATTTATAATTCTTAGTTTTTTGAAATTTTAATCCATATTGTCGTTTTAAAGAGGCCTAGGTGTCCGCGTATGATGTGCGTTTATATGCATTTGTGTTTATGGCGTTGGCTATACGGTTGGTGGTAACCTCATTTAATATTTTATTTATTTTATTTTTTCTTTTTAATTTTATATATAAAATATTTCTTAAAATATTCTTAATTCTTGTATTACTTATATTCTTCCATAAAGAAGTTTTAATTTTTTTTTTGTATCTCCACTTGTCTTTTAGAGATTATTCTACTTTTGTTGTGTTTTAATTTTTAATATTTGTTTTGTTATTGGAGGTAAAAGCAAAAGAGAAGAGATTAAGTAAAAAGACATTAAAACTTGTTTACAAATCATTTCCTTCCTTTTCTTAAAGTTTTTTAGTTGTTTATTGTGTGTGTTTTTTTTTAAGTTTAGTTTGTTGGTTTGTTTGCTTTTGTTGTTGTTTAAACATTCCACTTTTTGTTTTACTTTTCTTTCTTCTGCCTTTGTTTGCAAATACATTATCCTTTTGATCCTTTAAGCATAATGGCAAGTAAGATTACATGAACCAGCAGCAGACAATTGGTTTTTTTTTTGTTTTGTTTAAAAACAAAACTTATCTGAAGATTTTCGTGATTTTATTGCATTATTATTTGTTTGCTTTGCTCAGCATCAAATTTGTAAAAATAAATTTTTAAATTAAATTTCTTAAAGCAACCACTGTCACCACTTAAGCTCGCTTGTACAATTCAGCATGAATTTAATTGAGAATTTTTTTTTAATTTATTTTAATTACGACTTCCTTTTGGCAACCACTTGTGTTATAAAACTTTTAAAATTTTCAAATTAAAACTCTTTAGAAAACTTTTCTTACATTTTTTGTTTTATGGAAAGGTGTTGTAGTGCCGGACGTTGAGTTTTTTTTTTTTTGCTTTTTATAATTTCGTTTTAAAATGTTGCGGAATTATTTGACAAAACTACTGAAACGCTTTCTTTTTCAAAGCGGTTCATTCACTTATAAGACAAATAATTAAAAAGTATGAAAAAACAAAAAAAATTAAAAAAAGCACAAAATTAACAGCAACGATATTCAAACGTCCGTATTGACGTTTCCACTTGAATGCGTTTACTGCTGCTCACTTTCTTTAAAACTTCCTTTTTTGTTTGTTATTTTTGTTTTTTCTTTTTTATTTCCATACAGGTTTGTGACACAATTTATTGTGTTGTTTTTATATTTTTTTACTTTTTAAAATATTTAATTCAACAGTAGTTTTTCCATTTTCATTTTATTTAAAGCAAGAAAATTCGAAGTTTTTTCTTTTCGTTTTGCTTTTGAAAAAAAATTTTCACAGAGACTTTTCACATTTAAAGACCGTTCACGTTAACGCTCGGAGAGCGACTGAAGCTGTTGTTGCCAGTTTTTATTATTGACCTGTGTGTTTTTGTTCTGTTTTGCTTTGTTATGTTGTTTTCTCCTCTTTTATTCTACCCCACTGTTGACAGTAATTGAGCAGCCATTGGTATTTGTTATATAGGTTTGTAACTGTGTGTTGTGTATGTTCAAATGAATTTGCTTTTGTTGTTGTTTTAAGTTGCATATGCTTGCTCCCTTTTCTTTTACTGTTTTGAAAACGTTTTCTTGTTTTTCTTTTTTTCTCTGTTTTTGTAGTGTGAACTGCATTTGTTAACAGGTTGCAAAGTTTTATCGAACTTAACACCTCAACATGTTTGATGTTGTAGATACCAGTTGCTTACTGTTTTTGTTTAGGCCCTACTTGTTGATGTCTTTTGGCATTTAGTGGTTGGAAAAAAAAAACAAGAAATCATATAAAATTAGCCACGTTATGTTGTTTTGTTTTGCTTTAAAAGCCTAGTGTTGGAAAACGTTTGCACTAAAATAACCGGCTTTTATGAAATCACTTTTTACTTAATGCTGGTACCTACAGTTTTTCCAAGCATAAGAAACACTACTCGTCCAGCTAGAGAGCGTTATTCTATTGTTATTGACAGACTTTTGAAACCATATATTAAAACAATTCAAACAATTTTTTCAACACTATCACTATAAAAATGTATGAAAATTTAACAATATTTACAGTGCCATGAATCATTTGAATAATGTAATTTCGATCCATTTGAAAGACACAAAAACTGGTGCTCATAACTCTGAATTTTAACAAAACCGTTTTGGAAATTTCCAAGACTACTACTATATAAAAACCAAGCATTCTCTACTGCACTTGTAGGAACTTTATTACCTGCACACAACTGCAACTGGCAGGAACTAAAGTTACCGGAGCTGCCAAATTCTAAAGCGAAAGTTTTAGAAAAATTTTACGATATTTTGGTTTTAAATAGACAAAAACTAGTTCAAATTATTAATTTCTCGGTTGCTAATTTAAACTGCTCATACATCTATACATAGCTTCTTACTTTAGTATGACAACAATTTTTACTGCGAAAACTCAATATAAATAATAGATTTACTTCTGGACAAATTAAACAACCTTGTGATCTTGCAGAACGCCGGTAGAAAAATTCAAACTAGACCCTGGCATGTCATAGATGATTACATCAGAGCAAATTAAGGCACTGGAATGACTAAAATATTATATTCTTAACAGAACTGAAGCATAGTTCTCTAATCCGAAGACTATATGGGCATAACATTCGTTTCTAACACATTTACTTACCTCTTATCATTTCACAATCTAATGTTAAGTTAAATTGTTCCAGCTGTATATTTATCAACCCGTTAGCATGTAGGACAAAAAACTGGCAAACCCACTATATACAGATATTATTAAAATTTTTCATACCTTCTATTTGATAACTAGTCAGAGAACCCAAAAAATTGAAGAGCTCGTACGCTCTTTAAGAATTTCCACGTAACATGCCAAACTTAGCCACTATGTACAACGAGCTGTTAACTAAGGTTATAAATAAGGCTGTAACTGATTACGGAGAAGTAGATCAAGGTCACTAGGCTTGGTGTAGGGAAACAAGGCAGTGCTGAGTTGACCCTCCGTATTAATAGACTAGCGAACTACTCATTAGTTACGCAGTTGGAATGCTTATCTTGCAAAAATTTGGATAAAAGCTTTAAGGACGTGTTTTTCCTCTAAGAAGCGTATTTGAAAGACTGTATCGAACTTTTTTGTTGACATCATTGCAGTAATATAAATTGTACGACTGATGGATAAACCAGTGTTCGATCTTCATAAAATATTTCCGAACTATTATAGATCAAGAGACGTTTAAAATCCGAATCCCGTATGACGTCTAATTCGTCCTAGTGATGATACGGTACTACCTAAAACAGTTCTCACATAAAACTTCTGCGTAACTAGAGACTGAAGCATCAGCTCTATTAGTTTAAAAATGGACTCCCTCTTATGAGCCCAAAATGGGAAAATGGTAGAATAGAGGGGTCTGAATTTAGAAAATCGATTCTTTTGTATATTTGCAAAACAATTTTTCACGCGTGGCACCGACAAGTTTGAATTCTTTACTCTATAATTCTTTTCAGACATATGCTTAGAGAGTTACCGTCAAAAGTTAAAAAAAATCGTTTCTGACTTTAAACTGTCTAGCTGTCTTTCATTTATATTATTTATAAGATTTTAACAGAAAAATTTTAATCTTGACATGAATTTCAAAATTCCTAAAACATTTTAAACAAAAGATTAACGTCTGAACAAATAAGAAAAAAAAAAACACTAAAAAATTAAAAAAAAATTGTATTTAATAATTAAATTATTCTTGTTTTTTTTTTTTTTTTGTTTTTTTGAACAGTCATTTGTTTTGACACACAGTCACTACTCTCTACTTATTTTTATTTCTGTTTTTTCTAATTTAAACAAATCTTAATAAGCAATTAATTAAATTTATTGACATATGACTGTTTAAAAAAAAATAATAAAATCCCTATAATGATTTAACATTTTCTGCTGTGTGTTTTCGCTAAAATAAAATAATTGAATTTCAGTTAATTTGCAACTCTCTTCAAATTGTATGTGTGTGTGTTGTGGGTTTTTTATTTATATTTTTAATAAAAATTAAATTTCCTGGAAATATTCCCAAGAGTGCCAGACACTTTTGACGATCTTATTTTTTCAGGTTTTGCAAAAGTTATTGTTTTCCTAAGTAATTAATCAATTTAAAGAATAATAAACAGCTTTTTGTGCTTTAAATACTCGTATAATGAAAAACGAAAAATAAAACGTAAAAAAATAACAACCACAAAAAAAAAAACAAAATAACAAAAAACGTGAGTTGTTCTCCTGATCATAATTCACATTTTTTTTACTGAGACCAGTTCTCAGGGGAGTAAACCTCTACTTATTCTATTCCTATGCATTAGAATTTTGTAATGATAGAGTTTTTTCCTATTAAGCGCCTTACAAATGAGACAAATTACTGTCAACTGATTTGATCGCTCAAGAACCAGTGTATATATCTTCACCTTTGATTGATCAACAGCAATTGTCCCATCTGTAGTTAGATGTTGATTGTGGTGAAGATCTTCGCTATGTACGATTTATCTACTACTTCCCAGTAGATGGCGCTTTTGCTCTTCATCATTTGCTTTTGGTGAAAATGCCAAAGGTGGAATAGAGTGGAATGCCAGATTGCGGTTTATTTTTTTTAGACCAATCCTTAAGGGTAAACCCCTGCTCATGCTAAGCATTGTAATGGAATGTGAATGTATGTAAATTATGAGTGTTAAGCGTCTTCACTAAGTAGATTAGCTGCTTTCTTTCAAAAAGGTGACGCTGTACTCCTCATCATTAATTTGTAATGCTTGCCAAAGGTGGAATAGAGTGGAAACGTCAGGGCGTAGTTCTTGGTGGTGGACAATCTTTTATTTTTAAATCACGATTTTTAGAAAAACCGCATTTTTTTAAAATTTTTTACATTTGCTGGAATTTGAACCTGGGGTGCTTGATTTTTTTGTGCTAGCACTCTAACCACTATACCACGCACCCTCCAAATTAATACATTATAAATACATATTGACATATGAAATCCAAAAAGCCTTAAAAGTCGACTTTTTAATTTTACACTTCTGCAATTAATAACCACGTTCTTATTAACAAATTTCTAAAAGCCTTAAGTGCAAAAACAAAGTTATTATAAAACAAAAGTGTAACATACGAATTTCGATAAAAACAAAACCGTCAAACGCAAGACTTTCTTCATATTTATACGAGAGTTTATCAATTAGCCTCTGAGTTTTCGAACTCGAAAAGTAAAAATTTCTGGAAATTCACCCAAACGCTACCTGAATGTTGTTAAGAATCATTCCTAGGAAGTTACTAACAGTTTACTTAAAAATAGGTTGACAACCCTGATCTGATGTCCTTCTTCTAAGGCCCTTCTCAGGAAGAGACTACGTCACCTTTCAGGCTTTTGAGGTTAAAGGCGGCTTGAGATATAATTAACTTAACTATTTAGTCTTCATTTTAAATATAAAGCTGAATATATATATATCAATTGGTTGTTTCCCACTTCACTACGGGACGTTCCTTGTTATTGTATTATTGACTCCATTGTTGTTCGTGAATTTTATTATTATTTATTTGTCTTCAATACGATTTCTAATATTCTTATGCAGCTTCGCTTCTACAAAGAATATGATTCGGACAAGAGGCTTTTTTTTTGTGCTGATGTGTCAGGCTTGATTTGTTTAAAGAAAAAGAGTGAACACATTTCGTCTCAGCAGTTTTTCTCATATTTTATTTTTTAAAGCAGAGTACTCCTATGCTGTCAGAAAAGTAGTACATACTCCAACTAATTTCTCGGAAGTATCCGGACTTCTTATTAGATTTTTGGTCATATCTTCGCCTATTGTCTTTGCAGTTCATCTGCAGTCGTTTCTTAATTTTTTGATAGTGAACATAAAAAGGCTATTATCGTTGATTATTACTGTCATTTTACTGATATAGTTAAGCCTCTTTTTAAGCTAAAATTTTAGTTTTATTTAGAGTTTTATGTACAGAATCAGAGTCCGACTTCTTATCTTTATCCAAAGGCTGTATTACCGTATATTCAAATTCGTCCACTGAATTTGTTTTAAAGAGCACGACGAATTTAAGATATTGATACAACAACGGTTTACGCGATATTTAATCATACGGAGGCTCATAAATGCCTGAACCGTATATTTATTTTCTTTATTTGTGAAGTACGAGTGCTTGACTTGTTTTCTATTCTATAAAGAGAATTAGTTGCTGGGTTCCAGCTTAATCTCCGAAAGTTTGAGAACTCTAGAATATAGACAGTCAGACAGTCTATTGCTCTGTCGGTCCTAGGGAAAATATAAAATAGAACCATATATTATCCCTAAAAAAAGGGAAATATGCTATTGATTGCCGCTATTTTGCTGGCATTGTAGAAAAGCTTAAAATTATTATTTTCAACTGTTTGTAAACAAATTTTTATTTCCGTTTTGCTTTTTTTTTTTTTTAAAGATTTCCTTCAATTTAGTGATTTCTCTCTCCACTTTACATTTATTAGAAACATAAATTCGAAAAATGTTAAATGTTTCTCCATGTACGAAAAATGTTTTGTAAGGCTGGAGAAGGAACAATAAACAGGGGTTTTATTTTCAATGGTACTCGTATGATAACAAGTGTGAATTCGAACAAACAAAATTGTGAAATAGTGTAACAGTTTACGAGTAATATTTACTCTTTGTAGAAAAATGTAGACATTTTAGTTTACTGTTATGTTGCAAAAAAAAAAAAAAAAAAACAAAAAAAAACAAAAGTAAAAAACCGGTATTGCTTATGGTTCTTTCATGAACATTCATGTTGTTGTTTATTTATAAAGCCGCAGAAACTCACCAAATGAACGCTACTTCGGTTGATGTTCAATTACATCTATTAACGAGAGTGAAACATTTTATATTGCAATGGATTTATTATACAAATTATTGCAATTTACTTGTTGTTGACATCTCTAAGCACACATGTACTTACATATATGCATACATGTACGTATGTGTGTGGTATGTATTATTCCAATTGTTGTTTTTATAGCTGAAATTAAGAAATGTACTATAAAAACAAACTGTTGAAAAGATAAACAGAACGGTCTGCTATAAAATGCAAAATAATTGTCAACAGCGTAGATTATGACGATAAACGTTTTCTTTTGCTGATGCTGATGCAGATGCTTTTGTTTATTGTATTCATTGTGTCTATGTAAATATTTAATTCAGTTTGTTTGTGTTAATTTAAAGGTTATGAACTTGTTACTTTCAGCTCTTTGTAAATACAGTGCGACCTTGATAGCATACATAGACATTTAAAATAATAAAGCGCATTTAAAATCAAACAATACAATTTTTTTTTCATTATAAAGTATAAATTACACTGTACGTCCCGGCACTTATAGATAAAAAATTGACAAACACAATATAATGGGTGCCGTAAGAAGCTAGGCTGAAACTCTGAAAAAGGATTGTAATGGCCAATTGTGTAGGTATGTATGTACTCAGTCGTTGCATGGCTCTTGCATCAGCATCGTGCTATGGATTTTTGCAAACCTTGAAGGAGTTTTAATAATCACTTTTCGGTTTTTAACTTCTTAAGACGCAAAACGTTACCTTTTTATGGTTTTTTTTTTAATTTTGTGAACAAGAATTACTCACCAGGAGGTAGTTTGTGGTGAATACTATAGCTGTGGCCTGAGTACGGTATTCTTAAAATGATAAAAAAGCCACAATTCCGGACGTTTGTATCATGAGAATTAGGTCCCCGATGTGTGAACAACCTCTATTACTGATTCTACGATTTTCCGTAACAATTTTCTTTACTTGCTCAACATATTCATCGCGTTTGAGGTGATACTTCTTTGAAGAACTTGTAGCACTTGTAACAATTTTTATGACTCAAATTACAATTACAATTTAAGTGCTTTGAAAATTCTCTGACCCACAGAAGAAAATCGCTGAACTAGCAACACACATTTACTGCTATGCTGTCAGAAGAAATATAAAAACACATGTTTGAGACAAGTGTGCCAACATAAACGAAATATCTCTCATCGAGCACGTAGCCCGAGAAATTTAAAAATTCACTCATTCTAAGAGAGAACATTAAATAAAGTCCATTGTTATTATCTTTGTCAGAGTTTTCGTAGTTTACACTTACATTTTCAAAGACCATGGATCTCCGTAGCAATGAAAAACAGGAAAATTTTACAACTTTTCGTGCTGACTTTGGGCACAAATACGAAAATTCCATTAAGATTATTTTTCAGGAGAGCTAAAAATCACTCTTGTCATCGAAAAAAGATCTGTATGTAAAATTTGGCAAATGAAGTACATTAATGGTACATTCGGTCATAACCGAAGACAACTTGTACAAAATTTGTTTGTATATATACATACATACCAGTGTCTTTGTTCTACTTTCATACGGGTTTTTTGGCTCTTGTGAACATTTAAGATTTTTTCAGTTACATACATACATACATACATACATACATACATACATACATACATACATACATACATACATACATACATACATACATACATAAATACATACATACATACATACATACATACATACATACATACATACATACATACATACATACATACATACATACACACATACATACATACATACATACATACATACATACATACATACATACATACATACATACATACATACATAATTGGCCTTTACAACCCTGTGTCAGGATTACGGCCTAGCTTCTCGTAGCACTCATGTTGTGTGTGTCAATTTTTATCCTACAGTTTAATGTCGAGTCCGAACGACAGACTTGAGAAGCTTGTTCATGGCATTTAGTTACTTCCAGAGCTTTAGCCAGAAGACTGCTGAGAGGTAGTTGCCGAAAGAAATATTTTTTTATATTTTTTTAAGATGTCGAAGCTGTGTGTCAAAAAAAAACGAATGATCAGGAGAAAAGCGCCATCTATTAGGTAGTATCAGATAACAGCTAAAATCTACTTAGCGAAGACACTTACCACACAATCAATATGCAACGATGAAGCAATTGCTGTTGATCATTCAAGGGTGAAGGTATAACACTGGCCTTGGAATGATCAATTCACAGCAATTTTTCTCATTCCTAAGGCGCTTAATAATATAAGAAAACAAAATATATGTTCTGTTGTCATAATGTACTGGCCTTTCCAAAAATTCCAATACAATGTACTCCATTTAGTAGGGGTTTACCTCTGAGCATTTGTCTCAAATAAAAAAAAAAAACAAAATACTCCTCAAAAATATAGCAAGTTTTTAATTTATTACACAATTTCTTTTATAAATTGTAACTATTTCGAAACAAATTTTATTAATTCTGTTTTGAGCACATCGATATTATTTTCAAATTTAAACATAATTCCGTAGTAGCAAATTATATAATCCATAATACTTGAATTTGTTTAAAATATTAAATTAAAAGAAAAAAAAAAATTATCCCACAGTACTTATTTGGCAATAAACTTGCCAGGTTTCTTGTCAATTAAATTTGGCAAACGAATGGTACTGAATATGTATTTACTCTCTGTTTTAAATCAAAGCGTCTGTTTAAATAATTTAGAGCTCAAATTAGCAATTGATTTATTACAGAAATACTGCCACAATCGGTTACCAAAACCTCTCTAACAGACTGAAAAGCAAAGTTGCAAAATTTTAAATAATTTAACATTTAAACGAGTGTACAAGTTTCTGCGTAAAATAATAAAAAAAAAAACATTTTATATAAATATATAAATTGCAATGAAATGGTGGTCACTTGAATGTTAACAATTCCAAGAGTATTTTTTTTTTTTTTTTGTTAAATAATTTGAAATGTCAACTCTAGAGAGTTGTAGCCAGCCAAGTCAACTGTAAATATATTTGGACGGAAATAAAATCAACAAAAAAAAACCTCAATGTTTATGAAAATGGTGAACTCATGGAAGCTGTAAAACAATATCGAAATAACGTTGTAATAGAATTATAAAAAAAACCAAAAAAACTGAAAAAAATTAGAACAAACAAAATAAATGAAGCGCCTTTTATTTTGTGTATACAAAACTGTAATTAAAGTCAGTAGAAAAAGGAAAAAATTTAAATGCTTTAAATAAAAAGGAAACTTGTTACGTATTTCATTTTAGAAATTAGGTTAAGTTTGTAATTTCTTTCCCTTTGTAATTTCTACAGAGCTTATATGGCTTTGTGCCAAATAAAACATTCTAGACATGTTCAAGAGCATCAAGAGACAACACTACACAGATATAAGTAAAAGCTGGGGTTGTCTTAATAAAAGTCACAAATCCACTACTTATTTCTTATATCCAGTATATCTGATTTGTTTTTTAACGAAGTATGTTGATCTGATCTCCGCAAAGTCCTGAATAAACATTATAGCGACAATAACAAACATAAGACTGCAAATCGTTTTTCTATTCTTAAATCATTAGAGACAATAATAGTGAACCTTATAGTGTTTCATCTGGCAGACATATTCGTTAATCGGCTAATTGCCGGTTATTACGGCCACTAAAGCTTTATTTACACCACTTAAGTTCTCATCTGAGTTTTATATCAGAAGCGCACTCAGATAGACTCCGATAGTTTAATCACATATCCAATTTAATTTTTATTAATTTTGCTCAGTTTAAAATAGAACATTTTCTACTTTCAAAATTATTGCCGTATGAGTTGTAACTGTTATAATCTGTTATAATCAGATGAGAAACTTAGGTGGTGTAAATATAGCTTTAAACTACACACTGAGGTCGGTTGACATTCATTTGAGGCAGATAATTTATGAGCTATTTCGTCTGCTTATCAGTTCGTTTGCATTAAAATCTCACTAAACCGAAATCCCAGGGTTGTCAGATTCTTTTTAATTTTTATCCCCGATTTTGAAATTTATATCTCCAAGAATCCCAAAAACCCTGATTAGTTCATCCCCAAAAATCACCACAGAAACGGCATCTCTAATTTTGCATGCATGTACTTATGTTTTATTAATTACGTTTTGGCATTTAGTCCACAAGTCTTTAGAACATACTGATTACAATGTTCTTCCACACATCTGTAACAAGTTCCCACAATTGTTCCTTATTAGAAGGGTTTCTTTCCCCGAAGAGCCGCTTTGACAATTTGCCATACATTGTAAATAGGATTAAAATCAGTGCAGACCTCGCAGGAATTATTTTGAAACCAACCTTTTGGTCCCTTCGATGTGTGTTTCGGCTCGTTAACTTGTTAAAACACACATCGATGAGCCATTTCATATTTAGCATAAGACATCATGATATCGTTTAAAATACTTGTATAGTATACGTCATCTATTGTATCTTCAATTCCTGTGCATAGTACGAAAAATATTCCCATAGCATTAAGGGAAGAAGTACTTTGTGGTCAGACAAAACTAAAATCATTTTGTTAATGGTATGGATATGTTTTGATTTACATGAGAAAGAATAAAAATAAAACCAAAAGAAGACATTGCAAAAAAATTTATATGAAAGTATGAGTTTTAAACAAGTTTATACATAAACTCATACTTTCATATGAAATTTTAAAAATCGCCGCAAACTTATCAGTTATTCCCAATATGAATTTTTTTGTCCCCATTTCAGAAAAAAATCCCCACTTTGGGGATAAATCCCCTAATCTGACAACACTGTGAAATCCAACTACAATTGTCTCTAGTATAAGAAGCTTGGTCAGTTTTCGAACATCTGAGTTGTACTACTGACCCACAATGAAAACACTATTTCAAACACCGCAGTTTGACCTAAAGGCATTATAATGAAATGTGATGTTTAAGTGAATTGAATATTAAAGACAATTTTAAAAGTGTGGTAATAATCGGCTGTATTCAGTCCATTAAAATATTTGCCAATACTCATAATGATAACAGTTTCTATGTTCTACAAGCTGCCATCGTCAGGGTAAACATATGGATTTATGAAAAGTATGCCGCATTTCATATGGGCCTACGGAAGAACAGGTGCCCATTAACGTAGTTAGGTTTACGCAAGCTTATTTCGTAGACTAGCCAGTGGTTTTAAAAGCATAACTTTTTATGTCACTGGTTGTTATATCATTGCACTGCAGACTGAGACTCACCACACGCCGCCCCTTGCCAGGACGGTAGTTGAATATTTGCATCCAACCACGGCTACCCAGTTGCGGTTCACTCTAATCTCAATCATGCTCGAGAACACGTCGCTCAGAAGAGAGCCCATAGCACCAAGTTAGCAATTTAGCATCACCACTGCCTGGGTAGTGACACCCCTCTTGTTGAGGGGTTTCTACCCAGCTCTACCACACCCCCTACGACTACTCCCCGAGGGGCCGCACCCAAACCATCAGGCCGGTTTGCCACTCCCCGAATGACGGGGAGTATAAGCAAACCGGGGGCCTCCTGATGCCCGTAGTACCAGATTAGAGTAGGTTTCTATGGTCAGTCCCTGAGATGGTCAGTAATAAATTACCAACCTCTCTGCCTATAGCGAGCGCCAGGCCAGCCTGAGCTAGGTGAACTTCATATTCCCTGTAGAAAACAGGCCACTGATGGGACGTAATCATCAGCAGCCCTTACTGTATCTTCGGGGATGCAGGTGTATACAATCAGTGTATGCCACAGGCGTAGTAATATACCCTGGCCTTCTACAAGTATATTCGATGCTTGGTTTGGTTCAACTCCAGTTTCACGACCAAGTATTTTACGTCTTCAACAAAAAAGTTCTTTATTTGACCATGAGTACAATCATAATACATATAAATCATAAACTCTACAACTTTTGCTGATATCGGCGTCGTCAGACACATTAAAGTGCGCCGTCTACGTTTATTTGGCCATATTGTGCATATGAGAGATAATGCTCTGATGAAAAGACTGCGACTGAAAATGCAATGGAAGAACCGATTGAGAATGAATTAAAAATTTTTTTTTTATTATTATTATTACAGTCAGCACTCAGGGGACGACCCCTACTCATAGTTTCGATTACTATACGTGTTTGTTGCCCTTTTTCATTTTGCTCCATTAAACTTCATATAAGATAAAAAGAATAATTTTATTATTTTTTGTTATTAAATAAATACATAATAATAGTTAAATAAAAGAAAACAATATTAATTACAATAAATATTAAATAAATATTTATGTTTTGAGTTTTCGTGTGTTTTTAAAATACACTTGAAATAATTTTCTGTGAACAGATGATATCAGAATATATAATTTTTACCTTTAAATTTTAAAAATAATATATTAAAACAATAGGGTTTTCAAAAAGAAGGACATACAGCCCTTTGTTACGATTACTACCCTGATCTATGGCAGAATTAGGCCAAGTACTAGTATCTTTTACCTGAGTTTTCCACAATCGCCCTCTTTTGCGTTGCGTTTATACTGATACAAAATGGCGTAGCCAGTCCACATGCCTTATTCAAATTCTAGGTCACGTTTCAACCATTTCAGGCAATAAAGACAGCTACGATGTGATTTTATCCATCATTACTTTTTAGCTTTTTTTTCGGTGTATAGTGGCTCATAAAAGGTTATGATACACAAATAATTTGTTGTTGTATTGATGCACAATAATGTGAAAAAAATAAGAATAATTATTATGAATACGAATACAAATAGTGAAATAAATGGCAGTTGCAAATTGCATTAAAATTTTAAATGCACACAAGCAATTTCCCCTCCAACCCTCTTCTTGTTTTGTTTATAACGCTGGAACATTTATGTTATAAGAAAAATTTTAAATAATTAATAAGTTAAAAATTTAATTCAAATGTAATTTAATATTCTTTAACAAAATAATATTGAATTGCTATTTTAAAATCGTAAAGAATGAACTTTCACACTTCAAGCATAAGTAGTCTAAAGGTTGTTTTTGTACTTTATTTTTGGGGGATAATATTTTTATCTCTATAAAACATTTTTTAAGCTTAATAACCTGGGTGTGTAACTTTTAGCAAATTTTGGGTTTTCATTTGATATTAATGATAATCTTTTTCCCGTATTTCTGGATTTCGCTGAGGAAGGTCTGGTCATATTCTGAAACGAAAAACAACGCAAAAAGTTCTTTATTAATACTTGATGAAATGTTTTCCGGTGAACGGTTTTCCTTCTTTTATTTAAACCTACTTAACCAGAGTTTTTTGAATAGTTTTCAAATGTATCTGAGCATTGTTATACTGTATATAGTATTACGGATTTAGCTCTAGATATATATATTATATATATATATATATATATATATATATATATATATATATATATATATATATATATATATATATATATATATATATTAATATAATATATACTAATATATATATATTAGTCTATGTTGGTTTTAGATTTGATACTACGAATTACAAAGATTTTCGGTTTTAGCTTTAAAACTGACTGATACGCTCTGCTTCATATAAAATAAGCTACGCCTCTGATTTTTGCAATAGATCAAAGTTTCATTGCTGCTACCGTGTTGGTATGTTTCACATGTTAGAATCATGAATTCTTTTTTTCAAAGGCAAGTGCCTCAATTCCTGTCCGTTCATTGTAGTCTACTTCCAAAAGCATTCTATGCCAGCTATAGATTACACGGATAATTGACCATCCTGTCATATCACATTTCAAATAAGCCAAGAAGTACATTTTCCGTTTGCAGACATTCGGGCATACGAGATAAAAAGGTTACACTAGAAAATCTTATTCTATAATAGAAGGAGATAAATTTTTACAAAGTAAAGCTAAATAAATACGCATAAGGAGCTATATTTCCAATGCAACTTTAATTTCTGAATTGGTTGCATAAGAGAAACCGTTTGACGTAGTTTTGTTGTTTGTTTTTAAATGCTAAAACGTTGCGTTGACGTAACACCACTCAAAATTACAAGATGTTGACTTTACTAAATCTAGAAACGACGCGACTGAAATATTTCTCACGCAATAAATCGAAAATTTACCGTGTCGATTATAGGAAAAAAATCGTTCTGAATTGACGGTAACGGTTCTTCTAAAATCATTTTTGAAAAAAATACAGCCAAATGACATATTCAACCTACAATCCACTCCGAACAATTACACAGTGCAACACGAAAAAACAACCATATACGGACACCACTACGTGATAAAAGACAAAAAAAAAAAAAAAAGAAGACTCAATTTTCGTTTGGGAACTCGCTGTCAATTTTGTAAAAAGTGATTATTTTCTCAGGCTCATATTTTGCAAACCCTTCAGAATTTTGATTTACTTTCTGAAGCAAAGTTGTAGTTCATGTTATGAAGAACAAATATAAAATCAATAAAACTTCACATTCAAGACCGAAATTGCAAGAAACTTTAAAAAATTTGTAATGCAGTTTATGTTTCCAGCTGGGGTATGACTTAGTCTGTCCAGGTTCAAACTTAAAGGTCTGCTTCCTTTAAATAAAACACAAAACTCCTTTCGTGTAATATAATATGAACAAAGCTTTATTAACGAAACCTTAAGCTATCTTATGTACTACTTATTCTATAAACAGATTCACGACCTGCAGGATGGTGTTATCAGCTATGTTGTCTCTGCTTTCAGGAATACTATTGTCTCGTTCTATCACTATGACTACGATATTGGCCTCGGGATTTGCACACAATCGCCTGGTCTAGATAACGAGAAATATGAGAGAACAGAGGTCGGATTTATAATAATTGTTACTCTAAGATTTGGAAATATAAGGTACCACGACGGCAAGAGGTATTCGGGGGCTCTTGTCGTCGGCTACGGTTAGTACGAGTATAAAAGGAATTCGAGGGCTTTTATACTCGGCAAAATACTTCGGTTACGTCAAATACGAGTGTAAGAGATATTCGGGAGCTCGCACACTCGGCAAATCTACACAATTTATAATCAAAAATACGACAAGAGGAATTCGGGAGCTCTTGTCATCAGCTACGAGTATAAAAGGAATTCGAAGGCTTTTATACTCGGCAAAATACTTAATAAACGAATTCAAAAGGAATTCGGAAGCTTTTGCATTCAGCTAGATAAAAAAATAACTATTTTCAAAACTACAGCCATGAACTCTACTGTCATGAAGCTACGATCATAAAACTACGATCCTAAATCTACGACATGTGTCGACTATGCCGGGGAGTAAGCATCGGGCTATTGGCCGTCGTGTACTAACTCTCTGTCGGCAATCTACGAAATAAAATCACGAATGAAAAAGGAATTCGGCAGCTTTTTCATTCAGTTAGTTAATAATAAAAAAAAAATAACTACTACATAGCCTGTCGGCTATACTGGAGAGTAAGTGTCGGGCTATTATCCGTCGCTCACCCACTCTCTGTCGGCAATCTTCGAAATAAACTTAATCTAAAATCACGAATGAAAAAGGAATTCGGCAGCTTTTTCATTCAGGTAGTTAGTAATAAAAAAATAACTACTACATAGCCTGTCAGCTATACTGGAGAGTAAGTGTCGGGCTATTGGCCGTCGCCCACCCACTCTCGATTTCATCTATCAAACTCTGTTAAATTATACAAAAATATACTTTACTTCAATGAGAATTATATGGTCCATCATATCATTACAATTTTATTACATGAAATATCCATATTGCTATTATCATTGGTATTATTATTATTAATTTTCCAATTCCTCTTTGTGCGGTGTCCGTAGGTTTGATCGTCATACTGCTGTTTATGCTCGTAATAACAAGAGTTGTTTTAGTTTGTTTCATTTACATTGCTAATACCAGTGTATGTGGTTGGTGTGAGGGTACTGGTTTATTTTATACGTCTATATATATGGCACTTTTGTAACGCCACTTTACAAATTCAATATTTTTAAAAATTTTTACCCTGTTTAGGTCCATAGGTAGCAAACCTTTCAAAATTTAAGAAAGCAATGAACTACAAAAATATACGCAAGATCTCAATAAAAAAACTCTCTTAAACTTTCTCGTTGACGTCACATTGTGCAATGCCTCGATGTGAGCATCGTGTCGCTTATATATTGTTTGAAGTATGTGCTGAGCTTACTATTTTGACTGTGCTGCTGCGGTCGGTGTGTGATCGCGTGAGATGTCTTTTATTACGTAGTGACGCACACCACTACATGGTTTTATTTCTATGACTTAAAAAATTACACACAGTGTTATTTTTCCACATGTAATGAATTTATCACTTTTTGGTTTTCCTAATTTAATGGGTGACTATTTGGTAATAGACGCTAAAAATTTTTTAAAATCAGTATTCTAAGCCTGGTGCTCTAAAACCCGATTTAATTTTTGCGTGAGGTATGTAAATAGAGGTGCAAATCTAAAAGTTACGTACGATATTATGACCCGTAATATAGGCCCAATTTCTGACAAGCTCCTAAAATCCGCTAATTCGGATTGTGTGCCAGTCAGAAAAGAGATATATGCGACTGTGTTTACAGTGATAGACAAATTTTACCATACTTGAAGCGCTTTTAGTCTCTTTAAATTTGTTTATAATCTAGATATTTATGTAGTCGCCGTGGTTAGTGGTTAGTGTGTTGGGCATAAGCCCAGGGTTCAAGCCCCTGCTCTAACATCTTGAAAAAAGATTTATGACAAAATATTTTATTATACGACTACCTCTTAGCAGTCTTCTGGCAAAAGCTCTGATAGTAACTGATTGTCATGAGCAAGCTTTTCAAGTCAGTCGTTCGGATAAAAATTAACACACAACATGGGTGCCACTAGAAGCTAGGCCCTAACCCTGAAACAGGGTTGTAATGCCCAAATATATATGTAGTTTGAGGGATATTAAATCAAAAATAAAAATCTAATTTTTTTAATGCATATTTTTGTGAAAAAATTTATAAAAGTAAATTTACAAAAGCCCACGACTTTTTCTTTTACAGTTCATTCCGATATGCCTGTTTACTTTTAGCTAGAAGACAAGGAAACTGTTGCACCGATTCTATTAATTTATTTTCAGTTTTTTTTTTTATTAAATTTTAAAATTTTTATTTTTGATTCAATTTATTTTGTTTTTCATGTTTGATACCTTAAATACGTTAAAAGCTATAAGTTGCCTAACTTTTCTACGTTGTGTTGACTGATGAGCATCGAATTACTGAACGCTTATAAGCAAATATGTGCTTTAACTTACATGTCAGTTGAAAAAGCCAAAGAGCAACGTATGACGGATTGTATGTGACTCGGCCTTAAGCCTTAAAAAATCTATTTTATTTTTTTGAATATGGCAGTAAATATATAACAAAAAATTTTTTTAACCATATGTCAACTATGACGGCCATTTTAGTCCCATAATGCTCGAAATGTGGCCACATTTAAATCGTCACTTTCTTCGGTTTCTAAACAATCCATATTTGTAAATAGAAAATTCTGTACTAATTAAATGGCAATTTAGGTGACACATATTAAACAGGTGATAATCCTGCCAGACCTCCAATTTTAAACCTCTAAATAAATAACCCGATATTACTGAAAGCCGAAATATAGCCGTCATTGTGTGGCTTATTCATCAAAATTAATATTTAACTATTCAATATGATACTGCATAATATTCAAGTATAGCTTAGTAGTCCAGTTTTAACAACTAGCTGGTTACCATAAACAATTATTTTTTTTATTGAGATATGCGTTGAGAGAGAGAGAGAGTTTTTTCGTTTTCTTGTGCCAATGCCAAAGGTGGAATAGAGTGAATTACAAAGGGGATATTATTTGTGGAATGGACTTCCTCTTCTAATAAAATTTATAAAAAAAAAAAACTGTTTTGACAAATGTTTGTTTGAACTACAAATTAGTCGTAATTGCCCTATAGTTACTATGCATATCTGATAAACCATTTTCTTTGAAATCGATTAATGAAAATGCTTTTTTGTTTTTAATTTCAGGGATATCGTAACTTATTGAATAAAAACAATTGTTTTCAACTGAATTAATTATAGAAAGTGTTGATGTGCATTTTATTGAACAATATTTGCTGTACACAATGGCAAACAAAATACATATTTAATAACAATAATTTAATATTAAAATCAACATTCGAAAGCATTTATAATCGTAAATTGAGCTGTCAAAGGTAAATAAACAACAAATTAATACTTTTTTTTCTTATATGCGTAAATCTTTATTAGTGCTATCAAATTATTCTGATTTAAAAAATTGTTTAAATAAAATTCCATAATTTATGTACGAGTAGTTGGTATCTGTGTAAACAAAAAATATTGTGAAAAACTATTATTTTCTACGAAAAGAGAGTATCAAAAGGAATAGAAAGTAAAAAAAGTTTAACCCTTTGTTTAACAAGCGGGTCTGATGGACCTGAAAGTAAACATACTTGTCTAATAAACTTTTAATAAACGTATTTTATTTTTTATTCAAAAAAGCCTATTTTATGATTTCCTTTTTTTTATTGTTTAACTATAAAAGAAGTGTCAGTGCAGTACGTGAATTAACAATTATGTCCAATTAGTCACAAATATATCATATTTTACAATAACATGCTACACCAAATGTTGCTTAAAGCTAACCTTATATTAACAAAAAAAAAAAATTAAGAAAATTAAATTTAAACAACTTTAATCTCAGTTATGTGTCAGACACTTATACAGACCATTACAAACTTTAATATACTACTCATTTAACAGTGAGTGTGTTGATTTTTGCTTGTCTGTCTGCATGTCTGTCTGTCTATCTATCTGTCTGTAATAAATTTATTAATTTATTTTTAGTAATTCTTGAGCAACTTTTACAGATGCACATGTAATTCCATTTACACGTAATATTTGTTTTTTTTTCAAAATTTTTTTATTTTTCTGTCCTTTTTTATTTTTTCTTCTTCAAATACCACTCTCTCACTCTATAACACTTCATTTCTATACTTTTTAATTTAATTGAACTGTTTTAGTTTTTTTATTTTAATTCTAAAGAAGATGCTGGTAGAGATACATATCGAGTTGAGTAAAAACGTGCATCAACAATTTCATTTTTAGAATATGTTTTAGGGTTTCTGATATATTCAAATTTATTAATATAAGACTGTATATGTGTAGTGTGGAATTAACTAGTATTGGTCGTGTACGGAGAGGCTAAAATGACTCAAATTTTAAAGTAAAATAGAACGAATTATTTGAAATGTTAGGCTTAAAGTTGATTGCCGCTCCTGATTTTATTCTTTTTATTTTTAACTAAATTTTTTTAGTACAACATCACAGTTGGATTTATTGCTTTGAACTGCTAATGCATTATTATTTCCACTACCACTAAACGACTTTGTATTAATGGAGCAACATTGCAGCCAGATAATGCAGATGGAAATAATTACCCACTAAATGAATTGATATTAGAGGTAATAGAAATTTTGTACACTAGTTCTGAATGATTAGTGGCTGGCATTACTAACCCTCATAGGTGTGACAAAAAAAAACACCTTCAACGGGTTGACAGGGTACCCGGGTACCACACAGAGCATATATATTTACTTTTATGCATATATAAGTATATGCATATATACGAAAGCTTTAAAGACAACTTTCTTTTAAAGCTATAAGGCATTGATGAACATTTGTTTCGATAAAGAGGACGTACTCAGATCACACAGTATATATTTTTTTTATTTGAGATCAATACATACATACATAACTGGCCTTTACAACCCTGTGTCAGTATTACGGCCTAGCTTCTCGCAGCACTCATGTTGTGTGTGTCAATTTTTATCCATGAGTACCGGGACCTACAGTTTAATGTCGACTCCGAACGACAGACTTGAGAAGCTTGTTCATGGCAATTAGTTACTCTCAGAGCTTTTGCCAGAAGACTGCTGAGAGGTAGTCGCCGAAAGAAATATTTTTTCATATTTTTTTTTTTTTTTTTTTTTTTTTGAAGATGTCAGAGCCTGGAGTCGAACCCAGGGCCCATGTCTTAGTAAGCCAACACACTAACCACTAGACCACGGCGACTACATTTGAGATCAATATTCAGCGATAAACTTCTACTCATGCAGTGCATTGTATTGGAATGTTAAATATATAGATAGAAGTGAAGATGTTAAGCGCCTTATGTCAATGAGACAAGTTGTTGTAAATTTAAACACTCAGAGGCCAGTGTTATACCTTCACACATGAATGATCAACAGCAATTGCCCCATCTGTCGGTGGATGTTGAATCTGAGTGGTGAGTATCTTCACTAAGTAGATTGGCTGTTATCTTCCCAGAAGGGGGTGCTGCACTACTGATAATTTGCTTCTTAGTGGAATAGAGTGGAAATGTCAGGGAGCGGTTTCTTGAATTATAATTTTTTAAAACCGCAAATATATTTTTTAATTTTTCTCCTTCGATGAGACTTGAACCTCGGTCGTTTGAATTTCTGTACGAACGCTCTAACCATTATATCACGGCCCCACAAATGCCATCATTTTGGCGTTTGAGAGTCAAATATATGTATGTGTAAAGGTAAGCAAACCGACGATGATCATTAAAGAAATATTAAATCAGCGCATGGGAAAATACGGGACCAAATAAAATAATTGATAGTTTTTTTTATGATTTACATCTTACCCACATTTTAAGTTCATTAAACCAAACACAGACAAGCTAAAATTGATTTTACATTATCTGTCAGAAGTAGGAATTCTATCATATTACAAAAAACGAAATCAATATTGATTTTATGGGCAATCTATTAGTCGAATATTTAATGAAAAGAAGAACATGTAGCATTATTTTTAAGCGCAGTTACTGCAGCCGCTTATAATTTTTATACTTAAAACAATCCGCAGATAATTTTAATTATTAGGCGGAGAAGTTTTTTTAAGGACTGCAAAGGATATATATTAAACAACGAACTAAAAGTTAAAAGTAAATGCGATGCCTTTCACCAGGTCAGCATTAAAAGAGGTGTTTGGAAAAAAGCTCAATTTAGCTGAAACAAATTCTTTCAACATTTCAAATAGAGATAAAACTGGCCGTATAAGAGTTTTGGGCAATAGTAGCATTTCAAGATAACAAACTAAAAGAAGAGAACCAGAAAAGATTACGCAGGTTGCTCTAACCCAATATGCTACGAACACTCAACCAATTGTTCTGTATGTGAGCCGTGTCTGCACAAGTCTCTATAATTATGTATACAAAATATTTCCTGGGGCTCGAACCTAGAGCCTCCAGCACATTAAAATATTTTTTTATTTATTTTATTATTACTGCCTTTTTTGTAATTATTTTAAGAATTTATTTGTATCTTTTTACTTCTTTTTATACATTGAAACCTTATTTGTATAAGTTATGTACCTTAAATTATTAGTTTTTTTTAATAGTTTTTGTATAGAGGAGTGTAATATATATTTCAAATGAATTTTCATTACAAAAAACCAATAAGCAGTCCTTAATTCGATGTGAGTCTCAAATAAATCACCCAAACTAAATTTGTTTTATATATCGTCGATGGAATTAAAGAACGCTGTAACTGACCTTTAATGTTCACCAGAGCCAAAAAACTTTCATAAAAGTAGAACAAATACACTGGTATTTTTCATTTTGCAGGCGGCGTAAGTGAATTTATTTTCATCGTAGAAATCTGGTGCCTGGACCAATCGACGCGTATTTTTTTTTCTGATAAAAATGATGCATAAAACGTATTTTCGATTTTTTGTCAGTTACAGCGTTCTTTAATTCCGTTGACGACATTTTGTATAGTGGTACCCAGGTACGGTCTCACTCTTTTGAAGGTGTAAAATCTATGTTGGGGTACAATTTTTACCCAAGCTGAGACCGAAAAGTCTTTAGTTGTCAAAAGATAATATTAACAAAAGTTATGAATTCTCAGAGAGTTTCAGGCCTATGGGAATTGTAATTTTGTATACAATGAAATCTGCAATCCGGGTAGCCTGTCTCTCACACGAGGGTTAACAGTCGGCGCTATAAAAATTGGAACGATAGTAAATTGAATAATATATTGCAATTGAAAATACTAAAATTTTGATTAAAGCAACTACAACAATTATTTACTTTATACAGCGGGACTTGGAAAATTAAGGAAATGACAATCACTATTATTTATTTGAACATTATCTTAAAACATGTATGCGCCAGGTTCAAATCTAAGCTCTGACATCTTAAAAAAAGAAATATGAAAAATTTTTTTCTTTTGATGACTAACTCTCAGCAGTCTTTTGGCAAAAGCTCTAGGAGTACTTGATTGCCATGAAAACGCTTCTCAAATCTGTCGTTGGGAGTCGACTTTAAACTGTAGGTCCCAGTACTCATGGATAAAAATTAACACACACACCATGAGTGCTGCGAGAAGCTAGGCCGTAACCCTGACACAGGGTTGCAATGGCCAATTATGTATGAATGTATGCATATATGAGTGGAACTGAAACTTGCATTCAACTATAGTGCCAATAGATTTCTAGTCCATTACAAGTAATCATTTAGAATTATTGCACTCAATTTCCACTATCACTAAATATTAGAGATAATAATGCACTATTTTCTCCAATACCACTAAACTTAGTAGATAATTGAATCAAATGCAATAAACACAACTCTGTGCAACATAAGGAAAAAATAAGTAAATAAATAAATTATAGGAGATTTGCTTTTTCTACACTTTTCGAACACATTGTCAGGCAAACCCTAATGTGCAGCAAATTTTGTGTCTGCTACGAGTATGTTATTTGTGGTATTTTTGCGCGGGAGAATATTTTAAATTGTAGTTTTTTGTTGTTGCTGTCATTTCCATTTTATTTTATTGTTATACAAGTAAAAAATTTTTTTTTGTTATTGTTTGCTGTTTTTTTTTTTACCAGCAACAATTACTTTACTATACTATCAACAACAATCAACAATATCTGACAAAAAAAAAAGAAAAAAATTAAATCACCAACAATAACTATCGTTGTCATACACACTGTACTCGTAAAATCGTGCCTGGTACTAAAGATCACAATACAGTGATTATTTTTGCTATAAATATTTTCTATGTAATGAAAAACTAAAGCAACAACAAACAAACAAGTGCATATGATGAATTTGATTATCAACAACATGATCATAAATAATGTGTTCAATTGCAAAAATAACAACAACAAAAAGCAACAACAACAAAAAAATTGTAAATTCTCAAATTAAAAAATAAGATAATCTGGAACATTAACATGGTAGGTGAGAGTTTTTTTTTTATTTTAATTAGAAACTACTGTAGCTTTTAGGAATTCTATTATGAGACATTTTTGATTTTAGATAACTAGAACGCTTAATTTATAAATTACTTGACTTTCTTTATATATTTTTTATATTCAAATTTAAAAATTCTAAAAAGTAAAAAATCATTTATCACTAATCCAGTGCCGTATGGTATGCCTCAGTATTCGGTAAACCAATGTGTTTTAATCTTTAAAACATTTTATAAAAATCAATAATCGATTATTGTGACAATGGGAAAGTCATCTGAAATTTTTGGGTGAAACAATATGCAAACAAGACTCACTATTTATCGTGTAGTGAATGATTTCGAAGAAATAAGGACTGTAGGCTGAAAACATTACTGCTGTTCAAGAAAGTGTTCAAACCAATCCATCAACCTCAATTCAACGCCTTAATGGCCACAATTTTGCACAAAAAATGGAATTTGTTTCCATTTAAGATTCAGCTGACACAAGGGCTTCTACCAGAAGACCATTTACGCCGCCGTACATATGCCAATAGGATACTACAGCTCGATATGAGCAGTGGAAAACACTCAAAATATTCAGTCAATTTGGTGTTCAATTTGATCAAGAGGAATCATTGGACCTTAGTTTCTTGAAACTGAAACGATGTAACGGTAACTGTCAATGATAAGCTCGATTAACATTGGTTTAACAAGACGGTGCTACTTCGCATACAACGAGGATTACAATGGAATTACTGCGAGAGCTCTTATCACAACAAGTTGTTTCAAGGAATGGTGATGTTGATTGGCCTCCACGTTCGCCTGATTTGAGTGCTCCGAAATTCTTTTTGTGGGGATATCTGTAAAGCAAGGTTTATGCAAACAAACCAGAAACGCTAGAGCAACTCAAATAAAATATTCGTGATAAAATTAATGAAATACCGTGTGAAATGTGCGAGAGTGGAATGAAAAATGTGCTAATAGAGGCGGATATTTATCTGATGTTCTCGTTGCTCCAGTTAAACTGAGGCAATCAAGTGTTTTTATTTTCCTTGGTTTTTTTTAATGGTGGTAGCTTCCCCGGCATTTTTGCATCGAAATTAAAGGTCAGCTTTCTGTGATTACATTACTACTGCTTTAAATTTTGTAATTCCTTCTACTAACCTCTCTGCTAATTAGAACTACAAAAGCTTAAAACTGGGCTCTGAAAGTGTTGTTTTGTGCTCAGCTACTCTTATGAGCTGTTGCTTTTCTATTGGTTAGTTTAATTTGTGGTCTGATATAGTAGCTTTGCCGTGTCTAATAGTAACAAATTAAAAGAGAGTGAATGTAAGAGGTAGTCGGAAGCTACTGTCGTCTTAAACATTTAATTTAGTGATTACTACGAAATGTGTTGGCTCTCCTACCGAAAGTTAAGTTGTTATTGACTGCCAACTGGCTCCCTCCTTTAATAAAATTTAACATATTTTAAAAATAATTACATTACCTTGAAAAGAATTATTTCTTGATTAAGTAAAATATTCTTTCCGATTTTCATTTTCATGTTAAATTTACAAATAGCAATCAAAAATATTGTGAATTATTTGCAATTGCCAACTGATTTTCATCAAAATTATTTGCCATACCCCCAATTATGCAATTTTTTGAATATATTCCTCCGTGTTATTTTACATTACCATGAATGAATCATGAAATCAATACAAATATTATGGTTGTTCTAACAGTCAAGTTTTGCTTAAGAGACATAAATTTTAGCTTGAACTAACGGCCATTTTAAGCAAATATTTGACGCAAAAAGCTTAACTTCATTTTGCGAAAATTTAAATTTTTTAATTTTCCATTTTTTTAACAATTTTTTTTTTATTAATTTTTAAAATTGTTTAAATAAAACGAAAAGCTGGCATAAAATATTCCTGAAAAAAATATTGGTTACGGTTTTTTCGTAAAATACTTGCTTGAAATGGCCGTAGCTTTTCATACTACTTCTTAATTATTTGTTTAATAAATATAGTTTGGGCAAACTTTTAAATTTTCTTAAACAATTTCATTCATATTTCTCCACATAAATACGTATTAAAAATATATTAAAGCCAAAAAGTTTAACAAAAGAATATAAAAATCAGTCCATAAGTGGAAATAATGGCTTAAATTTATTGGGTTTACTTTTCCAACAAAAAACAATTTTAACACAGTGTCCTTCTCTATAGAAAATAATGTCCAAAAAAGTAAAATATTGTTAACAATTTATTAAAAAAAACTATTATTTTTTTTCCAAAATTAATTGCGAATGATATTGAAATAATAAAACACACTGCAGCTATAAATTAGTTTTATTATAGTGATAATTTTAAATAAAAGATGAAACTAATAACCACAATCTGCAATATTATGAAAAAATTGTGAAATACGAGTTCAATACCAATAATGAACAGCAATTGTTGTGTTTAATATACGGAGAATAAAATTTTATTAAAAAAAAACGTTTTAAATGTAAAGTTAAATAAAGATATCCATGAAACTTCAATTTTCTTATAATACTTCCAATTATAAAGGAAATAGAATGTCATTAAAATGACTGGATCTTAAAGTAGGAAGGTGGTTCGAATTGCATTCGTTCGTAAAGAACGAGTCCTCTTGAGAGTCGAACTATATAAATGAATCCAAAATACAATTCGTGAGAAAAATTAAAAACTAAAGAATTTAAAAATAAAATTCGGAGAACAAAAGGAGTCGAAAAAGATCAAAACGAATTGAAAAAGCAATTCTTTTTAGTTATGGGGGGATGGGGGAGGGGCATAATATAGTGGTTAGAGCGCTCGCACAAAAACTCAAACGGTCCATTTTCAAATATCAGCAAAGCTGAAAAATTAAAAAGTTAAATTGCGGTTTTTTCAAAATTATAGTTACAAAATAAAAGATTCCCCTCGCCCCTCTCCAAGAAGTCCATCAACAAAGAAACCGCTTCTGCCATTTCGCTCTATTCCACCTTAACCAATGTCAACAAAAAACGAATGATCAGGAAAAAAAGCGCCACCTATTGGGAAGTAGTAGATAACAGCTAAAACCTACTTAGCGAAGGCACTCACCACAATCCACATGTGACGGTGGGGCAATTGCTGTTGATAATCATTCAAGGGTGAAAGTATAACACTGGCCTTTGAACGATCAATTCACAGCAATTTTTCTCATTCCTAAAGCGCTTAATAATATAAGAAAACAAAAATGTCTGTTCTGTCTTAATGTACTGTCCTTTGCACAAAAATTCGAATACAATGCACAGCATTCGTAGGGGCTTACCCCTGAGTATTGGTCTCAATAAAAAAGGTATATGTTTTGTGTGTAATATTCGTATACAAAAAAATTACAAATTTGTGCTTGCGAGTCAATCGAGCGCATACAGCACCGTCTTGTTGAAAATACATGTTAGTCAAGCCCATAGTGGAGTTTAAAAGTTTTCAATAGAATCAATCATTTAAGAGTTTTCCATTGCCCAGAACTGACTATTCTGTTCTCTATAATATTCATTTAAATGAAAATGTGCCTCGTCACTCATTTCATTAAAGCGATTCTGACGAACTGAAAAAAGTCGTTTTATTATTTGTTGCATACTTTCAAGATATGTAGTACGAGTATGTTGCGCTAAAAAATCAGTGGTTACATAATTGAACAGAGTACCTGCCTTGTATGAGGATTGATTTCAAACGAATTTTCTTTATATAACATTTTTTATTTAAGAAGCGTATGCTGTTTTTTTGCCTTAATAGTTTGCATCTCAGTTTTAAAATAGAAGTGGCATATTTACAATATTTGCTAAATATTTTATTTCTTTTAGACTCTAAAATATTCATAAAAAATTTCCTTTTATTTGCATATTGTAACGAAAATACATTTCATTGAAATCAAGTGGAAAAAATCTATTTTGAATTCATGCATATTGTTTCAACATATATTTTTAACTTTAGAAACGGAACACATACGAGTAGACTTATTTTTTATTCGTTTCAGTCTCGGTTCAGCGAGTTTTGTTTTGCCATTTTTTGTTTTTTGTTTTTTTTTACCAAAGACTTTTGGGACAAATGCTACCAAATTAATGCATAGGACGCCATATTTTAAGGCTACAAACATGTACAAACATGCAGTGCTATAGAGAGAAAATAAAAGGAATTGTGAAAAAATTTACGGTAAAATAGAAAAGAGAAACAACGTTAAACCAGTTAACCAGTTAAAAATTGGCTTAAAAAAATTAAACACAAAAAATGTTTGTGTACACTCGTATATTGGTCTTCTGTGTCATTTTAAAGTAAATGTGTTGGGAAATGGGAATTTGGTGTGACTATTTGAGGTAAACTCAGTTTGGTTGAAACTGTAACAGTTTAAGCGGAAAAGTGATTTTTATTTTTTTTATTTTTTGAATAGATAAGGTCAGTTGACTCTAAGTTGACTCTTTTAGATGGAGGCCAGCACTCAGAGGATGACCTCTACTCAAGCCGTGCATTGTGCTGGTCTAGAAAAATATGAGAGAAGAAGGAAAGAGTGTTTTGACATTGGATTTAAACTTACTGATATCGTACCTGATGTTCCTCTAATGATAACGTTTTCATGTTAAGTGCCGAAGACTCGGGTTCGAGCCTCAGGAGAGGTGTGATCAATTTAATTTTGTTTTTATCAGAAAACGCTTTAATTACATCAAAGTTAACTGCAATGAATATTTTTTGGTAATAAAAGAAGAAATGATGTCCGTGAAGGAATAGTACAGTAGCCAAACTGAACAATTGTTTTCGACTCCAGCTACGGTAGTCTCATCAGAGTTCTTTGTGTCCTGTGCATATTCAAGACCAAACATCAACTATTTAACTCACACTTTTCTGGAAATCACATACTGAAATTATTACCGTATGTACATACACTTGTATGAGTTAGTCGAAGTAAAGTCACACAACAGTTTCTATCATATTCTCCTTTTCTTACCATCATTGCTGTTCTTGTAATTGTCATCTTATTTGGATGAAACAGAATTACAAATTTCTTTTGTTTTTGCCCTTTATTCCACCTTATCCACATTAGTCGACATGAATGATATGTACGACGGTGGTCGTGGTGGTTAGAGCGCAGCACCATAGTTGGGCGCAAATTTATGTTAAGTGCCGAAGACTCGGGTTCGAGCCTCAGGAGAGGTGTGATCAATTTAATTTTGTTTTTATCAGAAAACGCTTTAATTAGATCAAAGTTAACTGCAATGAATATTTTTTGGTAATTAAAGAATGTCGACTAATGTGGATAAGGTGGAATAAAGGGCAAAAACAAAAGAAATTTGTAATTCTGTTTCATCCAAATAAGATGACAATTACAAGAACAGCAATGATGGTAAGAAAAGGAGAATATGATAGAAACTGTTGTGTGCCTTTACTTCGACTAACTCATACAAGTGTATGTACATAAGTACAATATTAATTTCAGTATGTGATTTCTTGAAAAGTATGAGTTAAATAGTTGATGTTTGGTCTCGAATATACACAGGACACAAAGAACTCTGATGAGACTACCGTAGCTGGAGTCGAAAACAATTGTTCAGTTTGGCTAGTGTACTATTCCTTCACGGACATCATTTCTTCTTTAATTACCAAAAAATATTCATTGCAGTTAACTTTGATCTAATTAAAGCGTTTTCTGATAAAGATAACGTTTTCATATAAACGAATACGACCTATGTAAAGCCAACGACTGTTTTTGTTTCATCTGGAGTCTTGAGTTCGAATCCCAGGATTATTGACCCTGTTTATATATGAAAATGATATTGAAAATGATATTGTTGTTGTTGTTGTGGTCGCCGTGGTCTAGTGGTTACTGTGTTGGCTTACTAAGACATGAGCCCTGGATTCGACACCCAGATCCGAAAAAGAAATACGAAAACATTATTTCTTTCGCCGACTTCCTCTCAGCAGTCTTCTGGCAAAAGCTCTGAGAATTACTAATTGTCATGATCAAGCTTCTCAAGTCTGTCGTTCGGAGTCGACATTAAACTGTAGGTCCCGGTACTTATGGATAAAACTTTATACACACAACATGAGTGCAGCGAGAAGCTAGGCCGTACTCCTGACACAGGGTTGTAAGGGCCAGTTATGCATGCATGTATGTATGTTGTTGTTCTTGATCTATCCCGGGATAATTCATAGTTACTGCTCTTCAACTGCATTTTTGACATGGGAGGCCCTGTCAGCACAGCCAGATGAGTTCTTGCAGTCGAACAGCCAATTAGTCATTAAAATTCATACATCGATTTGTTTCTAAATGGTTGAGAAATTTTCAGTTAATAATTTTCGGAATTTTCAAGTAGGTATGTTATATTGTACTTTAATCCTAATTTTATTAACATACAAATTCAACAAATCTTAGTATCGTGAGCCTCTAAGGCTCTGTTTCACGGCCTAGCTTCTCGCAGCACTCATGTTGTATTTATCAATTTTTATCAATGAGAAACGTGACCTACAGTTTAATATCGAAATGTGAGCTAAGGAGTGCCTAGAAGAATACATGGAGCACGTATTTACATATACACATTCAAACTATTCTCCACTTAAGTACGACCACATAAAACAACTTCTACTCTTTGATATCATGTTGAGTTTGAGGTACATAAGTATGTGTAGAATTACGAGTATAAATTAAAAATTAAAAATGTTTAATGCATTTTATTTACGTTTTACTCGTAGTACGAGTATGTTTTAAAAAACTTATAATCTTCTCTTGCCACATTGGTTTTTTTTAAAGCATAAAACATACATTTTCATATGGTTGTGTGTGTTCCCTATAGAAGAATCATATTTATTCTCATTATTAAAATTAACACCTTTCTTTAATTACATACTTTGTTGCAAAGAAGAAATAAAAAAGTAATAATAAAAATAATTATGTGTTGCACAACCTGCAACATTTTACACCGCACTTCATATGCATTCTTTCTTAATTACGTTTTTATATGAGATAAAGCGTCTCCCATTTAAATGTGTTGGATTGAATACACCATGCTCGAGTAACACCGGCATTACAAATAGATTTGCTGCAGTACGAGTACGACTATTCAGAAGAATTTATTTAAAAATTTAATTAAAAAATATTTTCTAGCTGCTTATGCTGTGCTGTTTAAAGTTTTTTTTTTGTACAGAAACTAAGTGGAAGAACCCCTGTATTCAATTAAAAATTTTAAATACAAAAGAGAATATTTTTCATTAAAGTTTAAAAAGAATAAAAATCATTTTTTAAATTTTATTTAAATTATACGAAAAAATGCAATTATTCTTGTTCGTCTTTTTAAATTTATTGTAACGTATTGTTCTTTTTAATTCGTTTTATTAAGTATATAAGAGTTCGCATATTGTTAAGTTAAACATCGATACTTTTCGACTTTAAAGCTAAGCTAACTAAATCATTAATGTGTAGTTCTATCTATAGTTTTATTTTAGTAATTTCTATTGCTTTTATGTATTGGTTTTAATATAATTTTACAACAACTATTTTATAATTATATAAAAATTCTAAGCTTACTTAGATTTTCTACAGGTATTTTGTTTTTGTAGTATTTATAAAATTTTTATATGGGGTGTCCCAGAACTCAACATCAAGCCAAAACGTGGTAACAGGATTGATCGCAACCATCATGAGAAATGTTAAAAAAAATATATTCCTCAAGTAACCCGAATTTTACTCAATTCAAATGTTTTTTTATTCGTTTTTTTATTACGTTTCGGCTTGACATTGAGTTCTAGGACACATTGTATAATTATAACCTACATCGATTGTTCTACATACATACATAACTGGCCATTACAACCCTGTTTCAGAGTTACGACCTAGCTTCTCACAGCACTAATATTGTGTGTGTTAATTTTTATCCATGAGTACCTGGACCTACAGTTTAAAGTCGACTCCGAACGACAGATTTGAGAAGCTTTTGCAGGGCAATCAATTACTCACAGAGCTTTTGCCAAAAGTCTGCTGAGAGGTAATCGCCGAAAAAAATAATTTTTTCATCTTTTTTTCAAGATGTCAGAGCTAAGATTTGAACCCAGCTCTATCGTCTTATTAATCCAACACCACTAGACCACGACGACTACTACTTGTTCTACATGCATTTTGTTATTGTAATAATTTATGTTTATATCTTAAATGCTAGAAATGGTAACAGAAACTAATATGAAGGAGTGTAATAATGATTTTGTTTTATTAAATTATTTCTTCGTAACAATATGTACTGATGTATTAAAAAACAGAAATTAATTCAAAGCAAATCCTGTACAGGTTTGTTTGGAGAGTAATTACAATTATAGTGTAGGATTTTGAAATCCAATGCCATTTTGGACGAAAAATTTAAATTGATTTAATAAAAGATTTAAAATTGATTAAATACAATTGGAACCGAAACAATCTTGTTTACTAATGTTGTAGCCTTTACTCTCTACAGAGTAATCGTAAAACATGCCTAAACTAGATTAATATCGTTGTGCGGAGTTCGACCACAAATTTTTAAATTCTGCAATCCATTTTCGGCCATTGGGGTTGTAAACCTAAAGTGTCTTCATTAACTCTAGATATATAAAAAATATGAAATGGCGGATAGAGCACATAAACTCCCGCACGACGATATGTAAATAAGTTTTAATTTTCTATTAAACTTTCTCAGAATGTTTTTTTTTTAATTCTTAGAGACTAAAAATTTTTATAAGTAAAAGATTTAAATTCATTTGTTTGTTATTGTTTTGGATAGTTTTCTTTTATTTTTTATGTAAACTCCTGCAGTTTATTTATAAATAATGCCCGCACAGAAAGATGTGTTTCAATTAAAAAATTTGTGATATCAATGAAAAAATTATTTATTTTTTCACCAGTAAAGAAATTAATGCTATTAATTAAGCTGATTGTAATATTAATTAAAGGTATTTAAAGAAGAGTTGTATAAAACATTAAAAATTTAATTAAACGAATTAATTAATTAATTGTAATATTAATTAAAGGTCATTAAAGTAAAGTTGTATAAAACACTAAAAATTTAATTAAACCAATTAATTATTTAATCAAAACAAATTTTTTCAGTGCGTGGCAACAAAAGCTTTTCTGCAAATTGCTAACGTAAATCAAACTCAAATTCCACCCATATTAAGTATCAAAAGTGCCTTCTTCTTGGAAAAGATAAGAGCTCTCCATATTATAGATGAGGCTTGTTTTTCAAAAATTTGTTCAGAATTAAAAAAAAATATAAACCGTTTTTTTCTTTAATGAAAATTATGAATACGGCATTTTTCTTAGGGGATGACCCTACTCATGCAGTACATTGTGCTGGCCTATTAAAATATATTATGGGAAGGGTGAAAGATAGAGTAGTGTTTGTAGGTATTTGATTTTAATTTACTGATATGGTCATTAAGAGGAAAAACCCTCGCGGGAAGATTTTTCCATAAATGAGTGGTGCGGCTAAAGAACGATTTCACTCTGTAATGCATGTGCGATTTACTGAAAAATTAACTACAAATGGATGTGCTCTAGGAGAAGTATGTGTAGTAGGCAAGAATATGCGGACTCCTTTATTTCATCAGAGCACCTCCCATGGTAATATCGATAGAACAAAGAAACGCACACCACAATGCACCGATGCTCCAACGAATTAATAAGATACCTTATCGTCGCTGATAAGCACCTTCGCCGTTTCCTGTACGTTGTCGAGAAGCTCCAAAGTTGACTTTGAATCAGGGACACATAAATGAGAGTTTTATTCCGAATAAAAGTCTTGTTACATTTTTATATCAGTAAGTATAGGGTTAAAGTTATTATTTAATATGCATACGCCTAGAGTTTCATTGCCTGTTTAATAGAAAACTGTTTATAAAGTATGGCCATAGCAACAAAAATTTTTAAAAATTGCTTTAACCTTTATGCCTACACCGACATATCCGGGTATGATTTTCAATTTTAAAGTGATATATTTTAAGTTTTAATCCATATATCGACATGAAATTTTAAATATTCGTCTAAAATATTGTTTTTTACAATATTTAAAAACAAAATTTTAAAATTTTCAATGTGGAAAAAATTTACAAGGAGTTTTTGTGACTTACCCTTTACATCTACACCGGACATACCCGGGTATGCAAAGAAAAATGTTTGTGAATTAGTTGTTAAAAATCAAAACGTAAAATTTTATTATAGTTCAATAAGAGCAATTAAAATAAAAAATAAATTAAAAACAAGAAGTTTAATAAAAATATAAAAATAAATAAATATAAGTGGTATCAGGTTACACATCTGTCACAATTCGTTACATCAACTGAATGCTGGACACAAACTGGCTTTTTGCATTCTTTGCAAGATTTTCGTGTTGGCCGTTTTTTGGTACACAGATAGCAATTTCCTTTGTGCTTTTTTCTGCCAGAACTGTAACGTTTTTCGTGAGGATGGACTGGAAGATTTTCTACACCTATCATTACCGAATGTTCTGAGATACATTCAATTCCACTACGTGATGAAAAATTTTGTATTACTTGAGCATTTTGTGAACGAGTCTGGATTTGCGACAAAGCTAATTGTTCACTCAGCTGTTGAAGGAACAATCTTCTACAACTCGTAGATTTTTTTAGGTGTGGATTATTTTCCATGCAGATCACAAATGCTGAAAATGCAGCCACGTCAATAATATTATAAAAAATGCCAAGGGCCATCTATTTGTTCTCCTTTTTGTTGAGTATTCAGCAAGACATTTATCCATATTATCGACACCACCTTTGTTCCTATTGTAATCCAATATCATTACAGGCTTTTGCTTTGGACCTTCCCAAAATAAAAATAAAATAGGGTATGCTGGGTGTATATGTAGGTGAGAATTTTTGGGTGTAGACATAAGGGTTAAAGAATTTTTTTCTACAAATTGCCAACGTAAATCAAACTCAAATTCGTTTCATATTAAGTGCCTTCTTCTTGGAAAAGATAAGAGCTGTCCATATTATAGGTGAGGCTTGTTTTTGAAAAATTTGTTGAGGATTAAAAAAATTTTAAATCGGTTTTTTTTTTGTCCTTTTTAATAAAAATTATAAATACGCCATTTTACCCTTTGACAAAGTACAATGTATGGTTTATGGCTTGTTATGTACATACTCGTATAAATTAATTTTTATTTTGTGTGTTTTATTTAATATTTGATTTTGCTTAAAGCCATTACATTGTACGAGTAGGCAACAAATTATACTAAAAATTATATGCAAACAAAGTCATACTCGTATTACAACTGCCTATGTAGTTGATGGTGATGCAAATTTTCAAAAAATACTTCATTCAAATATAGGCGTTGGCAAAAAAAAAAAAAAGAAAAAACATTAAATTTTACATGCAAAAATCAATTAAAATATATTTAAGTTGGCTTTGTTATTTGAGTTTTACAAATTTTATTTATTATTTATAAATATAAAATTACTTATAATGGTTGCATATTTGCAAATATTATATACTATTTGTCGATTATTTCGTTTATTTAATAATAATAATAACGAGAATATTAAACATGAATACATTTAATACTTAGAATACAAAATAAATACTTTAATATCGTATTATACGAGTAAATAAAATA
This sequence comes from Metopia argyrocephala, assembly GCA_963576795.1. Lineage (NCBI taxonomy): Eukaryota > Metazoa > Arthropoda > Insecta > Diptera > Sarcophagidae > Metopia > Metopia argyrocephala. The sequence goes on from OY756208.1 coordinate 25,843,393, forward strand.
TAAATTATCCATTATTCAAATTACAATATCATACGAAATTTGCATGTATTTATGTATACATACAGATACATATTTATATATATATACATATAAATTTATTACTAAAATACGTTTCTTAAGAGCTTATTTGACATATTTCTATGCAATACTTGTCAAAAAAGTCTCTTCATAAAACTTAAATATTATTTATGAATACACCAGTTAAATACTTATATTTGATTTCTATATAAATAAAACACAAAATTAATTCTTTTAAAGTACTTTTCATTATATCGTCCTAAATTATAATCTGTAAGAAAGAAAATTATTGAAATTTAATCACATTTTATTCCCATTATAAACCCATTTAATTTTATGGTAATATTGACAACCTGACATGTATTTAAGCGCCCATATACAACATATTTTGAAAACCAATTAAACATACAAACTTAGGTGTTCAAATAGTGACCTAAATTTCTAAAAGTAACTTAAATTAAAAGCCATGTGTCACATTAAATTTTCAATATTGCACTTCTGTCAGCAGACCATGAAAAAAGTTAAAGTGTTTGTAAATTTTCGTTAAGAGAGAGATTTAATAATTACGAGGGCAGTTCGTAATGTTCATAGCCTAACAATAAAAAATAATAAAATTTCAGGAAATATAATTTCTGAGATTTGATCTCCGGTCTCCAGACCATATGCACTAAGAGTTAATTTATTTAGAGCAATTACACTTAAAAAAAAAAATTTAAGAAAACAAATGCTTCGAACTTTAAATACCACCTTCGTTAGCTCTTTAGTTGTCTAGGATTTTTATAATATTCTATTTACACCTGCTCATAAAAAATTCTCAATATATTCGTTGCTTCTACACTTAATGGCTTTCAGCCAAAAAATCGATTTCCAAACTAAAAATATTTGCAAGTTATTGCAAATAGAAAAAAAGAAAAAGTAATTTTGTATGCATTTGAGTTTAAAGTTTAATTTTTTTCCATTATTATCAAAATTTTCCGCAGACACAAAAGATGTGTGGCATGTAGTGATAACGAGTATGATGTTTTTAATACTGCAACATGGCTTATTACCCTTGCAGTTAACTATATGGCAGTAAATTATTTATAAAGAAAAACTTTTTAGCTATTGGTAAGAAATAGTTTGAAAAACTTTGCAGACTCGTATTATAGGTAGCAGCTTGATTAAAAAACTTAAAATTGAAATTCGTTAAAGTATTTCAAATAGAAAAAGAAGTAACTTTAATTAAAAGTAAATAAAAGATTAAATATGTACTCGCATATACCTATACATACAATGATACAAAAACTTTAAGAAATATTATTAATTATGGAAAAATAAAAGTTTGTAAAAACAAAAACATTATTGCTAACCTGGCTTATAATAAGATATTTGTAGAGTTAATTAAAGTTTAAATATAGTTTAAGTCGAATGAATAGAATCGCATTATCATCGTCATCCGCGAAATACTCGTAGCACTAGATAATCGGGCAGCATGCTGACAGTTTTTATTGCGAAAATTATTGCACAGGAAAAACTATTGTTCTGGCAGTCAGACATTTGAAGTTTTCTAGCGTGAATTTGATCAACATGGCAGGCTACAGTTTTTTTTTATTTTTATATGAATACAGTGTGGTTCTGTAATGGCATCTAAACGATACTTTGTGCTTACTGTAATTGATCACGCTTTTTGTTCACTAGCATTCTAAACTAGTATATATACATACCGTCGCAAGAAAAGAACGCTGTAACTGAAAAAAATCTAAAATACGTTTTTTGTATCATTTTTATCAGAAAAAAATTCGCGTCGATTGTGTCTTTGTTCTACTTTCATACAGGTTTTTTGGCTCTGGTGAACATTTAACGTTTTGCCAGTTACAGCGTTCTTTAATTCCATCGACGATATATTAATATTTTTTTTACTAATTTATAATATGAAAAAATAAAATTTATAATTTTAAAGCCACTGTATGTTTGAAGTTTTTCGCACAGTCTTGCAACTTTTTTTTTTTGTTTTTTTTTTGAGACCAATACTGAGTGGTGAACCCCTCTACTCATGCTGTGCATTATATTGGAATTTTAAAGACAGATTTTTTTTATAGAAACAGATACATATGTTATGCTCCTTTTTGTGGATGAGACAAGTTGCTGTCAATTTGACCACTCAAGGGCCAGTGTTATACTTTCACCTTGGAATTATATAATAGCAATTGCCCCATTTGTCGGCGGATGTTGAAGGTGAGTGGCGAGGGTCTTCAATAGTTTTGCTCTTATCTTCCCAGAAGGTGGCGCTGAATTCCTGATCATTCGTTTGAAGGTAGAATAGCTGGAAATGTCAGGGAGCGATTTCTTGAATATGGTCTTCTTGGTGGGGAGAGGAGGGGACCTCTTATTTTTTAAATTATAATATAGAAGAACCCCAAATTTTACTTTTTATAATAATTTTTGTCCTTCGCTGGGATTGAATCTCGGTCGTTTGAGTTTCTCTGCGAGCGCTCTAGCAACTATACAACAACCCCTCAACTTATGAAAACTCCTCAAGGAAAACTATAACGAGATGAAATCCCACTATTTCTGTGGGAAATTTACATAACCTTCACGTAAAATTACCATGCCTTCAAACCTCTTCCAATAATATCTAGTATAGTATAGCTGTGTGGGAAGATAAGCTGTTTAATTGCAACTACATATCGATAGTGTTTATATAACAATCAAATCAAAAATGTTGGTAATAGCACTCGTTGTTGACGAGTGTCTCTTGGTTAATTATTAAATAAAAAATACTAAAAAGTCGAAAAGTCAAAGGCAGCCAAAGTACAAGAAAAAAAATTTAGAAAAAGACTTGAATTCTGTTTTCTGTGGCTTTTTGTATTTCGCTTTTATTCTCTGTTTTTCTGTCTTCCTAGCACTTGCATTATATTAACGAGAAAATAAGGAAAACTTTGAAGGTATTAACGAATTGGTAACATAAAATGGAACATCTAATATGCATAATGTAAACTTATGAAGATTTTAGAAAACTTGTTTAAAAAAAATCAAAAAAGTTGGGGTGTCATAATAGAAATCGCAACTTGTTTGTGCTAAATGCAAGCATTGCACTTTCACATAACTTAAGAGTATGTTTGTTTAATGAACAGTCCTTATATAAGTTCTATAATATACAGTTTGTATCGTATATTTGTTATATTCGTATATACATACATATAATTGAAATATTTTAAATTGTGGTACTTTTCTCCTATTCAAATGAAAGAAAATGTTATGTGTCTTATTATTTTTAATGTAAATGTTTTGGTTACTGTTGTTAATGCGGTTCACAAATATTGCTTAAATTAATATTGATTTACCTGTCTTAGACACTTAATTAAAATGAAAATTTTTCAAATTTCATATTCTCAAAATTTCTGTTAAAAATCATTTTTAATTTTGTACATTATTTAGTAAATAAAAGTTGTACAAATAATATATTTATAAAGTTTTGTGGAAGATTTTCTACATCAACTATGAATGAAAAAAAAAAAATAAATAAATAAATAAATTCTAAACTAAAGAAAATATTTAGGCTGTCAAGTGATATGGCAAGCTGTCATATTCAATGCAATTTCAAAAATAAAGTTTTATTTTTAATTATTTCTTTTGTGTAATGAGTTTTTCAAAAAAAAAAAAAAAATTATTTTTATTTTATTCTCTACAGTTTTAGACTGTATTCTGTTTTTGGCTTCTTCATAAAACTATTGTCAAAATATTTAAATAATCAAGAAACTTTTATAAAAAAACAAGTTGGTATGTACTGGGAATGAATTAGTAGGGTTGACTTTCCAAATGTATATTTACAATGTATAAATACAGTATTAAAACCAAGTTGATACATTGTATTGTTCGTTTTTTAATACGTTGCACTAACATTTTGCAACTCTGTAATCGTTTAGTAACATTCATATGCATTTTAACTTATCAATAATAAGGGTACTCACGAATGGCCTTGCAAACTGTGCAAACGATGCAAAGTGTGTAAAAATACATAAAATTTTTTCTCTGCAACAACAAAATATACGCAATTGAAATTTGCATTAATTGCACTGAAAAAACCTTAAGTAAATTGGCTGTGTATTTTTGCTCAAAAACTTTTAACATTTTTACAGCCATGTATTTACGAATGTGAAGATAACAACTGAAACCAAAAAATGATATTACTTCATACATACAAAACACGTGCTTTCTTTTTTAGTTATTGCCTTTATTTATTAAAAAAATAATAATTTTTTTTCTTTTCGCAGCATTTAGGCATTTTTATTTGTAATAAACTTATTTTTCTTTTCAAAGAATAAGCGTTGTTTTTGGCATTTTTAGAGGAAGATGCCAGATGTTTTTGAGTCTATAAATCCGGCAGCACTAAGTCAAACAAATACTTCAAAAAATACAATTAATTATAAAAGGACGCTCACGATCTATAGCCATTTGCACAGCAAATTTGCTTAGTTTAGTTTGCACAGATTCAATCGTGAGTACCCTTAATAATAAAGCGAACAATGACGGTAGAGTATATTTTATTGCAAAATTTGTTAGATATTTGCGTACTAGGAAACTCCATCTTCGGTATACATCGTCTTGTAACGAACTGAATAATTTGCAAAGAGTATTCTCATAGTACAAAACGTTTCTTTTTTTAAAGAAATTTTTTTCCTTTTCAAATCATGCTTTAATACAATTTTATTGATTTTCGTTTCTCGACATCAGAATTGTCTGCAGACGAAAAGAATAATAAGAAGAAAAGAAAAAGCGTAATGATTTTCGTACAAAAACCTATTTCACTATGTCGAATGCAGCGAAAGCAAGTGTCAAATGAGTCACTCACATTATTGCTTTCTTTTGATGTAAAAACATGAAATATTTTTGTACACATACATATATACTTTCATATTTGTAAAATTGCAAAATGTACAATAGGAATTTACTATGACGTATTGATGATAAGTTTCAGCTGGTATGAGCTGCTTCTTTTTAGACAATTTGTGAAGAGAGTTGTCATATTTTTGTTTTATATCAATTGTTTTCGTTTTCATACTTTTTATTGTTGATTATTTGACAGTCCTTGGTCCCAGACCAACATCAAAAAGCCATGTTATTTTTGTTACTGTTTTACTTGTTGTAATATCAAGCACACTGGTTCAAGAGCGGCATTAATTCATACTTTTCATGCATTCTGATCTACTTTATTTTTTTATAGTTTGTAATAAACAATCTAATTATCATGTACCAAAAATATTAGGCTTATATCTTTATTACTTTTTTATCCAGAGACATTCAAAGTTGACCTAAGTGAATGCGTTTAAAACGAACGTACTTATTATAAACGCTACTTTCTATCGTATCATGCTTTCAATTTTTTTCTGCAACAGATTTTATTGCAACTTTTCTGCAGTTTTCCCGGCCATTTTAAGAAAATTCTTAAGTTTGTTTAACGATCTGTAAAAACTTGTGGATTTTTTTGGGTAACTTCAAAGAATAGGCTTTTAGGGTTCATTCGGTTCCAGTAATATAGCCGGACCTATCTTTTATTTAAAAGAAAAACTGCAAATTTTGAGGCTTAGAAGGCAATTTTAATTCGGTCATATGCCCTACACTTCATACGCAATCTAAACAACTTTTTCTACGAATTATAAAGGAAGTACATTATCTCAATAAAAACTGCATTGAAAAGTTATAAATTAAGATATCTGACATATACAAGCTACTGAACTGTGTAAAAATTTTCCTCAGTTTTCGTTTTACAATATTTAAATGACTTCAGTAGACTTTTTCTAAGACAAAATATTCATTTTTAATTAAATAAATTATGAATTTCTCTCAGTGAAACACTCTTCATTGGAACGGAATTATTTGATTTGTAAAAAATAGTTTTAAAAAATCGAATTTTAGTCTTGGTGACTACACAGAGAGCAAGCCTGTGCGATGGGCGTGGCAGATTTCAATAAAACTTGTCATGCGTCCTTTGTTTTTTCTAAGAAGTATATATACTACTGTTATATGCGGATGATATAGTCTTACTTGCTGAATCACCTACTGAGTTACAAAACATGATTAACTCCCTATACAAATACTGCCTTACGTGGAACTTAAATGTAAACCTAAATAAGTCAAAAATCTTAATATTTCGCACTGGTACGAGAATATCGTCGACCCTAAAATGGCATTATGGTGAAGAGAATATAGAAATTGTTAACAATTATAAGTATTTAGGAGTAGACATTACATTTAATCTCTCATTTAACAGACACTTGAAAAATAAGTTATCTGCTTCTAAACTAGCTATTATATCTACTTGGTCGAAATACATGAAAAACAGTCAGATATCTAATCAAAATAAATTAAGAATATTTTATGCTGCATCGCGGTCAATAATGTGTTATGCTGCCCAGGTATGGGGATTTAAAAAATACGATGAAGCTGAGAAATTGATAAGATTTTTTATTAAAAAAATTATGTGTCTACCTGATACAACCCCGAACTATATGATCCACATAGAAACTGGCTTACACTCCATATTCATAACAGCACTTAAACTACACTTTCAGTATGTAAATAAAGTTTTAAGGATGAGCCCCAATAGGCTTCCAAATATATTGGCTAAAAAAATTATTGAGTTGAATATTTACTGGGCTTATGAATGGTCAAAACTTAGTCAACTAATACAACTTAACTCTACAACTGACAGACCTATATCAATGGACTGGAGACGTATATTAAAAGTATTAGTGGAAAAGGAATATGACCAACACGTGTCTGACGCCAGAAATTCACATTTTCATGACCTGTATCACGATCTTAGTTATAATATATCACATTTATATATTGGCTTCTCATCCCAAGCCACTGGATTAATAATAAGAGCAAGAGGAGGTCTACTAGATATCAACGCAAGGTGCTTTCGGCGGAATACTGTAGGTATCTGTACACTATGTAATCTGGATGCGTCGGAAAACACATTCCATATCCTTGGTGTCTGCCCCGTATTCAAACAGTACAGAAATAGGTATTTTGGTAAAGCACAATTAAGCTACAATGAAGTTATCTCACTATTAAATGGCGAAGATTTTAATAAACTTTATAACTATTTGAATATCTGTCTTAAATATAGAAAATTGATTATTAATGAATACAATAACTAATATGCATTAATTTATATTTATACTACACATATGTAATAATACACTTATTATATCTATATCTCGATGGTTGTCATTCTGGTTCACAACTTAAGTTAGAACCATATATAGATATCTTGGTACAGAATTGATATTATGATTTATACATTGTAAACTTTATATATCTATTAATAAATAATAATAATAATAATATACTAAATTTTAAGACTTTTGCTTTTATACGAAAGGTTTTATGTGAAAATATCCTTTTTGATTGTATGGGCGGTGGGCGATGGGTGTGGCTGATTTTCATGAAACTATTTTATATTCTTAATTTAGTCAATATAATACTCTGTGCCAACTTTCAAGTTTCTAGGTCCACTCCTTATATTTTTTGTACAAAAATGTATGAAGCCGAACCAGTGTGTGACGTAGATTCCCCTATATTTGAGAGAAAATTAAGAGAGAAATAAAAAATGTTCTCTCTGTTATGAGTACACATTTAACCTTTTTGTGACGCCATTTCACCTACATAGATGCGCAGAATATTCAAATTTTGTGTCTGTTGCGTTACAATTTCACTTTGATATTTAAAATAAAATGTTCATGTCTTTATGCCACTTGTCACATGAAGTACTTACTATTAACGCAACGACGCAAAGTGAATAGTTGGTCAACTTTAATCTTTTTCCACGCTTTGACAATCTGCTGTTAATTTTTCTTTAAATGGTTTTGAAAATGTCAGGTTTTCCACCAGAGTAAAAGGAACTTGCACTAATTTACTAACCCAAGCTACTCGAGCTTATAGAGACAAAGTACCTATTGATTATCCTAAGATTTCAGATATTGTAAAACTCAAACAATATACATATTTCGTCAGAATTTACAGAATTTTATTATGAAATACTGCAATGGCCACCTACAAATTATAAAGACCTTCCTGAAGAATACATTTGATAAAAGTATACGAGTATTATTTATTTTTAGGAGAAGTATTGCCTTTAATTCTCTGATAACTAAAATTAAATTTTATGCATATTTATATGTTTTGTTTTTCGTTAAATTTTATTAACTCGATATCATAAATTTCGAATAAAGGGCACATCTCATTAATTTTAAATATATAAACAAATATTGTATATAATACAATCAATATCCAAATATTTCTGTAATTTGCGGTTACAAATTAGCCGTATAAATTTTTTGGAGTTATTACACTTCATTAAAATATAATTAGCTTTTTCCACTTCCTGTAAACTTTATGTATTCGGGGACATGCGCCCTTACAATTCTACTCTAAATTTTAAATTTCATTGTTATATTCGAATAGTTTTTTCCTTCTTTTGTTAAGCAATGTAATTTCCTAACTTATTCCCCAATAAAAGTAATTTAAGTTTTGAAAGTTTATTTTCTTATAAATTAGTTGTAAATTGAAATTTTATAGATTTTTTCTTTTATCCACTCAATTTGTTTCATGAATCATGTTTTTACCTGCTAAATTAAAAATTTTTTAATATCTCTTCTTGTCTCGAAAATGAAAAAAAATAGAGCAAAAATTTTCCATCAATTTAAATTTGATTACCTTTTCTATATTTTCACTCTCTTCACAATTTTCTATAACAACAGTTTAATGTTACACATCAGTGTACTGTTATTATGTGAATAGGTATGCATGTAAATACGAACATGTAGACAAAATATGAAATTCAACATAAAATATAAAAAAATAGTATGAGAGAATTGTAGTGAAAATATTAAGAAAAATAAATGTTCATTTAACGACATTAGAGTTTCCCACAGAAATAGGAGAAGAGAACCGTTAATGTTATTATTAAAATAATAAAGGAAACATGAATACTCGTACGTATGTATGTATAAGTATACTGCCAACGTGATATGAAGTAAATCTACATACTCTTTTTTTAATTAGTCAATTAATTCAATTTTTAAATCAATAAAAATAATAAATTTTTAGTTAAGTTATGGAATTGTTACATATTTGCACACAATTTCTGGAATAATTTTTATTTTCTATAACGAAGTAGCAAATAAAACATATAATTTACAAAACAAAAAAACACAAAAAAAAAAAAAAAATTAAAAAAAAAAAATAAAATATATTTTTCGTTGTATAGGAATATAAATTCAATTAAATATATAATAAAGGGGATTAAACATGTCTCTATAGCCATTTCGTCAGGAGAGTTTTTCCCAAAACTATAAACTCATATGTTTAAAACATTATAAACTAAATGAGAATCATATTCCATTTAGTATATAAAAAACAACCAAAATAATTTACAAAGCAATACATTTCTGTTTTTCAAACAAAATTCGTTTATTTCATTTAGTTGCCACAGTCTAGTATGTAGTTTGTTGGCTTATTATCCGAGAGCTCTATGTTGAGTCCCAGCTCTGACGCCTTGAGAAAAAGAGAGTCATGAAACACTTTTTCTTTCTGCGACTACCTCTTAGCAGTCTTCTAAAAGCAAAAACTCTGAGAGTAACTGATTGCCATGAAAAAGCTTCTCAAATCTGTCGTTTGAAGTCGACTTTAAACTGTAGGTCCCGGTACTCATGGATAAAAAATAACACACACAACATGAGTGCTGCGAGAAGCTAGGTCATAACCCTGACACAGGGTTGTAATTGCCAGTTATGTGTGTATGTATGTATGTATGTAACATATACGATAATTACATTTTCACCTTCAAGACTATGACCCTTACTTCCTTGATTATTAAAATTATTATTATTTTTTCAAGATGTCAGAGCTGAGATTTGAACCCGGCGCTATCGTCTTAGTAAACCAACACATTAACCACTAGACAACGACGACTTTAATTTTTTTCCCTCTCTCTTCGTGTTTCTGCCTATGGCGCGCTAGGTTGACAAGGTCAGGAAGGGTTTTACGAAAATATTAGATTATTGTATCTGTTGCAAGTAAATATTCCTGGTTCAGGTGAAATGTCGATATTTCGGATTTATATTCCTCACTAAGGCATTTAACTCACTTTGCTTGAATGGTGGAGGATTTTTCCCTGGAAGAGGTGTGAATTCAGAGCCAAATTTCTATTTTTTTCTTGTTCTTAAATTTCTTTCTCCTTTGTTCCAAAACATGTTGATGATGTCGATAACACTGTCACTGATAAGCACAAGCTAACATCGGACATAACCACTTATTCCGATTTTCACTGTGTATGCTCTTAATGTTTACCACACCAAAATAACAATTATCATGATTACTTGCTTCCTTCTAAGTCATGGATCGTTTTGTTTTTGACCATTGTCGCATGGAGATAACCCAATTTTGGACCCATAGTATAAGGCACACATGGCTACGGTGAATGTCAAAGATGCACAATGCTGTAAATAAATGGTATAGTGGATAGAGGGCTCGAACAAAACCTCAAACGACCCAGGTGCGAATCCCAGCAAAGGTGAAAAATTAAAAAGTTAATTTGCGGTTTTTTCAAAATTATAATTAAAAATAAGAGGTCCACCCCCCCGGTCAAGAAGTCCATCTACAAAGTAAGCGCTCCCTGACGTTCCACTCTATTACACCTTAACCTTTGACAACGAAAAACGAATGATCAGGAAAAAAGCGCCACCTATTGGGAAGTAGCAGATAACGGCTAAAAACCTACTTAGCGATATCACTCACAGCAATCAACATGCAACGTTGCGGCAATTGCTGTTGATCATTCAAGGGTGAAGGTATAACACTGGCCTTTGAATGATCAATTCACAGCAATTTGTCTCATTCCTAAGGCGCTTAATAATATAAGAAAAACAAAATATATGCCATAATGTACTGTTCTTTCTACAAAAATTCCAATACTATGAACACCATTTAGGGGTTTACCCCTAAGTATTGGTCTCAATAAAAAAATTACACAGATTTAACGTAGTCTGTGATCGATTTACGATACTTTAAAAATGTATATTCACCACAAGTCATACAAAGTACCAGTTGAAAGTCACCCATACCTTAAACATAGTTAGTTTTGTCATTTTGGAAATACACGTAAGCACGCCAAAGTACATAAAAGATGATGATATTTAAAACGTAAATTTTAGTATAAATTTAAATGTTTATATACAAAATATTTATAGCGGTAATCATTGTTCGTTGCAAACGTCCTTTCAAGTTTTACCAACATAGAAAAACACAATATGTAGGAAGATATCGCCGCAAGAATTAAAGAACGCTGTAACTGACAAAACCTTAAATGTTCAGCAGAGCCAAAAAACCTGTATGAAAGTAGAACAAATACACTGCTATTTTTCATTTCGCAGACGGCGTAAGTGAATTTATTTTCATCCTAGAAATCTGGGACCGGGACTAATCGCCGCGTATTTTTTTCTGATAAAAATGATGCAAAAAACGTATTTTCGATTTTTTGTCAGTTACAGCGTTCTTTAATTCCGTTGACGATATGCTAACTTTGCTGCGTTATTGAAAAGAAAAAAAGTTTGCATTTAAAGTTATGTACGCCATACTATTTTAATGTGAAATAAATAAAGTTGATTGAATTACAGTCCGTTTACTCCCTCTAATTAACACTCCTTGCCACAGAATATATTCTAAAAACTGAAATATTATCATATATTTTTAATTACAAAGATTACAAACCAATGTTCTCTTTACGCTTTGAAATACAAAAACATATGGGAAACGATACGAAAACATTTCTAATTAATAGGAGGGATGCTTTATTTTAGAGTAATTTGTAAATAATATCCTTAAATTAAAAATAATTTTTTTAAAACTAATTTAAATGCTCTGATTATGAAACAATTATTTACACTTAAAAGTTTCCATAAAAAGACAATGATTTTTTTTTGTAAATCTTTTGCAATTCGTATTATTCAGCAGACAGTTTATAGGCTTAACTTTTGTATTTTATTTTTCTGCAAGTAATTGTCTTAAATATCAGACTTGATTCAATTATTTTAAATTAGACTTGACAAATTTCTTAATATAATTATCACAATGTAAAGTGATGTTATTGTTAATAAAGTGAATGTCTTTAAAAAAAAATTTAATTTCATTTTTAATTTAATTTCAACAAAAATGCTGACAAAGAAAATTTAATGAAAAACGATATAAAAAGCCAGTAAAATGGAAGCTCAATACACATCAATAAAGTGAAATGTAGTTACATATGCATGCACATGACATTTATTAATTTTCATATAAAATTTACTCCTTTAATCATTCATTCATTCACTCTTCCAATAATTTGACATACTCGTACATGCCTAAATGTGCATGTATGTCTGTATGTCATACAGTATGTGTTATTTGATGTTCAAGTGTCAATAAACCCATCAGCGGAAAGTAATGAAAGCATTGCAAATAATAATAAAGAAAAACATGTCAGCAGTGTTGACATATCAAGTAAAAGAGACTAAAAATCAATGGGACAGAAGGTCTAAGTGTGCACACAAATTGCAATGAAAGTGTTTTTTCATTAATTTATTTGTAACAGTTCAAGGTGAAAATTTTTACTTGAACTGCATGAAAATCAAACAAATACATGCAATGGCAGTAAAATGGGGACAATGTCATTGATCGTTGAGCAAAAAAAACAAAAAAAAAAAACAAAGAAAAAAGAATTGCTCAGACAAGTCCATATTTATTTTAAATGAGAGGATTACAATATACCACATATAGGTTTTTATTAATGATGTCATAAAAATTCTAGACACACGTAACATTCCAAAAAAAAAAAACATTTTTTTTATTAAAACTTCATAAATAGAAATGAAAAATTACAAAGAAAGGCAATAATAAAGAAGATATAAAATAATAATATGCTTTCCGAGGTTGGCCACAAAATTAGCTGATTTGATATGCTGATGGATTCAGTAGAGTTTGTGAAGAATACAAATATTAATAAAAAAAAAATACCTATGCATAGATGTCACCTTGTAGTCCTTCGTTTGGAGACTTTAAATAAAAACTAATAATGTAAAAGATTTATCCACTATTAAAACTAAGCTAGATTCGGGGGAGTCTACTCCTTGTTCATGACAATCAGTTATTCTCAGAGTTTTAGCACATCGACACATTAGCTTTACCTACCTGACATTGCCAGGAATTATATACAAAAAGTGCACTAATGTTTTTTATTTCATTGCAAAACCTAAGTTTTTTTTTTTTTGTTTTTTTTTTTTATATTAAGACCAATACTCAGGGGCAAACCCCTACTCATGCAGTGCATTGTATTGGAATGTGAAGATTGTTTAAAAGTTTTTTTTTTTTTTTCTTTCTTTTTCATAGGTGTTTTTGTATATTATTATTATTGTTGATGAAACAAGTTGCTGTAAATTTGTCCACTCAAGAGCCAGTGTTATACCTTCACCCTCGAATGATCAAACAGCAATTGCCTCATCTGTCGGTGGATGTTTTTTTTTAATATGAATGGTGAGCGTCTTCAGTAGATTAGCTGTTATCTTCCCAGAAGGTGGCGCTGTACTCCTGATCATTGGTTTTTTGGTGGAATGGATTAGAAATGTCAGGGGGCGGTTTCTTGCAGATGGTCTTGCTGGAAGGGGGGGGAACCTCTTTTTTTCTTAAATTTAATTTTTAATTTAATTTGTAATTTTTAGAAAACCGCAAATTTTTATTTTTATAATTTTGTCCTTCGCTGGGATCGAACCTGGGTCGTGTGAGTTTCTGTGCCCCCCCAACCTTCTCAAGATATATACTTAGAAATCTTATCTTTTAACTTATATTGGCGACACTATGTCCATTTGTCCAACTTCGCCAACTTTCTGACTAATGCTTTTTTGCCTTGGACATGAAGTCATTTAGACAGAATTTTGAAACTGTAGCTTTAATCGTACTCAAGATATATAAATATTGTTACGAATTGTTCTTTATAATTCGTTTTATATTCAAGAGTTCGATATTTATAAACCAAAACACCGTAATTTTTTTTATTTAAAGCTTTGTTTACACTCTATAACGTTTTAAATACAACAAACGATAAAAAAGTGGATCTTCGGTCAACTTTCCAAGAGCCCATTCACTAAAACTTCTACGTTGCGGTAGGTCGTTCGGCTTCAATACTTGCACAAGCTGTATTTTGAAAGGCTTCACACCTTCACACACAAAATTTTCCACGTCGTTGAGTAACAGAGGCCCAATTGCTGCGAACGGCGACGAATCGATAATTTATGGTCATCATTAACACTGGCCGATAGAGCTGCGATATTTTCTTCATTTCGCACTCTACGTAAGCATATTGGTGCTTTAATGTCCAACAATGTAAATTTGGTGCGAAATTTAGTCACAATAGCCCGAATAGCTGCTTCAGTGGGTCGATTAAACTGACCATAAAATGGAAGAAGCGCGCGATGAAATGTCTTAACAGAGCACGCATTTTGATATTAAAATTCAATAATTTGCAAGCATTGTTCGTTTGTAAGACGATTCATGGTTAAATTATAGACCAAACTGAAGATGTTTGATTGTAAAACAAAACACGAAACGTGCATCAGCTGTTTAAACCAGTGTTGCCAAAAAGATAATACCTAAAAAATCACCCTTTATATAATTTTCATATACATTTTAAACCAACATGTATTTGTATTTGTGAGTTTTATATACATTTTACCCCTACATGTATATTTGTTTTTGTAATGATTTATAATTATATAAAATTATATATATGTAATAACTTTTGTATAAAACTTAAATATTAGACATAGTAACGAAACCTACTCTAAAAGAATGTAATAATAAATTTGCTTTATAAAATTATTTCTTCGTAAAAATATCATTATTTAGTTTGTATCCAGAATCAGCGCCCACTTGTGCAATTCCGTCCACTTTCTGACTAATGCTTTGCCCTGACCATGAAGTCATTTACTCCAAACTCAGCAACTTTAAATTGATGGCAAAACAGCAAACATAGCTGGAAGAGTCTTCTGATTTTATGGCTATTTTGTTCAAAGTCTAATAACAATTGTTTTGTACCGTATGTTATGACACTAAGACACCATTTGAAGTTCCTAATTGTGCTTATAAAATAAAAACAAAGCTTAGAGTTGTGTTTGACTCTTCGGCAAGAACATCGTCCGAAAAATCGTTAAACAATATTCTTCTCATGGGCCCAACAATACAGGACAATTTGTTTTTTAAAATTCTTTTCTTTTTTTTCGTCTCTTTAAATATCGTCGCAAGTATTAAAGAACGCTGTAACTGACAAAAAATCGAAAATACGTTTTTTGCATAATTTTTATCAGAAAAAAAAAAAAAAATAAGCGTCGATTGGTCTCGCTCCCAGACTTCTATAATGAAAAGAAATTCACTTACGCCGTCTGCGTTTTGAAAAATACCAGTGTCTTTATTCCACCCTCATACAGGTTTTTTGGCTCTGGTGAACATTAAAGGTGTTGTCAGTTAATGCGTTCTTTAATTCTTGCAACGATATTCTCTTACTGGCAATATAGTAAAAATGTATCGAATATATTTGGTATATGAATCACATCAACCATTTCAGCCACTATTATGGAGACCTGATAAAAGTTTACCATTCAAGGTATACCAGCTGAACACCATACCTTACGGTATGTCAGCATCACCTTTTTTATGGCTATACGCAGTCTACACTTTCTAGCAGACAAATTCGAGTCTTCTCATAAAACTGGCGCAAACATAATCCGAAACCATTTTTATGCAGATGATTGTTAAATGGAGCAAAAACTATAGAGGACTTACAAAAAATAAAAGACGAAATTTTTTATATCATATCGAGAATTAGCAAAATTTCAATGGAATCATGAATATTTCCAGTCAGATGACGTCGTGCCAAAACATACGAACATGGAAAAGATACAAATTCATAGCACACTGGGCATAAGTTAGGATCCAGTAGAAAATATGTTTCTTTTCGCTTTTAAACTAAAACATACATTTTCAGCTTATACAAAACGATAAATTCTATCACTTACAGCGTCGGTTTTCAACCCAATGGGCTTAATGTCCTCTCTCATGATAGTTCCAAGCATCTTACTCCAAGATCTGTGGTTAGATAAATATGACTGGGACTCAAATGTTTCGGAAAATAAAAAAAACTCATTCATTAAGTTCCCTGATGATAAATAAACAACATAAATACGATTTCCATTCCTCAATTCCCTTTAAATGATGAAGCAAATAAATTATAACTGAAAAAAGTATTTCAACAAAAATTTTTCGAAAAGCAAGAGTTTGACGACATTAAGATTCATTTTTTGTTTTAAATTTAATCTTTACAAGGTCATATCAATTTAAGAAATACATAATCACACAGAAAACAATAGGCAGTATGTTTTCATAAGACAATGTTGATATTGTCAACAACAGCCAGATTTTCAATACCAAAGTAAAGAAAACCTTAACTATTAGTAACACTGGTGAAAGCATAAATAAATTTACTTATAGTTTTGACAATTAAACAATTGTTTACTTTCATATCAGCCTGACAATTAAGTTGACCTTCCTAATAGATCATGATTCTCTCTAATCTATTGTATTACAAAATGCTTATAACGTCTTGTGGCTTAAAAAACTTAGTACGCATGTACCTTACAATTCAAAAACAGTAATTTAAACCAAATATGTTGAAATAGTTGTCATTCACTTCAATTATTGTTAACTTTAGAATTAAATTATTTATTTGAAAATCATTATTAAACTCTTATAATAATAATCTACATCATCATCTGCATCATTCTCACTTTCATTTTGAGAAATACTAAATAACTCCTGAGAAGACTACAGCATTGGCTTTTGTTTCATTTATTTATACAACTATTGGTTATGCTTTAAGTGAAGGAAGGATAAGATATTAAAGGAAGCTTTTTAAATTGTTCTTCTGTTGTCATTTTACAAAAAAGTTCATTGTAATTTGGTAGTTTAGCCTGTGGCAATAGTAAAAATAAAACGAAGTATTAATACGAAGTAGGAAGATATACATTTTAGAGTCAATAATCTGCAGTGTCATTAGGCAAATTTTATACTCTGCCAAATAATCACTATTAAAAGAATTTATTAAAGCCACTAAGATTGTTATTTTTCGTAATTCTTAATAATTTTTTGTACGAGTAGTTTTTTATTTCTAAATTCCCCTTAAAATTACTACTATTGTGAATTTATTTTTTTTTTATTTCAAAGTCAATAAGTATTTCCATTCAATTAAATTCTTTTTCTTTTCTTATGCATCACTTATTACGCTCAATCTCATAAAGACCTTTTCACACTTAAAAAGAAAAACACCCACATACAAGGGAGGGGCTGACATTAAGAAATGTTTGAGAACATGTTAAGTCCTTGAAACTGTAAGCATTAATCAAATTTTCTTTACGCCCTTATGAATGAAGCAATAAAATTCAGTTTTTGACAAATTATGAATCATTAGAAATACTGCCAAAGCACAAAAGGCGACTTAAGTAAGAAGAAAAGAGTATAATTGTGGAAAAGAACTTGAGGCTCATCAAAGTTTTTAAGAATATTTTATTTTAAAGTAAATTAATTAATAATACTTCCTTGAAATGGGTTTTACCGGTTTTATTTTGCCTTTCTCATCTCTTATGACAGTGCATGTAAAAATGTTGAAAGCCTTTTTTAAAAAGAATTTTTAAAATTCTAGATTTTTATTTTCAAACCATTTCTATACATGAGTTTGCCGTAATATTTTAATTTACATTACACGTTTTTAAAGAGCGCTGTCATTGTGTGTAATAAAATGTTTAAATGCAATAGGCAACTTTGCCTGTTGAATTAAGTCAGTGTTTTGCGAATAACATAATAATAATGCGAATCAATCTGATTTGTAACACAATTTTTGCTGGCAGCACTGCTTCAGCAACTCAGCTGTTTTTGTTTAACATCGTACTGTCAAGTATATTCAGTTCGATTTATAATTTAGCCATTAATTGACTTAGAAACGAATTTTATTGATTTTGAATTTTATTATCAAAATTCATGTTCGATTGTGTAAGTTCCTGCACTTTTTCTAATTCATGGTTAGTTTGATCGACTTTCTAAAGCAGCTATTCAGAGTCTTGTGACTTTATTTCACACTAAATTTTAATTATTTTATATTAAATCACTAACTGGATAGATTACAATATTGCAGATGTATCCCCTAGTGTGGTTGGTGACCGTGAGTTATATTTTCGGTTTGGTTGCGACAATTATGTTCTTTCCACACAACTAAGGGGAATCGTGTGTTCACCAATAAATAATATATTGAACTAATATGAGCAGTAGTCGCCGTGGTCTAGAGGTTAGTGTGTTGGCTTACTAAGACGATAGCTTCGGGTTCAAACCTCAGTTCTGACATCTTGAAAAAATAAAGAAATATTAAAAAATTATTTCTTTCGGCGACTACTCCTTAGCAGTCTTCTGACAAAAGCTCTGAGAGTAACTGAATTGCATGAACAAGTTTTTCAAGTTAGGAGTCTCTTTTAAACTGTAGGTTCCGATAATCATTGATAAAAAGTGACACACACAACATGAGTTCTGGGAGAAGCTAGGCCGTAACTCTGAAACGGTGTGGTAATAGCCAATTATGTATGTAAGGGAAAAATTTTATGAAAGGATTTCGGTGCAAAATCTTGTAAAATAGAGCTGGTGCAAGAATTGAAGCAATACGACCTACAAAAATTTTAGTTAATAGGAGCTGGAAATTCTTTTTTTTTATGTATTGAGGCCAGCAGTTAGGGCCTACCATCACTCATGCTGTACATTGTGCTGATCTAAGAAAATAAAATATAGGATGAGGGAAAAAGTGAGCACTGTTTGTGGACTTTTGATTTAAACTTGTTCACATAGTAATTGATACTAAAAATTTTCGCTGGCGGCGAGTTCTCTCTATAATGCTTTGTACGATTTACTAGACAATCAACTACAAAAGTTGGGTGAAGACCCACTCTTCTAATCGAAAATTTGTGTTATTTCTTATTGAATGGATACGTCAACAAGCAAAATTGTCGTATTTGGTGCGAAGAGCAGCCAAAAGCATTGCAAGAACTGTTAAGGAATTCCAAGAAATGCTCTCTTGGTATAATTTATGTGTTGTGGCATCATTATATCGTACTTTTTCCAAGACAATAAAGGTGGAAACTGTACTGTGAATGAAGAGCAATACCATTTTTTTTTTTTGGATAGAATGGAAGAAATAAACTTGGAAGAATAAACCAGTTTGGTGAACGGATTATTTCACGTTTGTGGAATTTATCACATCTAGAATAATTTTTGTGGAGCTATATTAGGGCTCTTGTCTCAATGAATAAACCGGAAACGGCACCGACAGCCTATATTGAAGAATTTATTTATGAGATGTTGGAGAGAGTGGGTCAAAATTGTTCTATCAACTCTTAATTTATGTATGTGAACTGGTTGAAAAGGCAATTCATAAATATTCAACAGGTTTAATATAAAAATTTTATAAATGTTTTTTTTCAGCTACATACATCCCTGTTGTTAGTGAATTAACTCACTAATAACTGTTAGAAGCCAACTCGAACAATCTTAAAAAAAACAAAGGCTAGAAGCAAAGTAAAAAACGTACGTTTTTTGTCTTCATCCTCAGATTAACTTTTCTATGTAAATGAGTTAAGTTTTTAATCACACAAACTCATCCTGCTAAACTAACTGAAATGCTAATGCTTTAAATTAACTGAAATGTCTACAGGGAACATATTGAAGACCCAGATTTTCAAATGAAAGTAAAAGGCGAAGAATAGGAAGGGGAAGACTATGATAAACTACTATTATTGACGGATTTTGAGGCTTTAGATGATAATGATGATGATAAATATGAATATGGCAAAGATTTTTATATGTCTACTGATCTTTCTGACGAAAACTCAAAGTTAAAAATGTTTTAAATGTTCCCAATAAATAAAACAATAATACGTTTAATTTAAAAAATAGTGAAAAACAAAATTTTTTTAGGGTTTGTAAGCTATTTGGAATGTTTTCAGATTGTATTGATATGTTAAAGAAAGTTGTTTAGATGTACAACGGCTACAATTTTTTCATATATTGTTAGTGAAAAATTGCAAATCTCTGTAAAATATGCTGAAAAAAGTAAAAAAAAGAAATTATTTTCTTATAAATTTTGCAAAAAGTAGAAGAAAAAATAATTTTTTGCACATAAAATGTGTTTAAAATTTGTTCAGTGGACTCTTCATTATATTATTGGCAAACATAGGTAAGCATTACCTTTAAGTTTGAGTTAACTGTTGGCCAAAAACTAAAGATACATTTTTTTGAGTGGTGCCATTGATTTTTAAAATCTTTTGAAGTCCTTACAAAAAAATTGGTAGTCAATCTGACCAACACGAGTACAGGGTATTTTTAACATTTGGTAGTACAATCAAACCTATTTATACTGTGCATTGTTCTCCCTGTTGCACTGTGCAAGCAGCGTTTAAGCAGGTTTGTCGGCTAAAAACACCTTTTCGATGCATCGAATGATATCGTATTATCCGAAGCATCGATGTTTTCCATGCATCGATAAACATCGAGCATCCCTAATCTGCAGATATAATCATGCTAAACTTATGTCGCAAAATTTTTGTTAATAATTCTCCAAATTAGACTAGATTAGATTGAGTTGCCAAAACAATATAATTCTCATTCAAAAATCCAGAGTATTCCCCATATGCTTTAAGAGAAAAAAATCCCTTTTTTTATTAATATTTAATTCTTTTTTCTATATTTTAAAGAAAGATTTTCACTTTTTACTTTCTATTCATGTATGTTTTTTTCTTTTGTACTTTCTATTCTTTTGCTGTATGTTAAAGCCCAAAGAAATATAAATACGTTATAAAGCCTTTTATGGCTTAAATGAAGTCATGAGTAAAAGCAGCAAATAAAGGCTAAACCAACACAGTTGGACTAAATTCCCAACCATATTTAACACATATAATCGCTCTTTGTAATGCCACATTTTCTACTTACCAACAACAACAATTTTTTCTTTTTTTTTTCTATTTTTCCAGCCACATAAGGAATGCAATCACATATGTGTTTTTATGTGTTTTAACTTCATAATGAAGAAGAATATATAAAAAAGGAAAAAAACCTTTTTTTTTTGTTTTGTTTTGCCTATTGTTCTACATTTTTTGTTTTTTTGTTTTTTTTTTCTTATTTGCAATTTCAAAGTTGTTTTTCATGTCTTTTAAGGATTTGTGGCTGTTCGAGTTGTTACAAGTCTACACAATAATTTTTTCCTTTACGCTTTTTAATTTTTCTCTTTTCCTTTTCATACTTGTTTAGCAATTTTAAAATTTATCAGCGTCTACGTATACTTTAGAAGAAAAATGTGTTCAAACAAATACCAGTTGGGTATGTAAAGCAGATTTTAAAGTAAATGAATGAATATTTAATACTCAGTATTATCTACGTTTGTTTTTTTTTTTTTGTTTTTTCAAAACGCTCCTTTCGTTCTTTTTAAACATAAATTAAAACTCTTTTTCAGGCAGTAATCAATTTTCTGCTTTTGTTTATTAGAAACGTGTTGAGATTATTGTTGTTTTTGGCTTGGTGTTAATTTAATTGTTTTAAAACATTTCCATTCTATTCTGATTCTCTAATGCCATTTAAAGTACTTCATAGATTAATCATACCTCCTCTAATGGCACTGGAAAATAAAGCAAAACTGTTTTTAGCAACATTTTCGATTTGCTTAAATACTATTGAATGGAATTTAAATATCAGTTTTCCTGCTATTGTTTTCAATGAAAATTCATTAAAATTTTATGGAAAAGCTTTATGCCGAATTAATGAAAAGTATTAAAGAAGTACATCGACAAGGAGCATCACTTTAATATACTTTTTGGTTTCAAGAGAATGTTGTTTAAAATCAATTACAAATTAAACAACGAACAACAAAAGGGTAGTAAATTAAATTTTAATCCGTCCTCTTATACTGATGTTTCGATCTATATAATATCATTTATTGATTTTAATTGCGTAATACAGGTTTTTCACTCTTTTTGACCCTACCATTTCGTATGAAATACAATACCGATGAAATGACCGCGTCCGGATTGGTTGCAGTAATCGATACATTTGAGGTATTTTCGACTACTTTTGTTTAATGTTTCGGTCTTTATTCTTATGTTACCTTAACATTCTTTAAAAATGCTCCTACCTTAGGGAGCTAACGGTGTAAACATGCTTTTGGACGCAGCACAATAAACCCGAGACAAATAACATGAACTTGGTGGCCAATTGATGTCATCAAATGGAGAAATTTCGCTATTGGGAACATTCTCAACAAAAGCGGCCATGTGGTATGGCTTCCGGCAACGCTGTGTTAAAACCACCTATCGTTCAGTTTAGAACGTTTCTCTACAAATTATAAAAAGTTGGTTATCTTACGACCAAAGGCCTCTGAATTGAAGGTAATAGTTCCTCTAGCATCATTTTCCAAAAAATGCGAAAAAATTCTTCTAGGTCGTCCCTCCGATTGTTGGCGGAATCATCAATAGAAAAATAAACTACATCAAAAAATCCAACGTTGGGAATGATCAGGCGGCTTTAATTCTTGCGCAAGTTAAACTTTCTCTAGACTTTATAACCTTAGCTCTGCTATGAACAAGGTCCTCAAGTCTATCGTCGTTCGAAGTCGACATCAAACTGTAGGTCATGGTACTCTTGAAAAAAAAATTGAGACACGCAACATGGGTATTGCGAGTGAGAATGCCGTAACCCTGAAACAGGGTTGTAATGGTCAATTATGTATGTATATAACATTGAAAGTCTCTAAATTTTGCCAAATTATTTTATAATTAATACGAATCATTAATCAAAAATTGAGTGCAATCAGATAAGTGGAAATTATTCCTCCAATTGAAAGTAAACCTAAATTTTTTAAATGATGTTTAAATGCCTTCACAGTTCTTATTAATTACAAGTCAAAAAGTATATGGGATTGAACATAAGGGCATGATAGCTCTCATACAACCTAAACCTTGACTTTTGCGTATACAAATTGAGATCAATAGTAGCATAAATTTCTTAATTTGATGTAAACAGTTAAATGTTCAATACGAATCATTATACAAAAAGTGGGCTGTATTTGTCGTTAATAAATTCTGCTTTATTATCCGACTAAGTCCATTAATTACTCTGTAATAGCCATTTTAAAATATTTTTAAAAATGCCTAAAAGTATGCTAGTTTTATAAGATGTTTTTCCTTTACAAACTAGAGTACATCTAATCTTTTTTTTACCGATTAGATAAGATTCAGAAAAAAACGCGTTAAAAATTACACAGAAAAGAAGATATTGATTCCATGGCTTCAATGATGAAAAATTTTAAAATCTGTAATATGTAAAAACTAGAATTTAATTTTTAGTATATACTTGACAAGTATTATTGAATTTACAGTCTGTTCATAGAACATGAATTGACTACAACACATGTATAAATATTAACGTCAAGCTAATTAGCGTTCATATAAAGCGAATTTTTTTGTATAAGTAAACAAATAACAATAAGGGATTTGATTCCGGGTGGTCGCACGTACCTCTCTCAGAGCGCACCCATTTGTGGTTCATTGTTCAGCGAATCGCACAATGCATTATAGAGAAAATTCGTTCTTTAGCCGCACCGCTCGTTTGTGGAACAATCTTCCGGCGAAAGTTTTTTCTGCCAATTACGATATCAGTAGGTTTAAATCAAATGTCCACAAACACTACTCCCTCTTTCCCCTTTCCACATCATATTTTCCTAGACCGGCACAATGTACTACATGAGTAGGAGCCGTCCCCTGAGTGCTGGCCTTAAAAATAAAAAATAACAACTGACAAATTGTATATTCGTCAAACAAAGTCAAATAAAATATAAAGAATATTTCTGCTAGTTAAACTGATATAATGAAAACATATCTATCGGGGGATTAAATTTTAGGGGCTGATGTTGATTGTGAACCACACTTAAACATCAAGTTTTTTTTTGCATTTCATTTAAAATTTCCCAATTTCAGACCAACTCAATTAGAACCATGGAAAGATACACAATCAAACAACTCGCTAAAGTTATTCAGACTTATTATTAAAATGGGCGTTCAAATAAAAATGCATATTGTCCAAATGTGCGTACAATCGGAAAAATTGTGCTAAAATTTGGGAAAACCGGCTCTGCAGGAGATATGAAAACACCTCATATACCTCATATTGCAGAAAATATTGCTGCTGTTCGGGATAGTGTGACTGAAGTGCCTTCCACCCAACAATTGCATCTCGCAAGCTCGTCGTTGATGAACATTATGATGGGGACGATATATGGTTTCAACAGGACGGTGCCCTTTGCCATGGCCAATGGCTCTTTTGCGCAACAAATTCAATGGAGGCGCTATCTCACGTGGTGGCGATATCAATTGGACGCCAAGATCATGTAATTTGACACCGTTGGACTTCTTTTTTTACGGTTATTTAAAAGAAAAAGTGTACATCTATAAGCTAGTAACAATTCAAAAGCTAACGGATGGGCAATGCTGCACATTAACGGCATAGAACCTCAATTATGCCTCAGCGTCATTGAAAATTTGAACCATCGGATGGAGGTGTGTTGTCGAAGTCGGGGCGGCCATTTATTCTATATTTTGTTCCATACATAATTGAACCATTAACAATAATTTGTGTTTTATTCAAAATCAACATTGCATCTTAAAATTGATACACAATTTTTGATCATTTATTTAAAAATATCCTCCAAGTTCTAAATATATAATTTTATTTATTTTTATTTTTTTTGCTATTTTTAGTTTACAATTAGGTTTTCTTTTTGCCGTCATATTGGGATTATCTTCTTTTGTGCTGAACATAATAATTTTCTATGCAGAAAACTAAACCAGTCAAGTTTATTGATAAAAAAACCAAATATTTAAAATAGTCGTATTCTAGTGGATATTTTTATTAGACTAATATTAATAATATCTTTAATTAGTTTGTCAATTACAACATATCATTAAATATTTTCTGTTCCTTTAAATACTCATGGAAAAGTAATTTAATTTTACAAAAACTCAACTTAATTATTACGCCCATGAAAAATTTATGGTTTCTTTTTAAACAAAATGCACTATAAAACGTGTTGTGCGTGAAAGTTTAACTTATTTTGCAGATTTTTCTTTTCATTTTTTTTACAGAATACAAAACAAAAAAAAAAACAAAAACATTTAATTAAATGATTGAAAAAATAAAAATTCTTATAACATTGAATGAAATACAAGCACTTAGAGAACTTTTTCAAGTTCTCTTGCCCAAATTGTCTATGATTATCGTTTTCAATCAGCAGAGTGAAGAAAATATGTGTAACTCTGAGGTAAAGTTTTTAGCTGGTTTAACTCATGTTTGAACTTTACAACAACGTCTTGTATAATGTTTGTGTTTAAAGTTTTGCAATTTCAAGTTATGTATAAAAATAAAGAAAAGAATAAAGATGCTGAAACAAATTCTCAATTTGCTCTTTAAGTTTGAAATGTTCACGTTTACAAATATTTGTTAAATTGTGACAGCATGAACTTGAAAAGCGACTTAGTGAGGGTTGTATGCTTTTAAAAAGTCTTGGTTATAATTCTGTAGATGCAGCAATTAAAATCTAATGGTGCTTAATTTAAGAAAAGATACCAATGCGCTTTTTAAGAAATAAACTGACAGCTGAAGAATAAGGGTATCAATTAATGTGAATTGAATATTGCCTTACCTTACTTTATTAGTTTTCATTCAGACAATGAAACATTTGCTGTGCAACAGTTTAATATTCTTTTTGGTTTTGCAGTTTTAACATATTCAACATATTCTCTCTTTATTTTTATGTAAAACGAAGAAATATCGTAACTTTTTTGTGCATAAAGTAGCAATACTTTATTTCATTTCGCAACAAATTTATAACTTTTAAACAATTTAGTGAAATTCAGTTGTTCAGGCTTGTATTAAAGAGCTGCATATACGTACTCGTATAGTAACTGGATATTTACTTTATGTTAGATTTCAATTAATCATGCTTTACAGCTATAATTCGTGATAAACATTGCTTTTTTTTTCCTCTTTCATACAAAAATCTTTTTCACATTTTAGGATTTCTGCTTTTACCTCAACCTCCTACTATTTCTATATTCAAATAAATTTATATTTTTAGTTGAGGACTTATAAAATTAGATAAATAGTTCTGGATGTGTTGGCGTTTGAACGCAAAAATTTTGATGGCTTTACATAATGTAGGATAATAGGCAGCCGTATTTTTCAAATTGGTTTTTTACAGCTGCTGGAGCGTATGAGCAATACTATTAATTTGGCTATAATTTAAACTATTGCGTTGTTTACGTTGTAGTCGCCGTGGTCTAGTGGTTAGTGTGTTGGCTTACTAAGACATGGGCCCTGGGTTCGACTCCAGGCTCTGACATCTTCAAAAAAAAATATGACAAAAATATTTCCTTCGGCGACTACCTCTCAGCAGTCTCCTGGCAAAAGCTCTGAGAGTAACTAATTGGTATGAACAAGCTTCTCAAGTCTGTCGTTCGGAGTCGACATTAAACTGTAGGTCCCGGTGCTCATGGATAAAAATTGACACACACAACATGAGTGCTGCGAGAAGCTAGGCGGTAATCCTGACACAGGGTTGTAAAGACCAGTTATGTTATGTATGTTGTTTACGTAAGATGGACATTTTTTTATCTGCTTAACATTGTGTAAAGTTGGAGTTGTTACTCCAATATTTTTCTGTTTTCTACTTTGTTTTATTTATTTTATTTATTTAGTATTAAAATTATTTTATGCCAAATTGCGGCAAATTGTGATTAAAAACTGCAGTTAAAGTAGCAAGAATATTATTCCTTTGGTCATTGTTAAACTTATGCTTCTTCAGAATCAACCAGTCGCAGATAAATTATACAGCAAAAAACTTCTAGTAAAACAAGACCACTTCTAACCTTTAATAGTCCACATACTCGAATGAATTCCGAAGCTAAAGCAGACGCAATAAAACAAAAAACTGCAGTAAAACAAATACTAAAGCACTTTAACAGTCGACTGATTCTGATTTTGTGTTAGAAACTTTGTAAATTACTCCGAAAGCTGGCTCAATTTAATCTTATATGTACTTGAATATCAAAAACTATGCCGCTAAATAAGATCTTCAACATTATTTCATAAAACGAAATTCTCTTCATATAAAAAATATGGCAGTAAATCTTTGTCGCCGTGGTCTAGTGGTTAGTGTGTTGGCTTACTAAGACGATAGCGCCGGATTCAAATCTCAGCTCTGACATCTTGAAAAAAGAAATATGAAAAAAATTTTTTCTTTCGGCGACTACCTCTCAGCAGTCTTCTGGCATAAGCTTTGGGAGTAATTGATTGCCATTAAAAAGCTTCTCAAATCTGTCGTTCGGAGTCGACTTTAAACTGTAGGTCCCGGTATTCATGGACAAAAATTAATATACACAACATGAGTGCTGCGAGAAGCTAGACCGTATCCCTGACACTTTGTTTAGCCTGTTCTCCCAATAGGTTGAAATCCCTTACCAATTCATTCAACTGATTTTTATTGAATAGTTGAGGATTTTTCTTTGCATTAGATGTGTAAACTTTTTTAAAAAATGCAAGTCAGCCAAACAAAAACCTGTCGAAGTGCTGCAGTATTGTTTATTGCTTCTGCTCTAACTTCCGAATCAACTGTAAGTAAAAGTCAGTCAAATAAAAAACCTCCGCACACATACACTCAAATTGTTTGCGTCAATTTTTATCCAATGTGTACCGGGACTTACAGTTGAACGTCGAATTCAAACGAAAGACTTGAGAAGCTTCTTCCTACCAGTCAGTTATTTTTGATTTTGCTTCAAAACTGCTAAGAGGTGGTCATCGAAAGAGATATTGTTTCACATTTCTTTCCCTTTAGATATTAGAGCTAAGGTTTGAAATCGGAGCTATCATCTCAGTAAACCAACACACTAGCCACTCGAAGGCTGGTTTACGTGTGTACGAATAATTGCAAGCAATTTTCTCCTTTGTAGCTGAATTGTGGTGTATAGCTTGGTTTTGTCGTATAGCTTTGCCTTATTTTACAGTCTACTATTTTGCATATGGATTTATATTTGCATCATTATCCATATTATGTCCAATTTACCCAAACTGCCTTTCTATTCATACTTTCCTAATAAGATATTTTTAAGCGATGAAGTTCATTTCTCATTTGGTGTTTCATTCAACATGATCGCATGAAGCTCGAAGAACAGAAAAGTGATTGGAGAAAAGTAATTTTATTCGGAAAAGTAACAGTTTGCTGTAAATTATGGACTGAGTTTTTTTTCGAAAATGATGCTGGTAGAACGCTACGACTGTATGAAAACCAGTACCGGGATTCAGTAACTTTTAACAATACGATATTCTCAAAAGAAGTCGACAGTTTTTATTGTTTGCAGTAACGATTATGTGATTCACTAAGTACGTTTTATCGACAGTCTACAACTGTAGTTTTCTTTATGTTTAAATTGCAATAATTTGGCAGCACTGTATAAAATTAGTCAGTTTTTGGGTAGAAAGTTAGCAAAACTACAATCCTCTAGTGTCTTTGGGTATACAAACACACAAAAATGGTTCTCAAACAAACTAGTTAATAGCGTAGACACATCTCTCTACAAAATTTCAATATAAAAAATTTACGATTTTCCAACTGAATAAACAGCATAAAAATTTTTGGCGTTAGTTTACGACAACAGCCATCGTAAACAAAAAATAATGAATAGCAATATCGACAATTCTGTTGTTTACTGTTGAAAACAATGCGATTATAGTAAAAATATGTTACTGAATCGCACCACAGGTTGTCATCACAGCACTGGAGAAATGAAGTACAAAAACGTTTGCGGTATTTTGAAATTTTAATTAAAAAAATAAGACATTCAACCCACTTCTTAGAAGTCCATACCTAAGAAAGCTGCCTGCTGATATTACACCCTATCCACCTTTTACTTATCGAACGAATTGTCAGGAAAAAGTGCCACCTACTGTGAAGTACTAGACAGAAATAAGCATCAACAACTTAACAAAGATTTTCAGATAGCAGATGGGGAAATTACTGTTGATCATTTTGAGGGTGAGGATATAACACTGGCCTTTGAATGATCAACTGACTGAAACTTGTCTCGTTGACATAAGGCGATTAATAAAAAAAAAAAAACAAAGAACCGACATTAGTTAATTTACTTAATAGTCGAAATATGTGAAAAAGAACTCAAACGAATAATATTTCTGCAATAAATCTGAAGGCGATCATTTAATTGTTGCTGTATTTCTTTTGTAACGACAAAATAAGCATTATAATGAAATATAAGTTTCATGTAAATCATAGCTGTATTTACCTCGAATTAAGCTCTCACTGTATAAATATGTATATTTTTACTTTTTCTGGATATGAATTTAAAGGTAGTTTTTAAGTTTTCTTTTTAAATTTTTTGAAAAAGTTGAAAATTTCATTTCCTTAAAACTAACTACTCAAAACCGTAAATAAATGCTTTCACGTTAATCTAAAAAGTCATCTATTAAAGTGATATATGTATGAATAAAAAAGCCTTTTGGCGTTATGATTGCATTTTCGTTTTGGTTTTTGTCCAACCCTCCATTGGCTGCATATTTGAGGTACTCTTAGGTCTGTCTTAGCTGTCAGTTTATTGGTATATTTTGAAAATAAATTTGACTACTACTGGTGCTGGTGCTCCTTCTGTATTTCGGATTATTTCTTTTTGTGGTAAACAGATTTTAGGGATGCCAATATCTAAAATAAAAAAAAAATTAGGAAACAATGGAATTACTTTATTTCATAATTATTTTAACTGATGAAAGAGGAAAAATACTTAAAAGTATTTTCTTCATTTGTGGAATTTAAATTTTTTTCAATATTAAAAAAAATCTTTTTATGAACCATAGTTTTATTTAACTTGGCATCTCTGGTGTATACCTTAGTTTTTACTAAAGAATGTTTGAAAAAAATGTTGCTAAATGGGATTTTGTGGTTTTCATTTTTGTTTTGCAAGAAAGCGAAATGTAAATCCCAAACGAATTCATTTGAAATTAAAGCACTTGTGAGTTATTTTCTAAAGTTAAGAGCAAAACTGTCATGTTATATTGTATTCTGAGATGGGAAAAAATTATCTTGTTGATAGTTGTTGACAAAAAAATCTACTGCGTCTTCATCTAGCCATTAATAAGAGCTGTAAAAAACATTACAATTTTATAAAAATTAAGTTGACGAATTTTTTTGGTTTACTACAAGCGAAGTTTACCGATATTAGGGGCAACTTAATTATCTGACGTTTTGTAGTTCTTCAAATGCTTTGTCTAGCACAAGTTTTGTGTTTGTTTTCGTCACATTTTTATTTCTTTTCGAATAACAATTTTTTTTATAAAGCGCTTATGGTACATTTTTCAAACTAAGCTCAGACTAAGGAACTCTGTGGGATAATCACCATGCTGACGGAGTGCAAAAGGTCTCTGGCAGCTTCTCCCATGCCGGAAAGGAGTCTTCATTGTCATCTTTTACTTCTCCCCTAATTTAATCATTACTGTGCGGGTTTTTAGTGGTCAATCAATCGATCCCCTTCAGTACTAGTCTCCAGGCCTTTCTGCTTAGCGCCTGCCTTCTCCAGTTAGTCATACCAATCGATGACGGTGTCTCATCAACCTAGTCCCTCCAACGTAAATAGGGTCGTCCTCTACGCCGAAGAAAAGTGATCTTCGCATCGAAAACTTCCTCGCTGGAGCAGATTCTTCCATCCGAACAACATGGCCGAGCCAGCGCAGCCGCTGGATTTTAATGCGCTCATAATTGGTTCTAATGCGAAACTCATCGACTTGCTTTAGTGAACCAAAGATCTGCATCGGCACAAGACAGCGTCCATGCTTCCGCACCATAGAGAAGCACCGAAAGAATAAACGACTTGTAGAGTGTTAACTTTGTCGCACGAGAGAGGTCTCTGTTACTAAACTGCCTACCGAGACCGTAGTAGCACCTGTTGGCCAGTGTAATTCTTCGCTTGATCTCCAGACTGACATCATTCTTGCTGGTAATGGCGGTGCCAAGGTAGATGAACTCCTTGGCCTGCCTTCTCCAGTTAGTCATACCAATCGATGACGGTGTCTCATCAACCTAGTCCCTCCAACGTAAATAGGGTCGTCCTCTACGCCGAAGAAAAGTGATCTTCGCATCGAAAACTTCCTCGCTGGAGCAGATTCTTCCATCCGAACAACATGGCCGAGCCAGCGCAGCCGCTGGATGTTAATGCGCTCATAATTGGTTCTAATGCGAAACTCATCGACTTGCTTTAGTGAACCAAAGATCTGCATCGGCACAAGACAGCGTCCATGCTTCCGCACCATAGAGAAGCACCGAAAGAATAAACGACTTGTAGAGTGTTAACTTTGTCGCACGAGAGAGGTCTCTGTTACTAAACTGCCTACCGAGACCGTAGTAGCACCTGTTGGCCAGTGTAATTCTTCGCTTGATCTCCAGACTGACATCATTCTTGCTGGTAATGGCGGTGCCAAGGTAGATGAACTCCTTGGCCATATCAAATGTATAGTTGCAGGCTGTAAACTGGGAGCCGATACGTTCAACATCCCTTCTCGTCGACAACATGTACTTCGTCTTGCTCTCATTTACCGCCAGACCCATTTTAGCAGACTCTCGTTCAATAGCATCAAAGGCTGCGGTGACATCTCGCTTGGTATGCCTAATGATGTCTATATCGTCGGCATACGCAAGGAGCTGGACACTTTTATTAAAAATAGTGCCATAACGATGTACACCCGACTTTCACAAAACACTCTCCATGACGAAGTTGAAGAGGTCGCAGGATAAGGGAACGCCTTGTCTGAAACCTCGCACGGTATTAAAAGGCTCGGAGAGGTCCCTTCCTACCTTGACGGAGCTGCAGGATTTGCTCAGCGTCATTCTGCATAGCCTTATCAGCTTAGCAGTAATACCGAGCTCAGACATTGCGGCATAAACGCGATCCCTTATTGGGCTATCGAACGCTGCCTTACAGTCGACAAAGAGGTGGTGTGTGTCGACTTGACTTTCATGGGTCTTCTCCAGGATTTAGCGCAGTGTGAATATCTGGTCAATGGTGGACTTACCAGGGCTGAAGCCGCACTGATAAGGTCCAGATGGCGAATGGTTTCAGTCGTTCACACAATACGCTCGTAAAAACCTTTTATGCGATAGGAAGGAGGCTTATACCCCTGTAGTTGATGCATATCGTGGGGTCTCCCTTTTTCAGGATGGGACAGAGGGAACTAAGATTCCAATCATTGGGCATACTTTCCTCTAGCCATACTCTGCAAATGAGCTGGTGCATTCACCTAACCAACTCATCGCTTCCATACATGAAGAGATCATCTGGCAAACCATCAGGTCCAGCTGCTTTGTTGTTCTTCAGTCGCCATATGGCAACCTATACCTCTTCATGGCTGGGGGACGGGATCTCTTGCCTGGGCAAAAATGTCAACATTTTTGGGCCTCTTTGAGGTATTAAACTAATATGCTTAATTTTTTAATTTTTCTTTGGGAAAAATATATTTGAAGTAATTAAGCGAATAATGCCAGTAAGCGAAAGTTAATTAACCGTGGAATTTTATTAAAAAATGGAAAGACAATATTATGAGGATTTAGAAATTGAAGAAAATAAGCGTAAAAGACAATTAAGCGTGGGGAAATTATCCGGGGAATACTGTATAACCTTAAATTATAGAATTTGCAATTAAGATTAATTGTTGGTAATTTTTAAGAAATTTAAGCAAGGATCAATTAAACACAAAGCTAGGTTCACCTACAAGTAAAAAAGACATGTTTTAGAATATTATTTTAAATCATAAAAATCTTGATTTCCCCAAATATTTCAGTTATGCATAGAAAATAATAATTTAATCTTAAAACGTGTATACTTTTATGTCAGACAATGTAAGCAAGTATATCGTATAATACTAATACTTTTTGTTCTGGTTGTTGGTTTTCTTAAATGTGGCAATTGCACAAATCTTTGAAATCAAAAATTCATATGTTCATGAATCAGCCAAAGGTCTTTAGATATGTTAAGACACACACTTCAAATAGGCCCTTTTACAAAAGAACACACACAATCATATAATTAAATGCTATACTTCGTAGGCATTAACAGTACAATTTGATTTTCTTTTGCTTTCTGATGTTTTTTGGAAAACACCTTTTATATGCACAGTCTACTGCTACTATGGTTCCATTCCTTATAACAGCGAACATTACGCATAAACACCGTGTAATCAAATTGTTATATACGTTGCATTCTATAGTATTGTGGTATTTTGAATTGGCCCTATAGCAATGGATAATTTTTGAATTAATGTTTGGCTTTAGAAGGTAAAATGTAAGCACATGCATGTTTATAGATCAAACACAAATATTTCTGTATTTCATGGTACGTATGTATACAAACCTATTTTGCGAACATAGAATTTATGCAGCAGCATGCTCAAAACATGCATAATGTGCTGTAATTTTCGGCATAAAAACTTTTAATATTCATTGCAGTAGGTATGTGAAGGCTTTTCATTCATACGCAATTCGCTTTGGGTAGTACGATTTTGTAATATTTTGTTTAAATTTTTTGCATGTGTCAGTAGTATTATTTAAAATGTCATATAATGTGCATGCACGTTATAAATACGTTCAGCATCTGCAAAAGCAGAGTGTATAGCAGTCATAGCTTGTATGTCAAAATGTCAAAACGACTACGGCAGTAACTTTTAAACAATTCATGCTAAACATAATAAGCATCAACTCAAAAACTAAATTTGCTGATGAACTCTAAAATAATGGTTTTCAAATGCAAAAACAAAAAAAAAAAATACAAAATTTTTAATATTTGATAATGAAAATATTAATTAATGGTCGGCGCAAAGATTTCAAAAATATGCCTACAGTTGGGAATAGCATGTTTATGACTGCGTAAAAGTGTCCTAAAATTTAAAAAATACGTTATAAAGGGTGGTGTAATCAAAATTTATGATGTTAATTGTGAATAAAACAAAATGTTTTAAAAGAACTATTTTGATATTTTTTTTTGGGTAATTATATGCCCAGCAAAACACTGGCCACACAGTCGCCATGACAGAGTAGCATACCTCTCATGTTTCATATTTTCAATGACTCTGAAACATAATTTTTTACTCAGGGAACTAAACCCCTACTGATGCTTTGCATTTTATTAGAATAGACGATAAATTGAGTATTTTTTTATTCATTCAACTTATTGCCTTACGTAACAGCGTGAAGGGCATTGAGACAAGTTGCTGTCACTTGATAACTCAAAGGCCAGTGTTATACCTTCAGCCTTGAGTGATCAACAACAATGCCCCATCGGTCCTTCGATATATACGACACCTTGATGTTAAATGTGAATTTGTGAAGTGGTGAGGATCTTTGCTAAGTTGATAGATGACGATCCTTGCTTAGCTCTGTCATCTTTTTGTTTCAAGTACATGGCGCTTTCTCCTGATCATTCGCTTTAATGCCAATGCCAAAGTTGGATAGCGTGAAATGTCAATGGAGGTACAATGTCATTAATGTGTGGAATTATTTTATCCTTTAGTTCTTTACTTGTTCTTGGATTATTGAAGTACACTTTTTATTTATTTCTACATATTCCCAAAGAAAGAGACAAACCTATCAGATTTTTTTTTTTTTTTTTTGTAAGCAATAAGTGAAGCATTATATTGTTTATTCATACCCTAAAGCTTCCAAAGATGCTATAGGATAAGGTATTATTTTTGATTTTGTATAATATTTGCTTACTGGTTGCAATAAATTTGCGTTTCTATTGCATTTCAGCGACTCATTTCATATAAAAGTCATGCATGCAGCGCACGAGTAATTGATTGTTTACAATCTCCCCTTACAAAATATCTTATTGGTAAGCACTAATTTCTGCTGGGAAGTGATGCCGAAACTCATGATCATTGCGGCCAATTAACATCGCCATTCTTGAGATAACACAGTCATTGAATTTATTGTGCAAAGGAGCAATTGTTTTGCTGGCTGTGTGTCAAGTGGTTTTATCCTGTTGGAACCACATATTGTCCGGGTTAATATCCTCAATTTCTGGCTACATTCTTTCAAGGTAACTCTTTGGCCACGTCATTTTCGAAGAAGTCCGGCCTGATGACCTTCTAAGGTTAATAACCTCACCAAACATATAGTGTTTGTGAATGCATTTACCCAAATGATGCAATTCTGCTTGCAAACGAATTTAGTGGGATGCGCTTCACTACTATAGATAATTTTCTGTGTAAAGTCATCATTCACTTCTAACTGTCGGACCAACCATTTAGCATATTAACAACACTTAAGATCGTTAGTAGGCTTTACCTCTTGAGTCTAAAAATTTTTAAATTTTCCAGCCGAAGAGATAAAACCTATTCTTTCGAAGTTTTCAGAAATTAATTAATTAATCAATTAACAGTTGATTGCAAATCATAAACTTTTTCTTACAATTTTTTATGTTAACCACCACAGTATATACTCTGACTAGCTAAACCATTCAATTACAAAAAAAAAAAAAAAAAAAAAAAAAAAAAAAAAAAAAAAAAAAAAAACTTAGGAATCTTAGGTATAGGACCATTTTGCTCCATATTGTTTTTTTTTTTGCAATAGTGGCCTATAAATGATACACCCAGTTTGTCTTTGAAAATTTTTAATGAGTTACCTTTATTTCTGGGATTAACTTTTGTAAGTTTACATATCATTCGCGGTAGTTAACTTCAGTTTATATTCAGTATCTAACTTGTTCACTTTGCTAAAACAATGAAAGATCGACGATTAACAGAAACTAGAAGAAGTGGAATTTGCAGCTGCTGCAAAATAAAGTGCGATAAAAAATGCACCATATAGAAAAAAATTTATGTGTAAATTCCAACGAAAGATTATTTGCTCATTATTTAGTGTGAAGATTTAATAAAACAAACAATTACGGACCAAAATGGTCCTGAACCCAAGATTTGTAATTTTTTATTTTTCTGACTTCCATTTAATTATTTTTAGTTGAATGTTTTTTAGAAGTAATACAATATCCCAATATCAATATGTTGCACTATTTCTTAGTCAAAGTAAAACAAAACAAAACAAAAATTTACCAAAATAGTCCAAACCTAACAGCAAGGTTAAAGTAAAATTTCAACTCTTCTACTTATTTATAAAGTTATGCATGTAAAATCGGCGGAAAATAAAACACATCTAATTTCTGTTACATATTTTTTTTTGTGGTAAAAATCTCAAATTTTTGCTGGCTTTTTAAGCCATTTGCTGACATTTTTTTGATTTTAAGCTCAAAACTTAAATGCTATTCGTGGTCAAGTGTAACATGGTCATGCATTAGAATTTTTAAACACGTATAAAAAAAAATTCTAACATATGCCAATCGCCTTTCTTAGTATAGCACATTAAAATTGTTTTATTTTTTATAAAAAAAAAAAAAAACAAATTTGGTTTATACAAAAATTTAAAGTAATTTTTAATTAAAGATAAAAGCAAAATAATTTACCAGTTAGCCTATAGCTCTACGGTAAATAAATTTTATAAACTTCCTTCTCACATTTTTCACATGCAATTACGGCAATTAAAATGATGTATTGCGTTAATGTTTTTTATGTTCAAAAAAAAAAAAAAAAAAAAAAAAAAAAAAAGAGAGCGAAAAAAGAAAAATAACTGCCATAAAAAGCGTTCATAAAACGATTACAAAAATGATTACAGTTTGTTTCAGTTTATTTAACATAAATAATCTTTCTTTCTTTTTTTATATATATTAAAAGGCATGTATTTAATAAAATATGAAATAAATATTTTATTTTTTTTTACTTTTTATAAATGTTTTATTGCATTTTATAATTTAAGTGGTTTTTTTATTATATGCTACTCAGTATTAAATATCAAAGGGTCTATTTTCTGCAGGCCTTTTTGATGGCCTTCTTTAAGATTTCCCTACTTTAAGATTTAGTTCTCATTCTTGCTTACATGAGGTAAAGAATTGTTTTCACATTATTATTTTAAGCTTAGCTTACAAAAATTGTTATTTTCAGTAAATTAAAAAAATATGTTTCTATAGGTAGAGATGTCATGGAATTGGTTTTGAAAACAAAAAGAAATTACATACTATTCTATCTTAATATTTAATGTTATGTCGTTTGTGCTCGAAATCAGACTAATTCCATTTGATATAATTTGTCAAAAAATTATTAAACCCTCCCCAAGTGTTTTAATTAAAAATAAAAATTGTCATATTTTTTTTTTCTATATTTACTTTGTTACAAACATTGTTTGTTTTCAATTCGTTACAATGTGGTTGAGGGACTTTGGTGTTTTATTTAATATTTTCAAATTCATTCTTTTATTCAGAAATTTAATAGAGAAATGTTTAGCCCTGAAGTCATTTTAGTTCACAAACAAAATTCAATTTATTTTGCACATTTTAATTATTTAGCTTTGGTTTTAGTTTTAATAAAATGATAATCTTCTATTAAAATATTTATTAATATCAGTTACGCTTGAGGTCTTTTTCTATAAAAATTTTAAAATTTTATTTTTATTATTTCACTTGTCTTTTGTGTGGCATTATCAGAAAAAATTACATTTATTTTAAATATATATTTTTTTAATGAAGGATTTGTAAATAATAATAACAATAATCAAGGAGAGTAGTCACCGTAGTCAGATGGTTAGTGTGTTGGCTTACTAGACAAAAGCTCCGAGTTACAACTCCCAGCTCTTAAAAAAAAAGGATGAAAAAATTATTTCTTTGGGCGACTACCTCTCAGCAGTCTTCTGATTGTCATAAGAAACGGATTATTTGCCTTGACCATGAAGTTGTTCAGACCAAATTGGAGAATTTTACCTTTAATCGTTCTCAAGATATGCAAAATTCAATATATATTTTTTATGAGAGATACCACGTCCACTTGTCTAATTCATACCACTTTCTGGCTGAAAATTTTCATTGATTGTAAAGTCATTCCAACCTAATTGAGAAACTTTTTCCCGTAATCATACCGTAGTTTACCGTTGACCATTCTTAAGATATACGAGAATCAAAAACAACTTATAGGCGATTTGGGGTTTACTTATCGCACACATACACACATACATACATAATTGGCCATTACAACCCTGTGTCAGGGTTACGGCCTGGCTTCTCGCAGCACTCATGTTGTGTGTGTAAATTTTTATCCATGAGTACCGGGACCTACAGTTTAATGTCTACTACGAACGAAAGATTTTAGAAGGTTTTTCATGGCAATCAATAACTCCAAGGGCTTTTGCCAGAAGAGTACTGAGTGGTAGCCGCCGAAAGAAATAATTTGTTCATATTTCTTTTTTTCAGATGTCAGAGTTGAGATTTGGACCCGGCGCTATCGTCTTAGTATCGCACAAATGTGATTTCGAATTTTAATCAAAGATTAATACGGGCATAAACCGTATGAATCCCAGGACCTACAATTTTCGTGTTGCGTGGTGTGGTGACATACGTAACCCAAAAGTCACCTCCGTATAGTTAGAAGAAAATTTTAATATTAAATCTAGAACACTTATGGTACGATACATTAAAACTGAACTTCAATTTAGGTAAAATTAATTAATAAAACTCCGTTTTCTTATATGCAACATCCTCCATAAATCAATAATAATTTTTAAAAACAAGACAGAAATGTCATATTTGAGCATTAGGTTTACTTTCTTCTATTTTTTCTTCATCATTTTAATTCTATTGTATTTTCCAAGAATTGCTCGTAAAGATAAATGTTACGGTTATTAGTGAATTATTGTTTTCTTAGCAAAAACTTATAATCTTTTCATTAGTAAATCACATTTATTCTTCGTGAGTTAATTGAACATTAATTTTGTCTGGGAGTACAAACACAAGCCTCATTACAAATATACTTTGAAAGAAATATTTTTTAAATAACCTCCTTTTCTTATAATTCCATACATTAAAAGCACTCAAGGGAGTGATAAAAAAATTAATCAAATTTATATTGTGTCAGCACGATATAAAGAAAATGATATGAATGTGGAATAAATTTTTAATACGTGCCCAGTCATATTTATGTATCCATATACAATGCATATGTATGTGTGTATATGTTTGTATATTTATATGTAAGAGTAGGTAGATTAATAATTGCATTGCGTTTTATTTATCCAAAGCACTTAACTTATATTATATAATATTCAACAGTAGAATATTAAATATTCTTCTCTTATGGCGTTTTCGTTTCTACAAAAATGTGTAACATTTTATTATTATATTATATAAAAATAGGATGTTATACATTCTTTTTTGATCTCGTTTTATTTTAATCGAAATTTTTAATTGTTGCTCTAAAGGATAGTTTTTTTTAAAAGGAATATTTTGTCAAGATGAGGGAGAAAAATTTATGAAAGGCAACATTTTTTGGTAGAAACGAAAACGCCATTAGTAAAATTCATTTAAAACAGACAAATTTAATTTTAATAAAAAGTCATAAAAGTTTGTATGAAACCATTTAAATAAAAGCTTGATAAACAATATGTGCGTTGAGGACTATCAATTCTTGTATTACACTTCACAAATATTCATTTAAAATCATAAATTTATTAAATAGCTCAAGGCTGAGGATAAGAGCTTTTCTAGGACGTGCAGAGTTTATATTTTGCATTCATATTTCAAAGTGTAATAAATATTTGTGTAATGCTTTCACAGTATTACAGAAGTTGATTTACATTGAATTTTTAGCTGAGTTTAAGGGCTAAGATATGAGTTCAAAAATATAATTAAATCTTTAGTTTGTGGTAACAAAAGCGTAAAAGTTGAGTGTTTTCAATAGAAAAGCTTATGGTCGTAGTTTTCGGTGTGCGTGGTATAGTGATTCGAGCGCTCGGACAAAAACTTAAACGGCCCAGGTTCAAACCTTAGCAAAGGAAAAAAAATGAGAAAAGTTAGTTTGCGGTTTTCTTAAAATTATAACATAAAGTAAGAGGTCCACTCCCCTCCAAGAAGATCATCTGCAAAGAAACCGCTCCTTGCATTCACTCCATTCCACCTCATTCTACCTTAAAAAATGTCAACAAGAGACCAATGATCAGAAGAAAACCGCCACTCACCACCGAAAAAACTCACTTTCCAAATTCCGGTGGAATGCACAGCATGAGTATTGGTCTTAAAAAAAAAATTGAAAAACTTCACAACTATTACTTACTACTTTGACTGCAGTTTTTTTTATCACGGTTTTTTAGTCCGGCCATAAACCTCCAACACTTAAAAAAAAATATAAAAAAATAAATGCCGCAGCAGCACTTTTTTTCGTTTCTGTAGTCAAAATTCTCAGAGATTCTCTCTGTGCGTGGTGTGGTAATGCGTTTCCTTCTACTATGCTTCACGTTATAGGGTTTTGAACAAAAAAATTCATTTTAAAAACAAAAAATATTTTTCATCATATAGGTAAATAAATTCAATATTAAATGCTGAAGGGACTTGTCAGGAGACTTTTTCCCAAAGATGTTAAAGAAGTTATGCACTAAATGCGAATTATATTCCATTTAGTATATAAAAAATAAACAACAAGAAATGGCCATAGAGATATGCTTATCACCATTAGCAATATCATCATCATCATATATTATTTCTAAAGCACTTTTTTTTGTCGGTTGCAAATATCTCCCATACCACCGCATCAAATTTAATGAATGATATCTCATTTTAAAGTTTATTTCTAACACTAATGACGAAAAATAATTAGAAATTGAAAAATTAATATTTTCATTGATAAAAATTATATTTTATATAGAACTGCAGGATAATACTGTTGTCCTTATGATTATATGTTTTTGTTCAAGTGTGGTAATACAGGGTGGCTTAATAGTAATGCAGTTCTACATAATATAGTATGTTTACATTAAAATCCATTCTGGCAATACCGCTATTTATTATAAAAAGGTGGTTTGGCATTACTTTGCAGTAGTTGTTAGAACAAGTGCGATAAACAGGGTCGCTTAATTGTAATGCTATTCCACATAATATTTAAAATTGTAAAAGCCATTGTAGTCGCCGTGGTCTAGTGGTTAGTGTGTTGGCTTACTAAGACATGGGCCCTGGGTTCGACTCCAGGCTCTGACATCTTCAAAAAAAGAAATATGAAAAAAATATTTCTTTCGGCGACTACCTCTCAGCAGTCTTCTGGCAAAAACTCTGAGAGTAACTAATTGCCATGAACAAGCTTCTCAAGTCTGTCGTTCGGAGTCGACATTAAACTGTAGGTCCCGGTACTCATGGATAAAAATTGACACACACAACATGAGTGCTGCGAGAAGCTAGGCCGTAATCCTGACACAGGGTTGTAAAGGCCAGTTATGTATGTATGTAAAAGCCATTTGGTTGTATTAAGGATTCGTACGGGGAAAAACTTAAGGATGATCATGTCATTCCCTCTAACATTGTATTCAAAGAAGTATTATAAAAGCATTTAAACATATGTATGTATGTATGTAAAGATGTGTGATATACTATTATGATTTCTAATATTTTTATACTTTTAATAATATGTATTGAAGTTACTAAAATTTCTATTAATTATTTTCATTTTATGTTACAAAAATGGCAACTAACGGTGCGAAATGTTCTGACGGGTCATCTAGTATTTTATATTTGATATTGTAATTTATTACAACAAAAATTTGCTTTAAAAAATCTTAATACTTTGCTATTAACTTTAAATTCTAACTTCCTTGCTTTACGGGTTAAATACTTTAGTAGGACCCCCAGTACTTAAACCACTTCAGAGGTCATATACGCCACTTAAGTTGCAAGAAAGATGAAATTAATTTAAAACTAATGCATATCCAACATAAATAACACGATTTTTATTTTTAATATTAACTTAAAACTTTAGTTAAGTGCACCCTTATCTGCCTGATGATCAAATAGGTGACTGTCCCTAAAAACTTGGCAGCCAGCTGTATACTGCCTTCATTTTTTATACATATTTAAATTTTTTAACATAATTTTTTATAATTTTTTTTTTATTTTGAAAACGAGAGACCAGAGAAATTATTTTCATATAAAATTAAAAACATTTTTATATTTTTCTCTTAAAAAAATTAATAGTCAACACTGATTGTTGTTTGCTGATATTTATAGTCTGCAAGATTTATCCATGCAGCAATCATGTTGTTGCACATTCTTAAAAGATTGACTTCAGACCATTTTTCTTTGTTAGTTTATTGCCTTAAATTTCTTAAAATGACAAGAACGTGTAAAAGATTGTGCCATGAAATAAACTCGTCCATATGACCATAAACATTATTTTCGTACTTTAACCAAATCCATCTCTGTGGCATGAAAATATTCCACAGACACTTAAGAAAGTATGCACATGTACCAGGAAATATGTGCAAAATGTGCATAAAAAGAGAATTAAAGTGAAATGGATACAAATAACATTGACAGGCAAGAGTTGAGAGTTATAAGAAAATTGTTAAAATTTGATTATAAATATTTTACAAGTTTATATTGCCTTTTAATCTTTGTCCATAAATGAATTCAAAGAAAACATTTATATTTTTTTTTGTGTATTTATTTCCGAATAAATTGTCTAGGATTGGCAATTTATTTTTATCTCGGAAATAAGTTGTTTTTGATAGATTTTCTTTTATTTTAGAAATGTAAATAAATTAGTTTTTATTTATTATTATGGATATATTGTAAATATTTTATATTCGAAGTAATATGTGTTTGTGTAAATATATTGTAATATTTTATTTCCTAATAAAATAAAATACTTTTTAGATTGTATTATGTGATGGAACAATTACAATTTACACTTTGATTTGTAACTAAAAACTTATTTCCTTATTTATAGAAATCTCACTACAGACGTATGAGCAATATTTGATTTTTATTTTCAATCGTATAACTCATACGTCATGTATGCAAACAAATATTGTATGACAACAACGATAACAGAAAAACTGAGAGTTAAAGCAGGATGTTACAATAAGAATAAAGAAGAAAGAAGAAATTTTGATGTTGTTGTTTTTAAGAATAACGTCTGTCCATTTATGTTTTTACATTTACGATTTTACACTCACAGAAATCCTTGTATCAATATTAGAAAGAAAAATTTTTAATTTACCGACACTTTCTTCAAACCTGCAATATATTTGGTTGGCTGAGAGTACTTTTATGTGTACGACCACTAAATTAGGGCAACCAGGTGTGTACACTGTACATGTTTATTTCATATAATAAAAACAGTAATGGACTAAGAATTCAGCCCTATTTAAGTTCAGATTCCACGGTAAAATATTTCTAGAAAACACTGACATTCCAATTCAGATCTCTGTGTTTTCATATCGTCGTAAGTATTAAAGAACGCTGTAACTGACAAAAAATCGAAAATACGTTTTTAGCATCATTTTTAAGAGAAAAAAAAAATACGCGTCGATTGGTCTCGGTCCCAGATTTCTACGATGAAAATAAATTCACTTACGCCGTCTGCGTTTTGAAGAATACCAGTGTCTTTGTTC
The DNA here is from genome assembly GCA_963576795.1 of Metopia argyrocephala. NCBI lineage: Eukaryota > Metazoa > Arthropoda > Insecta > Diptera > Sarcophagidae > Metopia > Metopia argyrocephala. The sequence goes on from OY756208.1 coordinate 25,887,131, forward strand.
TACTTTCATAAAATTTTTTTGGCTCTGGTGAACATTAAATTTGTTGTCAGTTACACCGTTCTTTAATTCTTGCGACGATATAAAGATTTCAGCACACTTTGTTTTGTTTAAATTTAAAGGAAGGTAGTATTTAATGAAATACTTGCAATTGTTTAATTGATTATCGTTTAGTTGAGCTTTTCTTTGTCTTACTTTTTACTTCTATGTTTTCTTTTTTAAGAACTAAGAAAAATATGTTCTTTAGCAACTCATGCTTTTAATTGCACTTAAATGCTATGTACTCATATTTCAGCAATTCGTTGTATATAAACAGAGTCATAATAATATGTTACAACGTAAAAGACCGAGAAATACATAAATGATAGTGAGAAGAAAAAGAAAAGGGAAACATAAAATTATATATTTCTTTCGTTACGGTTATATGTGCGAGTACTTATATAAAACTTGTTGGCAGTCAGGCAGCAAACACAGGCAACCAAAAAAACATAAATAAAGACAAACTTATATGACGAATATTGCATGATTACTATTGAATTATATTCATACTTTGTGGAGTTTGTATATACATATTTATGTGTAAAGAAAATGTCTGATAAATTGGTATGCATGATAGATTAATAATGATGTGTGTGACAAAAGTAATAACATTTCTGAATTAGGAATAGAAAATCATGTTTTAGACTAATTAATGCATAACATATGTTTTCTCTTAGCATTCGTATGATACATTTTGAAGTTGATTTTAAAATCAAAGGGATAAAAGCATTTAATAATTTTATAAAAAAAGATATTGTTAAGTTTTTATGTATTTAAATTTCGATGTTATTTCAAGAATATTTCTATTGAAAGCATTTATACAAATTTAAAACAGATTATATGCGGTATAGAATGTCCTAAGTTTTTTTCTGTCTCTATATTATTTCGTAATTAAAAATAATTTCTTTCTATTAATACCTGCGACATTCTAACATTATTAGTGGAACTTTGTGATGACGTTGCTCCAAAAATTGTTCTCTATTTTTGCGAGAAAGTAGATTTATTCCTCTCTGCACTTAACAGCAATATCTGTTCTTACAATAACGTTACAATTGGGAAGTCAGTGTGAAGCGTTCACTCGGTTACATCACTACCCAAGAAGCAGTACAAAATGTTAACTTTAAACTTGTTACAGATTAATTTTCTCTATATTTTTGTATTTTCTACACAACTCCTGTCCAAATAGTTTTTAATATCTGTCTGTTCCAGCAGTGTCATGCATTCTCTCTAAATTATGAAACAGTGGTATATTAAACAATTTACCAACATTCCACTTGATACTTATGACCGGAAAGATAATAATTTTTTTCGAATTTCTGTCACTTATAATATTTAAGTTGCTTATGGTATGTAGTATAGTGGTTAGAGCGCTCGCACAAAAACTCAAAGGACCCAGGTTCAAATCCCAGAAGAGGCGAAAAATGAAAAAGTTAGTTTGCGGTTTTTTCAAAATTATAATTTAAAAATAAGAGGTCCTAGCTTCTCGCAGCACCCACGCTGTGTGTGCGAATTTTTGTCCATGAGTACCGTGACCTATAGTTTAAAATATCGACTCCGAACGACAGACTTGAGAAGCTTGTTCATGCCAATCAGTTACTCTTAGAGTTTTTGCCGGAAGTCTGCTAAGAGGTAGTCGCTGAAAGAAATATTTGTTTATATTTCTTTGCTTGAATATGTCGAGCCGGGGCTTAAACCGGAGCTCTCTTTGTAGTAAACCAACACACTAAGACCACGGCGACTAGATTACTATTTTATTATCTTAAATTTTGGTAGTGGTTGACGATCTTTAAACTCAAACGATATAATGCTGCTGACTAGTCTCTTGGGCCATCTTATTTTTCCTGTTATTTAACGTCCCTGAAGAGTACGATGGAAGCCCAAAATAGGCAAACTTACAAAGAATATAAAGTGATCAGCTTTTAGCTTGGAAGCCTGTTCCGAGCAGTATTCAACAGTTTTGATACTCTGTTAATGGTAAAACTGTAAAGTTAAGCTTCCTCAAAATAAATAATTAATTACTTCACCGTGGTAAAGTGCTTCCGACCATCTTATTCATTGTTGAAAATCAGTTTACCACTGGGACATTTTTTGAGAAATCTTAATCTGATGAAAGAAGTGCTTAATAAAGTGATTCTAACTACAATTGATGGATTGTGACCATCGCCCATCTATATTTGTGGCTTGGTGTGCATTATCTCTATAAAATAGCACTTTATTTTTTGCCAATTGAAAGTGTTTTTCATCACTTAATCGCAACAGTAAGTTCTCCTTTGATTTTTTATCCTTTTTCCTTTCAAGATAGCCAACAAAAGTTATCTCACGCTCATACTCAAAAACAAATGTCTTGACTTTTTACAGTACAGAGGCCTTATTCTGTAACTCTCCTAAGCTAAAACTCTATCGCTAAAAATTTTTAAACTTTTTTTTAGGACTTTTTGGCTACGAAAACAATTCTTGAACGTGTATTGTAATGTAAAAGTTTCATGCCTATTACGTCTAAACTTTATAATTTTGTATATTCTAACGCCCAACCTGTTTCAAAAACCTAAAATTTTAGCATTTTAGCTTAAGAGAATTACAGAATAGGGCCCCAGGTAAATTATTTTTCTGTTCTTTAGAGACGATTCTTGCATTGCAATCCACTACTTTGACATTCTTTGTCTGTCTTGGAATCGATGCAAAAATTCGGCTTGTCACAGAGCTGCGTTTATATAAAAGAACTATTGATCATTTAATTAGTTTTGAAAGAATAAACGTGCAACACTTTTTTGTTTATTTTTTTTCCAATTTTTAGTTTAATGGCCATAAAACCAGGTATTAATTAGGGGTACAATATGTGTGTTATTTAAAAAACTTTTCAATCATTTTCTTATATTTTCAAGACAGTTCGTGCTAAGAATGTGAAAGATTTAAAAACCCCGCTATTAAATTAAAGTTCCTGTTTGAATTTTCTTTAAAGGACAATTTTAATAAATACTTCCCTCTGCTTTTTTTAAACAAACTTTAAATAATAACAACACGACTTGTTCGATAAAAAAATAACAACAAAAATATTTGCTTTGGTCCAAAATGATAGGCTGTGCTTCTAAGAATTTTCTTTAACTGTTAAATATTTTGTTCAAATATTTAATATTCGGACTATCTTACACATCAAAAGAAATTTTATTTTTAACAAAAACAGAAAAATAAAATACAAGACAGTTTGTGTATCTATATTTATATATTACAAACCGAATACATATCGTTCTTTTACTTCAATAGTCTCAAAAATCAAAAATGTTATTTTTAAAGAGAGCCGTATACAAAATACGTATATAATTTGTTCACGTTTCAGAAATTTTCCTTTTTCTTTTTTGGTCCACAGAACTTCTAGGTTGCAGTCGCGTTGTATAGGAGTTAGTGTCTTGGCTTACTAGACAAGAGCTCAGGTTTTAAATCCAAGCTCTGACATCTTCACAGAGAGAAATATGAGAAAATATTTCTTTCCGTGGCTACCTCTTAGCAATCTCCTGGAGTCGAGCCCAAGGAAAAGTGATCAATTTTTTTTATGTCGACCATCGTTGGTAAAACAATAGTTCAAACAACGATGTGCTACCATCAACTGTCATTTTTAACTTGACGAAATCTTTTTAAAATTCACATCCGCAGAAATAAATGCACTTAATGAATAATTATAAAATCTGCCGTCGTTTTATTCATGATATACCAAATCGGTGGCTCGTATAACGGGATGTAATTGCTTGAAGTGTTGCCATTAAAAAAATAAATTCACTTTCAAAAATTAATTTTTTTTTATTGTTCAAAAAAAAAAATAAAATTACTTGGAACTATAGTGTAAAGTAGTCTTTAAACCAGAAATGAACTGCATCAGTGAACTTCTTCGGTCAGTTTCTGATTAGTCGAATGAACAAAATTGGAACGCTGAGAATGGTCAGCTCTTGCACGAGAAGTATTCAATAAGACAAAATTCGAATATACTAAAAATAAAATATGCAAACTGAGCTATAAACTTCACGAATAGATTTATTGTTGTGTGTTTTCAAAAGAAAATTTGCACAATTTGAAAGTATTTCTCTGGTGTTAAATAATCCATGATAACTTGCCAAACTTTATTGAGCAAAAATGTCAACACAGTATAATATTCTCAACTGACAAATCCACCCGTTATATATCTATTTCTTCGACTATATAAATTTTCAATGTCTGCCATCATATTATGAGCACTTCTATAAACATAATAATAAAAAATATTTGTTATGACTGCTTTAAAATAAATGAGCGATATATACAATTTTTATACCATTTGTTGGGAAATAAAAGGTAATTCATAATTCATAACATTTTTGGTTTAGATCTGATGCTGAACATTGAATGAATTCTTCATTTCACTTGAGTAATTTTATTGTATTTTTCCATCAAACAAAAAGAATGTTTTTATGAAATTTTAAAAATTAAAAAAAAAAAAAAAAAATAAATTAAAAACAAAATTATATTAATTAAATAACAGAATGTGATTGTATATATGAATACATACATACATACGAGTACATACCCTGTAGGAAGTCAAACACATTATTAAGTAACTACAAATTGGTTTTATAATAAGCATATCTAGTTGATTTATTGACTATTTTCCTTGTCGCAAACTCACTATTTTAACATGGGCATGTCATAGGCGGTAGTCAATTGTCCACCTCTGCATGACTTTTAAATTGACTACTAACTACTTATTTTTCAACCAATTTGTAGTTAATTTAAAAATTTGCTATTAATAACGAGTTTATAACAAATTATTTAAAATCCACTTTGTAATTCATTTTTATATACATTGAATTTAAATTACAGTTTAAATTAAATTTAAATTTTGTACAGTTCATAGAAAATATACAATTACATTATTTTTTGTTTTAATAATATTTTTTAATAACAGTGTGGGTCATTGCAGAGAGGCCGAACCGCATCCAATAACGCTTCAAAAATTTTTTCGAAATCCTTCAAGCGTTTTTTTCCATGAGTACCATCAATATTTATAGCGAGAATCAATTCCAAAGATATAAATGTCGTTAACGTTTTGGGCAATTTCCCTTTCAGAGATAATTTCATGGCATTGGTCTGCAAAAAAAGGTCGGAAGAGTTAAAAAAAAGTGGTAAAAATAGAGAAAGATAAGAACTTACGTAAATTTGTAGATTTTTATCACTTATTTTGTCACTGAGTGCTTTCAACTCCTCCATAGTGTTTATTGGGAAAACATTCTTAATTGCCACATTGTTTTTTTCCTGGCGAGCAAGACAACTCTTTGGGCAGACAATGCTGCCATTATAGCCTCATCACTTTGATCTCCCTAATTTGGGCTATAAAAGTTTGTATGAAAAACATGATATTTTTTAAAATAAAAAATATTTTAATCTTACATGTTATTTCTGCAAATTTTGTATCAAATTGCTTCAAAACTTCAAGAGAACATTTTATAGTTGACTTCTTTTTTATTTTATTATTTATTTTTGTTTTTTTTTTTTTTCTTTTATTGAATACTGACGTGTAATTCTATTTAATATTTTTGGTTGATATATGCACGAGATTTAAACCGGTTTGTAGTCACTTGCGAAATAGTTAATTTATAGTTAGTGATTTTATCAACCGATTATTTTATTTACTGCAGGGTACATATGTAGGAATTATATATTTGAAAAGAAAATGTTTATTTTTTTTATCGGTCGATTTAACAAATTATTTTGTATTACTTTCAGAAAAACAAAGACAAAAGTTAAAAGGGCTTTCTTAGTAAATAAGACACGTTTTGTTTTTTAAATTTTCCGTATACTGTTAGAGCAGTTTTCACTCATTCTTCACTGTTTATGTCTGTGCAACTCTTTAAAGGAAAAAGACCTACACTTATCAAGAGCGTTTCAAAGTTATTACATTTTAATTTGTTTTCACATTCTCGCGCTACTAAATTAATATATAAAATATAAAAATATTGCTACATATGGTGCATCGTTCATCTAGCGTAATTAAATTCTAGCAAAAGATTTTATCAGAATATCTACAACCGTAATATATTTTTATTGAGTGGACAATCCTTGTAATTAGTCAACTCTTTCCATGTATTAATGCTTGATTCTAAACTCAATTTTATTGCGCATATAAATTTGATTTCCTATAAATTTACAGGAGTTCTTGCCTTGATTAACAGATTAGATAAAAGTGTACAGATGTTTATGTTTCTAAGATCCCTCTCTTGTTAGACCTATATTTGAATATGGTTCTGTGGTCTGGGACCCTGTTGCCTGCGAAATTAGCATTAAAATCCTATTTTAAGTTTAACATAAAATTTTTATGGATTAGCTGTAATAAAATTGACTACTTGAATACGAAGAACGATGTTAAACATTTTTTTTTTCTGAATACAAGTTGGGTTAATTAACTATTAATGTGCCATTTAAATCAACAATTTCATCCTCTTTCCAGAGTTGTCAGATCTGGCAAATTTTCGTAAGCGTGGTGATTTTAAAACTTGTTGGACGTCCTATTTTTCGATATAGTGACATGACGATTTTTTGTATTTTAATTACCTGTTGGCGATTTTGTTGGCTACTTTTGATGAGCAATTTTCAAAAAAAATAATTTATTTTTAATTCTGTCATTTTCATCTTTGAAAGACAAAATATTCATAAATTTTGATGGTTTTCAAAGTCGGTATAATAAAAACATTTTATTTTACTGTTTACCTCTATTTTGTGTGCTGGTAATTTTCTATAATTTTACCTCTTTTGAAGGGGTTGTATTGCCAGGGTATTTACTTCCAACAATTCTTCTATATTTTTATAAGAATTGAATTGTTGTTGGAAAGTTGATTTGAAAGCTTCCACAAGTCTTTGTGCCTGCGCGTTCGAAGTTAAATGAAACGAAACTGTAATTAAATACAGAAATTTATATTGTTTACAAAATTTTTAAACCCTATTGACCCAAATAGAAGAAATTTATCTGATACCACTTATGTAATGTCAGAGAAGCCTTCAGTTTCATTAAATTTGGTTTTTAGCATTCGGGAAGTGTAAATACCCATCAACACATATAAACCATTTGTTTTGTATGAGATGTTTTATTTTCAAATTAATTTTTTTTATTTAAAATTAATTTTCCTTTCGTCGAAATAAAAGAGATAGATTTATTTATTCAAAAGTAAAGTTATTTTATTGCGCAGCAAATGGCGGTTGTTTATTCAAAGAGATCACGAAAAAGAATAATTAGAATGATTATTAACATACTTCAAGTAAAATTGCATTACAAAAAGTATACATATGTATGTATATATTTCAAATATAGTATACTATGTAAATAAAATTCGAATATGAGAAAATAAGCTCTCAATTATTAGTAAATATGTAATATTATATGTGTAAAAATGCAGTTACCTAAAATAACTATATGTACATAAGTATGTACTATAACATTATAGCAAAGTTTAAATAAGAGAACATAGAACATAAGTAGTAGCAAAAGATTTAAGCAAAATACCAAAATATTTAACTTGAGAATATTGTAACTGTTCTAATATACAATATTAAATAAAAAAGGTGATCTAGTAGTTAGATTGATCAGTACATAAAATGACTTTTAGTTTTATAAGAAAATATATAATAATAATTTTATAAAGAAAATAATTAATATAATTAGTCGTTCGCCAACACCATTAATAACTGTAAAATTGCTTACTTGGTTCTATTCATAAACTAAATACACTTTCGGAATAGCGGATTTATTTAAACAAGCCTGGCAGTTCGATATCAACTGATCAGTATTTATATAAATATTTGGCCACCATCCCTTATGTTTTTACTACTCTCCTTTAAAAAGAAGTTTTTGAAGATGATCGCGATAGCAATGGGACACGACAATTCTATTAAAGTATCTCTGGAAAACTATTACTCCATACATCGATGTTAAATTTTGTCATTTATTAAAATAAAATAATTTTCAGTGCACAGATGGGACAACTGCTGTCGATCATTCAAGGGTGAAGGTATAACACTGGTCTTTGAATGATCAATTCACAGCAATTTGTCTCATTCCTAAGGCGGTTAATAATATAAGAAAAAAAAAACTAATAACCTTGAAATGTCCCTTAAGTTGTGCTGATGTGCGCTCAAATTTGGCATGTCCTTATTAATATTGCAGAATACTGGGACATTATTTTCAATGGAACCCGCGTATCCATTTTTTAGCATAAATCGAACGAAAAAATGTCGCTTCGATTCAAGCATCGTGCAAAGCTGCACAACAGTTTGCTTCATTCTCGTTGCCAAAGGTTTCTGTGTTTTAAATTAAAAAAAATATATTTATTTTTAATAGAATATTACTTTTTTATTTACTTAGCTGGCCATAGCAACCCGTTAAAGGGGTTTCGGCCTGCTTCAGCACTAGTCTCCAGGCGCCCCTGCTTAGCGTGCGCCTTCTTAAGTTGGTCACACCAATTGATGACAGGACTTCATCAACCTGGTCCTTCAACGTAAACTGGGTCGTCCTCTACCCCGATGTCCAAATTTTTCCTTTCAAACAATATGGCCGATTCACACCCGTATTTCGCAGAATACTCTCCATGAAGAAAAAAAAAGAATATTAAAAATATATTTTCCCTAGATGTGTAATTCGGTATGTATGTATATACAGTTCGAACGGACAAAATTCACAACCAACAGTAATAGTTTTTAAAATTCAAAATTTTCAAAATTCCGACGTCGAAATCTTATCTTTAAAATACTTATACGAGCATAAGTAGATTCGACCTTATTGGTATGAGAGTGTATTTTTAAGAAAAATTAAATCACTTGTGCTTGCCAAAGCCAAAAAGCCAAAATATTATACGGTGGTGTTATTTAAACTAAAACTGCAGAGAGTATTTATTTGTGCTTTCGCTTCTGTGACAAAATTTAAATTCTGAAATAAAATTCATTGCGTTTACTAACCCACACAAATTTCTAAATTGTCTGAAAACATTTTCACATTCTGTGTTAATCTACCTTTTACTAATGCTATGCTACTATGCATTTAAATAATTTTTTAATTTCCTTTTTGCTCTCTACAAAGAATGTGGCAACAAAGTATTACATTTCTAGGAGTAATAGAATTGTTGCAACAATTTCACTTTAAACTTTTGAACACATTTTTCTAACCCTTCTTAAATTTCTATTTTATTTATCTGCTTAAAGCATTTAGTTATCCTATTGATTTTAAAGAGTTTTTCGGTGTTTTTTTTTTTCGTTTTACAATTCTTTTTCATTATACGGTGGTGGTTCGTTCAGATACTGCTTGTTGGTCAACAAAATATTGCCATTGACATCTCATTTTTTTTAACTTGAATTTTATTGCAAACGTTTCCGTGACACATTGTGTCGAGCACTTGAATGTGAAATTTATTTTAACAGTTGGTCGCAAACAAACATCTCTATATTGAGTTTGGCGTTGAAATGAAAACATTTTATTTCTTTTAGCAGAAGAAGAAAAAAAAATGCTCTGAAAAGGGAAAAATAAATATTTATTTTGAATAGAGAATTTGTAATAAAAGCAGTTCGCAAATATAAAAAATGAATCCCTTTTTTTTACTTAACAATTATTGTTTAAAATTTAAGAATTTTTAAGGAATGTTTTGTAACGAAATAAATTGTAATGCTTAAAAAAAGTCATGTAAACCAACAATTGTTTTTCATTTAAAATATTGCGTTATATTGTTTTAGAGTGGAATACAGCACTACCCACCCTTTGATTGTAGAGCGAGAGAGAGAGAGAGAGAGAGAGTAGGACTTACCGTTGGTATTTATTCATGTGGAAGCTTTGAGAATTTATAAATTACTGTTATGAAGTTCTAGACAATTTGTAGATTTCAATTACAGTTATGTAAACTCTAGTGCTTTTTGGATGGTTTCTAAGCACATCATTGTCGGGATAAGTCTTTTATGATTGCTAAAGATATAACTTGTCATTCAGAAAGAGTGGGAAAATTTGAAGTTAGGAAGTAAATTGGCATAAAAAGAGTTTTATTAATACCAATGTTAGGCAAAGCTATGAGAATTGATAATGAAATATAATGTCTGGCAAATGTCCACTTCTAGCACGTCCGCAGACGTCCGCTCTTGTCAATGCAGTAGCGAATGTCATCTTTTAGAGCATCAGTTGTTTGTGGTTTGTTCACGTAAACCTGGTCTTGTTAATAGCCCCGCAAAATATAGTTCAGCGGCTTTAAATCGAAAGAACAAGGAGGCCAATTCACATCGCCAAATCGAGATTTCGAATTTCAAAGCGCAAAACTGATGGAGAAAACTTACAAGGTTTCATTACTACCTGCTTAGCAAAAAGTAAATTGAATTGTCCATTTTTTAATTTTAATTTTAAATTTATTTAAAAGTAAATAATATTTTCCATCTCTGTTTTTGCTTTTGTATGGCGCTCAGTTAATATCGTAATTTTGCTTTTATTTGCCTCGAATAGCAGCTCTTTTGTTGATTGTTCTTTATTTTTATTTTCTGCAAATAAAAAAGCAGAAAACATTGGAAAGTTAGAATTTGTTTTGAATATTCATTTCTATTTTATGTTTTTATACTCGAAATTTTACACCATTTTTATTGTGTTTTACTCTGAAAGTGTTGTTTCTATTGGAGTTTATTTTATGAATTTTTTTATAATTGGTGTTATCGTTGGTTTACAAAAGTTACTGCAAAATATTATAACAATAGCGGTTGTTATTGAAAAGTTAGCAATGCTACTTTTCCTATGTGCGAGTATTTATTCTTCTTTTTTTTATAAACCAAGAAAATAAATATAAATTGTTTTTGTGAAGTGGGGCGTTTAAAAATAATTTTGTTGGATATTATTTTGTTTATTGTATTATGAATGAAAGCTTTTATAACATTTTCAAATTGTTTTTACATTAAAAAAAAATTTTATAAATTAATTGCTTTAACCTTCTCAAGATATACAACAATTAATATTTAGTTTGTTTGAAATTCTACATAATTTTTAACTGATGATTCTTCTTGACCGTGATCTTGTTCATTCAAATCAAATTCAAAAACTGTAGCTTTAAACATTTTTAAAATATAAAATAATCAGTATTTATTTTTTATAAGTGGTTCCACGCCCCCTTATCCAATTACACCCATTTCTGACTATTTCACACTAGATTCCGTAACTTAAGCTTTAAAACTCTTTTCAAGATATGCAAAAATTAGTGCTTAATTTGAATAGGAGACACATTCACTATTCGTACAATTTCAAGTTCTACCACTCACATACATACATACATACGTGATTGGTCATTTAAACCCTGTATCATTGTTACGGCCTAGCTTCTCGCAACACTCATGTTGTGTGTATTAATTTTTATCCATGAGTTTTGGAACCTACAGTTTAAAGACGACTGCGAACGATAGATTTGAAAAGCTTTTTCATGGCAATCAATTAATCCCAGAGCTTTTATTAGAAGACTGCTTAGGGGTAGTCGCCGAAAGAAATAGAACCCGGCGCTATCGTCTTAGTAAACCAGAACACTAACCACTAGACAACTAACACTTCTGAATATTTCACAACTACTCAGATGTGCATTACGTTACATTATGGCTACGACATCTTTTTTTTTTTTTGCATTGAGGCCAGCACTCAGGGGATGACCCCTACTTATGCCGTACATTGTGCTGGTCAAGGAAAATATGGTATGAGAAGGAGGAAAGAGGGAATAGTGCTGGTGAACACTTGATTTAAACTTGCTTAAATTGTAATTAACAGGAAAAACGTTTACGGAAAGATTGTTTTACAAACGAACGGTGCGGCCAAAGAACAAATTCTCTCTATAATGTATAGTGCGATTTACTGGATAATCAACCACAAAAGGATGTGCTCTGAGAGGGGTACGCGTAGTCCACAAGAATACGCGATCACCTGGAATCAAATCCCTTATTTATTCAGAGCACCTCCCATGATAGTATCGATATAATAATCGCCCTTTCTTGTAAGCGGTCGGGAAGCCCCATAATAGACTTTGAAGCACCGGCCCATATATGAGAATTGTATTCCATCCTAGGTCAAATAAAGTTCTTGTAAATATTGAGAAGGTCAGATTTCTTACACCTTTCGACACTCGAAATATGTGATCATTCCAACCGACATTACAATTAATCCTCATGCCCAGAACATCAAGAGCGTCCGCCACCTCAATACTTACATTACCCATACATATTTACATACATAACTGGCTTTTACAACCCTGTGTCAGGATTACGGCCTAGCTTCTCACAGCACTCATGTTGTGTGTGTCAATTTTTATCCATGAGTGCCGGGACCTACAGTTTAATGTCGACTCCGAACGACAGACTTGAGAAGCTTGTTCATGGCAATTAGTTACTCTCAGAGCTTTTGCCAGAAGACTGCTGAGAGGTAGTCGCCGAAAGAAATATTTTTTTCATATTTCTTTTTTTGAAGATGTCAGAGCCTGGAGTCGAAGCCAGGGCCCATGTCTTAGTAAGCCAACACACTAACCACTAGACCACGGCGACTACTCTTACATTACCCATAGTCACAGATATGTGTGATAAAACAACATTGGGTCTGGCGCGCATTAAATTCGGCCCTGTTCGAGAGACCCCACTCGGAGATTCTTTGCAGGTCATTTGAGAGTGTGTCATTCATATTCAGCCTTCTTACCCAGATCTCCAAAAGGCTTGGCCTGTGATCAAATGAATATGAGTGCCAAATGTAACTGTCTTTCGACTAACCAGGCCTTAAAGCTTTAATGCTTTTTTCTATTTGGGGTATTTGTAAATATTTGTAAAAATTAACAAAAATTTAAGGCCTAAAAGGCATATTCCTGAAAAACGGAATAAATTTATTTGTGTGCTGTGCTGCAAATGCATGGTTGAAGCCTGTTGAAATTTTAGGCCAACAGAAAACCATTCTCTTCTCCCCTCTTCCCAAAAAGCTATTATACTGCGCCATTAGAATTAATCTGGTGTGCATTGGTTCATTCGTCTCATAGATTTCGCCACCATTAAACATCATAACGCCACAGAAATATGCAATTCTTTTTAATTTTAATCAGTTACGTAGTGGTAATCAGGTCTGTCAGATTATTTTCAATTTGTAAGCCCGATTTGGAAATTCTTATCCCCAAAATCCTAGTTATATTATCCCTGACAATCCCCCTTTGTTTTTTCAAGGACTTTTAACAACCAGTGTGCACAATTCCTTCACCGACGTCATTTTCTCCTCGAGTTATAAAAACCATTGCAAAAAACAATCAAAATTCTTCTAAGAATATAGCTTTGATCTAATTAAAACGTTTCCAACAAACCTACATTTAAACTTAAATTTTTATTAATGTAGTTATGTACACAACATAGAAAATAAAATATTCTTTAAAATATTAAAATATGTGTATAATCATGATATTAAAAAAAAAGAAAACAACCAAAAATAATTTCAAACCACAACAAATTTCTGCGTCATTGTAAAAATGAATTCGACTAATTCGTTGCCATTTCTAGTAAAACAGAGATTTAAAATCAAAAATAAAATAAATATTTGCTACATTTTTTTTTACATTTTCTATAACGGTGAAAATTGAAAGAATCCATACTTTTTAAATGTTATCATACTGGAAATTTGTTAATTTTTTTTTTTTTTTGAGTAATTGACTGCCTACACCGTGTGCAACGAATATATTAACAGACAGTTTAACCACAATTCTAATTTTAAATGAGAATATAAATAAAATTTTTATAAACCACAAAACCACTTCATTAAAGCAATATGAAAAACGAAAAAACAAATAAAAGCAAAAATAAAATGTATGTAATTCAGATGAGTATAAATTTAAAAAAGGACAAATATATTTATTGATATATTGATATATTTTTTATGTAAGGGCTCTGCAACTAAATTATTAAAAGGGTTTGTAAAATAAATACTTCGTTTTTGTTGTGTTATTTGTTGTAAATTATTTATTACTTCCCAGCAAGCATTAAGAAACTTTTTTGCCCACATTCCAAACTCGGCACTAATTATGGAATTACAATTCCTATTCCTGTTCAGATAAATCGATTAATAAAAAGAAAAATACGAATTTTTAAAATTTCTTTTCGAAAATGAAAACAAACATTTATTTTTCACTTAACACATGAAAGTTTTTTTGGAAACGTTTGTATAGGAATCTTCTATACTATAGCTATGTAGGCGATTTTTGGTTGAACTATATCGCCCAGTTTTATGGGTAATGGAGAAATACAACGCGTCAGACTAGCGCCATCCAACGCCGGTACACCCAAAACTCGGACATTCTGAATCTAAGCTGCTTTAATCGAGACAAAGGATTAGTAGCACCCCTCCTTGCTGAGGAGGTGATACTATCCAGCATTTACAACAACCACTACGTGTTGTGGCCTGAAGGCAAGATTCCAACACACCCCAAATGACAGGGGCATACAGGCAATCTTTAGGCTCCTGATTCCTGTAGCAACAGAATATGTGATACTACTATTGCCTGGGTAGTAGCACCCCTCCTGGCTAATTTACCTCACTCACTTAGCACAGGCAAACCGCGGGCTCCTGATGCTCGAAGTACCAGATTAGGTGCCTCTGGTAAGTCCCTGACAGCGCCAATATTTTACCAACCAACCTCTGCCTATATCTAGGTGTGCACAGGCCCTTGGGCGAAGAATCGCAAGAAATGTACCATAGGGGGGGTCTATCGAACGATTGGTGAATCGGGTTTTACGTACGTTCCCGTCCGAAGACACAATTACACGGTTCTATCCAACGACAACTAGATTGAGTTTTAAGTGCAAAACCCAGTTGCATAGGTGGTGCTCAAATACACTGCGTCTGACCAGCGTCACCCAAAGCCAGTGTCCTGTAATCTCGGACATACCAAAGACACGCCGCCCAGGAAAATCCCTATGGACATTGGATTAGCAATTCGATACAACCACTGCCTGGGTAGCAGCACCCGCCTTGTTGAGGAGGTGTATCTAGCACTACCATAAGCACTATGTGTACTCCCCGAAATGGAGCACACCCTAATCATCAGGCCGATATACCAAACTCTCTGAATGACAGGGGCACAGGCAAACCAGGGACTCCTGATGCCCGTAGTACCAGATTAATTAGTTGTCTCTTGCTAGTTCCAGAGAGCGTCAGTAAATCACCAACAAGTCTCTGCCTAAAGCAAGCGCCATGTCACCTAGACCTAGGTGAACTCCATATCCTCAGTTGGATTTATTTGCAATAAGTAATTTTTTCGACACATAAAATTTAAAAATGTAATGATGCAGTTTTGTGGAAAAAAGATTCAGTATGAAGAATACATAAATTGTATCCCAAAAAAAAAAAAACGTTGTCTTTGAAATAATGAAGTAAAGTCACATGTAAATTCTAGTCCAAAATACTGAAAACTGTTTACGCACTTCTATAGTGTTTGTACGAAAATAATTTTATTCCTCTGATTTAAATAGAGATTTTTTTCAAATATAGACTTTTCTGCGTATTTAAAAAAAAATTACAAAATTCGCTATAATGTGCCGTGATTGCAGACTTCCTTGGAAGAAAAAAAAATGTTGCTCAATCGTGGTAGGTGCTTCCGCTATAAATTTTAATAAAAAATTTAAAACAAAAAAGGTTTAAATACTTAATTAATAATCTTTTATAAAATCATAAATTTTGTCTCCAAATTCATGAAATTTTTTATTAAAAAAATTAAAAAATTAGAATTAAAATTTAATTAGTTTTGATAAAGAAAAAAAAAAAAAAAGTTGTGGGAAAAAATATGATATGGGTTATATGGTCGGTGAGTGGTGGGCTTTAATTGAGGTAATAAAGGTTCAGAACAAAATTTCAAACATTTTGGCCATAAAATACATTTTGGGTTTGATTGGCGGTGGGTAGTAGGCGGGGCTAATTTTGATGAAACTTTATATTTTTCTTAACTAAGCTAACAGAAGGCTCAGAGAAATATTTCAAAAACTTTGGGCCAAAAATAAATTTTGGGTTCTATGGGCGGTGGGTAGTAGGCGTGGCCTATTTTTATGAAACTTTATATTTTTGTTAATTAAGCAAACGAAAGGATCAAAGGCTGTTGACCATTCAAGGGTGAAGGTATAACACTGGCTTTTAAAGTCATAACTTGACAGTGAATTGTCTCACCGCCATACTGTGTAACCTAAAAAAGTGGCGTTTGATTAAGAAAGAAAAAGTTTTCAATTTATCTTCGATCTTAATTCCCATAGAATGCACAGTAGGGGTTTACCCCTCTGAGGACTGGCCTCAGAAAAGAAAAAGTTGTCCCCTTAGTCTAGTATATAATGATTGGCTTACTAGGTGAGAGTTCTCGTTTTAAACTCTAAGATCTTGAAAATAAGAAAAGTAAAATGTCTTTCTTTCGACGACCATCTAATCTATTGGAAATAGATTATGTGAATTATATTTGAATGTTATTCTCACCAGTCCTTTTTCCTTATGAACTGAAATTTGATTTAGATTGTGCTTTAAATAGAAATATTAAAATATGAATATGTATAACACAAAGAACTCTGATGAGACCTTTCGTAGCTGGGTCGAAAACTAGTTCAGTTCTGCTAGTGTTTGTACATATTCCTTAACGGATGTTAATTCTCATAAGAATACCAGTATTAGGATCTTAGGCTATTAAATTTCATACAATAAAACAAAAAAGATTAAATTTTTTTTTCTTATTTTGTTATTGAAATTCTCTCATTCATTTAAACAATTAATTAACTTTTTATTTAAAAATTATTAAACTAAACACGCCGGGAAACATTGGTAAGCAACTGTACAAATCGCTCAGTTCCCTGAATATGTGACGGTATTCCTAGATCAGAAAGCGGTGGATCAACGAATTCAACAACAATTCTAACAAATGTTCGTAGGGAATATTTGTAGTAAATGGGGGCTCAGACAAAATACTATCGTCATCTAAGTCAATCATATCAACATAGTCTGAGCAATCAAAATTTATTTTAGTTTTTTCGTAAGCTCTAAGAGTTGACTCATCCCAAAGATTGTTACGAAAATGCAAAATTTTCTTAATGCATCTCTCACCCACGGATTTTCTGTCGTCGAAAAACATTGTCAATAAAACATTTTCCGGGTGAGCAAAGTATCCATTGTTTTGCATAACCTTATTAACAATTTCTCTATGACTTGGCGGTAAATATTGCGTCGACCGTATAAATAAATTTTCTTTTTAACCAATTTTAAATTCCATTACTTTTTTTGCGAAAATTTCCTTTAAAATAAACCCTCTTCCAGCGTTACAGGTTAACTATTCACCAATTGCAATGAATTGCTATGAATATTTCCAAAAAAATAGCATTATTTTCGGATGACCTGAGCACCAAATTTTCTCTTAAAAAACCGGAAGCTCGATTTTGGTTTTAGAACCATGGTTTCTTTGGGAAAAGTTCTTAGAATTTCCCGTAGATTACGATTTTGCTTTACGCTTAGTAGGCAAAAAAATTGATGCAGCCTAATGAAAAAGCTTCTCAAGTCTGTCTGTCAGAGTTGACGTTAAATTGTACGTTCCGGTATTCATATATAAAAATTGACGCATACAATATGCGTGCTGTTTGAAGGTAAAAAACTCTTGAAAAGTTGGTTGTTGGTTATTATCTATATATGTATGTATCTATCAAATCCATTAAAAAACCTTACTCATTGCCAAATTTAATTATATTTCAGGAACGAATTTGACTATATACATACAAAAAAATAAAATAAAATGAATACAGATTACGAAATATAAAAACATTATCGGCATACAATAATTGAAGATTACTGAAGAGTATAAACGAGAAAATGAAAATTGTAGTCATGAAATAAGTAAAACAGGCAAAATAATTAACACTAAAGTTCGTTTGTCAGAGAAATAATAATAAAACTAATGTAAAACAAGACACAACAAGCCAATCATGAAAGGGAACAGTGCATCTTAATGAAAACTAATTTAGTTTTGGGTGTTAAAATATATGTTTTATTAATACGAGTAAAAAGAAGTGTGAGTGTAATCAGAAGTCAATGAATGGTTTTTGGCATATAAATTAAGAAGTAAAATTCTTTGAATTATTTCCTACAAGTATTTAAATATAGTCGAATAAATACAAGACTGTCATGAAAACTTAGTTTTTCTTTTAATAGAAAAAATAGGAGTGCGACAATTGTTGGGTTAAGAATTTTTAACAGCAAAATAAACAAAATAAACGTGAATGATTTTTAAGCCACACTGTCTTGCAGCAATCTATCATACATTGATAATTGCTGGTTTTACATTTTACTTTAAGATTTTCTATCAATTAGAAATAATTAAATAAAAAGTTAAAGCATCTCGAGCATATACTAAATATGATATAAAGAAGATAAGTGTTTAAAAATCTAAAAAATATAAATCTATTTCTATTTATACGGCCCCTCTATTTATGCCATTGCACTAAAACAATTTTTTTTTTAATTTTAAAAATAACACCTCTCCTTGTTTGGCATTTACGTGAATTCATTTTGTTCTTGGAATTAGCTCATGCAGTTGGGGTAACAATAAATGTGTTTTACCTATTAAGAAAACAATATCGTTGTAACAACCAAATTTTTCTTCAACCAAATTTGTTTAATCACACGTAATTTTTTTATTTTCGAATTTTGTATTCATTTATTGTTTTAATTTTGTCATCAACTTCAAATGGTGAATAACTATTTGGTAAATCAACTCTATTTCAGTTCGCAGTAATAATATTTGAAACAATAGTTGTACAAAATTTGATGGCATCAACAACTTATATTCAAAATATATTCAAGCCATAAAAAAGTCTAGATAAAAAATTATTTAGGAGTTTAAATTAAAAATCAATTAGAAAAACCATTTTTAGCTGAAGTTTCTTAAAACTTTCCTCAATTATTGTAATAAAACTGTGCGACAAATGAAGACTCTTTGAAAAATGCACTGACTCGACAGTAAAGGTTCAATTGTACTACCTAAGGTTAGTAAAGAGCTGTACTTGGTTTGGCCAGGTTAACCACCAATTTTTTTATGGATCTCAAAAGATTTTGAAAAACACTGCGCCACTCAAAAAAAGGTGTCCTCAGTTTTTGGCTAACAGCTAACTGGAACTTAGAGATACTGCTTAACTATATTTGGAAATAAACATTTTTAACTTTGAGTTTTCATCAAAAAGGTCGGTAGACATATAAAAGTCTTCGCTGTATTCATATTTATCATCAATCTGGCCCAACCGTGTAGAGGGTACTGCCCAATCCGTTAATGTTTTTCACTCTTGCACTTTGTAATTAATTAAATTTCTTAAACCAAAATTTTATTAACCTAACAAAGGTGGAAATTTCAAAATAAAAATTTGCGGTTTTTAGAAATTAAAATCTAAAAAATAAGGGGGAACTCTCTTCAAAGAAGTCCATCCTCAAGGAACCGCTCACAGATATTCCACTCAATTCTACCTCTGGCATTTTCATCAAAAACAAATGATAAGGGAAGTAGTACATAACGCCACTTACTGGGTAGTAGTACATAACAGCGAAGACCCTCACCACATCCGAAAACAGATGGCGCAATTGCTGTTGATCATTCAAGGGTGAAGGTATAAACACTGGCCTTTGAGTAATCAAATTGACACCAATTTATTTCATTCGTAAGGAACTTAATAGGAAAAAACTCTATCTAGCATTACGAAATTCCAGTACACTGCATAGCATGACTAGGGGTTTACTCCTCTAAGTACTGGTGTCAGTAAAAAAAATTCCCATCAATTTGTTTCCTGTGTGTTTCTATTCTTTAATTATTAATTATTTACAAATTTTAAATGGAATACTGCCCAGGAAATAGTTTGATAGCAAAAAATAAAAGTTATCACCAAAAGATTTAAAGGTACAGGGCATACAGACTCTTATTTAATCGGATTTTGACAAAGAACAGAAAAAACTACAGCCATCCTTAAATGTATATAAAGAAGAGTAGAAAGAGAGGATCTTAGTTAAAGCACTTCGCCAATTTATTGAAAGATTGCTGGAGCTAAGAAGCTTAACTGCCTAACTATCAGATCTGAGCAATTACATGGAAAATGATCTATAGTTTTCCTTTCGAAAATAATTCAGTCACTTATGCAATGAGAAGCATTAACTCATGTAAACTACTAAGCGATTTAATAAACAATGTCGGAGGATCCGCAGAAGTTTTGACGTCCTGCCCTCATTCTAACGAAGCCAAAGAATTCTAAAACCAGCACAATAGGTAACAACCTAAACATTTTGTTCTTAATGACGTCATAATTTAGCAGGTACCAGAGGAGATGGCAATGGTTTCCTTAATAACCGATGTCCTGCTGGGGTTTGGTTTGCGACTTTATTACTTCATTTGTTTTAATTTCAAATGTCATATCGTCGTGCGGGAGTTTATGTGCTCTATCCGCCATTTTATATATCTCGAGATAATGATGCCACTTTAGGTTTTTGACACCAAAATTTTTAAAATCTTGAACCCGTTTTCGGTTATTTATCTCTGAAACTGGGCGAGATATCCGAAGACGGATTGCAGACTAGAAACATTTGTGGCATCATTAACTCGATATATATAAAAAATACGGAATGGCGGATAGAGCACGACGATATATGTAAACCTATTGTTAACTCAAGCATTAATTTTTCAAGAAATTAATAACCAACGATTAGAGACATGCATTAGATTCTTTAGGGACAGCTTGAGGATTTCAATGGAACTTCTGATCGGGAACTACACACCTAATGGGCCTTTAACTAAAATAGTAATTCTGTGATGAGGCAATCGACTCATCAGTGCACATACTTGGCTCTGTAGCATTGATGCCAAGCAGAAAGAAGCGCAGCGGTGATTATCAAATATCGGATAAGGAACTTTCATGGTTGTCAGAGTAACAAAACTGGGGGAGATACTAAAGGAACCTTAGTTCAATTGAAGGCTGTACAAAAGATCTTCAAGCCGTAGTACTTTTATTCATTCAATCATGAATAAACGAGTGAATGAACGATCTCTTACGAATAATACGAACATATGTATATGATATGTATTAACTCGGTTAACATAATTTCGCTTCACGGTAAATCTCCTAAAAACTCATATAGGCCGTATAGAGAGGTATGAGTAAATTTGTGTAGAATACAAATAAAAACGTAAAAAACAGAAGAAAAGTTCACATTATTTTTATATCAAGATTGTAAACTTGATAGATGGCTAAAACACATATATAATATTTGATATTATAAAGGGTTGTGGTTTTTATGATTTACCACCCTTATATGTTGTATGTTGTACTACACTTTACAAAATATATCTTCCTTCATCAAAATACAACTCTTAACCAAGATGATGAGATAGGAAAAATTAAAAATTATTAACACAAAAAAAAATTAAAATAAAAAATATTTCAGACATTATTTTCTCTAACAAAAATTAGATTTATTAAAACAAAAGATAGATTTTTATTAAGATAAGGTAATGGAGAAACATTTTTATTTTCAGCACTTTTATAAACATCATATAACAAAATGTGGAATATATTTCATCCCTTTGTTAGAATATTTTATGTTTGCATATCAAAGACTCCCTCCATTCGTATATGATGATAATGCTCTTATCTGGTAAGAGCTGTTGAGGTTTCGTAATAACAAAGGAATTTTTTAATTAGTATTTAATGGAAATAAAATACAAAAAATAAATGCTTTTTTTAATCAACTACCCTTTCAAGTTATTTATGCTTAAATCTAATTCGCATATTAAAACTCAATAGAATTTTTCAAATATGAAAAATAGAAGTAATTTTTAATATTTTAGATATTATTTTTTTATATTTGAGGAAGAATAATAAATTGATAAGCTTGTCAAAATCGTCAGTTGTTTTGGTATGTAAATACTCATAAGTTCACATTCTTTTTCTTTCAATTGACCTCTTAAAATTCATAGGGCTGGGTTCTGTTTCGTCCATAGTACGAGAGCGATCCTAGATCAAGCTTACCTGTCGTATGGTGAGATGGTGGCGGTATTTTAAGAAAAATTAATATGGTAAATAGTGTTCTGGTGCGACGCAATTAACACTCTATAAGTCACTTATTCTTTCGGTGCTTCTCTATGGTGCGGAAGCAGGGACGCTGCCTTGTGCCGATGCAGTGGCCCTGGGTTTATTCGAGACAAAAGTTCTTCGTAAGATCTTTGGTCCTCTAACGCATGGCAATGAGTTCCTCATTAGAATCAACACTGAGTTGCATGAGTTTCTCGATGATGTGGGCGTTGTTTACAGCATTAACATCCATGTTTTTTAAGAAATTGGTCTTGGTTTTTGATTTCAATGGAATATACATTATTTTTCCAAATTTGTTGGGTTTTCATTATTATTAAAACGGGTAGCATTTAGATGACCCACCAGAAATATATGAGGTTTAAACAGCTTTACTACACCTACCACTCTTATTTGCCTACACTTTTCCACTCATGATTTTTAATGACTATATGGTCGCCGCACTGTGGCGCCTTCTCCCTAAAAGCGTTGCAAAAATCAAAAATTTGACAGAAGAATTTGATAAAATGAATAATTACATCTAATCACACTGATTAAGAATCCAAAAAAATTTTTGAAATCGGATAAAAATTATGAATTCTAGAGTCAATAAAAGTTGACAATTTTTCGGACTTCCAAAAATGTTTAAATTAAAAAAAAAATATATCACTTTTTCAATTGAATTTCAGGCAAACTATGCAACCGATCATTAATTTTTTGGTGTCGGATGAAAGGTATGTTAATTCCAATGAGACGATGTAAAAAAAGGGTTATTCGGTCCAATACTTTATTTTCGGGCGCAATTTTGCAAACACATAATATTTGGGTCTTTTTTCACACTTAATAGAATAGAACAAAAAAAGTGACGGTTTGTGATGGGAACTATTAAACAGAGATTGTTAAGAATTTAATACTCTAACTTATTTTTTTTGAAATTGGTACTTGCCCGTGTACATGAAAAAACCATAAAACTGTAACAACTTTTACTACAAAAAGATATATTTTCAAAATATTCAAACAGATTTTGGGCAGCACTGAGATCCACTCTAATTGTATACCAAACTTAGTAGATGTATTGATCTTTAATTTATTATTTAGTTTTTTATGCTTTTTCATTCGCTTACAACGCCCCCTAGCGGAAAAATATTTTGGAAAATTTATCACTTTAATGAGCTCTATCTCCTGAACGAATTAAGATATTTTAGAAGTTTAAATTTGGGATTTTAAATAAAAAAATTTAAAACATATGAATTGCAAAAAAAAAAAAAAACTTAAGTGCAAGTATATGTGTCATGTTGGGATTTTTAAAAATTTTTTAAACGGACAAAGGTTTTTGTACAAAAAAAATTATCTAAATTTATTTTTAGTAAGTTTTTAATTTAAAAAGTATTAACTTTTTGAAAAATAGTGAATGAGCTGTTAAAATTGAACCTACAGCTAATTATAAAGAAATGAAATTAAAGCATTAAACACATAGACGACAGCAAGCAGCAGGCAGCAAGTTGTCAAAATTAGAATACACACGTTTATATGGAAACGATTATTTTAAAGGCAGCACAGCAAAACCCTAGACAAAAACCTTTGCTGCTGCTGCCCAACTTAGAATAATTTCTATTTTTTGAGGCAGCAAAAACTGATTAGTGATGCTAATACAATATAAAATTTCAAATAAAAACGACCTAAAAAATATTTTTTATTACAATGAAAAAAAATTTATTTATTAATAAAGATAATAACAATTAAAAACTTTTAGCATTACAAGTCGGTATTTATTTAATTAAATTTAAGATTTTAAAGTTATGTTTGGTGTCCCACAACGATCAATATGAATTGTTGTTAAAAATACCTGGATAATATGATGGGAAATACGAGGAAGTGGTTGAATTAATAACTAACTATGTTATGTCTTGTAACAAATATGCAAATGTGTGATGCACCAAATTATCTTTCTGATCAGGGGATTCATTTGGGAGATAGGCAGCCGTACCAGAATTCACAGTATTTCAGAATTCATCTTGTAAAATCAACGGCTAAGCAAAAATCATTATTTTCCAATTATAGCCAAAAAATTTGAGATTAGGCCAAAATTTTAATTGTTTTAAAGAGAATGTGTACAACTAGCAGAAAGTATATTTTGTTAATGAGTTTTGTAGTTTTTTAATATAAACAAATAAAAATAAAATATATATACATTTTAAACCAGCGATTTTATTTTTGCGGTTTCGTACACTTAAAAGTGGTATCACTGAAATATTTATTTCAACAACAAACATATGTTCATTATTTTATTTGTTTTTTTATTGTTTTGCTGTTGCTGCCTTCAAAATATTTAATTAGCCGACTGCATGGCAGCAAATATTGTCGGCTGCATTTGCTGCTTGCTGTCATGCTGCTTGCTGTCGTCTATGTGTTTAATGCTTAAGGCAATAAGTATTTCATCTTGCACTTAACTGAACATTGCAAAAAAAAAACAAAAATAAAAAATATTGTAGTAGGCATCGGCAAGCACACACATTTTTTCAAGTTTTATTTCCAAATATTCTGTGCTAATAATGTTATCTAGTCTCAATATCTAGCCAGTGACAATCAAAGTGAAAAAAGTTATTAGAGTGTTATTTTTTTTAGACTTTTAATATGCATTGTGATTATTGAAGCACTATGTCTAATCGAAAAGCTGATAGCGCTTAACGAAAATATCAGTATGCGGATTCACTTAATTTGAAGCACAAGAAGTTATATTTTAAATGATTTTTAGATTCACAAATCTCTTTATTTCAAAAGACAGGATTTTTGCAACAAAATAGGTCAAAATGTGTCACTGTGCATAATGCCGCAGTGGGCCTTTTACAATGCGGGTGCGGTTTTCTTGAAGCTAAGCGAGATAAAATTCAAGTGCGTTTTAAACATTAAATATATTCTGATAATTTCAACAGTTATGATTTTTGCAACGAAAAAAATCAAAACGATGCACTGTGCCGGCCATGCCGGTTAATTATTCTTAAGCTAAAGTGATTATCTTTCAAATACTTTATACATTTTAATAATATCTTTATTTCTTTAAAAGTTATAATGATTACAACGAAAAACGTCAAAAGACAACACTGTGCACAGTGCCGCGGATGGCCTATCACTTTGCGGGTCATGTATTTTGAAGCTAGGGGAGTCTTTTTTCAAATGCTTTTTAAATTTTTAAAATATCTTTATTACTTTAAAAGTTATGATTTTTGCACCGAAAAAGGTCAAAAGGCGCCACTGTGCGCCGTAGTATAAAGTTTTGTGTGTGGGTTTACTAGACGAGACATATTGAAAAAAATAAATATTTAAAAATAATTTTTTTTACAACTATCTTTTTGCAGTCTTCTGAGAAAAGCTTAGAGAGTAACTGATTACATCGAACAAACTTCTCAAACTGTCGTTCAAACTGGATTCGAAATTTAACTTACTGTGTGGGCTGCTTGGTGTTTATTGCTATTGGATAACTCAGTGGTGAAGGTATAACACTGGCCCATAGAAAGGCCCATAAATTTTAAGAAAATCATTAATAACCCACACACACACACACACTTTTTTTATTTATTTTAAAGATTATATTTGCCTAAAACTGACCGAACTGCCAACAAAATCTGTAAGTTAAAAACAACACTGGGATTTGCATCCATTAAAGTCTACTCAAAGTTTTCTCTATCTTTAAGTGTGGCTGTAGGTCCCATTACTCATGAATAAAAATTGTCGCCCACAATATGGCTGCCGTGAGAAGCTAGGCCGTAACTCTGAAAAATAATTGTAATGGGCAATTACGTTAATGTTTGTATGAACATGCGTAAGTCCTTCTTCTAATGGCTTTATTATGGCAAAATTTTAGATGCACAAATTTGCTTTATTTAACTTGAACAATTTTATCCAGTTTCATAAAATTAAAGTAAAAATTACAAGTTTATTACACACTTCTAACACCTGTAATGATAAAAAGTGTAAACAACTGTTCATTTAGCTGGTGACAGCTCATTTGAATAGTTCATAATATTGATTTAAATTAAATTAAATTACAACTGTTTAAAACATAATTTATATTTGAATGTGCCTTTTTTGTTCTCTATACTCGTACATTAAATATTAATATATTATAATACCTGCACTGCAAATCACACACATAATTGCATATCATTTGCCAAAAATAAAAAAAAATAAAAATAAGCGCACATATGTATGATTTTGAGTATTTATTCCATTCAATTAAAAATAATCCTCTGAAAAAGTAAAACAAATGAACATTTCATAGTAAATCAACAAATGAAAAGTGGTAGGCAAAAACAAAAACAGAAACAAAAATTTATTTATTTCAATTAAAAATTGAATTATTTATTTGACTACTAAAGGAGTACATTTTTCTACAATTATGTCACTTTATCATGCATATTTTAGTGCAGAATTTTAATTTAAAATGGCAAAATGGATAGAGATGTTGATATTGATATTGACGTGTATTTGGTATTTTGCATTAAATTGTTCTTTGTGTGTGTTTTCAATAACGCAATTCATATCAATTACTGTTATTCCAGCGTATTTCATTGTTAACGAAATGTGTTTAAAATCGAATAGAGTAGGAGTAGAGAAGAGAAGGTATAATGATGGCCGGCAAATGGTGGAAAATGAATACCACACATGCATATATGGTACCCGTAGATATTTTTGAGTAACAGAAAATTAAATTGTACCAACAGCTCCAAATTCTTAAATCACGAGTAAAATAACGGCTTTTCGGATGTTTTAATTTTTCCTTATTATTTAATTTAGTGAACTCCCTAATTTATCGTTATATCTTAACACTGAATTATTTTAAAAACAAATTAATAACTGCCCTGATAGAATAGAGAGTCACAAGTATGAAGACTCTAAAACTAATTTAAAAGAAGAATTTCTATTTTTTACAGACCCATTTTTAATGGCTGCTTACGAGTATAACCAGAAAAAAATACTTTAAAAACAAACAATCGGGCAATGACTTAAAGTTATTCAAACTAATTGTGAAAATGGGCGTTCAAATCAAAATGCATATTGTGAAAATCATTTTCAGTGATGAGGCACACTTTCACCTCAGTGGAGTCGTCAATAAGCAGAATTGCCTCATTTGGGCAAATGATAATCCAAGAGTGATTGTCGAAAAACCAATGCACTTACAAAGAGTGACTGATCGGTGCGGAGGCAGCATAATCGGGCCGTATTTTTTTCCAAAATGAGGCTGGTCAGCCAGTTACTGTGAATGGTGCTCGCTATAGTTAGTTGATAACGAATATTTATGAGCCGAATTGGAAGATATGGATGTGGATGATCACATAGATAACGAAACAAAGGCTTTTTTGCGCGACCAGTTCAGTGACCATGTTATCTCACGTGGTGGCGTGGATTTGACAACGTTGGAGTTCTTTCTTTGGGGGTATTTAAAAGAAAAGGTGTACGTCGATAAGCCAACAACAATTCAAGAGCTAAAGAATGAGATTATTATCAATTATGCCTCAGCGCCATCGAAAATTTGACCCATCAGATGGAGCTGTACCGCCGAGGTCACGGCGGCCATTTGGCCGATATTTCATACATAATTGAACCATACCAAGTTATCATAATAAACAGAAATGACAATAATTTCCAAAATAATTTGTGCTTTATTCAAAAACAACTTCGACCCTTAAAATTCAACCACCTGATAATATAAATATCTTTATAAGTCTGCTTGTTCGTCGGCCAATCACTCCTAAACGAATGAACCGATTTGGTTGAAATTTGCAACATAGACAGACTCAACTACCGAAAGTGCAATACGAACTAAATACTGATTTTTGTATATCTTGTACTGATTTTGTATATCGACTTCAATTCCAATACAAAGTAGATATGAGTAGAGATTTACTCCTCTGAGTATTGGTCTTAGTATATAAAAAAATTTAACTTTTCATACACTTTTAGTGAATGTTAAAATAACCTCTTTTTAAATATAAGCGTATTTAGTGAGTTAAGAATGCTAGAAATAGTACACCTAATACGTTTCATACAAAGTAAACACGTTTCAAAAAAAGACAATAAAAAAATCTCGAAAACAAGACAGCAAGTAGTTAATGTACTCATATAATATTGGTTACAATGATTTAAAAATGGAAACGTATAACTTCTTAAAATATTAAAATTACAGTTAACCCTTCTGTTAGATTAGGACTATTTAGTCCAACTTTTTTCTTAATTTCTTTATTGTTTTTCAACGGATTTATATATCTCACAAAATTATATCCAATATTTAAACTATCTAACATATCTACCACAAAAAAATATTTACAAACCTGTGTCAGAATTACGCCATAGCTTCTCGCAGCATGTGTGTGTGTTAATTTTTTATGTATGAGTACTAGGACCTACAATTTAAAGTCGACTCTGAACAACATACTTGAGAAGCTTGTTCATGGCAATCAGTTACTCTCAGATTTTTGCTAGAAGACTGTGCTCAAAAACAAATATTTTTCACATTTAATTTTTTTAACATGTCAGACCTAAGACACCTGCCCGAAGCTAACTATTTAGACTTTTGGTTTTCAAATTGGTTTTATAATAAACGATGTTAAATCATAAAAATATATGTTTTTTTTTTAATTAGAGAAGCAGTAGTATCATTATATTTTGCGACCTCAAATGATTAATTGGCTGGCCCGGTCACTTGATTGTACCATTTTAGAAATAGTGACTAAATATATTGTATATGGTACTGGCAATTTAAAGTGATTACATCTACTCTTAATACGTAGTGGTTGTACAATCACTCTATTAAAGGGAACTACAAACAAACGAATATTCATTCAATTGTGTATGGCAACACTTAACGGATAAAGTCACACAAATGCAACAAAAATTGCACAAATAACACTTTAAGATTGCCCTAAAGCCCTCCCCCTTTTGCTGTTAATTGACAAATTCATTAAGAAAAGCACCTATGCAAACGATTTTCAACCTTAAAAAACTCTGAATAAAACATAGCGAGATACATACAAACAACACAACAATTCATGTGTTACAGTTGCTTTGCATCTAAACGTATTGAAGCCTCAAAATTTTGCAGTCGTAAAAGATATTTTGGTTTTGTGCTAACAGCTGTACGACAGTAAAGACAACATTTTTGTATACGAAATATCACCAAGCATACACTGAATCCTTACCCTGCCTCCACACTTACTGCTATTTTCAATCGATTTAAAGATTTGGGGATAAATGCTTGGAACTCTTAAATGTCCAATTTAAGGAATTAGGAAGTCTTCTAATTCATCATATTTGGTTTAGGAAAAGGCAGTAAAGTAAAGTTTAAACATATGTATCAATAGTAGACAAAATTATTAAGTTAGAGAAGGATGCAAAACACATGCACACAAATATTTTCATAATTTTTTTGAGATTGTCCTTAAAACAATGAAGAAAACTTCTGATTCATATTTTAGCTAGCAATGCCAATCAAATGTTCTTCCAGGTTTGTTTAACTACTCTCAAAATGTTTCTTTTTTTTCTATTTTAAGAAACTCAAAGAGTTTTATGATATCAGTGGCATGCATGAATTAAGCTTTTTCTTAAAAATTTCTTTCATTTCACTTCCTTATAATTTTTTTTTATTTGCATGAAAATAGCCAAAGACTCTAAATATAACAAGACAACACTTTAAGAGTCCAAGCCAAAGAAAGTTGAGTAAAAGTTTTCTTTTACAATTACTTTATCAGCATCTCTATATCTACAGTGGTGTGAGGAAAGTCGTTATTCAGATAAGAATATGATATGTGTGGCAATATACGCATAAGTGTACATTCAAGTTAAAACACATACTAGAGATATTTGTTTAATCTACTAAATGCCTTCCATTCCTCTTAAAATTTTACATATCTTTATTCGTTTAAGTGGCATAATAGGTATTTAGCAGATCAATCGAATACCTCTAGTGTTTACTCAAATTCTTTATTAGAGAAAAACAAAAAATTTCATTTGATTAAGAAATGTTATTTGAAAAGTTTACAGATGAGTAAAAAAGATATTACGGTTACGATTAGAAGTTTAAAAGGAAGTGGATAGATAAGCTTGTTAAGTATATTCCTCAATGTACAGTAGAGCACAATGAAAGTAGTACAAGCTATTATTCAAAATTGTTTTGTAAAACTTTTGTTTAACTTTTATATACTAAATGCGATATGATTCTCATTTAGTCTATAACTATTTTAACATAAGTATTTATAGTTTTGAATAGCATCCTTGGGAAAAAGTCTCCTGACGAGTCTCTTAAATTTTAAATATTTATAAAAAAAATTGTCCCATTTTTACATTGACAGCTACGAGTATATTATATAATCTTATATTAACAGAGTACAAAGAGGTAATATGTTGCATAAAAACTCTTTCTGGTCTCACATACATATACTCAGGAAATGTTACGATATTTCGAATTCTTACACATCTTAAATATTTCTTTCACTACATAAACTTTTATAGTTCATGTACAGCTTTAGTACGTATGTTGGGATTAAAAACGAAATAAAACTGAAATTTATAAAACTGTGTAGAATGCAGCCTTCTGTTTGTAAACCAAACCAATCGCAATGCCTCTGACATGTAAACATTTAGCCGCACATTTTTAAAACTACAAAAGGAAAAACACAATAAAAAGAAAATTGAGACACAAAGCTGGAGGGCAAATTTCAATACTTGATGAAAACAAACATTAAATGGAAGCAAAAGAGAAAAAAACAAAAATTGTACTCTAGAGGGTAGAAAGAAAATTAACCGGGTAAACAAAAGAAAATAAAAACTTTAAGTTGCAATAACAACACAACACAACTATAATCTAAAACCATTGATATACCGTGCTTGCAGATATTTTTATGCGTTTTTAAGTTCTTTAAAAAAGACACCCATTTTGTCTTTAAATTCTTATATTCATATGGAAATAAAATTTGTATAAAATTACTTGCCTTAAAGCTATGGCTATGTAAGTTATGTCATGGATAGCGGCTAGTAGATGTAATAGGAATAAACAGACACACATAACGGTATAGAAAATTTTGAGGAGACTTTCATGAATGCAAATTCCAGTGCTGTTTTAAATTTAGAGATTTTAATGGTGGTAAGGTCATATTGCAGGCAAAACTAATCGTAATAAATCGTGTTTCATTAAAAACTAAATATCTTTAAAATAAATAAAACAAAGTGTGTGTGTGGGTTATTAAAGATTTTTTCCATTTGATGGGCCTTTCTCTGTCAGTATATACGGAATATAATATCGTTTTAATAGCTACTGTCATTTCGATAGGTGAAGCTCATTGCTTATATTTAATTTTACATGACTTTTGAACATAAATTGGTTGAATTTGATCGATAGTGCAATGTACCTTTGACTTTAGAAAATCATACAAGAAAGAGTTCAAGAAGGTCAAATCGCACGAAAAAGATCGCCACTTCATATCATTTTCATGTGACATAGCAATGTCCCCAAACCTACTCAAACTTTTTTAGTACTTGGGGTCGTCTTATTGAAATTATGCATATGTCGTTTATATCTACTTAATATTGTCTACATACATACATACATACATAATTGGCCTTTACTACCCTGTATTAGAATTACGGAGTAACTTCTGGTAGCACCCATGTTGTGTGTGTTAATTTTTATCCATGAGTACAGGGACCTACAATTTAATGTCGACTATTAACGACAGATATGAAAAGCTTGTTCATGGCAATCAGTTACTCTCAGAGCTTTTTCTAGAAGCCTGCTAAGAGGTAGTCGCTCAAAGAAATATTTTTTTATATTTCTTTCCTTCAAAATGTCAGAGCCGAGTATTAAAAAAGTCGGAATATGAGTTTTTAAATCAATTTAGATGATTCTTTTCGAGAGGAATATATAGTGTACACTAGGACAGTTCTAGAATTAGTGCACCATGCACTAATGCAATACATTGTGCTGGCCTAGAAAAATATGACTATAGGGGCAAAGACTGTACGGACGTTTGATTTAAACTCACTAACATCATATCTGATATTAATCAGAAAAAAAACAAAGGTTCTACTTTAAAAATACGAACAGCAAGGAAATCAGTTGCCGTTGTTTAATTATTCAATGGTCAGTATTATACCTCCAGCACTGAATAATCCAAAAGCAAATAATCCTAAGAAACCCGCACCGTTAGAGGAGGAATAAAATATCATAATTATATTGCGGATGGTGGTATAATTTTTAATAACTGCTCCTTAACTGCCTTTCTGTCATGGCAGCCAGAGATCTATTGCTTTCCGCCAGTATATGCTCTATATATGCAGATTTCATCTATTCGTTGCTGGCAATTCTTTTATAAAAACTATTTAACTATAAGTTTAAAAATATAAAATAATCTGAGGAAACTAAGTCTAGCGAATAAAGTTTAGATGCGTGATGAAGCAATTTGAACTTCAATTCATTGGTTTCAATCATCACAATAGAGGAGTTGTGAACTGGTAACTTATCTAGATAAATCCTCATTTTCTTTTTTATTAAACGTTTGCAATAAATTAATGATAATACTCGCGGTTGACTAATTTATTCCTTTTCAAGATAAGCAATTAAAATTTATACGATGCGAATTCCAGAAAACAGATGCGAAAATGTAGCCACCAGATGTAATTGTTTTCGCTTTTTTTTAGAAACAATTGTTGTTGTCTTTTGTCGAATATAAAGTAGTGTATTAATCTATCATCCATGGTTACGAATTTATACAATAATTCTGCATTTTTTCAGTGAAACATAGCCTAACATTCCTCTGAAATATTTTCATATCGCTGTTTTTCGTTTTTTTGTTTTTTTTTTATTTTTTGTTTTTTTTTTTTTTTTTTTGTTTTTTTTTTCTTCTATTGTTAACATATGCGGCTCCCATCTTTCGCACAACCTTCTTTTCATAAAATTTTCCTTTAACGTGCAATGTATAATACATTTTCAAATGCCTGTCATTTGGGATAGCTCTTCAACCTTCAACAGGTGATCACCCAATACTAGTTTGCGAATTTTCTCACCTGTTTCTGGCAAAGGTCGACCAGTGCTGTCGATAAGGTCGCTGTGTATATAACTGCAATCAAAGATTTTTCAACTCAAAAAATTGCAAAAAAATTTGGCTGTAACTCAAGATCTTGAAGGTAAACTTTTGTGTGACGGGTACGAGTATATATTTTCAAACCATCATCCGTTTGTTCTCTGTGGTCCAATGAGTCACACAAAGCTTCACACAAAAATTTATTTCTTAGCCAAAATGTTAGTTTGTGGAATGAAAACCTTTCTGTCCATTACGTTGAAAATAAATTCGAATTAAATCTCAAAAACACTCAATATATATTTTTCTATTATAAGCATAATACATGGCATGTATAGTGGTTTTCTCCTGAGACCTTAGCTAGTGAAAAAAAAACTAATGTGGTAAACAAAAAAATAAAAGTATGGGGAGAGAGAGATTGAGAGAGAAAAAAAAATAATTAAATAATTATTTTACTAATTTAAACATATTGCGGTCATCTAATGCAACGTAACACACGTAAACACACATTTATCTGTCATTTGAAAAATTAAAATACATTCTCATTTTGTATGTAAACATGCAGCTCATAAACCGAAATGCTTTTGCAATAGACATCCACAAACTTTTGTAAACTTTTATTTCCTTCTTAGCCGTTCCTTTTCTAACTAAAACTACTGCTATATTATTGTAAAAAATAGATGGACGAGAGTGGTAAAGAAAGAAAGAAAATCTCTCGTATTTTGAATGTATGAGTAGAGTTATACTATAAAGACTTAACAATTTGTGCTTTTAAATAGTGAAGTACACATACAGTTGAAATCATAAATTAGTGTACAAATATTTCCTTATAAAAAATTTTATGAATTTTTGTCATAAATATTTCTTTTAACATACACATCTGTGGACATTTGACAAAACGTCTTCTTTCTAAATCAACAACGTTTCAATAGAGCAAAAAAACAGAAGAAGAAAGAATAGAAGTTATTGCTTAGAAAATTAAAGAAATTTTGAACTTGGATATTATACACAAATACTTAACGAATATTATGCGACCCTTTTTTCCCTCTAGAAGCAATAGTTTTCTTTAAAACGACAAAAAATTAATTTAAGACTTTTTTAAATAGATTTTAAAGATAAAAATTAGCTTCCACCATAATTTTGTCAAAATTTTTTTGATTAAATTTGAAAAATATTTTAATCGCTTAAGTCAAGACAAGTTGTTTTGTTAAAATGGAATATGAAAAACGGTTGAAAGAAGTTGATCTGGAAAATATATTTCGGTTTTATTAAAAAAAAAATCCTTCTATTTTTCTCTACAATATGCAAATAATTAAAAAATAATTAAATAAAATTTTTTATGGACATTCAATTTTTCAAATTATTCTTAATTCTCTGAAAGAAGTCGTTTTGTCAAAATGAAATTGGGGGAAAGTCTGAAAGAAGTCGATTAGTCAACTGCATATCTTGCGTTCCAAAGGTCGTAGAAATACGGGGATTAGAGCAAAAGAAGGACAAGGAAATTCTATATTTACTATAAAAATCTTGGAAAATTGTCTTATATCGAGAGAAGACGTTTTTTCAAAATTCCACAGATATGTATGTTTTAATTTCATTTTGTCTGCCTTATTTTCACCTGAAAATAATTCAAAATAATAATTCAAAAACTCTAGCTTTAACTGCTCTCAAGTTGTAATGCAATCAATATTTAGTTTGTATGGGAGGTATTACAAGCTCTTGTCTAATTTCAGATAATGATTTGTATTGACCTTGAAATTATATAGATATTTATTCGAACTAGATAAGTACAGAAACCAATATTTATTTTGTGTTTTCCAATTCCGCCTACTCTTTGCCTATAAAATCATTTAAACTAAATTCTGAATCTTTAGTTGTAACCATTATCAAGTTATACTAAAATCACCATTACCTTTGCATAAAGGGTGCATCCCCTACTTGTCTAACTGAGCCTACTTTTTGACTAATGATTTACAGTCACTTTGAATCTACTTGGTTTAAATTTGAAGAGTCTGTCTTTTATCATATTGAAGATATAGACAAATAAATGAACACTTTGAATAGCCTGTAGTTCCTTCCAGAAAGATACTGTAAAAGTATCAAGAAGATCTGTTAATTTTCATACATAAAATAACACAGAAACAATTTAATGAAATAAATACGTGTAAAAAAAAATAGAAATCTTTTAACTAATTTTGACTGAAAATTCATTAAATTATGTACATACTAGAGCTGGCAAAGTATTGAGTAATAAGTACCGAGTACCAAGTATTGCACTACTTTTTGGGTACTCAAAACTTGAAAATAACAAATCAGTATTGTTTGCATTTTTACACCAAAGTTGTTTGGAGAATTTGAATTTTACGGGCAACACAAAACTTCATCTAAACACACAAAACTTTATGGAATTGTTTCATCTTAAAAATATGTGACATGCTAAATTAAAAATTTGTAAATAAAAAAATTAACTTTCAGAGGTTATCTCATGTCTGTTATTAAGAGGTGACGTAACCATATGATATTTTTATACAATTTTTAAAATCTTCAAAAAATTCCATTAAAAGTATCGATTACCCAAATGAAAGTGTTCAATTCTATCGAGTAATGAAAAGTAATAAATATAGTCTTAAATATGCACAGGACACAAAGAACTCTGATGAGACTACCGTAGCTGGAGTCGAAAACAATTGTTCAGTTTGGCTAGTGTACTATTCCTTCACGGACATCATTTCTTCTTTAATTACCAAAAATATTCATTGCCGTTAACTTTGATCTAATTAAAGCGTTTTCTGATAAAAACAAAAATTAAATTGATCACACCTCTCCTGAGGCTCGAACCCGAGTCTTCGGCACTTAACAGAAAAGTAATAAAATTTTCCAGCACTAATCCATACATACATATATATATATATCAATTTGTGTACGTTAATTTATATTTTACACTGTATTTGTATTTCATATATAATTTCCTTTGCATATATAATTTTTAATTCTGTCATTTACCATCTAATCTATTGATACGGTGAAATCTTGATGAATTTCAATATCCCTCCCTGTGGTGTTTACATTTTCAGTGATAAAAGGAGGTCATTTAAGAAATTTCCGTTTCTGTAATGAATTTCTACCGCAATTGTTAGCCACCGGCAAACGGATTTAATACTTAATACACTCACAAAAATAAATCTGTTTGAAAATAAAAAGATTACATTTTATAAAATATCCATCAAAAATAATGTATAAGTCAATTTCTATTCAGGACAGCAACCAATATTTTTCATTATGAATGATTTAGAAGTCTGAGTTCGAAACACAGAGTAACAATTTTATTTCATCAGAAAAGTCTTATTAAAATAAGGACTGAATTCTATTAAATTAATTAAGATTGCAATGCTTTCACATCGAAAGGCAAAACTGACAGCCGTGAACATACATATTTCCGACTCCAGCTCATTATAGTTCTCCTGTTGTCTGTATTTTTTTTATGTATTTTAAAGAAATAAAATA
The DNA here is from genome assembly GCA_963576795.1 of Metopia argyrocephala. NCBI lineage: Eukaryota > Metazoa > Arthropoda > Insecta > Diptera > Sarcophagidae > Metopia > Metopia argyrocephala. The sequence goes on from OY756208.1 coordinate 25,923,823, forward strand.
TTTAAATAAAACATATTCAGACAATTGTATGTGTTATTACAGCAATGATTTAATAAATAATGGGTCTATGTAGATAACAACTGAAATCCAGTTGTGTTGTCAACTGCCAACTAACAACTAATATTTAAATTTTTTTTTATCTTTCACAACAAGCAAAAAATGTTAAGGGATTAACTAAAAATTCCAAAGTTTTCTTATTCACACTATCATCTGGACAAAAAACTATTTAATCTTTAAGTCTTTTTACAATAGCAACAACTTGAAATGTATCATGAAATCTTTCAAACCGTTTTGCGGTACCTAAGATGGCGTGCTATCCATTTTTTTTTTCTCGTGAGTGTAAAAAGGTAGTTGTAGATTTATAATTACTATAATTATGTTCTCTGTGCATATTTTGATAAGAATAGTTATAAACACATACATATGTATGTGTATGTAGCAGTTGTGGCAGATTGCTTCTAATGTTTCAACAAGAATATATTCATACACAGTTGTTTTGCTTTTGATTGTAATTTTCTGTTAATATATGTCTGCATTTTGTATAAATGATAATCAGCATAGACGGATATCCGTTTGTCATGACATTAACACCATTTTATGATTTTTATCTTTATATAATTACATTCTTCTTCGTTTCTTGTTTCGTATTATGATCCATCCCACTAATGTGGTTGGTTTCTTTTATTGATAATCAGTTGAACAAATGTACTCGTACATACATATAATAACTTTTTAGAAGTTTTTGAAGTGTGGAAGCTTTAAATAGGATTTATTTGTTACCATAGATGGGAAACTAAAACTTCTTCATCGTCTTTTTCATTAAATTTGGTTTGTTGGAATACAGACCAAATATTTCAATTGTAAGAAAATGTGTTTTTATTAATATTACATACAGTGCACTCGCGGTAACGTGAACATCGCTTAACGTGAACAAGCTTTTGTTTACATTGATTACTCTGTAACGTGAACATACTCAGAAAGCTCTATAACGTGAAGCATTTTTTTATTGCATATGATTTCTTGTGTTGATGACACCACTGAAATTCATGATATTTGGCAAAAAAAAAAAAGTTTAAATCACAACCATTATTTTCTCGTGATTTCGTTTTGTTTTAGTTTTATATTCTAATAATTCAAATACCAAAACAATTTCATTTTCAAGCGTGTAAACACAGGTTTATATTGTAAAATTTTATACTTTTGTCATGAAGTTCAACAATCACTAAAGTGAACAATTTCGCTTACATGAACACCATTGGTTTTAATTAGTTCACGTTACCACGAGTGCACTGTACATATCGTCGTAAGAATAAAAGAACGCTGTATGAAAGTAGAACAAACAGACTTGTATTTTTCAAAACGCAGACGGCGTAAGTGAATTTCTTTTCATCACAGAAATCTGGGACCGGGCCCAATCGACGCGTATTATTTTTCTGATGAAAATTATGCTAAAAACGTATTTTTGATTTTTTTCAGTTACAGCGTTCTTTAATTCTTAGGACGATATATAGAAAAATTAATTTCACAAGAGTTGAATTTCTTTTGAAGAATGATAAAGAACGAGAAAGATGGACAACGAGACTGAAACCGACTATATAGTCATGGGTAAATCGAAAATTCGGAGAAGTGAACAGATGTCATCGGGTTACAGATATTTTAGAAAATATCTGCAGCGAATGCGAAACTGTGATTCCCCTTTTTGCATTTACGGGGAGAAAGAGAATATGATTGACGACGCAGAGCACTCCATTTTCGACTGCAGGCGCTGACATTGCTACCGAGCGGAACTGGTGTTCGAAGTCGGAACAATACAGTCGAAAATGTCGTTGATATTATGACAACAAAAATGGCAAACTAGACCACCGTTGCAGGATGCTTCAAACGTATCCTAAGGCAAACAAAATAAGAAAGTGCGGGTCCTGGACGCAGGACAACCGAGACGAAACTGGCTACCGTGCCAAAAAAAGAGTCCTCCTTGAAGTAATGCGAATGTCTTTCCGAAGTAGTATTTTTTATAAGACGGCAATGGCTCTTTCCGCAAGCTCTTAGGTGAGTCTCATACATGCTTTTCCTAATGTTAGAAAATAAAGTTCACTATGACATCGAGGAAGATATCGGGTTATAACAAAAATATATTTTTATTGTATTTAAACTGCATAACAAGAGTCTGAACACAATGTAACGATAATATGTTGAAGTAAAAAACCGTAGTGCGGGACGGCATAAAATTAAAATCTATTTTATTTTCATTGCGGAATTTCTTATTCTGTCAATTTTTGACTCTCTTTCTGATGTTACAATAGTTTTTAAATAATTGGCGGTGTTCACAACATTATTGTAAACAAAAAACTTGCTTTTGAAGTTTTTTTTTTAAGACAATTTTATAAAAATGTATGCACAAATAAATTAGAAAAAATGTAAACAAACAATGACAAGTATTGCCGTCGCCGTCTTCCCTTTTATTATGTTTATTTTTCTCTCCCGCAACGAGAAATCGCACCGCATCGAATACATTGTGTTCATTGGTAATGTAAAATAATTATTTTTTTATACTTTATAAGTTGAGGATACCGCCAATATGTTATTAGGACGATGGAAATTATAAAAAATACCTATTCCAACTACCAATATGCGGACTCCTACGAGACAAAATCAACTTTAGTCATATATGACGTTTTGGACAAATGCATTAAAAATTCATGTATGGCACGAAATAAAATTTAGCAACTGTCATCGATGATTACGCATTCACTATGACTTTCGCCACTGGGTCGGTTTCGTTTAGTTATAAGTCTAGAAAATTTTGTGCTGGTGTACAAGAGTGGTTTAGAGTACAATTTACAAAGCCAAACAAAGATTTCACAAAGAAAAATTTTAACGTATTACAATTATAAAAAATACATCTCGTACACTCAATTTGAAAGTGACACTTAAAATAGAGAAATAGAGTAAAAAGAGTTAAAATATTGCTTGCAATCTTTCTCTTACAGCATAAATTATAATAAAATTGTAGTATGTTGGCGGGTTTATTAGTTAATTAGTTTGTGGCTTTACACTGTGTGGCTTTCGTGCTGAGGGTGTTGAAATAGGAAAGCTTTTTAGTTAATAAAAATTAAATAAATTAAAAAAACTCATTGCATTAAAATATATTTTTATTTAAATATTTCAATTTAAATGTTAAATACAGTTAATGAGAAAAGAAAAGAAAAAACACAATTTTTGAATATTCCAAATTTTTTCGGCTATTGTTTATTTCTAAACATTCATCAATACCGTTGTTGTTTTCTTGTTATTGTTCTTGAAACTATTAGACCCATAATTACAACCTGCCGATAGTTAAAGGTAGGAATTTATTAGACGGATAAATTGCTTTTTGTTATTACAAGCCAACTTTAACCTAAAAGTAAAACAATCTTTCCAACAACTTTAAAAATTTGATAATTTTCTCAGGCTCATATCTTGCAAACCGTTCGGAATTTTGATTTATTTTCTGAGCAAAAGTTGTAGCTTTTGTCATGAAAAACAAAAATTGTGAAGATATAAAATCAAAAAAACTTCACCTTCATTGCCAAAATGGCAAAAAACGTTAACATATTCGATCTTTTTCTGTTAAGGTTCATAGGTAGAAAACCGTTCAAAATTTAAAGAAACAATGAACTACAAAAATTTACCCAAGATCTCAATAAACAATTTTCCTAAGAATGATTCTTAACACCGTTCAGGCAGCGTTCGACAGCGTAACCTGTTAGTATGTTGTCCAGCTCGTGTAATTACAATAGCCCAAAATTCGTTATTATTAACTTGGCTTGGTGAAGTTAAAAATGTTTTCCATATTTTATTTGTGTTTTGTAATGTTATCTTTTCATCTCCGTTTTAACTGGACCTGGACCGTCATGAACATTTCGCTCATTTGCGAGAAGAGTGGCATAACTCAAAAAACACATTTTTCTAATGCGGACTATTATTAAAAACATTTCTAAAAATTATATTTTTACTTCTTTTTTTCACTGAGTGGCGACCAAAAGTTTCTTGTACTTTTCCCATCATAACATTACAAATGTGTCAGTATAAAAAAATAAAAGTGGCAATTTTCCAACACACCGTAAGTCTTTAAAAATTTCTTTTATAACAACAGAATTATGTTGTTCCTTACTAAAGGGTGTTTTTTATAGAGTGTCACAACTTTTAGTTGGCATTGCTTTTTTTTTGGACCACCCACTTAACAGCTCTGAAATTTCAATACGAATCGACGTACACCAGAGCAACGCCTGCAAGTTGTTGAAATTTTTAATCAAAATTGACGCGGAGTTTGAATTTCCATTCAAAATTTTATTTTCCGATGAAACCCATTTCTGGTTAAATGGGTACGTAAATAAGCAGAATTGTCGCATTTGGAGTGAGGAGAATCCACAAGCTTTTGCCGAAATACCATTATATATACAGAAAATTACTGTTTGATGGGATTTATTGGCCCATATATATTCAAAAACGATGATGATCAGAATGTTGCTGCCACCGGTGAACGATATTGGAAGATGATTCGATCATGTTGATATTTGGTTCCAATTGAACGGAGCCACATGCCACACAGCGGGTACTACAATTGATTTACTCAAACAAACTTTTGATGAAAGCGAAATTTCACATAATGGCCCAACTAATTAACCCCATTGAACTATTTTCTTTGGGGTTATGCTAAGTCACTTGTCTACGTCGATAAACCACAAAAAATTGAACACCTGGAAATCAACATTAGAAGAGTTATCGGCGAAATACGGCTGCAAATGCTGCGAAAAGATGTAGAAATTTGGTGTTCCAGATTGCGCTTTTTACGCGCCAGCATTTATAATTAATTTTTTACGCGCAGAAATTGTATTTATACATTAATTTCATAAAATTTTCTTTTTAATAAAGCCCGTTATATTGATTAAAGAAAAAAATTTCATTGCTTTATTAGGATTTAAACTTGTTTCACTCTATAAAAAAATACCCATTACTTGTAAAAATGTCTGACTTTCATTTTTAAACTGTTCTCTTCTTCTTTCGATATTTTTTTTTTTTTTTTGCTTCTTTATTTGTCTTGAATTTTGTTTTTTTTTTTTAATAATTTGTAACTACTTATATAACAGCTTTTGGCAACCATTTTTCCCCTTTTTGAATTTGACTTTCACTAATTTTAAAAAGAAAATTTAAACAACAAGAAGTGAAAGGGATAAAAAATAAAATTACAAATTTTTGCAAATGCTAAAGCAGAAATTTATTTTTATAGAATATTTTTTGCAGTTGGTTTATAAAATGCTTAAGGATATGCTGTTTTGGACAATTTAATTAACATTTTGTTCAGCAAAGAGCTTTATTTTAAAATCAACTTATTAGCTGTGCATAGAACAAAATAAAAACCAAAGGATTTTTTATTACTCGTATATGGGTTAAACCATATCAACTCAACTTAAAATATGCCGTTTTTGAAATGACTGTCTCCGAATTTGCTAATTTTTGGTATGAATAAAGTATATCATAACACTAAGACAAATATAAAATTTAAGGGCACTGACACTTCTGGATCCGGAAATATGAGGTCTTGAAAATCGGAAAACAGTACAAAAATGCACAAAGTTACACTTACTTAATTGTAATTTTCTTGAAAAGTATTATAGCTACGCATATCGTAAAAGTCGCATTTGGAAGGGTATTAAATTACCTTTGATTTAATATGCGACATGATTTTTTCTTTGAAAAAGTCAAAGGTCAATTTTCTTTATCTCTAAGTCGGAAGCCTATATCTCCGAAAGCGACCTTTTTAAAAATTTGAAAAAAAATTATGCCAAAGATAGTTTCGATCTCTACGGCTGTGAAAAATTTCAGAGTGGAGGTATTTCTGGATCAAGAAATAAAAATCAAATCGCAAAAGAATGTGATTAAAACTAGTCTAATAGTGGTGGGACGGTATACGATTTTTCGATTTTGATTAGCTAGAATCGCTTATTTTGTGAGTTTCAACAAAAAAATACATAAGTCAAAAAGAAGGGATGTGGGATGGAGGCAAATGGCTCTTCATCGGGGTCAAAGGTTGGGTTGAAGGAGTAAAAGTCCACAAAAAGCTCCACAACTTCCCTGGATTAGCCCCTAGAGGGATAAAATGTAAGACCGACACTTACTAATATTTTACCCCCCAACTTTTTTCCGAACATAGCTACCCCCTATCACCAGTCCCTAAGGGGGCTCCATTTCAAAGTTTATAAAATTTGCTCCTACCACTCTAGAGAATGGGAATAGGGGTTAGGTATGTTCGGAAAAAAAGTTGGGGGTAAATACCTACCCCTACCTATATACCTATCCCCTATCTCTGCTCTCTAAGGGGGCTCCATTACAAAGTTACATTTTTATATAAAATTTGCTCCTACCACTCTAGGGAGTAGAGATAAGTGTTAGGTATGATCAGAAAAAAAGTTGGGGGTAAATACCTAACCCTACCTCACCCCTACCTACCCCCTATTTCCACTCCCTAAGGAGGATCCATTACAAAGTTTATAAAATGTGCTCCTACCACTCTAGGGAGTGGAGATAGGGGGTAGGTATGTCCGAAAAAAAAGTTCGAGGTAAAATATTAGTAAGGGTCGGTCTTACATTTTATTCCTCTAGGGGCTACTCCAGGGCAGTTGTGAAGCTTTTTGTAGATTTTTATTCCTTTAACCCAACCTTTGACCCCGATGACGAACTATTTGCCCCCATCCCACATCCCCCGTTTTTGTTTCATGTATTTTTTGTAGAAACTTACAAAATAAGCGGTTCCAGCTAATATAAATCGAAAAATCGTCTACCATTCCAGCACTATTAGACTAGTTTTAATCACATTCTTTTGCGATTTGATTTTTATATCTTGATCCAAAAATACCTCCACTCTGAAATTTTTCACAACTGTAGAGAACGAAACTATCTTTGGCATAATTTTTTTTTCAAATTTTTAAAAAGGTCGCTTTCGGAGATATAGGCTTCCGACTTATAGATAAAGAAAATTGACCTTTGACTTTTTCAAAGAAAAAATCATGTCGCATATTAAATCAAAGGTAATTTAATACCCTTCCAAATGCGATGTTTACGAGATGCGTACCTATAATACTTTTCAAGAAAATTACAATTAAGTAAGTGTAATTTTGTGCATTTTTGTACTGTTTTCCGATTTTCAAGACCTCATATTTCCGGATCCAGATGTATCAGTGCTTCCAAACTTTGTATTTAATTTAGTTCTATGATATACTATATTTCTACAAAAAATCATAAAATTCGGAGGGGGTAGGTTAAAACCATTGGTTGATTTGACTTGGAATATCCCATATAAGTAAATATGGATGTAATATTACATATAAAAGTAATTCCTTTTTTATGTGATTGTTGTGTAATAATGATACGATATAAATTTACCATTTAAAAACTAAACTTTTACTAAAAATAAGTACCCTGTTCTAAAGTGCTGCACATTTCATTTAAAATCGTTCTACATATTCAAACATAATTAGGTGGGACGGTTCAAGAACGAAATTGTAAGACGGTTAAGGCTCTCTAGAAGTAGATTTAACATGTAACCACTTTTAAAGTTTTTATCATGGTGATATTACTTGTAAGATGGTATCCACAATATAAAAAACAGAATGATTTTTATTGTTTCTTTTGAGACTTATGGCGTTTTCTTTTCTGGAAAAAAATTTTGCATTTAAAAAAAGTGACAATTTGAAAGCATTGCCCTCACCCCATTAAATTGCACTCTGTTTTATGCAAAAAAAAACATAAATAGTCGCTCTGTTGTTATATGTGAAAACAATTTAAATAAAAGAAAAAAAGAAATAACAAAAATATAAATATCTTAAATTTAAAAAAACGCTTATGAAGACTGTCAAATAAAAAAAATAAAAAAATAATAAAAATGACAGCTGTATCTCAGTTCATTATCTTCACCTTGTGATTTTTTTGAGGGCGAGAAAAGTTGAATTTTTACACTTAATGATGGCAATTTTTTTTTTAAAGAACACGCAACCAATTTTTTATGTTACAAAAGGTTAAAGGCAAACAAATTTTTAAATTTTTTTTTCCAGAAAAGAAAACGCCAATAATTGTTAAAAACACCCCATAGTGAAACTGAGTAATTCACAAAAAAATACAAAATTATATATACAAAAAGCAACAACAAACAAATAAAAAACAACTTTAAAAATAAAATTATAAGTTAGAGAAAAGAGTAGATCAGCTATAATATTTCCATCGCCTTCTTCTTAATTTCGTAATGGTTTTTAACAAAACTCAGCAGACATTCTCCAGCCTATACAATATTTTATTTATTTAGTTTTCTTTTGCTTTATTGTTGTTGTTGTTTTAGTTGTAGAAACAAGATTTTTTTATGATTTTTTTTTTGTTTGTGTATCTTAAATTTAATTTGTGGAATATAACACATATTTACTTGAATAATTTCTCTTAAACTTTTTTAATAATATATTCTAAATTTGTTTCTCTTTCCAGGTAAGGAATTGTTTTTCAATCTCCGCTAATATTTCTTAAATATTTTTTTTAATAAAAATTATGTAAAAGGTAAGACAGATAGCGATTTTTATTTCGTTATAATTATACAGATATATAAGACTATTTGTATATAATTAAACAATAATAGATAGGATATAAAAAAATTAAAAAAAAACAATATATGTATACTTATATCGCCAAATTCTTTTTGAGATATTTTTGAATATTAAATTTATTTTATATCGAAGAGAAATTTTATTTTATTTTTATTTTCTGCGTTTTTGAAGTTCTCACGTTAATTTTTTTTCTTGTGTTATTTAACGCCAGAACTAAATACTGCAATATTTTCTGACAGCCAACTGTTGACAAATAAATTTTATATTTAAATCGTCGACATAAAGTGTCACTAAAATTATTGTAAACAAAAAATACCGATAAAATGCTGTAAAATGGCAAATTTTTAATAACCATCAACAATGAAAAAAGTTGATAAAAAAAATTATACGAATTATCATATGCATACATAGTATGTATAAATTGTAAAAAAAAACCAAACAACACTTGAATATAAAATATCAGCTACAAAATTGACACAAAGCTTAACGTATTTGCTGTAACTACAAGCTCTGACATCTTGAAAAATGAAATATGAAAGTATTATTTCTTTCGGCGACTACCTCTCAGCGGTCTTCTGGCAAAAGCTCTGAGAGTAATTGATTGCCATGAAAAAGTTTCTTAAAAATGTCGTTCGGAGTCGACTTTAAACTGTAGGTCCCGGTACTCTTGGATCAAAATTAACACACACAACATGTGTGCTGTGAGTAGCTAGGCCATAACATGACACAGGGTTGTAATGACCAATTACACGGTGCTACAAATGAGAAACTTTTTTTTATACTTGGAAAGTGACCTAGTGTAAGTTGTAGGTCTTATTGAGTAGATCATAAATTAATTTTTAAAAGTTCGAAAACATCCTCAAATTTCGGAGTTATTCCGAAAAAACTATTTTCGGGTAGGTTCCAGTACTTATGAACACGTAACTCAGTTGATTTTAATCCGATTTTTAATTTTTAAACGGTTTTGGAAAGAAGAAATATGTGCCTTTTTAAATATGTACACATTTTGGCACATATATTAAATTTTTGCTGTGTTATTTTAATTTATATCCGATTTTAATTTTATTTTTTCAAAATTTTTTAACTTTGGCGCCATTTTTTTAAATTAGATTGTTTAGAAACATACCCTTATGTATATACTTCAGTAAAGCTAATTTGGTTCTGAGTTAAACAAGCTTCTAATAAATAAAATCGATTAAGAAATAAAGAAGTTATTAAGGTTTTTCAAAAAGTTAAAAAGTTTGTTTTTACAAATATGTATTGATCAAGATACTACGTTTTCTTTTTTTTTAAATTAGTCCCATTATTGGTGCCATTATGTCCACTTTCTGACTAATGTTTAGCCTTGACTATTCATTATTCAGGCTATGTTTAAAATCTTTAGCTTCAACCGTTATCAAAATATACATACATACATAACTGGCCTTTACAACCCTGTGTCAGGATTACGGCCTAGCTTCTCGCAGCACTCATGTTGTGTGTGTCAATTTTTATCCATGAGTACCGGGACCTACAGTTTAATGTCGACTCCGAACGACAGACTTGAGAAGCTTGTTCATGGCAATTAGTTACTCTCAGAGCTTTTGCCAGAAGACTGCTGAGAGGTAGTCGCCGAAAGAAATATTTTTTTCATATTTCTTTTTTTGAAGATGTCGGAGCCTGGAGTCGAACCCAGGGCCCATGTCTTAGTAAGCCAACACACTAACCACTAGACCACGGCGACTACAAAATATACAAAAATTATTATTTAGTTTGTATGAAAGATACCGCGCCAGGTCCAATTTTGAAGAATGACTTACCTTTTTGCAGTTTTGGTCTTTGAAGCAATCTATGTTTCAAATTCACGATATTGAGTTGTCAATACTGATTTACCATCTCATAATTGCGTTTTCTTTAATTTGGTTTAACATATCTTTATACCTATACATAGACTTATGTACATAAGAGCAACGCTAATAAATTGTTGATTTTGTTTATCAAATACTGGTTCTGTCTGTCAAATTTATTATTCAGTTCATCAAAAAGTCAATTTTTAAAACTTTATTAAAGAAATGCGGCCGCATATGCTGCGAAAAGTTTGTGAAAATTGGTTGTTTATAGTACGCTTTGTATGCGCCAGCCGCTGTCATATGACCGAAATTATATTTAAACAATACATGCTATAAAATTCTCTATAAACTAAAGCCTGTTTCATTGACATTAAAAGTATATTTCTTTGTTTTATTATGATTTAAACTTGTGTAAATGTAAGAAAAATCCACCTTTTATGATCCTTATTTCTCCTGTTTGGAATATAATTGAACAGTGTGGTCATGTAAAACAAAATATTTTGATATTCCACAAAAAAAAAAAAAATAAAAGAATAAAAAGGCAGAAAACAATTTTAAATATAATTTGGCTGACGTTATAAGCTGTTGATATTTCTCTGCATAGTTTTTACTATTTGATGGTTCAATGGCTTCTGTTGCAAAACAAATATCAGTTGTTGTTGCCGTAGCTATCAATGTTTATGCAGCTGCAGATAAACATCATATGGTGTTTACTGTGATGATACTCTTGCTCGTTTGTAATTTTTTACGATTTTCGTATACATTTTTTTTTGTCTGCATGAAAGAAAAAATTTCATAAAATTATTTCAAAATTTGCAGGAAGTACTAGTGAAGATATTGTGTGTGCAACAAAAGCTGAAGCACGAATGCTTTAAATATTTTGCTTAAAATTTAAACAATCAAGTGACATTTCTACAAAGATTTAAGCTGGTCTGTTACAAAAAAAATATATTTATGAGAATCTCGTAGAATACGAATTATGAATAGAAAAATGTTTTTATGATGCCTATTAAAGGTCTGCACGGGTATGTTTGAAACGATATTCAAGACATTCTAAAAATTTCAAACACACTTCCAACTCTAATTCGTAAAAGCGAAACGAATAAAACAAACATAAAAAGTGGTTGTTGTCGTTAGAATGTAAATAATGAGAGAATAGAATAGAGAATGGAATGAATAAAGTGAATAGAATGTCTTGTTTGTAATATGATAGAAAAGAATTTCTTGTACTGGTATTATAAGTACTAAAGAACTGAATAATAAAAGTAATGAACTGAATAATTTTTCATGTTATTTTTCTTTATTTTTTTATATTTTTGGCTTAATTTTTAAAAATACATACATACATATTTACAAAAACTTAAAAAAAAAATTATAAATAAATTACATATTCAAAAAGTGATTAATTTTTTTTTTTTGCCTTTAAATGCTTTAATATACACACACTATTCTTCTTTCTAGATTTCAGTTTGTTTGTTTTCATTCGCTTGTTTGTATTACAAACTATCGCGTCTACTTCAATACATGCTTTCATTCACAAAGGAAATTCAAGACATTCAAGACATTCCAAGACATTCGAATGTCTCTATAATAATTTACAGCCTGTTTCTAGAACAAGAATGGTATTTGACATTCGTCTTTTTATATGAGAAACACTAACAAAAACACTCAAATTTATATGAGAAACACTAACAAAAACACTCAAATTTGTTAGTGTTTCTCATATAAAAAGACGAATGTCAAATACCATTCGTGTTCTAGAAACAGGCTGTTAGAGTTATGAGAGTAAATTTAGATTTATTCTATTCAATTCTATTCGGTTTTTGAGGCTGTTCGTTTCGTTTCGTTTCGTTGGCTACAAAACGAATAGAATGAATATTTGTTTCTATGCTTGAATGTACTCTCAATTAGAGTACACTTCTCGAATCATTCTAAACTGGCAGAAAAGCAAAACATTCATGCAGACCTTTAATGCCTATCCTACTCACATAAGCTACGGCAACCTCTGCAAGTAAATATATTATTTAATTAATTATTTTTTTTAATAAAAAGTTCATTACTTTTAAAAAGTTAAATTCTCTCACACCTACTTAAAAGCATATTTGCTTATTTAATAACTTCAACTGTTGAAAAAACAATTGGTGATGGTAAGATGCAACTTTTGATTTGAAATTATTTAATGCATTTGAACTTAGTCGTCTATTCAATTATTATTCAAAGATAATAATTTAAGCCAAACTTTACACTTTTTACATTAATTTGAAAATCTAACAAGAGACGAAAAGATAGAGTTTTACTTTGTTGCAGCACTTATATGAAAATATAAGGAGAGTTGATGGAGTCTATGAATATTAAGATTTCAGGCCACATCTTCACACATTTATATTTTTATTTCAATTTTATAACTAAAATTATTTTGTAATGCTTCACTACAAGCCATGGCTTGACATGTGTATGCTCCAACGCAAACAGTTTCATATATAAAAGTATATACCCGCATGAAAAACAAGTCTCTTTCATTCTGTCTTCGGCCAGAACTACTCTAGAAGCTAATAAGTGGCTAGAGAAATGTCGGGTTGTTCATTTTGGGGTTTAAGACCGCCGTGGCGGTGTGGTCAGCTGTCAAATGCTAAATATGTGTCATCTAAAGTGTAATTTTACAGCCTATTTATAAAAGACGAGTAGATTTAGACGTTTGCCTTTTTATATTGAAAACACTAAAATTTTTTATTTGTGTACGTATAGTATTACTTTTTATATAAAAGAGAAAAGTTTGAAACAATTCGTTTTCTAAAAAGAGACTGTTAGAGCAAGGTTTGTCGCTTTGGAGTGTGAATAGTTTAGCAACCGAGGAATATGGAAACACAGCTAAAACTTTTCCTATAAAAGTGGTGATTCTAACGCCATATTTCGGGGTGATTATAGTTGCTGTTGTTGTAACAGCTCTGCTGTTGTTAAAAGTTGCTAACTGGGAAAAAATGTGCCGGTTTGTACAGCTTTCGCTTAGCTAACAATCCGTGGCCGACTGGGAGTCTGTGCGTTCCCGAGCGTAGATCCGATTGTTGTGATAACGAAGTGATTATAGTTGTTATTATAGATGTACTGTGCAAGGAATTAGTAATAATAAGATACTGAAAATATTTTACATATTATCAAGCCTGTACAATGTAGACACTGTTGAAAATATCGCTTCTGTTACTAAAAGTATTGTGCACAACTCGAATTTTTTCAATTCTAGGGCGTTTGTCAGCAATTAAGCATATTTTATGGGTTATTATACCATATTCAGCATTTAGATTTATTTATGTATAGATTATGTATACGAAGTTCAAATAAAGCAAGTAAATATACTGTTTAGGTATTAAATCAACAAGATTTTAATGTTGATGTTTTACACAGAATTTTTTGCAGCGATTAAAGTCGTTTTGCTCTTGATGGTTACGTCAAAAAGCAAAATTGTAGCATATGGGGCTTGAAGAACAGAGAAATGATCTTGGAATAAGCACTACATGTGGAAGAAAGTATTCAATTTTCTCTGCCAATGCCCTGCCCTAAGGTTTGAGTGAAAATCAACTTTATGTAAATCGCGTTTCGATAATAGTGTGAAGCTAGCTGATGTGAGCATTATGAAGTTTATGAATCACATGAACTGGATATGGCTTGGGGATGCATCAATATAACGCGAGAGTACTAATTGGATCTTTTGGATCACCATGAAAACCAACCAACCAATAATCCTCGGCATGTGATTGTTTGGTCTGAATAAGGTTCTGGAGGTATCACTGAGTTGTAATTTCTTTTCAAAATGAAGCTCGAATAAGTTTGTGTCGTAAACGACTTTTATTGGTTTGCATTGGGACATAATGAACTAAACGATAGGTGGTTTAAAGCCACACAAAACGGCCGATCTTGGTTTAATTGAATGGTAATTTTCTTTCTTTAACTGAGAGTGCAATTACTGTATCATAACCGACTTTTGTTGGCTTGAATTTAAGGAATATGAATGCCAATTACCTACAAAGATAATGTGATTTGACGCCGTTTAACTTCTTTGTGGGACTGTGTTAAAGGCACGGATATACCTTGCGCAATGTACGAAGAAATGTGTGAAAACTACTTTAAAAGAATCAATTATTTTTATCAATCGTTCAATACCTTCAATAATTGTACCATACTGACAAAGACCAACCATTATAAACTAAATAAAGTTTTCATTGACATCTGAGCTTCATGTGTATTTTTTCTAAACGGAATTGAGCTCTGTGCTATTTCTGTATATTTTGTTCCAATATACATAAGTATAAGCACATATTAACTGGATATATGTTACACTTAAAAGAGTAAATGATAAAAATACACACATTTTGTAGCTTGAAATTGTGCCGAATTCTTTAAGCAACTAATTTCGTGTGTCCAGTCCATCAAATAACCATATCAGCAGCAACACCTGCTTTCAAAAAAAGAAAAAAAGTATTGCAAAGAAGAAGTGAAATGATTAAAAACTGTATTGATTTCAATCTTATTCCTCTGAATTTAATTCACAATTTGTTTTTTCTAAGGCCATTACTCAGGGGAGTAAACGCCTACTCATACCCCTTTTACAGGGATTTTAACCTGGGCTGCTTTGTGTTTTATTCGAGCGCTCTAACCACTACACTACGCCACCCGCTTTAATGAAACACAAATACACTTTAAACCTGTTTGCAATAAAGAAATTGATCCAAACAACAGACAGTACAATTACAAATATCATCACAAACGTTGTGGCAACATAATGTGTGGACTAGTCGTGTGCCTATTCAATAAGCAGCTACTATTAGAGGGTAGTAAGAGAGGTCAGTAAATAAAACATCAATGCAGTAAAAGTACCAATAGAGTACATTGTATTTGCACATACACGTAGAAGAAGAAATTCATTATAGGCTAGAAGCTCCATTTATTATCTGCATATAAATGTGATGCAAATAAAAAAAATATTTAAAGTTCAAATAGTAAAGAAGAGTATATACGAGAATATAATGTATGAAAAGTTTTTTTTTTTAAATACGAGGCATATTTTGTTTCATACTGATTGTAAAGCATTTCCTCTCGCTGTAAAAGTGACAGTTTGGGAAATAAAAAACAAATCTGTGTTGGTTTACTTTTATAAAAAATAAAACTTTCTTGACTTATCTTACATATTTTTTTTTAATTCAATTATTTTTTATAAAAATCATCTTATATTTGTGTGAATTAAAGAAAAATAAACTTTTATTTACATACATACAGGGATGCCTGCATTTTGGTAAGAAATTGTCTTGACAGTTCCAATTTGGCAGCCGAGAATTGGAGACGTGACAAATTTATTATGGAAAAGTATTCTGTAAACCAACGTCTTTTAATAGTTAAAATATTTGATCAAAGTCAATCATCGATTACTCTGATGATGAGAAATTTACGTGAAATTTTTGAATGATATCAAAGAAAAAGGGACTGTAGCTGATAGGCCCAAGCATGGGTCACAACGTACTGCAGGATTGGTTGAAATCATTACTGCTGTTCAAGAAAGTGGTAAAAACAATCCATCAACCACAATTCCACGCCGTGCTCAGGAGCTTGGTCTTCAAAATACAACTTTGGGCACAATTTTGCCTAAAGGTTTGCATTTGTTTCCATTTAACATTCAGTTGACACAAGAGCTTCTCCTAGAAAATCAATTACGCCGTCATACATATGCCAATAGGATGCTACAGCTCTCCCATGCATCCATTAAAAGTGACAGTCTTGTGTGCAATTTGGTCAGGAGGAATCATTGGACCCTACGAGTACTGCTTTGAAACTGAAAACTGTGTAACGGTAATTGTCAATATGGAGCGATACCGTTGTATGTTCGAAAACCTTTTAACTCCACAACTGCTTGCTTTGAGCCTGTCTAACATGTGGTTTCAACAAGACGTTGCCACATCGCCTACTGTCAGGATTACAGTGGAATTACTGCGAAACCTATTTCTACAACAAGTTATTTCAAAGGATTGTGATACTGAAGAACCTCCACGGTCACCTGCCCTGAACTTCTTTTTGTGATCATATCGGAAAAGCAAGGTTTATGCAAACAAACCAGAAACGTTGGAGCAATTCAAACAAAGTATGCGTGATGAAATTAATAAAATACCGCGTAAAATGTGTGAGAATGTAATGAAAAATGTGATCAAAAGTGCTCACATTTGTGAAGCTAACAGAAGCGGACACTTATACTTATATTCCATACATAATTGCGGACATTAAATAAAACATTAATCAATATATGATCCATCCCCTTTCATTTAATCCAAAATTATAAAGTAGTACACCTTCCCGGCAAACAGCCTGTATTACAACATCAAAGTGTATGTAAGATCTTTTGGTGAAATCAAAACGGATAAGGGAAGATAAGATATTTATATCTGTTTTATTATAAAAGTAGTTAAAATAAACACACGAGAAAAATACAGTATTAAACAAAAGTAAAGAAGAAAACCAACTGCTTTCAAAATTAGTAATGTCATGCGTTATTTCCTTCACGTTCGAGTTAATCTAGATGATCACATAATATATCTTCCGATGTGAAATTCTTATAGAAATCTCATTATACTTTAAAATGTTGTTTGAATTGTTGTACAGTCCATAAGGGTCTTTAGAAATTTGTTTACAGAGATCTTGACAGACAGTGTTCAAGACCAAAATGAAACTGTTTAATTGTACCATCGCCTAAAGCTTCGTTCTACTCATTTTCATACGCTTGTTGTCCTGGACTGAGATGGTTGTTTAATCCAATTGGGAAAAAATAAAACTAAAAAGAAAAATAAATAAAATCCAAAATGAACATTATTAACACCTTCTAATCTGAAATGCACATTGAATTACATTTGAAAATAAAAAAAATAAAAAGTGTCATATTTAAACAAATTTGCATACTCAAAAAATCACGAATAAACCATGAAAAATTTCTCAAATTATCTTACAAAAACTATTGCAAAGAAAATTATTCATTTTTAAAATTAAATAAAAAAGAGTTCCCCTTTTAACATCTTTTCACTTTTCCTTCCTTAATTAGTGTAAAAACTTAAGAAAGCTAAAACTACTATTTAAGAAGCCACTTTTTACTGCCAAAAAAACATTTTTTTTTTTGTGACGAGAAGACAAACTGTAGAAAAAGGTAGCAAACTAACAAGAGAATTTAAATGTTCTGAATTAAAATAAGAAAAAAGTTTTTAATGAAAACGTAAATGCAAGACTTTTATGTATTTTACCCTCCTCTTTAATTAAACACCCACAAAAACTGTAGCTTTTCAAATAGGCGAAAACCTGCAAATCAACGTAATTATTTTATAAAAGTTTTATTAAATGTTGGAAAACGAAAATGAAATATCAAATATAATGAATTGAGTTTTACTTTACGATTTTATTTTTACTTTAAGTTAAGGTTAAAAGTAAACTTTTTAATTTAGTTTTAGATTTCTTTTTTTGTTCTACAAAATATATTTAAATGACATTTCTCACTTAGAAAATACAAGTACGTAACGAAAGTTTAGTTTTAGAAATATTGTAATTTTGGGGAAAAAATATACACATAAAGTGGCAGTAGAAAAATTAAACATCACCGGATGTACTTATATATTCATAAAAATAATTTTGATAAATTAAGGGTGTATAGTGCATTTACAGTTCATTTCTGTCGAATGATACTTAGAGCTTTCTCAAAGTCCTCTCTGTAAATGTGAACCTTCTAATGATTTCAGGCGAAATTCGGGAAACCGTATTGATGTTTTTTAATAAAAATCTTTTGCAACATTTTTCACATGCCGACCATTTCGGAGTCACCGTAGTCTAGTGGTTAGTGTGCTGGCTTACTAAGACCAGAGCTCAGGGTTCAAAACCCAGCTCTGACATTTTCAAAAAAAAGAAAAATAAAAAAATATTTCTAGTATAGCAGTTTTCTGGCAACAGCTCTAAGAGTAACTGAAGCCATGAACAAGCTTCTCAAATTTTTCGTTCGGAGACGACTTTAAACTGTATGTTTCGATGTTCTCACGAATAAAAATTAACACACACAATATGGGTGCTGTTAGAAGCTCGGCTGGGGACAATCTCCAAGTAATTCTCACACAAAGTCGAGGAAACGATGATGGCATCTTATAATTTTATTGGCATGTATTTCAAGAACAAATGAATATTTCAGCAATTTTTACACATCATTGACGCCATGGTTGCACTTTGAAAATTCACCCGATGATGCTCAACAATGCTAAAGTTTGCAAAGCATGTTTAATTAACCACAAACGAGCTAAGTTCTACTAAAGCAATCAAGGCCTTTGCTTATATCCATCTTCCATATAAATAAAAATCAATGTTGATCGCATCAGTTGACAACGGCTGACCCGTTTCCAACTTAGGTTTTTACGGAAAGAAAATTTTGAACTGCCCACTCTTACGCCCACTTTTTTGATTTACCTTAAATCAGAAAAATTGCTCCATCGATTCGACTTTTATTTCGAATGTTTGTATTAATCATTTTCAGTTTTCATCGAGAGAAAAGTTTCCCATGCCTACTTTTACGCCCACTTTTTCTATTTATATAAAAATCGGAAAACAGTTGCACAGACTTAACTAAGGTTTTTAGATAACTTCTTACTGATAAAGGTTTAGACTTAAAATTAGTTTAAGCCCATTTCTTAAGGCCTATTCTATCCTCTGTATTTACTCTTAGAAAACTAAATTCATTGGTATTACTGGACTCTACTTCGTAGGGGCAGTGAAGTATTCGAGACTCATTAATACGAAAAAAAAAATAAATTAAAAATTGAAAATTAAAAATTTAATAAAAAAATTTAAAGCGAAAAATTAAATAATTTGTAAAAAGAGTTAAAAAATAATCTAAAATGTTCTTGAAAACAATTTGCCTACCAAAAATTAAATCAAGCGATTAACAAATAACTATACTTTTAACAAATAACTAACTTGAAGAAGCCCTTCTGTTATAAAAAAATAATGAACCATTTAGTGCTCAAACTGTCTGTGGTATTCCGTTTATAAAACAATTAATTATTTCGAGATTTAATATAAAATTCAATTATTATTATTCATTAGATGTATAAGTGTATTCTGTATAAAAGTATAACACATTTTATAGAGAATTTTCTACTACAGCATATGGTTGTTCCCATCTGCTTGTTATTCTAAATCTTAACGCCATTTTTCAGCATAAACAACACACACGTACAAGAAAGTGTATGCAATTGTGGTATTTATGGTTAAATTCTTCATATTTGTATGATGTTCACGCGTTCTTATTTTGCTGTAAAGAAAAGCGGTTTTTTTCTTATGCACAATTCGTTTAGTTTCGTTTTTTAGAATGTTTTTTTTTCTTCTTTCTTTTGATTTAAATTACTATAGATATTTCAGATCGTTCAGGGTGCTAGTTTTTTTAATACAGTTATAAACAAA
Source organism: Metopia argyrocephala (assembly GCA_963576795.1). NCBI lineage: Eukaryota > Metazoa > Arthropoda > Insecta > Diptera > Sarcophagidae > Metopia > Metopia argyrocephala. The sequence continues at coordinate 25,943,741 of OY756208.1, forward strand.
AAAATAGTACATCTTAATAAATATTTGATGAAATTTATAAGTAAACGGGCCAATATTATTTGGTGAAAATTAATACTAGTGTTTAAAAAATTTTACTAGAAACTGTTAAAAAATGTTTTGAATTCGCTAAAATCTTTTCACTGCATACAATTCTAAATGGAAAGCAAACAATTTGAAACAATAGGATCAACAGTAAACAAAAAAAAAAAAAAAAAAAAAAAAAAAAAAAAAAAAAAAAAAAAAAAACAATAGTATTAGAGGCACTATTTGTTGGGTTCATTATATTGACGTAATAAATTTATATAGAAAAAGCGTGGAAAGTTGTTCCAATTACTCGTATGAGTCTCAAATGTTTAGAGAACGAATGAAAATGAAGGCCAAAAGAAATCTAATGGATGGTCCCATAATTTTGGCAATGACAGACCAATTTCAAATAAACCAATGCATTTAAATAAAAAAATTTAGGAAACAATAAAAAAGTTGATTGAATTTTCTTCTCGTTAAACTCAAGAGACTTGTTATTTTGATAACAGGAATTATTGATTTAATTTAAAATTAATTGATAATAATTGAATTTTTGATTTATTTTGTCATTAGTAGATAGCTTTTTTCTTCTGTGTACTTAACAAACAGATGAACATCTAGTTCAGAGCTTTTGCATTCCGATATGATAATTAATTTTTTTTATAAAATTATAAGAACAAGTCTAATAGATCAAAAGATATTAAGGAAATTCATTAAGAAGTGGAAACTAAATGTTACTCACAAATGCCCATAAGAATCTAGATCCGCTTGTAACACAAAGAACGTTTAGCTTTAAACAATGATGTTTAATTGCCAATTTCAAATACTGCATTAAATGAATTACAACCTGTTTTCAATGCACTTTATTGTGACTTTTCTGACAAGTTATTCAAACAGTTGTTCGGTATAAACAAAAATTAAAAAAATTTTGGAAATATTTTTGATAGACAAATTTAGCAGCAGTAAATTTTAATGGAATATACGAAACATCAAATGATTATTATCAGAAAATCAATTCTACTCTAGTTGTGATTGCCAATGTTGCCTATGTTCAGTACATGTCAAAAAACTAAAACGAAACAGCGTCATAAAACAGTGAACATACTCAGATAACGACCTGCACCTCTGACTTTTAATATGATATTTGTATGGTAAATAAATAATCATTTTAAATGAGCACGATTTTAAAACTGATGTGATTTTTCGTAAAATTATATGAAAAATCATGGAAACTAACGCTACAAATCTCGTGATAGAAATTTACTATTAGTGTTTATAACGTACTTGTAAATTAATTTTTTTTTTTTTTTTTTTTTTTACAAGAAAGAATCTTGAGAATATTTTTTATATCTATTTTTGTGGCTTCACCTTCACTTTTCTCTAATACAGTATAAACGTGCAATATTAGTTGGTCCGTTACTGTAATTATCTTGCTGTGGTTGGTTACGGAGTTAGTGTGTGAAAAAAGAAGAATAAAAATTACTTCAAGCCTACAATGGCAGTAATGTGCTGTAATGAATTTAACGTAAAATAAAGCTCAGAAAAAAAAAATAATATAAAACTTACAAAGACTTTATAATGTAAAGAAAAGAACAAAAAGTTACAAAGATAGCGAAATTAAAATGTATAGAAAATTATAATACGAGCCGAATATAACTAAAACAATAGGACAAAATATAAAATTTATTTTAATTTGTCAAGTAAGTATGTTTAAAAGACCGAAGTTCATGGTCTTAACTCTAGGAATAATAATAAGTAATAATAAAAAATAAACTTCGATATTGAATCCCTTTTCTATGACACTTTGTTCTTAAAATAACTAATGATTTTGCATTTAATTTGCGGATAAGAATTGGAACAACAAAAATTTACAGAATAATAAATAATAGTACCAATAAAATAAAATTTTTTATAAATATGAAGAACAAATTTATTTACTTATTTACTGCTTAAATTTGCACGTATTGATGTCGAAACGCGCATAAAGATGCCACAAGTAGACATTAAATTTGCAAACATTTGCATTGAAACGTGTCGTTTCCCAGCATAAGTTTCTCGTTATAGGCATGAATTTGTTGAAAGGCTATATATTCATGTATGTATGTATTTATAGGCTATTTAAGAAGATAAAATATTTGTATAGATATGTTAAGTCTATAAGACCATATTGATATGCACGTGTAACAAAAAAAAAAAAAATCTTTATGGCATACAATAGACTCTCACAAATTTGAACAACTTCGTTTCTTGAAACATTTTTAATTTTCGAAAATTTTTAATTTTTAAAAGTTTTTTTTCTTCTTAATATGCTGGAGGTCAGAAGTTCGAGCCTCTTCATTTATGATCAAGGCAAATCATTAGTAACAAAGTGAGCGGAATTGAGCCTTGGCGATTGAAGTTCATTGCTTATCTAGAAAATTTATTATTTCATTTTGACCTGGGTCAAGGCCTAGATCCACTTGAGTAATGTATAGCATTTAGTAGCAAGAAATATGCATATCCGTTTTCGCTTTTGAGATTCTGAATTGGTAGAGCAATTAACAACAAGCACTAAAACTTCCGGTAACGAGTTATTTTCTTCAAAGAATCGAATGATCTGCAAAGTAGAAAACTAAGAATCTGACTTTCTAATTAAGATCAATACCCAGGAGTAAACTCCTACAACATGCAGTACATTGTATTGGAATGTTGACTATATAGATAGATAGATGCTAAGCGCCTTATGTCAATGGGACAAATTGATGTCAATTTGATCACTCACAGGTGAGTGTTATACCTTCACCTTTGAATGATGCCCCATCTGGATGCTGAATGTTAGTGATGAGCATCTTTTATGTAGATTAGCTGTTATCTTTCCAGAAGGTGGCGCTGTACTTCTGATCATTCGTTTCTTGGTGGAATAGACTGGAAATGTCAGGGAGCGGTTCCGTCAAGATGGACTTCTTTATTGATTAAGCCTTTTCAATATTTTGATCTTCATAGCCAAAGGTAATGTGTTTTATACGTTCCTGTGGCATCTTCACAAAAATTATTACATACATATCATGGTGCGGGTGTTTATGTGCTCTATCCGCCATATCATATTTTTTATATATCTCGAGTTAATGAAGCCACTGTAGGTTTTCAACCTAATATTTTTCAAAGTCTGCAATCCGTTTTCGAATATCTCGTCCAGTTTCGCAGATAAATAGCCGAAAAGAGATTGCTGATTTTAAAAATTTTGGTTTCAACAATCTAAAGTGCCATCATTAACTCGAGATATGTAAAAAGGCAGATAGAGCACATAAACTCCCGCACAACGATATGCATGTTAGTCCAACTTTAAACTCGGATTCGTTACCAATGTGAGAAGTCATAAATAAGTTGTACGTATATATGTATATGTATATGTACATCAATATAAACTTAATCAATAAACTTATCGCGGAGATGCCCTACTTGGTAATTTAATGCAATGAACACATAAATAGAACGTATTTCAAAACATTTTATGGAATAAAATACAGTCAATTATTACTTTTCTTTAATACATTGAAATCCCAAGTTATATTTTTGAACTGTTCAAGTTTATGACAGTCTACTGTAATATATTAGAACAAGTGTTCTTGTTCATATTATTGCCACATGCATACATACATACTCGTGCATACATAAGCCTCTAAAGAAACTAGAAAGAAGGTTAGTGGAGCAGAAGCCTTTTGTATAAGAAACTATAGGATTATAGAATTGTATACAATCTTTGTTTTTTTTAATGCTGCTGGCTTTAAAAATGTTTTTCAATAAGGATTTAATTTTTTTAAATTATATTTTTATGAAGTGTGCGTGTGTGTGTTTCTTATATTGCGATTTAATTACTTTGTGTTTAGGAAATCGTAAATGTAAAAATATCTTCAAAAGTGTTGATAAGCTTAAAAAAAAATTTAAACAATAAAAAAATCTTAATGAAAAACAAATTCCAGTGAAATTAAAATCGAATGGTGTTTGAAGACAAATAAAATTTATTTTATGAATTTGATATTCCAAGAATTTATGTTATTGGTCATTAAGTGAATAAATAAACAAAAAAGTAACGAAACCTTTTCATAATTGAAAATGACAACGATTTGAAATTTTAATCAATTTCAAAAAAAAAAAAAAAAACAGGAAGACAAACTTTAATATCCTTAACTTATGTGTATTGGCCTTGACCAATGCTTTTGCTGATTTGTTGTTGTATCGTTCAGTTTTTTTGTCAAGTCCATATACATACAACATACAAAACTGGCCTTTACAACCCTGTGCCAGGATTACGGCCTAGCTTCTCGCAGCACTCATGTTGTGTGTGTCAATTTTTATCCATGAGTACCGGGACCAACAGTTTAATGTCGACTCCGAACGACAGATTTGAGAAGCTTGTTCATGGCAATTAGTTACTCTCAGAGCTTTTGCCAGAAGACTGCTGAGAGGTAGACGTCGAAAGAAATATTTTTTTTCATATTTTTTTTTTTTTGATGTTGATGTCAGAGCTGGGTGTAGAACCCGGGGCTCATGTCTTAGTAAGCCAATACGCTAACCACTAGACCACATATGTATGTACTAGTATGTTTATACCAACTCCTCAAAACTTTCTTACAGTTTAGATTGTTCCACGGTGTAACACAATTTCTATTCTGTATTTGACATATTTTTCTTTTTCGTTGTCGTTAAGAAAAAACATCATCAAGTTGTTGTCTGTTGATCACTCAAGGGCCAATGTTATACCTTCACCCCTGAAAATTATCATCAGCAATTGCCCCATCTGTTGATATTTTGTTTGTTAAGAACTGGTAAGGCTTTTGGATAAGATGTTGTTCATAGGTTTTGGTTCTTGATTTTTAGTTCTGCCGTTTTAACCAGTAGATGGCGCTTTCTCCAGATCATTTATTTGATGACTCATAGGTGGTTAGAGTGGAATGTCAAAGGGCAAATTATTTTGTGATGGACTTCTTGGAACTGGAGGAGGGAACCTCTTATATATTTTAATTTAATTTAAAACTTTAAAAATGCCTCACAAATTTTTGTTTATCATATTCTCCAGTGCTGGGGCTCGGTTGCTTGGTGTTGTAAGCGAGTGCTCTAACCACTACACTATGCCATCCTCCCTCTAGCGCCCAAATTTTTTTCTGGATTAAAAAATTTTTTCTGGGTTTGACTTGTTGTAAATTGAAGGATATTTAAGCAAAAAATTTTTTTTGTTGTCAGATCGGGAGTTATAGCGTCAAGACTCATTTTTGGACTTCCCTGAATTAAATAAAGTACAAAAAGAAAGCTAAACATCATTTGGAAAGGGAGTAAGTGAGCATTTAATTTAACCCGTCTGCAGGCGGTTTTGGGCACTAGAGGGTTAAAAACAAAAATTTGATACGTTTACCACGTGTAACTGTTTATCATGTGTTTCTAAAGGTTGTATTGGTTAGTTCATGTACAAATTACTTTTATATGACATGTACTTGCAGTGTTCATAACAAAGTCGTTTGCTGCCTAGGGCCTCAAATTTCGTCGTATTAATTTTTACCCAAATATTACAAATTGTACTATTCATAGCGCCTAAAACTTGGAGTATAATTTGTCTAGTTCTAGATGGGGCTATGAGAGAAATTAAAGTTATTTCCCACGCTTAGTTGATACTATTCTTTAGCGGAAAACCGCAATACTTTGTTGCCTAATTTCAGATTTACACATCTTGTATTTTAATTGTGAACGGATTTGCTTCAAGGTGAAGATGGTATATTTAGACCTGATTTAAGAAAATATAAGTTTCTTAGAGTGTATCTCGCATGGAAAAGTTAGTTATGTTCGAATTTGGAAATGAAGCGCCAATGAAAGCGACAACAACATTGAAATGACAAATAAAAATTTCAAAGCCAAACATACTCGTAATAGTGCTGAATATAGAACACGATTTTAAGAGAACAAAGGAAAAATTATTTAAAGTTTGAGTTACTGAATTGTTTTTCAAAGTCTTCGGTTTAGAGCAATTAATCAATATTTTTAAAGTAATAATTTTAAAGTAATAATTTAAAAATTTTGATTAAAAAAATAACTTAGAAATAGTTACAAAACTTTACGCGTTAACTGATAGCACTACTGAGATTTAATGTGTTTTTTATCATAAATTGCATATCTACTTGTAATAAGTATTGCATAAATTAAGGCGATTAAAACTGATAGTTGATTATGCATTTCCTAATGGCAATAGAATGGAAGAGAATTCTAATTCTTTTAAAATGTTTTTAATCTTCCAGCATTAGCGTTTTATTATATGCCACCAGTAGTAAAAACTAAAAATATCAGCAACACATAAGAAATGCTCATACAATAGTGGTTGTAACACTTGTAACAGAATTTATGGCGCTTGGTAGAAATAAGTAAATGCAGCTGAATATCAAACACATACTGTTTAAAGACTTTATGTAACATAAGATACAGATTTTTTTTAAATAAGTATGTACGAGTTGTTTTAAATTGTGTAATAAAGATAGAAATTTTTGCTATTTTTTTCGAATAAAGCCATCAATAGTTAGAAACAGAGAATAATATTGATATGGAAATAAATTTAAAGGGAGACCTATTTTTTTTTTCTATGAAAGTAGTTAAACAACTAAAAAGAAAGAAATAAAAATTATATTTTTTCTGGCAAAAAATGTAAAGACAAAAAAAAAAAGAGAGAAAAAAAGCTGAAAAAATATAGGGAAGAAAAAATAAAAGCTTCTCTAATATTCTTTTAACGCTTTATAGCATAGGTCGGCAAAATTGATTTGTAAATGTGTTAGAAAGAAAGATAACTGAACTTACATATCACTGTGCATGAACTAGGAACTTTCTTTTACGGCTGAAGAAATCATATTGGGTATATCTAATTCGGGTGTGCAAAATTCAATAGTGCTAACCGTTTTCTGAAGGAAGATCCTAAAAAAAAATTTTTATATCTTACTTTTTAGTTTAGAATTCACATTTGTTATGATAATTTAAGACATTTTGTTTGATATTATTAAAAAAAATGCACCTAAATGTCTTAAATTAAATCTAATATGTTTAGAGTTTCATAAAAATTTTCCAATTAATCTAAAAAATAATTTTAATATTCAAAAATAATATACAAAACATCCGATAAACATGTGCACTCGTCAGCAGTTCGTCAGCATTGACGAATAAAACATTAAACAACATTTGTCTCGTAACGCAATACATTCCTTTAAGTGTTTTTGCAAAAAAAACATATGCAAAGAGATTACAAAATGAAGGAGCATAAGAATACATGTGAACTCTCTCAGCTCAATTGAGCTATGAAATGCCGACCTATGCTTTAAAGCCTGTTTAGCTGAACGTTAATGTAGCTGTGACGTAATGGAAGTAGTGTGGGTACGTGTATGTAGTATAAGAACATAAATAAAAATCACATTAAAAAAATTCTAAAATCATTTAAATACTTTTGAAAATTTTTCTAAAGCTACTTTATCTATAATTTTAATTGAAAGAAAATAAAAGAAAAGATTTAAAATAATCCAAAAACATTTAAGCTATATTTACACCATCTAAGTTACTCATCTGATTATAACAGATTATAACAGTTACAACTGAGATGGCAGTAATTTTGAAAGTAGAAAATGTTATATTTTTAACGGAGATCAGGCAATAACAATAAAATTTAAATTAGATTTTCAATTAAACCATCTGAGTGTATCTGAGTGCGCTTCTGATCAGATGAGAAACTTATTTTTTTTTTTGTGTAGTGCGATATAAAATCACTGGTGAGAAAGCGGCAATAAGTAAAGCCTAAAAGGACAACAGTGTTCAAGTTAAATGTGATATACGGCCTGCATTGAAACATTAGATTTTTCCAAAGAAAACATAAAAAAATAAAGTAATATCGTCGTCCGGGAATTTACTTGATCTGTCGGCCATTTTATACATCTCGAGTTAATGATATCACTTTAGATTTTTGACACCAAAATTTTTGAAATCTGCAATTCGTTTTCTTCCAAATTGGACGAAATAACTAAAAACGAATTGCAGATTTTAAAAATTTTGGGTCAAAAACGTAAATATGGAATTGCGGATAGAGCATATTTACCGCCCGCACGACGATATTCTGCTTTAAAATCCAAAAGCCTGCATTGCAACTCGATAAAGTAGTTGCTCGGAGTAAGTTTTGTGAGGCGGTGGCATCAATTTTTATTTTTTTTAGTCTATCGTTAAGCGTGAGAGTTATAGGTCGGTGGATAGCTATTTTTTTGGTGTGAAGTTAATAATAGATTTCAATGACACATTGAACATTCTTCTTGGGTGAATTGAGACAACGCTGACTCCCGGTGAAACTGGAGACTGGAATCCTGCACTGCTAGACTTTTTTCCCAGAAACTTTTTCTTTCAAGTTTTTGTATATTACAGTCCTGTACATGAAAGTTATATAATTTAAAATAAATAATTGCTTTTTGTTTTATAGGTATAAACAACAATTTGTAAAACTAAGTTTGATAACATTTAGTAGCCATAAAACCTTTGCTAATGAGCAATTAAATATCTATCCCAAGAATATATTATTAATATTTATTTTTATGATTCCCTGCTCCAGTTGTTTGTGTATTTGCTCTACACGCATTGCACTACAATGAAGAGCTTCACATGTTATATGTTATTTCTTTTTAAATCGAAAGACTAGACAAAACATGTTTGCAAAATCATATATTTCAAACACCATTAAAAGTAGAAATCTGAAAATGAGAAAATTGTCATTTGTTAGTAGGCCAACATATTAATACAATGTTAAAGGCACATTAATGACAACGATAAAAAAAAATGTCTGCAACAATTATGCCAACAGTTATTATAATGGATATGAAACAAAAACTGATAACAAAAAGTCACTTTATAATAATTAACGCGTTTGTAATTTTTCTTTATTTAAATTTAATCAAAATATTTATACAATAACAGTCAATTAATTAAGAAATTTTCACAATAAAAATGCTTTTAAATTAAATAATTTGCCAGAAAAAGCTTTAGATAACTGATGATTGACTTTAACTAATAATGGATTGATAGTAATTATGTTTAAAACGAAAACTGTGATTGCATTAGTTAACAGATACAACTGGCACTGTGCGAATTTAAAATTATCACACGCACTTCATGGACCTGTGGCCTAGGATTTCACACGCAGTCTCTTGTTTTAAGGCAAATGCCATGGTGTCTGCATGCTATTCTTTGGCTGGTACACACCGCAATCTTAACATCGTTATTCCTCTACAAATGCTTTTATTTTCAGATGATTTGCAGTTTGTTTATTTTCTTTAGGATTAATTAGCAGACCCAACTTCTCGATTTCCATACCGAAGATTTCAATTGACTCATTTAGTCGCTGTGTTCGGCTTTGTTTTATAAGAAACACACAGCAATTTGTCGCATTCCTTTGGCGCTTAATAATATAAGAACAACAAAATATATGTTCTGTCATAAATGTACTGTCCTATCACAAAAATTCCAATACAATCCACAGCACTTAGTAGAGGTTTATCCCTGGATACTGGTCTCAATAAAAAAAAAAAATTAAAAAAAACACTAAAGGCCTCGTTACTCAAACGTAAACGTTGCGGAACAGGTGTTCAGTTTTGCTTATCAAGCCTATGTGTAGATGATTACTCATACGTAAACGTAACGTTGCGTTGCGGGCGAATCCAATAAATTTAAAATTTTTCTTCGTTTTTACGTATCAGCTCTTTAAAAATTGTAAACCAATTCTAAACCATTCGCTGAACTCGGCCGCAATGTTTACGTATCCGCAACGTTTACGTTTGAGTAACGAGGCCTTAAGGCATTATTTCAACTTACCGTTAGTTAAAGGTAGGATTTTATCTGACAGATAACTAGCTTTTTGTTATTACAAGTAAAATTTAACCTAAAGGTAAAGCAATCTTCCCAATAACTTTATCGATCACTTTAGGTTAAATTTTACTTGTAAAAACAAAAAGCTAGTTATCTGTCTGATAAAATCCTACCTTTAACTAACGGCAAGTTGTAATAATGGGCCTAAGTGTTCTAGCTTTTATAATCCACGTTTAAGTTTTAAGTGAAAACACTCTCTTTCTTTGCCAATCTTCCATTTTTTATAATTATGAAAGTATTTAACTTTCATGTATTGACTATTATATATAAAATAAAAATATGTGTATATCGTATACACACACATACATACTTGGTTTTTAATAAAATTATACGGCACCTGGTGCTGTTTGCACCAACGAAGTGAAGTCATTCCATTGAAAATTTATAACAAAAAAATGTTTAAAAGCATTAAGAAGTTAATGGCACTAAAAATACACTAATACAAATGTGCGTAGGTATAAAAAAATTTATAAGAACAAAATTGAAAAGTTTGAAGAAAATACGTTTGCAAACGTTTGCGAATTAATTTGCTCATTATAACACCCTAAAATATTATACAGAAATGCTTACTTACATACATACATAAATGAAACAAGATTTTTGGCAAAGCAGTAAACATTTTAATTATGATTTTAATTTTATTCAAAAGAAGAAAACATATACGTACATACGAACCAAATGAAACACTCAAAAAATACGTTTCTCCTCTTGTTTTGTACGCAACTACACGAATATAACGGTATATCAAAGCAAGCACAAAAGCGAAAAAGCAAATTGATTTGTTTGCCCCCTTTCTCATTTAAAAAGTATTTGTTTTGGTTTTGCTCATATACAAAACGATTAAAGAATTTTTTTTAAAGTTTATGACTTTGTGAAAACGTTTGCTGATTGTTTTGTTTGTTTGCCCACTCTGGTTCTGTCTACTACTTCCCAGTTTGTGGTGAAAATTTATAAAATAAACTATGTTTATATTTACTTTTGGCAGAAAGGCAAGCATACTGTTGCAATGCTTTATTTTTCATCTTTTTTTATTAAATTTTTTTTTTTAATTCAAAATACTTGACCTTGCGTTGACTGAAAAGTACCGAATTAAGCAAAACTTATAAGAAAACATGTATTTTAACTTATTCGTCAGTTGAAAAAGACAAAATACAATGTGTGACGGATTCTATGTGTATCGGCTTTGATACTTTCTTTAAATAATTTTTATGTTTTGAACGATGTATTCGATTGTATCCGATTCGAGTAAAGAATTCGCAGATGTAAATGCGTACATTTGCTATGACCCGAATAATAAATTAACAGAATAAAAAAAAATAATCTGAGCTCCAAATTTGTATTTAATTTTCCTAAATACTTACAGTAAAGAAAACCTTCAGTTTGAATAATTGATTTTTCTGTAAATGTTTTAACCTTTTTCTGTGAAGTTAAATGTATGTAACATCCTGTTCATACAGACGAATAGTATAAGACTTTTGTTTTTTATATGTGTAACAAAATAAATTATTTTTATTTTTTTTTTTCATATAAAAAGACGAACGGCTTAAACCATTCGCCTTCTATGAACAGGCTGTAAGTTAAAGGTTTATTGCTATTTTACTATCGAGAGTAGTTCACAAGTGCACAATGGTGTTCAAAACAGCAGTCTGAGGCCGTCAATTTGGGGTCTCATTACAATTCCATTTCATTTAGCTTCTAAACTGTTTTTTTTCAGACTATATTGAGACTACAAACTGCAAATTAAACCAATTCAATTATTTTAAAAATACTTGCTTTTACTTTTATATTTTAAAGCCTTATAGCTCTTACAGAATTTTTAAATACTTCAAAACTTTTTAAACAAACACTAAAAAAAAAAAAAATCAAAAAAAAAAAAAAAAAAAAAAAAACAACAAAAAAATTCCCTTCAATTATGAATTTAAAAAGGGTTGTTTACTTATCCCCAGAGATAAACTAAAAATCTTTTATACATATGTATGTAGTATATGCACTTGTTTTTCATTTGAATAAATACAAGGTTTTAATAATTCCATAAATAATGCCTCAAAGTAAGGGCATTAGAGTATTTAGAGTTTTTGAGCCATAAAGTTTTCTTGATATAAAACAATACTTTTCAAATTATTTTTTATAAAAATGCAAAGATTTTTTTTTTATTTTATTTTATATTTCTTAAAAAAAAAAAGAATCAGCACGAGCTTAAGCTGAGAAATAATATAAGAATTTTAAACCACATATCAGACATGACCTCTTGGCTAAAAAATTCCAACAAGCAACCAAGTGATAAGCCAAAATGAAAAAAAGAAAACCAAATATATTTACCACATGTTGTAACATGTTTAAATATGTGCAACAACTAACACACACATAAATGTTAATAAAATAATATAAATATATGCATATGTAGATACATATGTATTTAGGGATTCTATGCCATGCACCCTGCATAATGCAAATAGAATATAGAAATTTTTTAGAAATAACTATTTGGCTTGGGATTATGAGTTTCATGGGAAAACTTTTATTTTCCCTTTGTGTGAGTACATAAAAAAATAAAATAAAAAATAAAATAAAAAGTACAATAATAAAATAATATAATAAATAAAATTTAATATAAAACAACCCTTTGCTTTTAGAAACTATAAAAAAGAGTAATAAGAGAAAAAATTTACATTAAAACACAAATTTATATATGAAATCTACGTTTGTGAGACACATGTGTTACAGTTGTCATAGTGTTTGTTATGTAAATGGGTAACAGATGAATTTTCAAATAAATACGTTTTAAACCAATCGTCAAAATAATATATATTTATATAAAACAAAAGGTTTAATCCATATTGAGAAATCAACAAAATTATCATTTTCTATATGAGATATGTCGCCGTAGTCTAGTATGTATTGTATTGGCTCACTAAGACAAGAGTTTCGAGTTTAAGCCACAGCTTGACATCTTTCAAGAAAGAAATATGAAAAAAAAAATTTTCTTTCAGCGGCTACTTCTTAGCAGTCATCTGGCAGAAGCTCTGAGGATAACTAATTGCCATGAACAAACTTCTTAAGTCTGTTATTCAGATTCGATGTTAAACCGTAGGTCTCACTATGCACACAATATGGGTGCTGTGAGAAGCTACAACGTAACTTAGAAGAAGAGTGATAATGACCAGTTATGCATGTACGTGTATTTATATAATGTGGAGTTAGTCTCAATAACTTATTAAACTTTGGTTTGCGATTTTAGAGTAGAGAAGAAAGTGCTACGTTTGGGTTGGTTTCTGGCGAGGATAGATAAAAAGTAGTAACAGGTGGTACTGAAATATTGTAGGAATATTGTTTTTAATTAAAAAAAAAAAATTATATCTGCACACTTATACAGGGTGTCCCAGAACACAACGTCAAGCCGAAACGGGGTAACAGGATTGATTGGGGCAATTGCGTCATTATTTTTGACTTTGGTATTCAAGGTTACAGTTCCAAAGTATATTTGAACAAAAATAGTAAAAATTAACCACAATAAAAAATGGTTACAGTTTGACCAAATTTTTAGGTTTTCCTTAAATGCTCATAACTTTCAAACTGCATTGGATACCATTTTGAGTTAAATATTTAATAACTCTGTTAACATTGCCGTAGTTCGAGTCTTTTAGTTCCTGTTTAATTTAGCTGGTGCATATCGTCGATGGAATTAAAGAACGCTGTAACTGACAAAACCTTAAATGTTCACCAGAGCCCCAAAACTTTCATAAAAGTGGAACAAAAACACTGGTATTTTTCATTTCGCCGAAGCACACTGGGGATTTTTGTATGAAGGTGAGGAAAAAAATATATTTGTCGATAAATGTAGTGAATTTATCACAAATTTAGGTTTATTTATATAGTAATACACAAAAGTAATAAAAATAAGGAAAGTTAGAGAAATGTATATCGTTACCTATAATGTAAAAAGCCATTACTAACAAAAAAATTTAAATGATTTTTTTTAATTTTTAATTTATTATTTAATTTAAATCTATTTTTAAATTATTATTCTAAAAGAGTTTATAACAGTATGCTTTTTCTATCTAAATGCATTTTCTGGAGTGTCTAAGGCCATATTTTTGGTAGTCTTTGTTACGACTTTCTTGAGCCTTTACTGACTTGGTCTCTAGGACTCTTTTAGCAGTATGATCCAACAGATTTTGTAGAGGTACACTACTCAAACGATTTACGTGGCCGACCAAGTGCAGAACTGGTAGGACATTCAGTTTCAGTAAACTTTATTGTAAATGTGCGTTACAGCCAATTTTCATTTTTTTAATTTTGTTCTGTCTTTGTCAAACTCCAGAAGCTTCGAGCATAAAACCCCATGTGAAATAGAAAAACGTTCCATTGTCGTAAAAGTCTTGGGCCTTAGTTTCAGTCATAATTAAAAAACCGCTTGTACGAGTACTTTTCCGGTTAATCGGCACTTGTTGAATGATAAAAATTGATCAATGAAAAACCCAAATAATTAAAAAAAGTGCACTTTCCAAATTTATTATCGTTTATTACTTTGCTACGGCAATTATAAAAATCAAATAATCTTTAATTTACTACTTTTTTTTATAATTTTAGAATCATATCTCGAGCAAATTTTTTAAATTCATACCTTTACTTAATTGTGAATAAAAGCGAAACGCGTTAATCGATTTTCATGATTTATGTCTCATTTTGTTCATAGGTTATGCGACTTTACGCGAAAGTAGTAGAACTTGACAATTTTTTACCGTTTTGGATTTTTTATGAATTAAAAAAAAAATTAATTTTTTAGGCAAAAAAAAATTGTTTTCCTTCATACGTTTATTTATAACTGCGAAACTGTTGCTTATGTAGCGAAACGTTATATAAAGAGATGAAAGTAATTGTAATTCTTGATTTTTCTTTATTTGTTTCAGCAAAATCCGACTAGTGGTTCTTGAGTTATGTTAAACAAAAGAGCCTTATCAGAATTGAGTCTTCAATCAATCAGCTGAAAACTGTTATACTGTGTAATGCAACAAATTGAGAGGTGGCACCTGGTGACACTTGAAATTGATTAGAAATGTTAAAACACATATGAGACAATGTATTACGAGTGATTTCCAACTGTAGGGAAGTATTGCTAAAATTGCAGGTCCAAATGTTTGGAGAAAAAAGGATTTTTCTTATATGTTCATAAAAATAAACACACAAAAAAAACTTCAGTCTCTGCAAAGTTTACTTTCCCAATTTTGGTATGCTAAAATATCCTATTTTAAATAAAAAATAAAAAGAAAAACGTTAGCTCACATAATAAAGTAATATTCGCTTTGAAATTCTTAGGTTTAAATTATGTTGGTTCGGTATAACATACAAGTACTGAGTTTGAGACGGCTGTAAAAAAAAAACTCGCAGTCAGATTGGAGTAATTCTTTTTGATCTGATTGTACCATTTAGTCTAAAATGTCAAAATATCACTGAATATTGCATGAAGAGTATGTTGAAAATTTGACTTTTTTCCTCAAAATCCCCAATGTGCGACGGCGTAAGTGAATTTATTTTCATCGTAGAAATCTGGGACCTGGACCAATCGACGCGTATTTTTTTTTTTCTGATAAAAATGATGCAAAAAATGTATTTTCGATTTTTTGTCAATTACAGCGTTCTTTAATTCCATCGACGATATTTTCTTCAAAAATGTTATCTTCTGTTTTATTTGAGAAATTACTGTAAAAGTAAGACACAATTCATTTAATTTAATTTAGTTCTGACCAATTTAAGATATTTAATGTCGAAACAGAAGGAAATATAACAAAAAACTACTTATTTGGGGAGAGTGAATAATGCATGGATTGCTTTCTAAGCTTGCCGACACATGCTTGGTACAAACTAAACAGCCATGATGAGTAGGAGTGAGTAATTCAACCATTGACCGCAATAGATTAGTACAACGTACTCAGTATACTGGAGGGACTGATTCGGTTACGCCAACGTAGTCATTCAATAGGAACTTCTGTATTTTCTTTCCTTTTAGAGAAAGATGGAATCGGGTTGTTCAGCTGAATAACTTCGATTTTAATAAGTAGGAATAAAAGTGCCATGAACACATGAGAACTGATTTTCCTATCAATTAAGGACAAATTACCATGAACCACTATTGAATCAAGGGTGAAGGAGAACTAGTCCGTTGCTGAGTATGAAATTAAGAAATACCAGTAGAATTAGAGTTGTGATAACTTGCTTTTGTGTTATTGGGGCCAAGCAGCCAGGATAAACTTTCCTTACTGTAATTATTGCCATAGTTGTAAGGAACAGGAGGAAATGCTCTGTTCTCTAATGAGGAATAGCATCAACTTTGGGTGAATCGCTCTTCGAGAACATTGGGAAGCTTATTGATAGGCTTATGTAGTTTCTGAAACGTAGGGATTGTTTATAATTGTGCAGCGCATATCTGTTTTTTAGACAAGTTGGTAACTAAGATGTGACATCAAAATGAGGCGAAATGCTAATTGGATCTTTGCATCACCGCAAAAGCTAACCAACCAACAATGTAGCATTTGATAAATATAACAAAAAAGTTTTTATTTTTTTGTTCTGTAGTGTGATTTTTATGTAGCATATCACATACATAGTTGAGCTTCAGCTATTCACTTTTCTTTTTCTCTATATTTTATAAAAATAATTTGTCTAATAAAACTATGAATGGTTTAAAATTGATTACGGTTTTGTATTGCAACAGTTTTTATTACTTTGTTTTATTAATACAGCAAGTATTCTTGCTCTCATACCAAAAATATATAATTTGTACACAAGCTTATATGCACATATACACATTGACTCGAATAGTTTTAAAAATTTATATTCATCTCTTCTATCTGTATTTGCATAAAAAAGTTGTTACATTGTGGTCTGTCTGCAGTATATTCACTGCAGTTTCAGATTATATTCTGCTTAAAGAAAAAAAATGTTCTTAAAAAAACCAACATATAGACAAAAATAAGTCATTTTATTCTTATGCAAAGTGAAATATGTTTAAAGGTTGTTTGGTAATACGCAGGTCTTTAAACACATTCGAAGGAAATTTTAGATTTAAGCCAAAAAAAAGAAATAGTTGTACATACTTTTCTTTGTTCTTTTGAATACAAAAACGATATTCTTATTCTATATAAAACAAAACTAAACACAGAATCTATTCTATCCATGATTTATTTTTTTTTCTAATTTAATTCGATTCAACAGTTTTGGGTGTTCAAAAGTGCAGAGTGCTTAGAACTCTTTCTAGGTTCATGGAGATTTCGTAGCTTGAGTTAAAGAAGTCATAAGAAAGAGCATTCTTTTCTTATCTTACGCTCGAAGTAAAATGGAAGACAAAAGTAAATGAAAGACAAAACTAAATGATTAAACAGAATACGACCGCAACATCAAGCAAAAATGACTTTTCTTTGTACCAGATCTAAAAAACAAAAGGGTGTGGTAACATTGTTGATAGAATATATGTCTCAAAATGAGAGCGTAAGAAAAATTGCTGTCAAAATAAAAAAAATTTTGTTTCACGACTGCATTCTCCAGCGTTTTTATGTACAAATTTATGTGCCATTAATTTTTTATAACTTTCTAAAAAAAAAATCTAGAACGACTCATGGGAGCTGAGAGTGACTGTTCCAGAAAGAAACTAACAAAGCGTTAGTAGCAAGATAGATAGGCTGATATAAAGCGATTATTTTGGGATGAAATTGAGAGGCCTAAGATTAATGGCTTTTCAACTAATAATGATGGCAATATCGCCCGATGCATGTTCAAAGAACATGAAAAACTTTCTGAAATTACAGGAATTGACAAAAAACTAATTTATAATTTAAAAGTAATCTTAATATAATTAACATATACATATATTTTTCAGCTTTCTTTCGATTCGAGTGAATTTGAAGACCCTTGTTGCAAACGGCCACAATGTTCATGGTGAAATACTATATATCGTTACCCATGATAATTACTTTACATCAGATTTTGTGCATTAGTGTAAAATTTTTTAATCGACTTTCCTTGCCGTTGAATGCTTTGGTGAGGATGTCTCTAAATCGTGCAAGAAAATATATATAAAATATAAAAATCCCATAGATTGTTCCATGCATGCACTGGAGACGTGCGGATAACTAAAAAATTTTTTTAATCGAACATTGGTCATATTAGATCCTTATATTTTTAGGTTTTCCTTCAATGTACGCATCAAGTATCATAAGCATTCTATAGTAAATAATATATAAATAAATTACTAAGATCAGAGAAGCACTTTCACAGACATAAAAAAATACAATTCTGCAAAATATTGAATGGAAGAAACATAATAATTTAAGAAAAATATTTGTAATTTCTCGTTATTTAATATTGTAATGATTACACTGAAAAATAAGTTCATGGTATAATCATATAGTTCTAGTTTCAAATGGCATGCATCTCTGTGGTTTTGCAACCCTGTTTCTCACCCTATTGCCAAATAAAAGCAACACTGTGGTTGACTGTTGTACATAAATAAGATCTTCCTCTTCTTTTTGTATGTGTGTAACCAGAATTTGGGATGGATGAGATACTTCGGACAAGGCAAAGTCTCTGATTGGGGTCAACCTGGCGGCCTCCAGAACGATCCTTGTTCCCGTTGTATTCAAGTCGACATACAGCCTCCTCGTGGCCCTCCTGGATAACATTCTAGCACCCGCTAGCTTGTTAACTAATGTATGCGGCGATTGTCCAATCCCCTGGACTTTAAATTTGGGTTGTGCGTAGGGCTTGAAACCCACCACGTAAAAACATTATTAAATGAAAACCAAAGCAATAGCCTCTAAACGGACCCCCTTTTATGTTGACGAACTTGGCAAACGTTTTAAGGACTATGATTTAAATATATGCACCTGGAACGTGAGAACCCTTTATAGGGAAGGTGCCTCTATCCAGTTGGCGGATGCTCTCACGAAATGTAGGGCAGACATCACCGCCATCCCGGAAATGCGATGGATAAGGCAAGGTTGTACAAGGCAAGCAACATGTTACATCTACTACAGCTGCCATGAGAAGAAACACGAATTTGGTTGCGGATTCGTAGTTAGCCAGAGACTTCGCCATCACGTCTCGGAGTTCACCCCTGTGAACGAAAGAATTGCTACGATCCGCATAAAGGCGAAATTTTATAACATCAGCCTTATTTGTGTTCACGCCCCGACGGAAGAGAAGGATGATGTGGTCAAGGATGCTTTCTACGCAAAGCTCGAGGAAGTGTACGATGGGTGTCCGACACATGACGCCAAAATTGTCCTCGGCGATTTCAATGCGAAAGTTGGACGTGAAGATATCTTTGGCTCCACTGTCGGACAGTTCAGTCTCCATAATTCCACCTCGCCGAACGGCTTGAGACTGATCGAATTCGCCGCGGCGCGAAACATGGTAGTTTGTAGCACCAGGTTCCAGCATCTGGTTGATATGATTTGCTACTTTTGCAACACTTGAAATTGAAATTGACTCTTTTTTTTAATTAATTTTAATAAATTTCTTTTATAAGAAAAAAATTACTTAAATACTCTTAACTGCTATACTTAAAATTAATCACTTGAAAGCACTCATTTTCAAAAATCTTTAAATTCTAATATTCCATTACTTTCATTTTCTATCAATTTAAAACAAGTCAAGTCTTTAGTTTTTTTTTATATTTTGTATTCATGTTGTTTTTGTTATTTTAATTTTCTTCGAAATTTATTTTCTTATAAATTTTCTTCTTAAGGACATAATTCTTGCAATTTATTTCTTTTAATTTGTGTCCCTAAGATGTCTATTGTCTTTAATAATTTTTTCTTCTGCTTAGGCATTGTTTTATTTCTTGGAAGAACAAAAAGAAAACAACAAAAAGTTGTAATAATTTTCTTTCCTTTTTAATCTCTCATATTTTATAGCCATTCTTGACATTTTGTTTGCCTGAATGGTTGAGTCAAGTTATTCATTTTTATTATAATTATCAGAATTTTCTTGTTACCCCAAGGACATGCACTCAAAATTATAAAATCCTTTTATTATTTAGTGAACTGTAAGCTCAGTCAGAATTTAGAAGAAATAATAATACAATTTTTAATGATCTAATTTAAGCACATTAATAAAGTATAAAAGTAATTTCAGAAATGCACACTAATATGTAGGCGGTATAAGCAGTTAGTAGGTTAACATAATAAAACATATTGTTACGAAGACATAATTTTATAAAGCAAACTCATCATTACATTCCTTTACATTCCTAGTTTTCGTTATGAATTCTAGCATTTAAGTTATAGACATAAGTTATAACAATATGAAAAAAAACGAAACGAAAAATTGATAATGAAATTGTGATTGTAGAAAAATGTAAACACTAATACATAAAAATAATAGAAATTACTCGAAAAGGAAAAACTGTAGAATCACAGCGTGTTCACCAGGAAAATATACTTCTTTGTTTGTTTATTATTTTTGATTAAATGAAAGGGATACAGTTACAGCGTTCTTTAATTCTTGCGACGATATGCCGATTCCAGTAAAAAAAATTCCCAAAAATTTTATAAAGCTTTCAACCACCGTTGTTACATAAATTTCCTTTATTATTATATGCTGTCATTCATCAAATGTAATTTTTAAAAATTAATTAACGTTATCTCTCTTATTCTATGTGCTTAAATTTGCATACGAATGGTAGTTGTAATAGAATTATTTTTATTAATAATGAAATAAAATATTGAATAGAATTGCAGCTGCTAAAATTTTAAAACTAAATTTATTTTTATGCGCGAACACATATAATATTTGTTTTCATTAGTTTTTTTTTATCTAAAAAAATCTTATGTCAGTATATATCATCAGATTTTAATTATTTCATAAAAATTTATTTGCAGCATCAGTAATTGAAAAAAAGGTAAATTTTTTCTATAAACAACTACAAACTATAAAAACCAAATAAAAAACTAAATTTTAATTGAATTGCTAAATTAAATTTTCAAATTTCTATACACGTTTCATATTTGTATGAGCTTCCAAAACGACTTAGGTATCTAAATCAATTGCGTCGACGTCATATGCACAATATGCAGGCCTTTATAAAAAAGATTTGCGTTTTCACACCGACGAGAGCACAACTGCCAATCAAATCTTGCTTCCTACTTCGCAAAAACATCGATCAGTCAGTTGAAAATATAGGAGCTTTCAAAGTTATTTAAGGCAAACCCAAATATCAAAATAATTTTTTTTGGACGCAATTGATTTTAAGACAAATATACTTATATATACATATATATTTAAATAATATATTATTAAATAATTTATTAATTAATATATATATTTAATTTACATTATATAAATAGCTGAAAAATAAAGATTAATAGTTCATGTATTCTTCACTGAATTGTTGCAAATTTTTTTTTGAATCTTAATTAATAGAAATCTAATGATTAATTAAATATTTATATATTAATAGATATCTATTAATTAACTTTAGTATACAACAAAAAATCTTTTAAAAAAATCATTCATAATAAGATTTCTTTATTAATTATTAAAATCAGTGATTTAAAAAAAAAAAAAAAAAATTATGCAGATTTTTTAAAAAAATTGTAAATTTTTTTTTTATATTTTAATTAAAATTTCCCGCATTTTTTTTATTTTTAAAATTTGTAATTTTTAAAAATTTAAAATTTTTTTTTTCAATTAAAAACAATTCTTTTTTTGTTTTAAAAAGTATAAAAAATATGGGATTTTCAGAATTGTGTCACCAAATTTTACACTTTATATCTAAATTTTCTTTTTGTTTATTTCTTATTATCATCAATAGATACGAGAATAGTACAAAATTATATTTTAAATAAAAAAAATTAAGGGGAAAAAGCGATAGAAATTGATAGTATTTGCTATTGAAATTCAGTTGAATCCGTTTGTGATTACTTTGTTAATGGCTGCTATCAATATTTCATCATGATATCACTTTATTACCAATTTTTATTGTTTTGATAACACACTGTTCCCTTCTTGTTACCATTTTTCTTAATTTGATACCATTAGTTAACAATTTTAAAACGTTTTTTATCCTCTTGTAGCAGTTGATAGTATTACTTACTCAATTAACTTAGGAGAAAAATAAACCAAATACACAACCCCAGATTTCAAGTTACGATCCTATATGTTCGGAAAAAATTACGCGTCACCTTCAAAACGAAATAATTGCATTTTAACTTTTTTAATTTTTTAAAAGCTACAACATAAGTATCCAAGTTATAAGCATCAATCTTCAATATTCCTAAATTCCCTTAAGCTAGGTTTTTGAAGCCTAGTGTTGCTCGACCACGATTTTAACTTTTAAAAACTTTTGCAAACCTCGGTATCGGTTCTTATGTAACTTATCCTGCTGAAAGAGTACAGCATGTTGATCGAAAAAAAAACAATAAAAAAAAATTAAAATATGAGCTAATTTTCTATAAAAAAATAATTTTGTCGCAGGATATTGATACCCTACCCAAAACAGGCTAGGTGTTACTTAGCCAGTCATTTTCTAATTGTATTTATATTTCCAATTGTAGTCGCCGTGGTCTAGTGGTTAGTGTGTTGGCTCACTGGGTTCGACATCCAGCTCTGACATCTTCAAAAAAAAAAAAATATGAAAAAAATATTTCTTTCGGCGACTACCTCTCAGCAGTTTTCTGGCAAAAGCTCTGAGAGTAATTAATTGCCATAAACAAGCTTCTCAAGTCTGTTGTTCGGAGTCGACATTAAAACTGTAGGTCCCGGTACTCATGGATAAAAATTGACACACACAACATGAGTGCTGCGAGAAGATAGGCCGTAATCCTGACACAGGGTTGTAAAGGCCAGTTATGTTATGTATGTATGTAGCAGTAACTTCTTTTCTTTTTTTATACAAATCAGACATATTTTACTCATTAACTCGAATAATTTCCAATTTCTTTCTTAAACTGGCTTCTATTGAAGAAATTTTTGTTCTCTAAAAATGCTATTAAAACTTAAAAAGGTGACTAATGATTACACGGTCTAACAAAAGTTAATTCAAGCTCATTAGAATTACAAAATTTATTGTTAAAATAATAATAACGACCTTTGGAAACCATAAAAATAAGCAATCATGACATATATGCTTAAATTTGTTTATTGAATGACATGGTATGCTACACCTGCCAAGGCGTTTGCAATAAAGTATGATTACCGCGTCTATTATTTTTAAGAAAACTATAGAATTAACACACGAAACTTACAGTAGAGTAGCGGTAAGATAAGTTTTGACCAAGAGCATGCAAATGGCAAATGGTGTTGAAACCGTAGAATACCATAAATTCTTTCCACAGCTACTCTAATATGATTCGTCCATGTAAGTCTATTATTAAATGTAATACCTAAATTAGATGTTGAGGTAACATTATCAATATAATTATAATTAATTTTTAGACCATGAGGAATGTTAATAGTCCTGCCAGATCTTGTAAGAGTGAGGCATTTTGATTTATAAGGATTAATACTCAATCCATTATTCATAGCCCATTTGTTAATCTAATCCAAATCTTTGTTGATGTTATCAACACAGTGAGAAGCATCAACAAGATTAGCACACCTGTAAAGCTAACATCATTAGCATACATATGAACATTACAATAAGATAGTATATCGGGTAAATCATTAAAAATAAAACAAAATAAGAGAGGTCCAAGTATTAAGCCTTGGGGACTCCCCTTCCCTTGTGTTATATAGTAGTCTAGTGCACAATTTGAGATCTATGGCTAGGATAGGAGGACAAGAGATCACAAGCTGTTTTAGAAAAATCAAATAATTTCCGAAGCTTCCTAATAAGATAAGCATGATTGACGGTGTCAAAAGCTTTACTGTAGTCCAAGAAAATTAGGAAAGTTATCACATTAGAGTCTAATCCACATCTTAGATCCTCTATCACATGCACCAGTGCAGTTATACAAACAAAAATTTTATCTCGTTTTAAAAAGTATTTAGTGGTCCTAAAAAGGACCTAAATTCTAATGTTAGTTTTTATGTAAGAAGTGATTTGTATGCCTGATACTTACCCCATGGTTTTACCAGCTATCTACAATTTCTTGAGATTATTGTTATTTCTTATTTGTTGCTGAATTCAATTTGTATTTTTATTTGTTTTATTTTGTTTAGTTGCAAATTACAATTATGAATCATTAGTGTCATAAGTTTCCTTAAGAACTGAATTAAATTTACACTGAAACTTTTACGAACTGTACACAACTTGCATATTACATTGAGCAAAGTTATAAATCACATTCGAAGGGTTGTGTTAAATATCTTCGTTTCGTAAATGGCAGGACGCGTATGCTCACTGTTAGAAGCTGTTGTTCTCTGAATTACACTATTTAGTTAATAAATGTTTAAAACTTTATCATCGAGTTACATATAAACACATCGATAAAGTTTTAACACCATCTATATATCAAATAGAAAACAAGCAATGTTCTTAAGCTGTCAGTAACAACATTTTCCATTGAGTAAAGAGTAAATTAAAGCGTTCACTTAAGTTATAAATTTGCTTTTATTTTTTTAGATTATTTCGTTTGATTAGGGTATGAACACTTTTGGAATACATTTTTATTTAGTTTTCTTTGCGTCGTGGTTATACACTAGAATCACAACATTTTCAATCGAATACTCAGAAATTACGACAGAAAATTTAATTTTAAGACAAAACTACTATTGCTGGTTGTTTCCAAAAATACAGTTAGAAAAGCTAAGAGATTATAGAATTTTTGATTTATGGTTAGCTTAAAAGAATGGTGAAAGCGAACGCATTCAAAGACACTATGTCTTATTATAGAATATACTTATTATAGACAGAATAATAAGAGGAGCCAAGACAAATTTGAAAGATCACAATCAAAAATTTTCTCTAAGCCGAACATTATAATATTTGCGGTAGTCGCGTAAGACCAAAGATATGCCAGATTAATTTTACCAAGCTTAGTAGTGACATATGTATCTCTAAGGCAGTCAGGGTCATGAAATCATGGGATATATGGCTAAAAGTCTTTGCGTAATATTTTTATTTCATGCTATGCTTAATTTAGTTTATCGTTATTAGACTTGAGTATTTTGTTTAGTTTTATTGTTTATTGTATAAAAATGCACAGGCAATCTGTTTTGAAAGCATTTCAAATGATAGGTTTGTTACAAAACATAAGTGTAAATATAAGATTTTTGTATTGTTGTATACTCAAATTCACCCGGTTATAAGCAGTCCTCTAGTGTAGACTCATACTGGCTAATAGTTTTTCATTCACATTATTTATAATTTTTTATGTTTCCTTTGAACGGTGCTGTTGCTATTGCTACTAATACCTCTGGACGAGAGATAAGTATTACTAGTAGTAGCTTTGTTTTTTTTTTTTTAATTTTCATTTTTATAGTCGCGTTACTTTAAGAGTTATGACAGTTATGAATGACAGCTACTTTGATATATGGCTGCAATTGAAATTTTATTTAAATCAGTGTGTCCAGAACTTTATTATAAACTCCATACGGCATATTGTTAATTAGACTGTTAACTAGTTTTCTTTTTGTCTCTTTCTTTTTAATCTGCTTGTTACTGTCTTTCACTCATTGTCCGCTGTCACATGTTATGGAAAATATGGATTTATTTTTGTTTTTATTTTATTTTTTTTTTTCACAGAAACTTATATTAAAAAACATAGTAATAATTATATACGTATATATGTATGTATGGTATTTAGACTGTATATTTGTTTATTTTTTCCAGTGACAAAATGAATGATTATAGTTCTACACAATATTAAGGAAAATAATTTAAATTTTTACGTTATATTAGAGAACAAAGCAAACTTACACACAATATACAAATCTGTAATACTATAAAAAGAATTGAAATTCAGGCTGTATCTCTAAACCAGGGTGGGAATAGTCAATTATGCGTGTATGTAAGATAACTGAAGGAAAAATTATAAGTAAATGCTGGCATTCTTTTAAAACTTTTTTTGCTGAGAGAGACCAATATTCAGGAGTGTAAACCCCTACTCATACGTGCATTGTATTGGAATTGAGTTTATTAGAGCAGTTTTTCTTTTTTTTTAACGTCGTATACTTTCACCCTTAAATGACTAATAGCATATGCCATATCTATCGCGGCATGTTGACCCTGAAATGGTGAGCACCTTCGCTAGGTAGCTGTTATCTTTCCGGTAGGTGGCGCTTTTCTGTTTTTAGATGGCATGTAAATAGTGGAATAGAGTCGAATGTCGGGGAGCCGTTTAATATGGATGGACTGCTTAATTTTTTTTAATAAAATCCAAAGAACCGCACTTTTTTATTTTTTTTTTTTCAATTTTTCACCTTAGCTGGGGTTTGAATCTGGTCTGTTTTGAGTTGTATGCGTGCGCTTCAACCAGCATGCCACGCAAATCAAATGTAAAACCAGATCAAATATTTCAGTTGATGCTGCTTACAGCAAGAAAAAAAAGAGAAAGATAAGAAAAGAAAAAAAAAGGAAAGTTGTTGGTATGTTTTGGCATTAATTATAAATTAATAAAAAAGAATCATTATTATTACATTTTCTACAATATTTTTTTAATATTACTGAAAAATATTCTAAAAAGGGCTGAAACGTCTGGCGAATTTAGGTTTATAATTAAAGAAACAAAATTAAGAAAAAAAGAATAGAAAGGAAAACAAAAAACAGCAAAAAACTTGAATAACACAATAAAATGTATAAAAATTGTGTACTTTAAACAAAAAAGAGAGTTTTAATCCTTTTGGGATTTTTTGTTTGCCTTTTGTATTGCCATAAAGGCAGTCACTCATTGAAAATGTGTCAAATCGGATTGTTATATTTTAAAATATTTTTCTTTATTGGAAATTAAATAATCTTTTCAAAGCCTATTATTTACGTAGTTTTGTGTATTACGTAATACTCATACGCACTGATACCAGCTTTTGTAATATGTATATGTACTTGTAGCGTTATAATGTATGCATACGATCTGTAATACTAAACGTATGAGTGATATTAAATTAGATATGAAAATGGAAATAATACAGCATACTTTTTGGGGCGAATGGAAGAATTAAAAAATTGTAGTTGATGGAATGCATATGAGTATTATTGACCAATCTATACCAGATGAATATGCAAAAAAATTTTCTGCATTAAATGTGTACATACATATATACAGCTTTGTATGTGTTAGTGATTTTTTTAATTTGATTGTGCCTGTTATTCCACGATGTTAACTCTACGACGATCGATGAACAACTAAATAAGTGCATATGTATTATGTACGATTCCTTAATATTTACATTGCCTATAGTTGTTTTTTTTTTTTTCTTTTTTTTGCGTTTAAGGTGGAAAATGCATTTCTGCTCATGCAATACGTCGGACTCAATCATTTGACCACACCGACTAAAAAGCACCTCCACTTTTTAGGGTTTACCCACCTCGGGACCGCTTCCGCATTACTTCTGTGGCCACAGGTGCCTTCTGTTTTTCTGTTTACGTCCACACCCACCATTTACGTTCTATCGAGATAGATTTTCTTCAAGCTCAGAGTTTTTACACAAAAATTTGTCACATATTTTTAATGTTCTTTGCTTTCTATCATCTTTTCTCTTAAGTTTTCAGGCATTTGTACTCCAACTCTTAGTTGGGCAGCCGTTTTATCACTTTGCTATTTGATGCAGAGAAAAAAGGTGCATTCTGCGTCATCGGTACATTCTTCTTCTTCGTTAATACAATTGGGTGAGCTACATTTACAAATTTTGTATAGATACTCTGGGAAGTAGCAATGACCGGAAAGCAATTGTGTCACATAATACCTCACTTTGCCATGTTCTCTTCTTATCCACTTTTCTATATCGGGGATGAGTTTAGCCGTCCATCTTCCCTCTATTCATTGTTTCATTGAACTTGCCACTTTCTTTGAATCGAAGTGGGGTTAATTGCCCCATTTTTCTTGCCACCAAAATGCTCATTCGTTCATCCACTTGAAGATCTATTGGGAAGATTCTTGACATAAAGTGTATTGCTGGTGCTGATACTGTACGGTATGCCGATGGAACTCGTCAAACAGAGGTTCTCTGCACCGAAATTAATTTTCGGGCTCTCTGACGTACTTGCAAAGATGTGCCCCATATCTCGCATTCATATAAAAGGATGCTATTGCACGCCTCTATTTTTATTCTCTTTTTTTTTGCTATATGACCACCAACGTTCGTCATAAGCCTGTTTAACTTTGCCGTTACGTCACTTGATTCTGCGTGGATTACTGTATGTGGTTGGAAAAAGTAAGTTTGTTATCCATTCTTATTCGAAGATAATTTAAGAATCCCTTCGGGATTAGAAAGATATGCCAACACTCACATCAATTTGGGTAGAGACTCGACGATCAGTTAGTAGCAGCAACTTATTCTTATGTGTAGCTAGCTCCAAGCCATGTGACTGTAGCCAACTTTTTTGTATGAATCATGAACTGGTTTAGCCTATATTCTACATCATTTACGTTCTCAGTTTGTATTACAGCATCAATATTATCTGCATAGGCAACTAAGAAAGTTCCCTCTGCCATATCCATTTTTAAGATGCCATCATAACTAGGTCTGGATCTATGACCAGTTGTGGTATAATCTTAGCATAAGATAGTTCAGAACATTGAGATTCTGCCCCAGAGCCTGCAAAACATCGGACCATCTTAAACTTATTAAATCATTTTTGACATCGAGCGTGGCTAAATAATGATAATTTAACTCTCTACCTGACAATTCGGTATCAACAATATCCTTCAGAGCCCCTAACGTGGATTTGTTAGTCACTCATTTTAACAGTAACACAAAAAAGAAAAATTTCCAAATGGGATTATTTTTTTCAAGTAAAGGTTTTAAAACTAAAAGTATGAACAATAAAAACCATATTCCTTAAGCAAACAAATTAACACTTGTGCCCTAAATAAACCGAATGAAAAAGCACAGACAAAAGTATTGAATGAGAAAAATATACCGAAATAAAGTAAAAAAAAACTACAATAAATAAATCACTGTGAAAGATAACTTAACTTTCAATAAATGATTAATGTATTCTCTTGGCAACATAAACTGTTTGATATTCTTTTTAACCTTCTATGGACAATATTCTCCTCAGGGATCATAAAAAAAGCAAACGTTGCACCTTAAAAGATTTTTAAACAATTGCTAACAAAAGATACCTATAAATAGCAGTGGAAGAAGAAAATATATATTGAAAAAGAAAAAAAAAATTTTAGGTAAATTTTTGCCAAGTTATTTTTATATTTTAGCGACCCACAAAAAAAAGGAAAACATTATTAATTATGTTTGTTTAAAAAATAAAAGATATTTTTAGAAATTTCAAAACCATATCAAAGGAATTCTTTTGAATTCCAAAGGTCTTGCTTTTCTCTCTGTTAACCTTGGAAATGTTTTTAAATAATATTTTTGAGTCGCCAACAAATAATAAATGCGTAATTAATTTGCGGTAAACAATAATGACAGACTGTAAAAGGTAAGAATTTCAATGATTTAAATTTTAATGTAAAAAGCATTGTTGGCATTATTTACGCATTAGCATGACGACCTTTTTATCTATTAAAAGGCTTATGGCAGTGAGACAAGTTGCTGTCAGTTGATCACCCAAAGGCCAATGTTATACCTTCATCCTTGAAATGATGAACAGCAATTTTCCTATCCATATTGATGCTAATTGTGTTTATTGTGAAGTGGTGAATGACTATCTTTGCTAAATTGTTAGTAGATTACCATCATTGCTTAGTTCTGACTATTACTTTCCAGTCGGTGGCGCTTTTTCCTAATCATCCGTTTTGGTAAGTCAAAGGTGGATATGGTGGAATGTCAGGAAATGGCTTTATTAAGGATGGACTCTTCTTAAAGAAGAGGAAAAAACTTTTTTTTTTTCAATTAAAACTTCAAAATACCATAAAGATTTTTGTTCCTCAGTTTGTACAGTGCTGGGAATTCTACCTGGGCTCACTCCTCTGTGTTGTAAGCGGGCACTTTAACCACTCTAATTCACCACATTCTTATATTATTGAAATCATTATTAAGATTAGTTAGGATTTGAAACGTTGTAATGGTAATGAATTTTTGATACCAGAAGTGAAGCCATTCTGCTTCCTTTATTACCGCAGTGGTTTCAAAAACTGCTGTTGTTTCTTGCTTACTAATTCAACTTATAGCTACATGATACATTAGAGGTGTAGCGTAAAATGGCCTTTTTGCATAGCTTCCAACACTTGTCATTCACAGTCTAACATTAAGAAACAGTACCTCCTTCTCCTTTAGCAAATTATGTGCACTCAGCATATGCATCTGTGTCTTCCATCCCTCAGTGCTAGACGGTTGTCGGTCAAGTGCTTCTTCGACTTATACCGGGTTATCCATTTCGTGGTTTCAAAAATATTCAACTGGAATTCGACATCTGTCAAACTAAGTTGTTAAACCAATTTTTTTTCTTTTCAGTTGAAACTTTTAACTTGAAAGTCAGACATTGACGGAAATGGACATTGACTATCACAGAACGCATAAAAATGATCAAAACTTATTACAAAAATGGTGATTCTGCCACAGCCACATATTGGGCTTTAAGAGGAGATTATGGTTTACATAATCGTCCAACTACGCAAGCAATTGGCAAAATTGTGAAGAAATTTGAAGAGACTAGAGCAATTACAAATATTGACAGGCCTGTGCATCATTATTTCGCTCGTTCCGGTGAAAATATCGCTGCTGTAAGTGAAAGTGTTGCCGAAGACCCGAATGTGTCGATTTCTCGTCGTTCTCAGGAATTAGGACTGTCTTACGATACAGTATGGCGTATTTTGCATTTTACATCCATATAAAGTCCAGCTCACACAATAACTGAAGCCAGCTGACCATTCACAACGTCGTAGATACGTGGAATGGGTGCTTGAATAATAGGCGGCGGACGGCAATGTTTCGAACAAAATTTTCTTCAGCGATGAAGCACATTTCTCACTCGGTGGGTATGTAAATACACAAAATTGTCATATTTGGGGTTCTAACAATCCTCAAGTAATTTAAGAGAGGCCATTACATCCAGAAAAAGTCGCTGTTTGGTGGGTTATTATATCCGAAGTTGTGATTGAACCTTATTTCTTCGAAAACGAGGATGGAACGACTGTCACCGTCAATTCGGAGCTTTATGGTCATATGATAACCGACTTTGTTTGCCTGCTATTGAAGAATACGACTTGGAGAGTAAGTTGTTTCAGCAAGACGATGCCACATGCAACACAACTCTAGCGAATATGGCCTTTTGGCAGGAGACATTTCCTGGCCGCGTAATTTCTCATCGTGTCGATATCAACTGGCCATCAAGATCATGCGATTTGACACCATTAGACTTATTTTTGTGGGGCTACGCGAAAGACTGTGTTTATGTAGATAAACCTTCAACTCTTGAGCACTTTAAAACCAACATTCGTTAAGTTATGGCTGAGATACCGCCCAATATGTGTCAAAAAGTGGTCACATAATGTCAACGTTCAAAAATTATAATAAAAAGAAATATCATGAAAGAAGCATTTTATATGTAATTTATTTACATTTACTTTTGAAACCGCAAAATGGATAACCCTTTATTTTACACAGCAGAATCTTTAGATACTGGTGTCGGATATGTCTTTTCTTTACAAGTGTTTATTACAGATATTATTATTATTATTATAATTAGTATTCCTTAAAATGTTTCTAAGCTATTTCTGTTCAGTCCGAAATTGGGAAGCATTTTGGAATAGCCGACACGACTTATTTCACACCAATATTCTCTCCCAATAGATGCCGACCATATCTGTTAAAGCGAAGAAAAGGAGTGAATCCAGTGACATTTTCCTTTATTTACCCTTTGGCATACTTATCCGCCAACTTATTTTTATCGAATATTTGTTTTTTGTCCTGACAAGCATAGCAAATTTGAGTCTAATTGGTCTTGTTGTTGTTGCAATAATTCCCTGGATGTAAGTGTGAAACTGATAAAAGACATAAGGACATATTAATTGTCTGAGAGTACTTTAATTCTCACATCTCCTGTCAGTTCTGCCACTCCATACATCCTTTTCGTTGCATAAAACCTGAACCTATATCTCTCAGAATTTTTTTAGTAAGGGGAACTAATATTCAAAGTATGGCCTCAATATCAATGCGTTGGGGTAAATTTCAAAACTCAGTGATGGTGAGTTTTAATATTCAGTAAAGCCTTAAAATAGTCTCAGAGTTTGCCTCTATAAAACATAAACTTGTTCTAAATTATAAACAAAAAATAAGTAATTAATCCAGCATTTGTATATTTTTTTGTTTTGGAAAATGTTTTCCTAAAGTACTTATAGATCAAACTTCCAAAAGTTTTCCTATTAAATGGAATTTTATTAACAAAAACTTCTCTTAGTGCTCCATTCAATAAAAACACGCCAATTATCTGTCTCACTTACTTCTATAATTCAGTGCTAACATTTTCTTAAACGTATACTACAGTAGTTTGAATTTAGAGTTGTAAGCAGTAGCAAAAAAAATTTTTTTTTCTTATAAAGAAATTTCTTTGAACTTATAAGCTGTTGAATATTTTATGAAAAGATATCAAACGAAAATCTTTTTTGCATTTAAAACAAAAGATTTTGTTTCATTAGTGTTTAACTAAATAAAAAATGAATTACTTTTTTTTTTTGAAGTGCTAAAAGTACACTTTAGGATTAGTTTTAGATCAAAAGGAAATTTGCATTTAAGGTCACAAAAAGGATGCAAATTGTGAAAACAAATCATTTTAGACAAACACTTAAGATACTCGTATTTAATTAAATAATAAAAAGAAGTAAAAAAATAATTTCGTCATTCAACGTCTCAACGAAATTCTTTTTAATTAATTTGAGCTATTTTTTCAAAGATTTCTTAATTAAGAGAGACATTTTTTTGCGATATATGTAACTGCTGACTGACGAGCTGCAGGGTGGACAATTAATACAACATTATAACATAGAGAAGGTATGCCACGGTCATCCAGAATCATTTTACATAACAAACTGTTGTTATATTTAAGCTATTAAAATATTTCTTTAGAAAGCAATGCAAATAAATAATTGAAATCTGAAATCCATTTATGAAGACAAAAATGAGAAATTTCTGGGAATGAGCTTCAGACTACGAGAAGTCTGTTAATTTTTATTCTGATATTCTGCTCTACTATAACGGTCATCACGATTGTAATCTCTAACAGTTCGGTATGTGTACTTCTTAAGAATATGCGAACTAAACTTTGTTTTTCATCAGAGTACTTTCCATTATATTCCAGATAAAACAGACAAACCTACGCAACATTGCGCCGATGCTCTAATGCATCAATAGAGTTAGTGAGAAACACCATCTCCCTTTCTTGTACGTGGTCAAGAAGCCTCAAAATAGATTTTATAGCACAGGCCTTTATATTAGGATTTTATTTCATCTTGACAAAAAACTACATATATTGTATTTATTACTAAGTTATCCCTTTATTTGTGATTGCACAGGTCTGGTAGTCAGATGCTTGAAATTTTTATGAGTGCCCTTTTTCAACGACTCAAACATGTATACCTCCTTTCCACTCGACTTAAACGATATCTGTACCTCATTGGCTGTAGTTTTTTCCGGCTTGGATGTATTCAGTGTGGTTTTATAGTGGTATAAAAACTTCAGGTGCTTTGCATTGTATTGGAATCGGAACGATTTAGTTTTGTTTTTTCTATTGATCGCCATATGTCAATGACACAAGTTGTTGCCAGTTGATCGCTCAGAGGCCAGTGTTTTACCTTCCCATTTAAAATGCTCAACACCAACATCACCTCATCTGTTGAAATTAATTTTGTTTATTTGCAAGCCGTGAGAAACTTTGCTAAGTTATTGGTAGGTTTCGATCCTTGCTAGGTGGCGCTTAGTACTAATCATTCGTTTGATAAGTAAATGGTGAATAGGGTGGAGTGGTAGTGGGCGGCCTTCTTAAAGATGGACTTCTTGAGGTGGGCAGGAACCTTTTATATATTTTGTTTTTTTTATTTAAAGCTCCGAATTGCCACACAAATTTTTGTTCCTCATTTTCTTTAGTGCAGGACTTTGAACTTGGACTGTTTTGTGTTATAAACTCTCTAACCATTACAATAAGCCACTAGTAAACCGTTTTTTCGTTGGCTAGCCATCTAACCAATTTGTCTAAGATAGAAGTTTTAAGACAGTTTATTTCAACTGCTGTACATTACTTCCACTTTCTCTTTTAATTGAGAAATCAATGCAAAATCATTTTAATGAATTTAGTTCTAAACCAAAGATGGCCAGTAGGGGCTGATATCAGCAAATTAAACTCACACTTATACTTAATCTCTTTTATTTGATCGTCAATCAACCACTAGGAAATCAGCATGTTGAGTGGGAGAGACAATCTACACTTGCAGAACTTCTGTGTCTTTCTTCCAGTGTTATTTCGTCACTCTTACCAATACCAATACCTTGGGCATCAATGTTCTAAACCATTAAGGCGTTTAAGTAGTTACAAAGATAAAAGAATCCATTGGAGACACCCGGATTCAATTGAAGAGGCCAATAAAAAATCTGGGTACGATGGTCGGTGACAGGTTGAATTTCAAATGAATCTATTATACAAAAAGTATACGCAAAGATAATCAATTGAAGACAAGAATATTATATTACATACATAACTGGCCTTTACAACCCTGTGTCAGGATTACGGCCTAGGTTCTCGCAGCACTCATGTTGTGTGTGTCAATTTTTATCCATGAGTACTGGGACCTACAGCTTAATGTCGACTCCGAACGACAGATTTGTGAAGCTTGTTCATGGCAATGAGTTACTCTCAGAACTTCTGCCAGAAGACTGCTGAGAGATAGTCGCCGAAAAAAATATTTTTTTTCATATTTCTTTTTTTTTAAGGTGTCAGAGCTGAGTGTCGAACCCAGGGCTCATGCATTAGTAAGGCAACACACTAACCACTAGGCCACGGCGACTTATCGTTGGTCTTACTGTCGATTATTTTATACGCTTGTCATATATGATTGAAAGTGTTTCCCTTGAAGATGACAATAAACAGAATGTCCTCGCTGTATTGCTTAAGCGCTAATTAAGAAGTTTAATTAAGAGACTGCAAATTGATGATTTAATAGTTAAAATACTTAAAAACGGTAGGAAAGAGAAAACATAAACCGCATTTTAATTACCAATCATTCGACTTGGTATGCAGTAAATCTTTTCAAATTAAAGGACATAGAAACGGCTTAGCAACAAAACTACATAATATGCTTTAAAAACAGCAAGTAAATATATTTAAAAAAAAAGATATAATTTTGCCAAATAAAAGTTAAATTTAAACAAATTAAAGCAATTTTACAAACAATATTTGTATTTAAAAAGTATAAAATATTTAAAGCTGAAAGAAATCTAAATGTTCGCGAAAAAAACTCTGATTAAACCAAAAAAAAACTAAAAAAATTAACAACTTAATGAACTATTGTATGAAATTTTCAAAATCAACAAGTATTGTCTTAAATAAAATAAGAAGAAATGAAGAAGTAGCAAAAATGTTGAAATACTATGAAATGTTGGCAATGGAAAACAAATGTTTAGCACCCACTAAATATTTAAAAGTTCTACACCCACAAAATAATAGAAAAAATAAATAAGAAAAAATGGCAAAAAAAGAAACAAATGATGATGATTAACTTCATTATTGTTATCAACTTCTTTTTATATAAAAACATTGAAAGGCATTGCCAAACTCGTAAGGCCATGTTTTTATAAAGTCTTCTACTATTTATTGTTCTTTGGTTGTAGAAAACAAAATCATTTTGTGGTAACAGCGAGTTTATAAAAATAAACTCCTTTTTTCTTTGCTTAAATGTTACTCTTCAAAACAAAAAACCCTTTAAGCAACAATTTTAGTTTTCCAAAAGCATTCAAAAATGATATGCAGCAACTTGGAAGGAAAAGTTTAAACGAATAAATATCCCAATAGTTCTGATTTAAACCATTAGAAAGGTACTATTATTACAGTATTTTGGACTTGTACTGGCTCATAGCGCAAGTTATTTCTCTTAACCCATAGGCGTTGACATAGGAATGCTCACGAAAAGGATCAATGATTTTTATTTATTTTTTTTTTTTTTGAGACCAATACTCAGGGGTAAACCCCTAATAAATCCTGTGCATTGTATATTTCAGCTCTGACATTTCAAAAAGAAGAAATATGAAAAAAATTATTTCTTTCGGCGACTACCTCTCAGCAGTCTTCTAGCAAAAGCTATGAGAGTAACTCATTGCCATGAAAAAGCTTCTCAAATCTGTCGTTCGGAATCGACTTTCATCTTTAAGTCCCGGTACTCTCTCATAACACATCATGAGTTCTGCATGAAGCTAGGCCGTAGCCCTCACACAGGGTTGTAATGGCCAATTATGTATGTATTGTATTGCAATTTTCCGGAAAGGACAGCACATATATATTTTTTCTCTTATTTTTATTATTAAGCGCCTTAAAAATGAGACAAATTGCTATGACTTGATTATTTAAAGGCCAGTGTTATACCTTCACCTTTGAATGATCAACAGCAATAGTCCAGCAGAAATTAGTGCTTACCAATAAGCTATTTTGTAAGGGAGAAATTGTAAACAATCACTTACACATGCGCATCAATAATGCATGGTTTTTACATGAAATGAGCCGCTAAAATGCAATAGAAATGCAAATTTATTGCAACCAGTAAGCAAATAGTATAAAATATAAAAAATAATTCCTTATTATGTAGCATTTTTGGAAGCGTTAAAGTATGAATAAGCTTCCATTATTGCTTACAATTTTATTTATTGCTTCCAAGTTTGAAAAATGTTCTGCTGGGTGCTTCATAGTTGCATGCTGATTGTGTGGTGAGTGCTTTTGCTAAGTAGGTTTGACTGTTATCTGCTACTTCCCAGTAGATGGCGCTTTTCTCCTGATCATTCGTTTTTGGGCATTGGTTAAGGTGGGATGAAGTGGAGAGTTTTCTTTCTATATTGTATTTTTGGAGGGAGGGAACATTTTGTTTTTAAATTATAATTTTGAAGAAACCGAAAACTAACTTTTTAATTTTTCACCCTTGCTGGGATTTGAACGTGTGCCGATTGAGTTTTTATGCGAGCGCACTCCCCAATTCGATGCATCGTAAACTTTTATCGATGTTTTGCGATGTATCGAAAAAAAGCATCGATGTTTTCGATGCATTGTATCAAATATTTATATAATAGCAAAACAAACAAAAAAATATACAAATTTCAATAAAAATAAAATTTTTTTTACAAAAATCTGGTATAATTTATATTATATATAATTAATATTTATATGTATATTATATTTTTAATGACCTACCTGGTCATAATGACCTACACATAATGCTTTCTGGTTTCTTTTTACCCATGATCTACATAATATTGAGTAGAGTATTCAAAAAGTAAGAGTTTTTGGTAGCGCATGGTTTCTTTGTTCTTTTTCTACAAGAGACTCAAGTCTGTTTGCACTTTCGTTAAATAATAAATTAATATTTAATATCATCATCACGTGGCCTCAAACTGTGTTTTATTTCACATTTTTTTTACAAGAGTATTGTTACAGCCGATAAAACTTACATGCCTGTCACAAAAATATCACCATACCTGACACAGCATGTAATTTTTGTTTTACTTAACCCTGCTGTTAGGTTAGGACCATTTGGTCCATTTTTTTTATTGTTTTCTTTGTAATTTTTGAACGGTGATATATAGTGACTTAATTTTTTAGCTCATGTGGTCTTTTTATAAAACCATGTTATATACAAAAATTCAAGGTTCTGATTTAAACCAGGACTGAGAAAAATAAAAAACTACGAATCTTAGGTTAAGGGACCATTTGGTCCATAATATATTTTCTTTGATTATTTTTACATTTATTAAAAAAAAAATTGGTATTTATTAGTTGGTTTTATAATAATTGTGATTGCATGATAAGCAACATTTGTTTCTCTTAGTTTTGCAAATAAATTTACTGCAAATGGAGCATTTTATATCACATTTAGACTTGCAGCAACTACAAACTTCACGATTTCGGCACTCTGAATTAGAAATATTATTTGAAGAAGCCACTGGAACTATGCATGGTTTTAGTATTTCAGTAAATAACTGTGCTGATAACTCTTTTTGAGGTAATCTAGTCCGTTTCATCATATACGCGTTCGTCAGAGATAGTGCTAGTTGCAGCAATAAATCTGGTCTCCTGCAATTCTGATCAGCTGGAACCCAGGATTTCGATTTCGTCGATTTCAGAAAATATTATGTATGCATTCAATGCGGATATATCATTTATGTTTGCAAATAAAATGTTTGGCCATCGAGTTGTTTTGCGTTTATAGAATGGTATAAAGGGAGTTTTTGAAAGTTAGCAATTTCGGAGGAAGTTTTCTTTCCCGAAGTTTTTTTGCCAACTCAAAAGTAGAAAAAAAAAATTGTTGCCTGTTATATTTCGCCCTTTCAAGCCTTCTGTTAAGTCCAATAGATCGCGTTGTCCTTGGTTCTTTTCAGGCTGTGCATTTCTAGGCTTACCAAGTTATAGTTGTAACCTGACTTGGAGTCCACCGAGAACCAAAATTTCAAACCATATTTTGGTGGTTTTGATGGCACAAACTGTAGAAAAGTACATCGCCCCCTTAATGCAACAAGTTGCTCATCAATGGTGACATTTTCGTAACAATTATGAAACTTTGGAAGAAGTTGTTACGAACGGTTCCACAGTTCACGAGAAAGAGCTAATTTATCACAACTACGCACTTGTCGTCGACTCAAAACATCATAGAAACGGATGGTAATCATATGAAATTTTTCTTCAGACATAATTGCTTCGGAAATGGGGCGACATTTTCATTTTGTGTACTTTCAATAATAGATTTTATATTATCCAACTATTTTGCTCAAATAAAAAAACAAGATTATACAGACCGATATACGATGCGTCTTCATCAATATCTTTCCACTTGCCACCAAACTTGACCCTGATGTACTTAATAGTATTTTCGATGATAATTCTTTCTATTGGAATCCGAAAAAACAACATAAAACTGACAGAATTGCATCTGGCTGCGTTGAGATATTCTCAGCCGTAGCTCCAATAGGATGAGGTAATAGAGTGGCACTCCAAAGCATTTTGTTTTTAGCAATAAAAAACAGATCAACAAAGCTAACTGCAGGTTCCCGTTCAGTATCTGTTTCAGAAGAACTTGTTTCGCTATTTTCTGAGGTATAATCAAATTCCGAATCTGAAATATCGGAGTCACTTTCTACATTGAGTAGTTTTTCCTTAATAAATTTTTACATAAGATGTGTTGAGTAGAGATTTGCGGTGGTCACGTGATTTGAGTGATTCACATGAATAACGCGTGAGAGTGAGTTATTTTAATTTTACTGATGTGAGTAGTGCGTAAGTAAAGAAAAATTCGAGTGAGTGATTCGTGAGAGATTATAAAATTTCTTGCGTCAGCGTGAGCCCAAATTCACTCACTCGCCCATCTCTAGCGTTGAATAAAGCTTAACTTAATAATATTTAGGGAGAAGTGATCCAAAGTAGAAACAAATATAAACTTAAATGGTTATTTTGTATGAATATTGAAGTATGGACCAAATGGTCCATTAACCTAACATTCGTAAGTTTTTTCTAACCTAACAGCAGGGTTAAAGTTACATATTTCTTTTCATATAGCTTTACAAAAATTGAATTTTTGTTTCTATATTTATATTAAAAACGAACTCCTTTGTCAAATATTTTGTAATTTTTTCGCTTCATTAAATAAAGAACTTGTAGGATGCCGGGTTTTCTTATGCTTTCGATACTTTTTTAATATTTTGCATAAAAATTTGTTCCCTCTTTTTACTTATTAAAATACAAAGCCATTGAGAAAATTAATTAAAAAACAGGCAACATTTTGCATTGACGATTTTCAAACGTCTGTAAAGTCGTCACTATTTGTGTTTGAGTTCATGTCACTTGCACTAAAATTTTTGTTTTCATTCAAAGACTTTTTGTTTTCGTTTTCATATAAATATGAGAATTATTTTCAACTTTTTGCTGTGTTAGTTTTCTCAATTTTTATTTTTATTTCAATATTTAGTAGAAGTCAGTTTGTTATATTCGTAATATTGTTAAATTTTAACTGATATATACGAAAAACATAATAAAAAAGGAAAAAAAAAAGAAAAAGCGAGAATGAAAAGTTACTCAAGTTGCCGTTTTAATAGACCAACCACGTCTATGCTTAGAGAGCTACTAAAACTGTTATTGCCATTTTGTTTGTCTTATTTTCCTATTTCGCTTTGTTTTTTTGATTTTCTACCCTCTTTCCCAGTGTCTTTAATTTCCGTTATAAGGCTATCATTACATTTGTTACTTGAATCTTTATTTAAGCATTGCCAACGTTTATATGCATTTACTCGTATGTGTTGACTTGTCCTGTATGAGAGAGTGTTAAAATTTATGTGTGCCTTCTAACATGTTATTGTTTTCTCTTCTTTTTCTCTCTCTCTTTCTTTTAATATTCCTTTTAAAACATTTTGTAATACAAGATGGATATGCATTTATGTATGTATTAGCGAAGTACTTATACATTTATAAAAGCAACTTGGTTTTACAACATGTATGATGTTGCATGTCAGTGTTGTCTTAGAAACCAGTTGCTCATTCCTTTTGACTTGAGTTACTACTTGTTGATGTGTTTTCATATAAAGAAACCATTATTAGAAACAAAATTACGATTTTATTGTTGTTGGAAGCTTTTAGTGTTGGAAAACGTTTGAGTTCAATTTACCGGCTGAAACAGAAATTAATTTTTTGTTCGATGTATGAGTTCTTTTAAAACCTTTGATATAAAAAATTTTTTGACGCTAAGTTGGGCTGTGTTGTATTGTGAAAGTACCAAACAATTACTATATTTCATACATGCAGTTTATAATGAAATTGTTTCCATAAAAAATTTACATTTTAACAGTCTAATTCATAATGAGATAAAACGTGCTTATAAGAGCCTTATAAGCAAAATCTCTTAATTTTGTATTCATAATAAAGAAACAGTGTCATAACGCTCTCATAAAGCATTTATAAATAAGAAATTTTTATTGTAGGTTTCTAGGTACTTTAACCGTATAATAACACATTTGTGAGATAGATTAGATATTGTATAAATAAAAGTGGAATAATATAGTATTACAATGAATAAAACTTATATAGTTTCAAGTATAGATATATACATATGTACATATTTAAATTCATATAATTAAAAATTTTCGTATAATAGCAAATGGCTGCAGTCTCTGTGCAAAATTAAAGTTCTAAATGGCCAAAAAATTGTTTTTATTTTGTATTACATATGCCATCTCTTTCCTTTTCAGGCTCTGTCATCAGTGCCTTTAGAAATTACGAATGTTAATCTCCCTTTCTCTTTCTCTCCAGTTTACAATTCCATTTTACCCAATTTTGATAAAAAAAATGTAAACAGAACAGTGATGCACAAACCAAAAAGAGAATGGTAGTATTCGATAACTTTATACAAGAATTAAAAAAAATGTGCTTCAAAGGAAGATTTTTTTTTATTTTTCAGTTTATTTTAGTTATTTTTTTAAAAGCAGTAAGTATTACTTCAATCACATCTATTTTATGTATAATTGTGTTACTATTACATTATTTTTATGACTATTAAAAAATTACCAAAGTAACCGATAGCTTTTATTGTGCATCACTATGCTGAAATAATATCATGGTATTGCCAGCATGACATTAAAATCGTTTTTTAGTTAATTTGCTCATATGAAAGGCTTATGAATAAGATTTTTTATTTTGAGCTTATAAGATAGATAACGTCTCATAACTAATGTATGGATAAAACTTAAATTAAGGAGTTATTATGAATTTGACTGTAAGTTTTTTTATAAAGAAAATCATAATTTTATTGCTAAATTACTTGACATACATAAATACATGTTAAGAGTTTATTTGACAAATATTGCATTAAAAGGTGTCAAATAGATCCTTAATAAAACGCTTGTATTTCATAGGGATATGAAAGTTATTTTCTTGGGACTCATTGTGGTTGTTTATAAATTTACTAGGATCCTGCTGGTAAACTAATTGTAAAATATTGTAAGTAAGTAAGTGAAGTAAAAAATATGAATTCTTTGTTCACAATTTCCGAAGTTTTTTTTTTTTTAATTTGCACTACTTTTCAAGAAAATAATTCACATCAATCAAATACCAGTGCTTTTGTTCTACTTTCATACAGGTTTTTTGCCTCCGGTGAACAATTAATGTTATGTTAGTTACAGCGTTCTTTAATTTTTGCGTCGATATGGTAAGGACTCATGATGCAATACCATTTGGTAGTTGCAGAAAACAGTAAATTGATCGAACTTAGTATGCTTTTATATGGTTTGGTTTTCCACTAGGAACATTGGACTTTGGTTTTGATGTCATAACTACAGTATTCCCCGGATAATAGCCTTGGCAAAAAATTCTAAAATTTTTGTGCAATTATAACTGAAAGTCATTTAAACAAAAGTTGTAAAAAAAATGGTAAGAAAAAATATGGTAATTTAGAATTTTAAATAAATTGACGTAAAATCCAATTAAGTAAGTGTGGGACAATTATCCGGGGAATACTGTATATACCCATGTTTGCCACCACTTATGACCTTTTAAGAAAAATCTTGTTAATAGTAAAATAATTTAACTTTTCTATGCAACATTAATGCGACAAATTTTTTTTAACATGCTTTAAGTCCAATTATAAATAGCATGAACCAAATGTATTGCCGTCATCTTCTGAAATTTCTTTGATAGTGAATCGAGGATTCTTCAAAACAATTTCCTGCATTTTTTCAACATTGTCGTCGGTTCTTCTCGGACATCCGTCGTCATCAACATCTTTCCGAACTTTTCTGAAATGCTAGTAGCATTTCTAAATATTCTTCTGACTCGAAGAAAAATCATTGTATGCCACTTGCAGGATGTCAAGTACTTTTGAACATTTAGTTTCATTTTTAAACAAAACTTGATGAAACTTTATTGATCTATTTTTTGTCGCAGCCGAACAAGCAAAATACATTTAACTGTTATGTCTCTTACAAACAAACTCAACTAGGAACATATGTAGTTCGTGACGAGCGTGGCAGCATAAAAAAATCATTAATCGAAGGCACGTTACCCGAGTAGTTTCAAAATTCACCTTTTCTAATGTATTTTATTTTCTTGTAATATACATAAGTACATAAGTACATAATTGGCCTTTACACCCTTGTTTCTGGATTACGGCTCAGCTTCTCGCAGCACCCATATTGTGTGTGTCCAGTTTTATCCATGAGTACCGGGACCTACACAGTTTAAATTCGATTCTGATTTACAGACTTGAAAAGCTTGTTCATGGAATCAGTTACTCTC
The DNA here is from genome assembly GCA_963576795.1 of Metopia argyrocephala. Classification (NCBI taxonomy): domain Eukaryota; kingdom Metazoa; phylum Arthropoda; class Insecta; order Diptera; family Sarcophagidae; genus Metopia; species Metopia argyrocephala. The sequence goes on from OY756208.1 coordinate 25,987,182, forward strand.
AGAGCTTTTACCAGAAGACTGCTAATAGGTAGTCGCCGAAAGAAATATTTTTTTCATATGTCTTGTTTTTTACAAATTTGTCTGAGCTAGGGTTTGAACACAGAGCTCTTGCCTAGTAAAACAACACACTGACCACTAGACCACGACGACACTCAAGATGGTACCATTCCGCTTTTAACGATTCCGCACAATTTTGACTGATAATTTTTTTGTTTGGATATAAATCTATTTGTACCCTATTTACAGAATCTTAATGTTGCCATTTTGAAGATAGTATAAATAACTATTTTATAAGGGCGAAATAAACTTCAAAACTCCAACTGGGCGGAGTTACGCCCTTAATAAGTAAGAATCGCTTAATTTGATACAAATAGATTTATAGTCAATACAAAATCATCAGCCGAAAATTGGGCAGAATCGAACAAGTGCGCATATTACATCCCGGAAAGACGTATCAATGTATTGCGGGGGTCCCAAACTAATCAGTTCCGCTAGTATTTATACATATTCCTTAATGGATGTTAATTCTTGTACAGAAACCAGTTTTCGGATCTCACGACCGATATAATAAATTTAGGTTGATATTAATATTTTTCATGGTCAGTACATGTGTTTCATCAGTGAAAAACTAAGCGGAATCAAATAAGTAAGCATGTCACCTCTCATTCAAATTAAATATTTATTATTAAAATATTAACTTAATATCTTAAAATATTAATTTGTTAATTAAGTTAAACGCCTAACTTTTGTATTCATAAAATGTTTTATAGATTTATAAAGAGTTTATTTGACAAGTATTGCATAGAAGTAATTTTTTTCATTAGTACGAAGGTAAAAATATTTTTCTATTTTTTGTATAACTTCTGCGAATAGATGTTAAAAACATTTGAATTCTATTTCTATATCTTTTGTAGTTTTTCCCTTTCTTACACAATTGTATGTTTAAAATTATAGACTTTTCGACTGAAGTTTGTTTTATGGTTCTCAACTCGCATATGCAATCATACACCTGCCAAAAAAAAAAAAAAAAATGCTTTCAATAGATTTCTATTTCCCTTATCCTTTTTGGCATTTTACCAAAATATCGTCTTTCGAACTAAACATATTTGCAAATACATATTTTCTATTAAAAGTAACAAAAAACCTGATTACAGTTTGTGAATGGAAAAGAGATGAAAATTTTGCAAGAAAAAGAATTATTTTTTTTTTTACACAAAAGGTTTTTTGTTTCATAACCAATAATCTTGCAAACTTAAAGGATGTTTGATATGTGGTAATCAAAAGTGTAATGTTTTGACAGTAATCTATGAATTTTTATTTTCGTTACGTAAAAGAATTAAATGTACTTCGAGTACTCGTATTAATCAAATTAATTAATTACTTATTTATTGGAATAAAGTAAAAAGTTATGGGTTGTTTAATAAATTAAAAAAATTACATTGAAAACTGAAAAAACATTCTCTAATAATAATGTTATATATACAACCCTTTACAACCCTTTACAACCCTGTGCCAGGATTACGGCTGTAACGTGACGTCACCTAATATGCCTATCTATGTTTACCTATTAACAACATGCCAGTATATTTACATATATTAACCTAATAACAACATCGTAGTGTAGTCTAATTCTCATCTAGTTGATGAAAACAAGTTTTACCTAACGAAAAGAGAGTTGGTTGACTGTAAATAGCCCGATACAGACTCCTTAGTGAGCCTGCACGTGTTGTAGATTATTGCATTACCCGAATTCTTCTTTCCCTCGTAGATTATTTTATTACCGTAGATTTGCCGGGTGTAAGAGCTTCTGAATTCTTCTTACATTCCTACTAATAGTAGCCTACGACAAGAGCTTCCGAAGTCTTCTTGCAGTCGTTATTATTTCTACCGTAGAGTTGCCAAGTATTAATCTGCTTTAACGAGACACCCGATATCTTGTCTTTTATTTAGAAGTACCAGCTAACCACCAATTCCTGAAGGCAACCACCGTTTTTATACTTCCAACCGAACAATCACCCGAAGTCTAAAAGCAAATCCGAATCCCGAGAACGTCAGTTATTGTAGTTAAGTAGGTTTTAAGTATAAGTATAAGGTTTTAGTATAAGGTTTCGTAAATAAATGTTTCATTTGGAAGGAAGCAGACTTTTGACTACGAACCTGAACAACTGGAGTTATACCCCAGCTGGAAACAAAAACTCCATTACATGGCCTAGCTTCTCGCATAGTGTTAGGTTGTCGAAAATTGACTTTATTTTACTAAAAAGTTTTACTGCACCCAAATTAAAAAGTGTCTGCCTTTTAATCCATTGAATAACCGCCTAAAATTATTTATTACCAATTATTACAGAAAAGCTGCAAGAGTTGTATGTATATGGATGGAATTACGATGCTACTCGAAAACTTAAAAAAATACCACAGAATGTAATGGCTAAAGTGTATGCAACCAACTTAATTGGATTTTAATAAATTACTAAAAAAAAACGCCAATTTTCCAAAAAAAAAAACTTCTGAATTTAAGTTGAGGTTTAATTCAAAGAAAGATTATTTTGGACAAATGTTGCATCATTTTGTTACACAATTATTGTTTTTTTTTATTAATTTTTAAACCCAAACTTGGTCTTTTAATAAACAAAATACTAAAAGAGCGGTATGGGTAGGTGTGGCAACAAATATGTTTGGAATTGTTTTTACATCATCCTTTATCGAACTGCTCTAATGTACACACATATGTACCCCAAAAAGTTTAAATATTTCAATATAATACCCTATGTCCAAACTTGGTTTGGACAATAACATTTATATAAAAGTCAATGAACATTTTGTATTGTATTAAATTGATTAAAAGAATTTTATAAAGTTTTTATTTTTGTATATATCGCATCATATTTACTGCATTATCATGCATTTGGCTGATAATTTAACTAAATTTTCATCACTGCAAGAACACAGAACTTTCTTGTACTTAAAATTTTGTTTTGATCACTTACTTTTTATCCAGATGCAGTGTAACAAGTTATAAAATTAAAATAAAATTAAAATAAATATCCCTAAATCTACAGTACTCTTAAAGTAAAATAATTTAAATAAAGCTTAAAATAAAAGTGAATAAAATAAAAGTATAATAAACCTAAAGAATTGTGGTTCTAATTTCATATTTAACCCTTATTAAAAATATTATATTAGTGTAACATACATTAATATACACCCTATAAACAACAAAATTAAAATTGCCCAATTCACGAGACTAGTGTATGCCACTGATGTATTTTTATAGTTCATTACTCCTGAAAAACTATGAACCAAAAATAATAAAATGGAAGTCACAAAAATGAAAAATTACTAATCTTGGGTTTAGAAACATTTTAGTCCGTTATTGTTTTTTTTTTATTAAATCTTTAAACTATGTATATGATGAGCAAATCATATATCGTTGCAATATACATATAAGTTGGTTGAATATGGTGCATTTGCTATCGCACTTAGTTTTGCAGCAGCTGCAAATTCCAAGTTTTCTAGTTGCTATTAATCGTTGTTTTTCGTTTTTTTACCAATGTAAACAAGTCAGACACTGAATATAAACTGAAGTTAACTACCGCGAATGATATGCAAACTTACGAAGGGGAATCCCAGAAACTTATGAAAACACTTCAAAGACAAACTGGGTGCATCATATTTATATTTCGACATTTTAACAGGCAATTATTCCAAAAAAAAATAACATGGACCAAAATTGTCCTATACCTAAGATGCGTACGTTTTTTTTACCTAACAGAAGGGTTAATGAGACAACGTACATGAATAAAATTACACATGAGGTGTCCACAATGAAGTAAACAAAAAAATGTTTTTAATAATGTATAACACGATACAGAAGCTTGTGAATTCAGCAAATGTATTTCAAATTTAAAAATATAATTTTAATTGTTTACTTGCAAACTTATAAAAACTTTTTCCTAGCATTCAATTTATTTTATTGAAAATATTTTAACATTAACCAGACAACATTAGGTAGACTACATGCTGAATATATAGCATCGTTAACATCCTTGTTAGTAAATTAGAACACCTGAATTTTTTTTTAGAAATATTTTATTGTAATAAAATTTTTAATTTTTAATTTTTAATATACTAGATGTACTGAAATATCAATCTATACATTCCTTTATTTGTTTCCATCCAAAATATTTTGAATACGAAAACATGAATATGTACAGTGTCTCAAAGTAATAATGGGACACACGCTTACGTCGACAGTTCTTGTAATAATTTAGTCAATATAACAACTCCAGGAAAAAATTGTATATGGAATTGAAAAGCATATATGGTACTTTATTTAAATCAGAAACTTTGAATTCAATTAATGCTGGCAAAACAAAATAATGCAAAATAGACTTCATAATACGTTAATTAGACCTCAAAGTAATAATGGGACAAATTAAAAGAACAATTCATAAGGTATTAAATCTAATATTACGGATAAAGATTAATATTTTGTTGGCAGCCCTTTTTGTCGTATTACTGACTTCAATCGATTTGGCATCGATCCAACAAGTTTACGGCAGAACTCAGGTGATATCCTTTCCCATTCCTCCTTTAGAGCAATTATTAAGTCGTTTTTGGAATTTATATGACGAACTTTTAATTTTTCCTCCAAATGGCTCCAGACGTGCTCTATTGGATTAATATCCGGCGATTGTGGTGGGATTTCAAGCACATGCGGGCAGTTATAGAGCAGCCAGCTTCTGACATTGTATGCCTTGTGCTTTGGGTCATTGTCTTGGTAAAAGTAATAATCAATTGTAAGACCCAATTTCTCCGCTGATTCTGCAAGATTTGCACGTAAAATATCTGAATAGTATTTGTGGTCCATAATTCCTTCAACAATGTGGAGATTACCCGGTCCAGCTGCTGATATTGCGCCCCATACCATAACAGATCCCATACCGTGTTTTACCGATGGTCTTAAATTTTCTTTGGCGAGCTCTGTATTCGGTTTTCTCCACACGTAAGAACGTCCATCCGACCGGAAAACATTAAATTTACTTTCGTCGGTAAAGATCACTTTATTCCAGAATGAGGAGTCCTTATTTTTATGTTCTTCAGCAAAGCTAACACGTTTACGTCTGTTTACATCATTTATATAGGGCTTTTTTCTAGCTACCCGGGCATTATAACCATGCTTTCTCAAAATATTTCTTACAGTTTCAGGGTAAGCTTTCTTTTTTAGATATTTTTCTGCTTCAGCAGTTAATTTAGGGGCGCTTATATGAGGTTTTTTCTTAACTTCTCTTAATAACCATCGTTCATCTGCATCGGAAAATGTTTTTCTTTTGCTTGGCTTTGAAGCATTTTCGAAACTTTTTGCATCCGAAAAACGTTTTATAATATTAAACACTGTAGATTTCGGTTTATTGACTATTTCTGCAATATTTCGAACAGATTTTCCGGATTTTGAGTGTTCAATTATTAATTTTCTAATTTCATGCGTTGTTTGTAAACCCCGATTCGCCATAATGAATAATGTATTTAAAATGGTTAAAAAACACTTGTAAAAGAACTCTAAGACCATGTAAATAAAAAATATTTAAAAATTGTTCCGTTATAAAGCGCATTCAAAACGAAGTTGCCAGCTGTCCCATTATTACTTTGTGATCTAAAAATGTGTTATTGTGGATTATCGCTTGTAACTTTTTTTGTTCAAAACAAAAAGCGATAAAATTATGTCATAGCAAAATCAAGAACAAAAGTAACATAAAAACATAAAAAACATAAACATTAACGTAACTGTGAGAAAAAAATATGTTAAATAAAAAGTACTTTGGTTGTGTCCCATTATTACTTTGAGCCACTGTATTTTAAAAACTCAAACAATTTTTGGTAATAAAACTGAATGTAAACATTTTTTCATTTATAAATACTTTCATAGAAATATTTTGGTAGGAAAGTAACAAAATAATTGCATAATTTAAAACATCTATCGTAACGTTGTATTCATTGATGTTGTGAAATTTTTGAAATATTTGCGTTTATTTGAAAACTAGATAGTTTTGTTTTACAACATAATGAATTCATTCAATTACAAAAATATTGTTAGAATTTTGATTTAATTAAAAATTCTTTTTTTTTCTGGTTGCCAACAAAAAAAAAAAAAAAGTACAAATATAGGATCTTTATAAAACGTTAGAAATATTGATTCTTCGTTGAAATTAAACTCAAGTGTGTAATTTAGACAACTAATCTGAAAAACAAAATAACCCTTTAAAAATTGAGTCTTTTGTTCTATGGTATTGGCTTAAGTTTGCACTACTGATATTGTTTCATGCAAATGGTTTTATAATAATTTTATTATTATTATACGAGAGCAGATCCGTGAGTTTTTAAATGAAACACAGAAAAAAAACACTATTTTCCTCCATAATCTTCTTTTAGCTCAATATACTTAGTCCAGCATTTCTTAAATTTTTGTATCTCTTCCAAAATATACCATTTTTCGCGATCCTATTCCACCGAGCCATGTATTTCGGTTTGGAAATAAAAAATAGTCATACATACATAATTGGCCATTGCAACCCTGTGTCCGGGTTATGGCCTAGCTTCTCGCAGAATTCATGTTGTATGTGTTAATTTTTATCCATGAGTTAAAGTCGTCTCCGACCGATAGATTTGAAAAGATTTTTCATGGCAACCAATTATTCAAAAAGCGTTTGCCAGAAGACTGCTGAGAGGTAGTCGCCGAAAGAAATAGTTTTTTTTAATATTTCTTTGCTTCAAGAGGTCAGAGTTAAGATTTGAATCCGCCGCTATCGTCTTAGTAAGCCAATACACTAACCACTAGACCACGGCGACTACATAAGGAACAGTCACTTGGGGCTAAATCTGGAGAATATGGCAGATGAGGTACCAATGCGTTGCCGAATTCATGTAATTATGCTATTGACACTGCACACGTGTGCACTTGTACATTATCTTGATACAAAAGAACTTTTTTCTTGGCCATATTTTTTCAAATTCTCTTAAATTCAGTCCAATAACTTTGCAGATTATTAGCCGTTTATTGTTTTTCTTTTTTGAAAAGACTGTTTTCATTAACTTATTGTCTGACAAACTTACCTTAGCGTTCTTCGGAGACGGTTCATCGAGAAACACCCATTGCTTGGACCACTGCTTTGTTTCCGAAGTATGGTAATGGATGCATGTTTCATCCACAGTTACAAAACGCCGATCATGTTTATTGTCAATTGAGAGCAAACTCTGCACCTACACTCTAAACCACTTTTGCTGAAAATTAGGTCGATAATGGTAGGCAACACTTTACAGACTGTTTTCGACCTAAAATTAAACATCTAGTTTTTTTAGACATTTGGTTAGTTTTTAAGCAAAATATGTCTAAAATTAAACAAAAAATGTTTAAATATTTTAGGCAATGTATGTCTAATTTTCCCCCCTTTCATATATTTATTTTCAACAATCCTTAAATGAAAATGCCTAAATTATATATTTTCAATAAATTTATTTAATTTTTTATAAATTATAAATCTTACAAACAATCTATATATAATACTTATAAATAGATATAAAATATTGTACATATATACATATATCCATAACTTTTTTAACTCTTTTAAAAAGTTACATAATATTGCATATATGTATGTTACATACATATTGTCATATACATACATAAAAAAATTTAATTAAAACACATAAAATCCAAAATATAAATTAAACACTTTGCATTTTTCTTCTTTATATTCGTACGTACAAATGTAGATGAGAAACTCTTAAACTAATTTTTTCTGCAATTTTGCAACAAACAATTTTTTTTAATTAATATACATACATACAATATACATAATTAATATACACTTTAATACATTTTATAAACTAGTTATAAATTACAATAAACACCACCAGCTGAATACAAAGCACTTTTTTTTAATATATAGATGCTGCAGCCACTGCAAATTTAATTTTTAAAAAAATTCCAGAACACGACGCGACTCTTTTGAACTTTTTATTGCAAATGAATGCTTCTTCTTTTTTTCGTCGCTTTGTTACCACGTCTTCATACCGTTTTTACTAAAATGTTCTCAATATTACACATTTATATCTATTTTTAGGCAAAAGTGCTTAATTTTACAAATTTTTTACTGATTTTATGCAAATGTGCTTAATATTGAACATTATTTTGTAAATTTAAACATAATTTGTTTAAACATGAACAATTTTGATAGCAAATTTATTTTTTTGTTTAAATTTTTTACTTTTTTTAAAATTAAGAATGAGATTTATATAATTTTAGACAACAACAAATTTTCAACACCAATTTAGACATAATATGAACCTAAATTTTGGGAAAAGTTTTAGAGTGTATCTTGCAGGCAGCTTCTTTAAACTCCGCTGATCATTTAGAATCGAAACGATGTTGCCATTCGAAATGTCTGTGTTATCAGCAATATCACGCTCTTTGATTCTTCGATCGGGTGTATTGACGTTAATAGGCCATCCAGCGTCATTTGTACTTGTTCGACCGAAACGAAACTCAGTTAACAAGTTTTACACCATTGAAATCGATTGTGCAAACTCCCCATAGTATTTGTTAAACTTTTCCTTAGTTTGATTGACAATAATTCTTTGCAAAAAATTTTGTTAAATGAGCACTCGAAATACATATTTTTCAGTATTTAAAAAATACACGAGATTGTATTTTAAACGCCAAGTAAACAACGGATCTTGCCCAAAATTTGCCAGTAGTCTGTTAACATGTGGTACTTAATGGAACCAGTGTTGCATTCCTAATAACTACAAAGGAAATTTGAAAACTCCACCCTAGTATTTATTATAAATGCAAAAAGTGCACATTTTCAAGCATGTAAGAATGCAGCGAAGTGCGATAGGATCATGTACCCTTTATTTAATAAGAACTCACTAAGAAATAGATCTTTAATGGGTTGCATTTGACTTTACTTCGTCTAGCCCATTACAAGTGTATGTACATACATAAAGAGCCATTACAACCCTGTTTCAGGGTTACAGCCTAGCTTCCGGCAGCACCCATGTTGTGTGTGTTAATTTTTATCAATGACTACTGGAACCTACAGTATAAAGTCGACTCCGATAAGTCAACCGAAAGTCGACAAGTGTAGGTACATATAGAAAAAAAGAAAAATATAATTCCAATATACGATTTATACAAAAGTGTAAGTTAAATAGTTGATGTTTGAAAGAACTCTCATGAGCTACAGTAGCTGGAGTCGAAAACATGTTCAGTTTGGGTTGTGTACTATTTCTTCACAGACATAATTTTCTCCTTTGATTTTCAAAAAATTCATTGTAAAAAATCTAATCTAATCTAATCTAATCTAAATAGAATTTAGCTTTGTAGTGCTGTATACCATGGTCTGTGGTGAGAATCGAAACCACAATCCTCGCACCATCATTCTTGCACGCTACCCATTAGACTACTGGGGCACCCGAAAAACAATATGAATTTATGTGTTTATATAAAAATACCCAATAAATTGGATATTTTGCTGAAACACTTTTAAATAAATATGTGATTTCTGATCATTTTTTAAATTCAATCCAATTATAAATCTTACAGTAAAACAGAGATTTATTACACAACATTTGAAAAAAAAATCTTTTTTTGTGCCTATTGTAAATCAATATTATTTTTGTTGAATACGGTATGAAATATTTATTCACTATATAAATATAATTTTTTCTGTTTATTTTTCCTCTACTAAAATTAGTATAAAAGTTCAAAAAACTATTTGTAATGACCACTTAAATTATTTAACGTTCACCTTATAAATTTATTAATAAAAAAATATTCTCACATCCGGCCTGTCACATACATACACATGGTTTTACATAGTGTGGTTATAACTAAAGAATACAATACCAGTTTGCTTAAATTTAATATTTAAAAACATGTTGTATTTTTGTTCGTATTTGTATAGGAAAGGGAAAAGAAAAAACGTACAAATGAAACGAAATAAAAAATGCAAAGAAATGGTGACCACTTGAATGAAAGCCATGCCATGATACTTCCTTTTTTTATCAATTTTAAATATTTACTCTAATAGACTGACGCAAGCCAGGTGTGAAGGTATTTGCACGGAAATAAAATCAACAAAAAATTATTCGTTTATGAAATTGGTGATCTCATGGACACTGTATAACCATATCAAATTAAATATGTAATAGACCTGCAAAAACCATATAAAATAAATTTATAGTTTTTATTGATTGTAAACATGTAGTAGTTGTGTATGTAAAATTATTTACACACATACATACCGTATGTATGTCAAAATAAATTAGTGTATGCCATGGTAAAAATGTATTTTTATTTTTAGCACTGAAATTTCATGAAAAAGATTTAATAAAATATAAGTAAATATTTTTAAAGGTGCTATGTAGTTAAAGTTGCTCTGGGTCATTAGACCGTCAGCTCAGGCTCGGCATTAAAGGTGAGCCTACTTTAAATAAAACAACAAACCTGCTTTTGTGTAAATAATTTGAGTATAGCGCTGTTGAAGCTGGTTTGAGTTTGAAGTTTTTATAATCGGGGAACCTTAGCTTTGTGGGGGTTCGGTAATGGTTTAAGTCTCTGTTTACAATTAATTGGTGTCTTTTTTTTTGGGCAAAATTATCATTAATTAGCTCTTTTTTTAAATTATAAATTTGAAAAATCGCAAACGAACTTATTTTTAAATTTTCATCTTTGTTGAAGTTTTTAACCTGTGCGAGTTTTGTAAGTTTTGTGCGAGCGCTTTAACCACTATACTACTCACCCACCAAACATGGGAAAAAAAAGATAAAAAAGATTGAATTTTTTAAAGTTTTTTATCATTTTGGTCTTGAACGTGAAGTTTCTTGGTATTATATCTTAACAATTTATGTTTTTCATGACAAGAGCTACAGCTTTGATTCAGAAAGTCGTCAATCAAAATTCCAAACTGTTTGCTTCTGAGCTTGAGAAAAAAATCACTTTTTTGCAAAGCTGATACCGAGGCTACAAATGTTTGGAACCTTTAAAAAAAATTTCAAGATTTTAAACAAACCTGGGAGAAGACCCGTATCTTTCTTTCTTTCTTTCTTTTTTTTTTTTTTTTTCTTTTTTTCTTTTATCACGTAAAGGTTTCCGTATATGCTTATTTGTTTTTTTTTTGCGTTGCACTGTCTTATTGAAATAACTTAATTGTTGCTTAATGGTGTTTTACTAAATAACTTTTTTCTGTACTGCTTAAATATGGGACAGACACTAAGAATATGAAATATATTTTCCATCGTGTTCAGATTTCATTGTGTACAGATAAAGTATCCCGCCGAAAGCACCTTGCATTTATATCTAGTAGATCTCCTCTTGCTCTTAGTATAAAACCAGTTGCTTGGTATAAGAAGCCAATATACCAGAATATATTTCAGGAAAATGTGAGTTTCTAGCTCCATATTCCTTCTCTACCAATACTTTTAATGTACATCTCCAGTTTATTGATAAAGGTCTAACAGCTGTAGATTTAGGTTGCATTCGTTGAATAAAATTGTACCATTCATTAGACAATATATTTGAATGCCTAGTGGGACTCATTCTTAAAACTTTATTTATACTGGGTGTCACAGAACTGAACGTGAAGCCCAAACGGAGAAATGTAAGTGATTATGAGAAAAGTCAGAAAAGTCAGTTTGAAAGTTTTGCACATTTAAGAATTTTGATTATTGTGGTTAAGTTTTATAATTTTTGTTCATTTAAACTTTGGAACCATAATCCTAAATAACATTTTTACAAACACTTTTAAAAATAAAGGCGCAATTGCCTAAAGTTTTCTAGAAATAAGTTTATTTGTTAATTAATTAAACAGTACTGTATAATAGCTTAATAAATATCTAATTATAATTAATTAAGCCATAAAGATAAAATTTTTAATTTTTCAAATTCTCTGTACAATTAGTTTAAGCCTTTTTTAAGTACTCCTTTATATTTGCATGCTTTCTTTTGCACTGAAGTAATTAGAGGACTAATTTGTACGCCTTGTCTTCCTGGCCAAAGTGCCAGTGACTCAAGTGTCAGTGTTAATTGAATTATTTTAAATGATACTTGACAATGTTTTAATACAATTATTCAGCTGAAAAGTGACATCATTGCTAATAAAAGAAATCTTTTCAATATTAAGTTTAACTTTGATTTCCATAAAAAATAAAATTTAAAATGAAAAATGTCAAAATGAAATCTCAAAATCATTAAAAAAAAGAACATATGCATGTCATGTGCATTTTGCCTTTTTTTAATAGAAATTTCCTCATTAATTAATTTATTTATTTTTGCAATTATTTTATAGTTTTTTTTTTTTTTTTTTTTTTTTTTTTTTTTTTTTTGTGCAAAGTGTCAACATATTCATTAGTAAAAACTGATGAAAGAAAAAAAAAAAAGCAAAAATTAATAATAGAAGCTTGTCATTGGTAGTGTCATATACTTTTAAAGATAAATTAATAGGTTTGAGTGTGAAGTCTTTACAAGTATATGGAGATTAAAGCTTTATTTATAAAAAGTGAAATTATGGATTTACTTAAGGTATGTTCACATTTGACAAATATTTGATGAAAAAACATGACTACTCTATACAGAAACAGTTTCTTCTATTCTGTCTGTGAAATCTACGTTGGAATCCTATATTAAATTTATCATCATAGATTAGCTCTTATAAAGCTATCTACACTTAAAAGCAGAAGAACCATGTTAAACGTTTTCTTTTTGATTAATATTATTAATGGTGATGTCTACTCTGAATTTCTTTTGAGTAATATATATTTAAATGTACCAATTAGGCCAACACTATACTTTCATCCACTTGGTATTAAATACTTTCGTACCAATTATGCTAATGCTGATCCATTAAGATCAGCATTTAACGAACTTTATCAATTCATTGATTTCTCCTTAAATTTAAATTCAATCAAACGCAATATAATAGTTTTTCTTAACAGATAAATTTTCTTTATATTTAATTGCAATAGCTGTAAAATTAGTTTGTAGACTTTATTAAGAAATTAAATAAATACTCTTTCGTAGAAACTTTTTTTTTTTTGAGAGAAAAGCACAAAAATATTTTTTTAAATTTTTAATTACTAAAATTTCAATACTAAACAAAATAACTATTTCAAAAAAATATTGGTTACGCTTTTTTACCAAATAAATGTGAACCAAATAAAACTGCGAAGGCAAATGTCAAAATGAGTCACTGGGACTCCAGAGATGATATTCACCTTTACTAAGTATTCATGCATTAGTTGTTTTTGCTACGCATTCATTCAATATCAATTTGAACTGATGTTGATGTATTCACACTCGTTGTTGTGGTTGATTGCCTTTTGTATACTTTTTTTGTTATGCTGGTACATATTGTGCAACGAATGATCTCACACATTAATGAAATAAAAACAATCGGTACATTTATTCGGTATTTGTAAACAAGTTTGTGAATGCTAGTGTTTACATTGTTTCGTTCAATAAGCACACCAACCATTCATACCATACATTCTTTGCATTTTTTGAGTGGTAAAATCGTTAAAGAGAAAACAAGCAATCCATGGATTCATTACATTCACTCTTTTATTGTGTTGTCTTGTATTGCTTAAATAAAAAAGTGTTTATTGACAATAGTATACTCACTTTGTATGAATGCAATCAAAGCTCGTAAGCAGGCAATCAAACTGTTCTCAGACACAGACATACATATTTGTAAGATTACAGATGCGATGAAAATCAGCATCGAGATCAATATCATTTTCGGCCCATACACCAAAATCACGACGCATTGCATGGTCTCGCGGCTTTAATTCTTTCACAAGCTGGATCTTGTAAGGTCGCAGGCCAAGATCTTTGCGCTAAATCTTCCATAAAGTTGATGGACAAAGCTCCAATTGCTGTGCTCGGTGGCGAATCGATTCATTCGGGTTCTCTTCAACACTTTGCTCTACAGCGGCAATTGTTTCTTCGGTGCGCACTCTTCGACGTCTCTGCGGATGCGTATTATCACATAGAGTAAACGTAGTGCGACCATAAAATGGACGGAGCTTGCGGTAAACTTCGCGAACTGAAGCATTATTTTCGAAATAAATTTGCACGATTTGCAAGCGTTGTTCTTTTGTCAACCTGTTCATGATGAAATGGCAAACCAAACTAAATATTAATCACTTGACGGCTGACAAAATGGCCGCCAGTTAAAAAAGTGATGCCAACTTAAAGTTCTATACCTCAATAAAAAATACCCTATATTATACGAAAGCACACTCACACACACAAACAATTTTGTTTTGGTTTTATATTGTAATTTTTTATATCATTCAGTTGCCCATATACAATCAACTCGAAACTGACCCAATTACAACGCGATTTGTTTAGAAGATCGATTCAAATATAATAAACGCTGGATGAAAGCTGTAAGACTACGTGTAACGGATATATACAAACATACAGTTTCAAACAGAGTTGCATTTGTTCACTAGCAAAATATAAGCAGTAGCTTATTTTCTATTTTTAATGAACATCTGTTATGATATTTGACATCTGTTATGGTATTTGATTTCTAAAAACAAAAGAAAATAAAAAGACGTCCTGTAGTGCATATTTCTTTACTAACCCTGTAATAGTGTGATCATATTTGTATTAAAAAAAAGGAACTGAAAACTAACTAATACAGTTCTGTTTTGTGCAAACAGTTGTAAAGAAAAAGAAGAAAGTCAGCTGTTCTTTAAAAGCATTTGACACTCTTTGATTATATACAGAGCGAAAAACCCAGCTTTTTTGCATCGTATGTTACAAAAAAACAAACAAAAAAAAAAAACCACTAGAAGAACTTAAAAAACTATTATAACGACCATGGGCAAAAGAATTCAACTTTTACACAAGGCAGTTTTCCAGCAGTTTTATCCACCAGTAGGATATATTGAGCTCCATTACATTACAGGTAACCTTCTCATCGCTAAAGTGTAAAGCCGATTTCTTCTGTGCCATCGCTGGATTATATTACAGCTCTTAGAAAAGCTACATCACAGTTTACCGAAAATCTTTGGCCATACGAAATCTGTTACATGTGGATTTAAAAAAAAAATAATAATAAGTGGTCCTCCCCCTACAAGAAGTCCATCTTCAAGAAACGGCTTCTTAACATTGCAGTCTATTCCACCATCAGAAACGAATGATCAGAAGTACAGCGCCACCTTCTGGGAAGGAGAATAACAGCTAACCTACTTAGTGAAGACGCTCACCACTCACAATCAATATCTACCGAGAGATGGGGCAATTGCTGTTGATCATTCAAGGGTGAACATATATCACCAGCCATTGAGTTATGACAGTACCTTTTCCCATTGACATAAGGCACTTAATATATAAGTATATATATCTATTAAAAAAAGAAGCATAGAATTCAAGCTTTAATTTATTTTTTAAATCTTTGTATTAAAAAGCAAAGCAGAAAAATAAACAGAATTCAATATGAAATTTTCATCTTTATTTATCAATATGATTAAAGGTTAAAACGTGTTAAACGTTTTTTTTTTTTTTTTTTTGTATAAAAGTTTTATATTAAAATAATTTCGTTTAACAAAAACTTATCTCATTTTTTCCACTTTGGCAAGAAATATTTTTTAATCAAAGTAAAAAAAAACAAACTTTTAAGTGAGCGCTGTGCGGAAATTCAACTTTTTTTTTGCAAATTTTAATTTTTTTTTCTCCAAATAACAGAAAAACTTATGAAAAAATTATTGAATGAAATAAGAAATGTTATGAAATTTTGAAAACCATGCACTTGTAAAACTTTTTCAAGCTCTCTTGCCCAAATTGTGTAATAAGTATTATCGTTAACAATCAACAGAGAGGTAATTTTAAAGATATTCTACTGAAGTAGAGTTTTTAGTTTGTTAAACTTACGTTTAAACTTTTCAAACATTTTTGATTAAAAAAACAAATTATTTTATAAAACGTTTATAAACATTTCTAACATTTCTAAAAATTAGAAAAAAAAAAAAGTTATGCAGTTTGTACTATAAAATTAAGTAGGCACGTTTACAAAATTTAAACAAATATGTACTCAAAAATTATTTGTTGATAAAAAAAGTTATATCCTTGATAGCGTTCTTGAGTCAGTCAAATCAAGTTTATTAAAATAAAACGTAATCCAGAAAAAACTTAACCATATAAACAGCTAAACCGACTGTGCTGAAATTTTGAACAAAGATAGATTCAACTACCTAAAGTGCAATAAATTGTGTTTTTTTTTTTTCAAAATTACATCTCTGCATCGTACATTCCATACAAACTAAAAAGCTATTTTTTAATATATTGAGAACGGTTAAGGCTAGAGTTGCTGATTTTGAGCTGAATGACTTTATCAAATTAAATCACCAATCCGAAAGTGAGCGGAATTCGACAAGTGAACGTAGTACCATGCATACAAAGAAATTATTGATTTTTGTATATTTTAGGAATGGTTAAAGCAAAAGTTTCTCAATTTGGTACAAACAACTTTATTGCAAATAGCACATAAACCCCCGCTCGACGATATGTCAAAAATTAAAAAGTGAGCGATATTTTAAAAAGACAAGTGACTCATTTTGGCATTTGCCTTCGCATTTATTCGACATTGTGAAAATGATTTTTGTATGAAAATCATTACGTTTTTCTTTTTTGTTTTTCTTATACGTTTTGTTCGCATACATTTCTGATGTAGAGAAACAAACTTCAAATTTTTTCGCCAAGCAAGCGAAAGAGAGCACTCACTCGATATTGTGAAATGGGTTGTAAATGTCGTGTTTGAATTTTAAAGGCAATTTAATCTGTGACCGTTTTGTTGATTTCACTTGCGGATATTTTATTTCTAGTATATTGGGATATTGAATAGATAATTCCTTTTTTTCAGTACATACATACATACATAACTGGCCATTACAACTCTGTGTCAGGGTTGCGGCCTAGCTCCTGGCAGCACTCATGTTGTGTGTGTTAATTTTTATCCATGAGTACAGGGACCTACAGTTTAAAGTCGATTTCGAACGACAGATTTGAGTTTCTTTTTAGTAAGCCAACACACTAACCACTAGACCAAATTTTTCAGTAATATTTTTTAATTATCGTTGCTGTATACACGAGTAGGCAAAAGGACGTAGTGTGTTAATTATACTCGTATCCAAAGGCTTTGTCAGTATCAGTTCAATTGATATTTTTACTTTTTTGTTTGTCAAACTCAAAATCATTTGCTGCTATTTGTTAAAAATAGTTTTTATTTGTTCAATATTTATTTTAGTTTTTCTTTTGTAACAATTTGAATAACTAGAGAAAAAGGATGTAGCAAGAGAACTTAGAGTATTATTCTTTTAACATTTTGTAAAAATTAGAACTTAAGAGACACAAACTAAATTTTTCATGCAGGCAGAGATTTTCAGTTCATTTAAAAAAGTTTTTGATAACAAACATCGACTTACGAGTATTTTATTAAGATAGTTTTGGCAATTGGACAAAAATTTGCATTTTTTTTTTTTTTGTTATTTTCAAATTTAATCGAAATAGTTTTAAACTTCTAATTAAAATAAGTTTTTAATCTGGTCTTATTTGAAGTTTGCTAAATCTACAATAAAACATTACAAATAAAAAATAAAGAACTCGTCTTGGTTTGTACATTAGCTTGTTGTAAAGTAATCTTTTTTTTTTTTTTTGTATAAAATAGAAAATATTTTAAAAAATTAAAACACAATTCGTTTACAGTTTATGTCTTTTTCTGTACACAAGAACAGTATAAGAAGTATGTGATTTAATTTCTTAATAATAGACTTATTACTCAATAAATGTACACTCTAATACTTGATACTGTAGTGTTGCTCTGACTTCTATAAAACGCTAAAGTAGTATATTATTTTGACCATAAGACGATTTAAGATATTCTTGCATTTTACAAGAGATAAGATTTGTCAATTTGTTTTCAAATTTGTTCGCCACAAATAACATATTTATGTGGGTGTTCTTTATGGAGTGTTACAACTTTGAGTTGGCATCACTGCTTTATTGGATCACCCACTTAAGCTATACTCGTATTTACACTACCTAAGTTACTCATCTGATTATAACAGATTATAACAGTTACAACTGAGACGGCAATAATTTTGAAAGTAGAAAATGTTCTATTTTTAATTTAAATTTAGGTAGTGTAAATATAGCTTTAACAGCTGATAGTTGTTTTTTGTTGAGTTTGCTTTGAAATTTCAATATAAATCGTCTTACACCAGAGCAACGCGTGCAAATTGTTGACTTTAATAAAAATAATTGTTTTATTCTATTGATGTCGATTTTAAATTTATATCCAAATTTTTATTCTCCGAAGAAGAACATTTCTGGTTGAATGGGTACGTAAATAAGCAGAATTGTTGCATCTGGAGTGAGAAGAATCCACAACCTTTTGTCGAAACACTGTTTGGTGCGCTTTATGGGCCGGCGGCGTCATTGGCTCATATGTATTCAAAAACGATGATGGTCAGTATGTTGCTGTCAATGGTGAACTGTACCTCATTTACGTGGCATTAATCTTGCTGATATGTGGTTCCAACGAAGGGGAGCCACATGTCACACAGCGGGCGCTACATTGATTTACTCAAAGAAACTTTTGATGAAAGAATAATTTCACATAATGGCCAAACTAATTGTCATTGTTTTATTATCATGGCTTTATTTTGATTTGAACTTGTGTCACTATATAAAAAATACCCATTACACCTATAAAAAAACACCCCATATACTTTACGAACTATATTGTTGATTTCTACTACGATTCCTGCGATGTCGCTGCTAATTTAATACACACTTGTAGTTCTTTGTTGTGTGGCTTCAAAGTTTTCATAACAACTAGAAACGAGTGGAACTATTCTTCTATATTACACATACTAGTTCTTGTGTGAGTGTGTGTGTTATATTTTATTCTGTAAAGTTCCAACACGTATCAGTTGTTATGTGTTTGTACGTTTGCGTTATGTGGCAAAAACTCAAAATGCTTAACAATACCGAAAGCAACATATTTTGAAACGAAAGTTTTAGAGATATCCAGAACGAAATCTTTGCTTTCATCAAATCGCTAAACAGGCCCAATAAATCTCTCTCAGAGCTTCACTGATAAACCATCAATTGAGCGAATACTGCGAAAGCCGTACTGACTAAGCATGTGATTGCGCTCTAAGTAATTCACTAGGTGATAATTTATAATACGAGTACACAGAGGGAAAAAAGGCGTTCGAAAACTGTTAACCTATGGTATCAAATTAAGAACGAACCGTGATCAATATTTCATTAACTTTCGGTATGAAATCAAGCTCAATTCTTTATCAAAATAAGAACAACCGGTTCATAATACCGTAAGTTAATAAATTAAGAACGATCTGTTAATACATTATTAACGTTATGTTATTGAATCAGGAACGATATGGTATCAAATAAGAACCAAAACTGATAAAAGTACTATATGTTATTAAATCAAGAACGATTTGATATCATAGTAAAACCATATGGTATGTATGTATATGGCAACCTTTTGTATTGTTTATTAATTTTTTTATTAAAATTTTTTGTGGAAGTGTCAATAGCAAATGGAAAATAATTTTGTTTATTTACTAGAAATGGATGGGAGGTTTTTTCAAGAACTCTGCTGTAACGCAGGAGCTGAATGTTGATGGTACTTCAAGCTCTCTCATTCTTCAATCAATTGACATGGACAGAATTTCTGATTTATTAAAAAGTAAGTAAAAAAAACAATAAGGAAAGATATAATTAACTGCTTCTTTTTAAAGGTGCGAATATTAAGCTGATTACTTTATTTCAAGTGAAGGAAAAAATAACGCTGAAAGGAAATTATTCTTTAGATATATAAACATATGTTCGAAAAGAAGAAAACTTTTAACTTTTACTCAAGATGACAGTCCTACAACAAGCCATGGATCTAAAATTGAAACAGAAGAATTTATGAATGCATTGCTATTGCCTTAAAAACCTGACTCAATAGAGATTTTGCAGACGAGGAACCAAAGACCTAAAAACTAAAAAGTCTTGAATTTCTTTAAGCTTCGTCGAAATTGTCTGATTCTAGAGCATCGGAGTTGGTAATTATTTAATATTACAAATATCTAAATATACGTATGTATATATGTTTTAGATAAATATTGAATTAGACATAATGCACACAAACAAAGGACATTCAAAATGGAATAGCTTTTACAACTACAATATCCATAACGATTCCATAAGCAATTATTTTTAAAAATCACATCTTCGACCAGTGCAGGTAAATTTTAAATGAAATAATTGGAAATTTGTATGCATATACATAAATATGCACTTTATAAACACTTTGATTTTTTATAGATTCACAAGATTTCGTATATACAATATTGCTAAATGCGGTTTTGCATTTCCATCAAGATTTAAAAATTAAGAAGGAAAGCTTAACAAAATGAAGGAAAGCTTTGTTTTGCGGTTGAGAGAATATAAATAATCAGGCAAATTGGTGCAGTCATCAACAAATATTATTTCTGTGACATTATATTTTTAAATACAATAAATATTAAGAGCTGGCAACTGTTTACTAGCTTCTATTGTAATTGAAGTTTTTAAAATTTAAAACTTTTTAAGGATAAATACTGAAGTATATATAAATTTGTTTAAGGCACCCTTACACGATATGTTTTTTACACGTGTTTTTTTAATTTAAAATACATAAGTTTTTTGTTGTGTATGTCAAAATTAGTCAATTTACATAAGGTTTATAATTTTTACTCACAAACGTATATGTACAATTACATATGTAAATAAATAATAAATTTTTAGGCACACAATTTATAAAAAAAAACTATTATACAAATAATTCATTGCCGACTAATGTTTGTGCAGGCATAGAAATTTAATATCATATGTGTGTACATACGAAATTAGAGCATGCTCTAATTGAAATTTTGTCATAAGACTTTCCTTGTGTTTTTTACACAAGCAATGTTTTAAAAGTCACACACGACATGTAACTGTTTACTCATGTAAAAGTTGACAGTAACAGTGTAAAAAACATGTCGTGTAAGGGTGCCTTTAATAAATCATCAATTTAAAAGTAATTATGATTATGAATTATGCATGTTCATGTAAAATATAAATTATAATTTTATAAATAAACAGTACATATAAATTTGTTTGCGCAATCACATACTTAATGGGTTATTTACTTGTAGAAAAAATAAGAACAACGTAAAACGTAATAAGAACTCTACGTTATCAAAATAAGAACGATTGGTAACAAAAAAAAAGACGGTAACGGTATCAAAGTAAGAACCGTGCGTTATAAAATGAGAAAAATTGGTAACAAAAAGTTAACAGTCGGTTATCAAAACAATAACGGTTGGTAATAAAGTGTTACCGACTTGTTATTGAAATATTGATACCAACCGTTGTCAAAGTAAGCAGAAGCGGACTTAACTCAATTTCCATACCAAATGGTATCAATTTCGGTAGTTTTGTACCGCTTTTTTCCCTGAGTGTATTCTTCTTATATTTGGAGAAATAGCAGTCTATTAGCTTTCGGGCGCTAATTTTCAGAATTTCTAAACTAATATTTTTTTTTGTATAGCATTGCATTAGCAATCTCCTAGTTGAAGGCAGAGACATCGAAACAATGCGTTAAACTAAATATGTATAACACTAAATAGCCGAGAAAGCTTCAAAGGACACTGCTTCATGGCTAGTACTGATATATCATCCGCTATATAAAACTTTTGTAAGTAAAGATCTACGAAATATTAATTTATATTCATGGCAAGAAAATATCAATTTCCTATCAAATTGTTGTCAAAACCATCTTGCGTCAGAACAACCCTTTTTCCTTTTCAATTTTCTTAATTAACATTTTAAATTTTTTATTGAAAATTTTTCAAAGGGTAATTTTCCACACATTAAAATACGCTGAACTCAATTGTTTTTCAATAGGTTATTTAAATTCCAATAAGACACTACGGCATTAAAATGTTATTGGACCATCTCATGATGAAGGCTTACTTTTATATAAAAAATGTGTAATTTAGGAATTATTCATTCATCTATTCGTGATATAATAAAAGTACTTCGACCTGAAGATCCACTGTGTAGCCTTCATCTCAAATAGGGTTTTTGTAGTATCTTACCCAGTTTCGTCTCTTTGACGGACTTTGAAATGTCGACCCGTGCCAACCTTGCCAAGTTAAGTATTAACATTTTAACTATAGACAACTGTGATTTCATAAACCTTACTTACATACATAATTGGCCATTACAACCCTGTGTCATTGTTACGACCTAGCTTCTCGCAGCACTCATGTTGTGTGTGTTAATTTGTAATCAATAATTAAAATCAACTCCGAACGACAGATATGAGAAGCTTTTTCAGGGTAATCAATTACTCAAGACTGCTGAGAGGTAGTCGCCGAAAGAAATAATTTATTCATATTTTGTTTTTCAAGATGTCAGAGCTGAGATTTGAACCCGGCGCTATCGTCTTAGTAAGCCAACACACTAACCACTAGACTGTGGCGACTTTCTAAACCTTAAGGAACATTAAAAGTCTGTAATGTTGTGAATATCCACTATAAAAGTAACAATTTTCCTATCTCGTTGTTTTGATTTTAGATTTCAATTCACAGGAACGCATTAAAATTTATTAAATTCTTGTCCAGATTAAAAATTCCTTAAAATAGAAAACTTTTGGAACCACTTTAATTTATTTTTGTTTGGTCATATAAAATTGTACTGGAAATTGAAAAGCGCAGGTTTTTGTCTTTTTGTTTACTTTTTTTTTTGTTGCTATTCCGGAAATTGAAAACTTTTGTTTGGGGGTGTGTATGGCATTCTTTTCTGTTACCTCAACCTCACTAAACGAATGAATGTTTTAACAATTTTTCTAAATAGGATTCTATGGTTTTCAATTTTTGTTTTACAATATAAGAAACCACCAAACAAAGCATACACAAAAACGATTTATTAAAACATAAACACTAGTGAGTACTTGATACAGTTCAGAGGAAAACTGTTATTTTTCAATTTGAAGTTGATTAAATATATGACACTCTGTAGCTACTACTTTAGTGTATAGGCTGTTATGACAGACACTGTTCTTACATCGTACAAAATAAACTTTATCGTTTTGGCTTCTTTTATTTTTGAAATGTTTAAATATTTCGTACATAAAACAGCCGCAGTTTCTGAAGCAACTACAGGTGCATTTCAAAGGGCCATTTCTAAGAATAGCAAATTAACTTCATTTTATGTTACATCGTATTTTGTTGAATGCTAAAATTCACTATTACCGGAAAGATGTGTATAAAATAGAAATAATTTATTTTTGTTTTTTTGTGTATTTTGATTGAAAAGGCCTTTTAACAAACTGCCTGATATTTTTTCCACCAAATCTATTATGCCAGCTAAGCATACGCATAAACACCGTTTAAGTTAATTGTGAAGCACGTCGCATTCTATAGTGTTGTGGTATTTTAAATTGGCCCTATAGCGGTGGGTAACTTTTAAATAAATGTTTGGCATTTAAGGGCAAGTAAGTGCATGAATATCAAAACCGAAAATGAGAATATATATGTACACCTATGCACAGATCAAACATACAAACATAGATGTTATGCATAAACATGCATAATATGCCCTAATTTGTGGCATGAAATCTTGCAATGAATGCTTTCAAGTTGAATAAATTTGTATGTTGTATGTGTGTGTGTGTGTGTATGCTTAATATACAACTTTTTTGATAGTGTTTTGTAACATTTTGTTTTTACTTTTTGCCAATACACACTATGAGTGTGCTTGCGTCAGTGGTATTAATCAAAATGCCATTTATTGTATGAAAATTATAAAAACGTGCAGCAAAGTAGCAAAACAATATATAATTTATGATTATATAGTATTTCTATTGAAGCAGTTGCATTTTGTACATCAAAATGTTAAAATGTCAGCTACCGCAAATTCTAATAAAACATGACATGATGACAGTCGAAAATTTTACTGAATTTGTTGACGAACTTTAGAAGAATATTTTTGCCAATATTTTTTTTTCTCGAACAGCTGCTGTCACCTCATTGCTAAAATATCGAAAATTTTAGCAGCCAGAAAAAATATTATTTCGTTTTTTTCAGCAAATTGAATGGCAGTGCGGATTATAGAAAATGTTTTTAGGAATAGTTTAAGTAAGTAAATGTTTTTTTATACTTTGGTATAAATATAAATAGTATATCTCTGGCTTAACATGTAAAGGCTCTAAGTCCATATTTCAAAATTTTACAGGAGAGACAAATTGTGATGGAACAATTTGAGAGAAATGGTTAAACTGTACTTTTAATTGGGACTTAGAGCTTTTTCTTGTGATAAATTGGACTTAGCGCTTTTGCTCATCACTACAAAATAACAACAAAAAATGAGATAACTGTAATGTTTTCTTTGTAAACAATGTATTTTTACTTATTGCACATTACTGCATTAAAATCTCAATTTCTTAAAAAACTGGACTTAGAGCCTTTACATGTTAAGCCAACGATATACTAAGTAATAGGTGGTTAATGAATAAATTTTTTTTTTAATATTTTACCTCTTCTTAACCCTTTCGGTCCTATTGGGATAATACGTCCCAGAGAATGTTTAAATTATCCTATTTGTTCTCTAAAGCAAAGAATCATATTTTAAGATATCCCAATCGTAGTTTTGAGTTTAATGTTGCGAAATAAGTAACGGCACTCCATTTAAATCAAGTTTTTTTGTAAGAATTTTGTTTTAGTTGATGAGAAGTTGTCGTGAAGGTAACCTCATATGTTACTTATATATACAATAAAATAGAGGGGCACAACCGTAATGTACCAAAAATTTTTGTATTTGTTAGTAACAACTGTCTTAACCATCAGTGCATAAAAACTTTTTTGTTTCTTTGTAAATACAGTTGTTTTTTAATTATTTGTTGGAATAGGATATATTGTCCCATTCGGACTTTTCATTGGGCCTTAATATCCCAATCCGAATGGAATAATATGTCCCATGATAATTCAAGGATATTCGAAAAAATAAAAATGCAGAACATCTTATATTTATATCCTTTTTCAATATTTGAAAAGAGATTTTTGAAGTTAGCTGTATTTTAGAAAAAAAAAAAGCCGGACCGAAAGGGTTAAGGTAGCATCACACTATGGGAATTTTTTCTAATTTTTTCAGCGAAAAGACAAAATTAACATTTTTGCAAATTTTCTTTTTGCTGAAATAATAATAAAAAACATGTAAAACCAAGAAAACTTCTCGTTTTAAATTATTCGACAGAATTAATTTGAAAGTTCGTGTTATGTGGATTATCACATTGTATTTCTGGCTAAAATATAAGGACTCACTAAACAAATTGTGTTCTCATTAATTGGTACATCTATATCTAGCTATCTATACTTCAAATCAAAAATTATGTATGTTTACATAGAAAAATTTAAGACCGAAATATTTAGAGCATTTTAAACAGAGTACGAAAAGACCTTGGAGGGTATTGTGAACAACTTTAGACAATTTTGAGTTTTTTTAATTGCAAAAGCTCACCAATTGGACCTAAAATATGTACGTATTTTTGCAGGATATACAGGACCATTATATTCTATTTTTACTGCCTGTTTTTGTAAGACAAACAATTTTAAACAATTGAAATTTTATATGAAAACTGTTAAAAAATATTTGAAAATCGTTTAAAATTATTTGTATTGCGGAAGCAGGCAATCAAATTTAAAATACTTTCTGAAAAATTTTTACATTCTTGGATAATTGAACATTACAATTGATTCAGTGTTACGCAGCACCCATGTTGTGTGTTTAATTTTTTATCCGTTAGTACTGGGACTTCCAGTTTAATTGTGACTCAAAACGACGGACTTAAGAAATTTGTTTGTTGCAATCAGTTACTCCCAGAACACTTCTAAGAGGTAGTCACCGAACGAAATTTTGACAACGTATATAAAACACGGAGTCAGTTATGCAATTATATAAAAAAAATATTTTTTTTGCTTGCATTCCTAACTTAGTTGTCGTATAAATATTGAGTGCAGTGTCTAATAAATGTTTTCGCTATAAAAAATTAAGAATTTTTGAAAACTTAAAAATAAAATTTAATGATGATCGATATAAATACTTTAATAAAATGTTATGTGGCTTTAAGATGAACTTAAAGAATTGAAAATTAAAATTTTATTAAGACTTGCAAAAAAATTAATAGTAATAATAATAAAAGCAAACGATAGGCATATAACCATAATCATAATCCATTGCATTCAATTACTGCCTGAATTAAATAAATTTCAGCGGCGAATACCTACAAACATTAAAAAAGAAAATTTTTTTCCAGATGACTACTGGCTGGCAAATGTAGAGTTATTCAATATATGGCGTGAACTCATTTAAATTGATCGAGCCCTAAAGAACGTGTCTGGCATTATTCGTTCGGTCAATTATTCATACTGTACTGCCGAACAGAAAACAATTTGTTGATAACACAAAAATAAAGAAAATTAAAGCTGTAGATAAACCGAATTTATTTTTCTTTTTACGAATTAAAGTTTTAAATATTTTTGTTTAAATTTAAACCTAATTTGAAGTATTCAAATTACTGCTATTAACAGCATGGCCCAAGGCTTTACGGTAAATAAATTTTATGGGTTTCCGACTCACATTTTTAATACGAGGTAAATGGCAATTACAATGATGTCTTGCGTAAAACATTTTATTTTAAAATAATACTTATACATAAACAGAATAAAATAAAGAAAAAACAAAAATCAGTTAAATTAATGGCTGCCATTAAAATCATTGATAAAACAGTTATGAAAATGTTTACAGTTTGTTTCAGATTTCTATAAACATTTTACTTAAAATAAAATATTATTATGAATGTAAAAAATATATATGTACATACTTACTCGTAAATAAAAGAAATTTAAATTAAGATAAAAATATCACAAAATTAGTTTAAAAAAATTTGCATTAAAATGCTTATTTAATGGCACTCTAAACTTGCTGAAGGATGTATTATAAAGGAAAACAGTCTTGTTAAATTAACATTTAAAGGAAGTTCCTTTTTTAATTTCAATAAATGTCGCACGTTTTTTATATATTGGTAAAGCAATATTTGGATTTCTTTGAGGATGACGAAGACAAAAATAGAAGAAATCGTTTCTGCGCGGTTTCCAGATCACTTTTGCATATTCTGTGATTGGGCTCACGAGAATCAATAAAATATAACTTCTTTGCCCAATATTTTAACAAAACTTTCTTCACTTTATTCAAAATTAGAGAGATGTGCAGTTAAATGTTAATTTAAACACTCACCAGGTCTAGTGGTTTGTGTTATGGCTTACTAAGACAAGAGCTCCGCGTTCAAAGCCCAGCTCTTATATCTAAAAAATATATATGAACTATTTATTTCTTTCGACGAATACCTCTTGTCCAGTCTGTAATTCCGAATCAACTTTAAACTGTACATTCCGGTACTTATGAAAAAAAATTAATAAACAGTCATTAATGGCTAAAGTCAGCAGAGTTAGAATGAAAGAAAAGTATCCAAGTATTAATATCTTGGAACACATCATGCAAGATGGTGAGCCCTTAATGTTCAGAAGGATTAAAATGAACAATACAGTAGAACCAGTTTTTATGCGGACTATTTTTGTGCGATATTTATTTTTATGGTAATTTCTGGTCACAGTATGATAGTTAAACATAATAAATAAATTTATCAGTAATCGGTAATCTTTTATGGAACGCATGTTGTGGACAAATATATAGGTTTCTTTTCTTTATATCGATTACTGATATGTTTTTCATCCCAATATATAACGGTTTACACGATAATATGAACCATTTGGTTCACTGTCTGAACCACGATTGGGAATCAAAATGTTCACACGAGAGTTTAATTTAAGTTATTAGAAAATTAGAGGATAGCAATTCTTCGAGGTTCGGGACAAGATTAAAAATGAAGAACGATAGTTTGCTCCCAACATTTGGATGGCAAATCTACTTGTTTCAAACAAGATTATGCCTCTAAACTCTTATGAAATACAACCAAAACTGATTACCGACTACCTAGATGGTAAGCGAGTTGGTATTTTTTTTTTAGTATTGAAAGCCATTGTGAAGGGTAATGATTAAATTTATTTTTGTATGTAAAACAAGAAAATATAAAAATAAATTATGAATTTATTTTTGTATTGCTGGATATGTATTTATTATATTTGCTTATTTTGTCTTGACTCTGTATTTCCAACTTGTAAATAAAAATACTTTTAATTATGTGTAATCTATATATTTCGAACCTTTTCGGTACATCTTCAGGATTGACTGATATTGTATATACATATTTCTTCTTTTTTCATTCATAAAGAATTTTTTTTAAAGAAATATGTATATACAATATCAGTCAATGCTGGGGAATACTGTATTGTCTTTAATATTATATTTTTAATTTTTTATACGATTGGATAAAAAAATTTTTGTACTTTAATTATAAGATTTAATCTTGTTGTACAAAAAATGGGAATAAATAAGTAAATAAATAAATAAAAGAAAAAATACGAGTAAATAAATAAATAATCTGTCTTATGGTAAAGCATTAGCAAATTACAAATATACTTCAAAGCTTTGAAGTTGTAGCCAAAATGGCGACAAATGAAGAGTAATACTCCAGTATTTTCTTTAATTACCATCAGCTATCAGTTTAATTAAAAAGTATTTCAAAAGTTCGAAATTTTCAATTAAATCACAGGCATCCATCCAAGCATGTCTTTGTGTATATGTTTGTGCATAAATCTGTAATGTTAACTGCTTGTATAAAACATTTCCATACGGTCATAAAAGGGATCTCATAAATCAGCTCACAATTACGATATAAAAGTAAACAAAAAGGAATTCATTTCAAAATGTTAATTATGAAAAAAGTAATTTTAATACTTTTTATAATATTTTATCAGTGTCCTTTATTATTGCTCTCTGTGCAAAGAAAAAGATGAAATTTATGTCAACGAACACATTATGCAAAAGGCCAACTGAAATTGAGAAAATGCATTAAAAAATAAAAGTAAAGAGACGAGAGTATACTGTTTAAGTAGAAAACAAATATTAACAGGAAACGGATGTAATTATTTAAATTCATTAATTAATATACAGACTTTAATGAAGGCACAACAAATTACAGCAAAAGTACACATACATTCATATTAAATTACTTCGTTTGAATACAATCATCTATGACAGTATTGTTGGAAACATAAAAATGTATAACTCTACGAGGGTAGTAGGTAGCCTATATCAATGACAAATTGGAGCTTAATTATTAAAATTCTTTAAATTTCATTCTCAGCACAATATTGCAAAATAAAAACAAAGAATTTTACTTAAATTTTATGTTTTTGTAAAATATAAATTTTAGCAAAATATAAATTTATTCACATGATATGCTGGAGACCCGAGATCGAGCTAGTGTACTACTACTTCATGGACTACATTTCCTCCGTTGATTATCAAAAAATTCATTACAGCAATCTAACAGCCTGTTTACAGAACACGAATGGTTTAAGACACGAACGAAACGTGTATGGACGAATACGTAACAATTTTGGTTTTTGTAACACATCAGTACCTTTTTCGTCCGCATTACGTTATGTGGCGCATGAGACTATCTAGTGTCAACACACAGTATTGCCATTTCGCAATAAATCTTGATTTGTTTACTTTTGTTCATAGAAAATTTGTATTTTTAACACAGAAAAAGGTAATCCTAACATGGCGGCAAAAAGAAAAACATAAGCTCATTGTAAACAAGCAAAATAATAACCAAAAAAATTTGTATTTGTTTTGTAATATATTGTGATTGTGATTAATATGATAGTGTTAAAATACCAGAATGTTAAATAAATTGCTAACGCGACAAGGATCGACACCTGTTTCGTGCAAACTTTTATTGTTGTCAGAAATTTTCTGTTTAAGGCGGCTCTTCAGATCAGCCCAGACCTGTAACAAAAATATTTTAAGATCATAAATATGAATGTACTTGTATATAGCAAATAACATTGAAAAGCGTAGTGCCATACCTTTTTCCATTCAGCGGCACTTCTAGCGGGATTACCGTAACATTTATTTTTTGCTTTGCTACTGCCAAATTGAGGGCTACCAGTTGCCAAATGTGGAAATTCTTCCATACAACGCACCAACTTTTGGAACTGAACGGCTGTTGTCATTTTAATGCTTTATTAATTTATACACATTAATAAAAAAATTTAAAATAACATAAAATAATGCAATTTACTTTTTTTTGCAGATGGATCCATTATACAAGCAATAAAATCAATGCAATTAATTTTTTTACAGAAATTTCACCATATATTAATAATAGTTCACAGATAATATTATAATTTTGTTTTTTTTTTACAAATATTACTATATATTAATAAATTTTCTTTTGACGAATTAAAAATTCTATTCGCGCACCTTTTTTTGTTTTTGACAACTAATTCGTGTTACAAAAACCAAAATAAACTGTCAATTGTTGCGTTTTTTTTTTCACATAAAAAATGACATTCGCTTTATATGAACCCAAAGCTGCCTGACGTTAATATTTATTCGTCTGTTGTTGTCGATTCGTGTTCTATAATCAGGCTGTAAGTTCTTTATAGAATCTAACTTGATCGAATAAAAGCGTTTCTGAAGTAACAAAATACAAATTTATTAATTTTTTGTTATTATTGAGGCCAATACTCAGGGGTGACCCCTACACATGTAGTACATTGTGCTGGTCTAGGACAATAGGTGGGGAAGGGGAAAAAAGGTGTGAACGTTTGATTTAAACAAACTAATATTATATCTGATATTCGTTACAAAAAAAAAAACAAAGGTCCTACTTTGCACAGCCTACGTCCCGCACAATAGACTTTAAGTTAAGGGAGCAGTAAAATATTATAATGATATTAGAGAAGATGTTGTTGTTGTTCTCCTTGAACCATCCACTGGGATAATTCTTGGTCATTGCCTCTCTGCCATGGGAGTCCTTGCACTGTACACCACAACAAGGTGAATTTCCTATTTTTTTCTTCTTTACAAAATGCTCTTTTTTCTTTCCGTTGTTAAGCTTGCTTTTTTGTTAATTTCGCCTAAAATCGACACCAAAATCTTCTTATAAAGGGTGGTTAAATTTTAAGGGCCGAAGTTGATTTTGGATAACACACAATGTTTTTAGAAAATTATTGACATTTCTTTTTATTATGATAACTTGGTATGGTTGAATTATGTATGAAACAAAATATCGGCCAAATGGCAGCCGCGAATTATCTCCTCTTGTGCCAAATTATCTCATCTTGTCGACTCACACTTTTTTTTTTAAATAACTCTAAAGAAAGAAGTCCAACGGTGTCAAATCACATAATCTTGGCGGCCAATTGATATCGCCACCACGTGAGATAACATCTCCATTGAATTTGTTACGCAAAAGAGCCATTGTTTCATTAGCTGTGTGGCAAGTGGCACAGTCCTGTTGAAATCACATATCGTCCACATCATAATGTTCATCAATGACGAACCTGAGAGTTGTAATTGTTCGGCACGACGATGAGCTGAGGTGGCTCTTCAGCCACATTATCGCGAACAGCAGCAATATTTTCTGCAGTACGAACTGTACGAGCATACACTGGTGTTTTCACATCTCCTACAGACCCGGTTTGCTCAAATTTTTGCACAATTTTGCCGATTGTGTATTTTTCCATGGTTCAAACTGAGTTAGTCTGAAATTGAGAAATGCATAAAAAAACTTGACGTTTAGATATGGTCACATTTAGCATCGGCCCTTAAAATATAACCACCCGATACTTATTTGCAACCCGAAACAGATATCAAACTTACTTTTGTCATTAGGATTTATAATCAAAATATAAAATGATTTTTGGTTCTACATATTAATGATTTTGGCATTCTCTGGGCAAAGAAATAAAATTGTAACTTTCATATTATGATCACATATATTAGCTCGAATAGAGTTTTAAATATTTTTTTTTAATGTTTTGGCTTTCTTAAAACGAATTTCAAATCTTCTATTCACCTTTCTAAACGAATGTACGTACACCTTCATTATCATTTATTATAAGTAAAAGAGAAAAATCAGAAACAATTTCCTTGAATTTATAAGTTTTGTGAAAATTTAAGTAATTTTATATTGGCAATGAGAAATGTTCTACAGCGGAAAAATTTGTTTGCGACAGGATATCTTATCTTCTTATGTTTAGTTTGTTCAATTTTTATAACAAAAAATATATTTTATAAAACTAAATATGAAGTTGGTTTATTCAACAGTGACTAACAAATTAAGTTAAAATTGTATCTTAAACTTTTTAAAAAT
The DNA here is from genome assembly GCA_963576795.1 of Metopia argyrocephala. Lineage (NCBI taxonomy): Eukaryota > Metazoa > Arthropoda > Insecta > Diptera > Sarcophagidae > Metopia > Metopia argyrocephala. The sequence goes on from OY756208.1 coordinate 26,019,638, forward strand.
AAAAGCATCGAACAACGAAGAAATACTAAATGAGAGTTATAATTATTGTGAGCGTACTTATATTTGCAAATTAAGCCGTTCCAAATCGAATGATATCTGTAGTACTTTTTAGAAGTCAGTAGATTATCATACATGGAGGTGGTAACTTTTTGACGAATTGCTTGATGAGTATTCGTGGACTACATATGTTTTGACTGCTCTGACATCGTGAAAAAATATATATAAAAAATATTTCTTTCGGCGACTACCCATTAGCAGTCTTCTTTTTTTTTATTTAAGACCAATACTCAGGGGTAGACCCCTATCAAATGCAATGCATTGTATTGGAATGTTGAATATATAGATATAGATAGATAGATCTGAAGACGTTAAGTGTCTTATGCTAATGGGACAAATTGATGTCAATTTGATCACTCAAAGGTCACCTTTGAATGATCAACAGCAACTGCCTCATCTGGATGTTGAATGTGAGTGGTGAGCATCTTTTTCTTTTTATAGTTTAGCCGTTATCTTCCCAGAAGGTAGTGCTGTACTCCTGATTATTCGTTTGTTGTTAGAATAGACTGGAAATGTGTGGAGCGGTTTCGTGAAGATGGACTTCTTGATGATGGGAACCTCTTATTTTTTAATTTGTAATTCTTTTGAAAAACCGCAAACTTATTTTTTTATTTTTCTCCTTCACTGGGATTTGAACCTCGGTCGTTTGCGTTTCTGTGCACGCGCTCTCACCACTATACCACGACCCCAAAAGTTCTCAGAGTAACTGATTGCCATGAACAAGTTTTTAAAGTCTGTCGTTCGGAGTCTATAGATCCCGGTACTTATGCATAAAAATTAGTGCACATAACATGAGTGTCGTGGGAGCCTAGGCCGTAGCTCTGAAACATGGTTGTAATGGCCAATTATGTTTGTATGTAGATATGTTATGTAGGCAGCCTATTAACTTACAGCCTTTCAAAATTTATGAAATTACTTTATTGGCCAAGCTGAGTATAGTAACTATCCTTTAGTTTTCACAGTAAAAAAGGTCACTCTTTAGACGTATTAGGTTCCCCAGTCTGTGAAAAATTCAATATATCAAGTATTAATTGTGACACTGTGTCTATGGCAATAGCTTTTTGCGTGCTTATGATATTTAATATTTAAATAACATCAGGACATCAATGTTCCATCCGACAGTGTGTACATATAACTCTATGAAATTAATCATGAAAATATATTTAATTTTTTATTTCCATATTTTATTTTTAGGAGATTCGCAAAACACTATCGCTATTTTTTAAAGTTTGTAATATTAAGGAAGTTGTTATTCGTGAGATTTTTTCTTTTTGATGGCATAAATAATAATTGTTTTTTATGAGGCAATTCACTCCAGAACAATATTTAAGAAATGTGTACGTATACAGAGCTTTGTACGGGTATGTATTTGTGATTTTTTTTTTCATTTGATTACATGCATAAAGATATAACACATGTTATTCAGCCATGAATAACGCTTGAATAAATGCTTATGCACCAATTCTAAAGAACCAAGAAAAAGTTTATAGTGGTCAACCATGGGTCTTGAAAGAACTTAAAAGGTTAAAAGATTTAAAAATAAATTCTGTAAAGTATTTAAGAAATCTGACCAGAATACGGATTGCTATGAACAATGTCAACAGATCTTCATATAATTAAATTTTTTAATTTGTAAATTTAAAATGAAGAGCGTTTTTGTTTTCCATGATGATGAAAGCGAGTTGCATAATGTATGTAGAGTGTTGGCTTACTAGAAGATTGCTGCGATTTCAAGCCCCAGCTATGATATCTTGGAAGAAGGAAATTAAAAATATATTTTTTGGGTCACCAACTCTTAGCAGTCTTCTGGCAAAAGCTCTGAGAGTATGCTTCTTAAGTCTGTCGTTTGGATTCAACATTAAACTGTAGGTCTCGGTACTCACGGATATAACTTAAGGTACACAATATGAGTGCTGCAAGTCGTTAGGTTGTAACTCGTAAAAAGGCTTGTAACGGCCTTTTTTTGTAGCGTAAATAATTTAGTATCACACTGTAAAAATACGACTGTTGTGCAATTTGGAAATGAACTCTTACATGTTAGCAAGAAATAACACTTGCATTTAAGTTGCAAACACTTTATACAAGAAAATAATTGTTCTGATTTTGTTTTGTTGTAAAAGCTGTTTCTGCTGCTGGTTGTATGTACAACAATATGTTGAATAAATTCCTGCACATATAAAAAGGTTATGTGAATAGAAATCTACATCTTCTTTAATATTATTTATTAATGCTGTAGTTCATAACCCATAACGATTGCCAATAAAATAAAATAGAACTAAAAATGTTAAAATATTAATGCTTCCAATAAAGTTGCCAGTATTTCTAAGAAATATGTGTAATTGTGTAAGAATACTAAATTTCAAAACCGTATGAACAACTAAACAAAACTGTTTGAGATATTACGACAGGCACAAAGCCAAATATGTTTTTTGAAACACAAACAAAAAAAAAAAAACATTGCAATATTTTACATAAATTTGTTTAATGCCAGTTAGTGCAACTAAAAATGTAAGATAAGCCACCAACAAAAGAGAAGCGTAAATTATAAATAAACCAAAAACTCTATTTTGTGGTCAACAGCAATAAGATAAAAATTATTATTTATTTCTCAAAAGAAATTTGTTAAGAATTTGCCAGAATAATTGTCAAATAGAAATATACCGAAAAGTCTTTAATACTATTATAGTCTGAATCATTAGAAACTGTAGGAAACCAAAGTGCTTTTGCTAAAGTCTGTCAAGCCTAGATCTATTACTTATTTTAGTTTCTAATCAAACTGCTGGTAATGCTGTGAATAGGATGGGGTGTAGCAAATTACACATATCATGAAACAATTTATAATGAATTAAAAATATAGCTTCAAAATTCTTATTTTGCTGACACTGCCGAATAACAATATTTTAAAGTATTTATAATAGTATGACAATATGACATGATAGGTCACCGTTTGAGTCTCCAAATATATATTTCTTTTTTAATATTTCGAATGACTTCAAATCAACATTTTGTAAAAATGATGCTGCTTCATGTATTTTTTTTTCTGTATTATTTTTTTTATAATATTTAAACATAACCTGCTATATATTCATAAACCTATAATATTTTTTATGAATACAGCAGTAAATGTTTGAATTGCACACACCTACGTTTTTATTTTAGACTTTGTTTTGCCACATAAAAGTTGCGTTTTATTTAAATCGATTGTACGATTGACGGTAACATTAAGTACTCACAATCGATCAAAAAGACGTAACAGCAATCATATCTGTACCCACATGACTTAAATTATCCAAGAAATCACCAAACAAACTCTTAATTTCTTTTAAACTTCAAAAATAAAGTCAACATCAACACACCATATAATGATATAGACATACATTAGCATTACCCTAAATAAACATGAAATTGTCAAACAGATGTCAAATGGGTATAATGAGTCACTGAACTTAATTGATGTATAGCTGGCAGCTGGCAGAATTGTAATTTATTTGATGCATTGCAAATCACATTAACGCTAAAAGAGGCGATGTGTATGAAAACCAGTTAAATATATACTAAAGCAGAAGCAGAAATACTTTTTAAAAGAAGCCTGTAAATTAGGTTTTGTCACTTAATATATAAGTACTAAAACAAAATATAAAATAAAAAGGTTTTTCAAAGATTATAATTTAAAAATAAGAAGAAAACGCTCCCTGTTATTCCAAAATATTCCACCATCAGAACGAATGATCAGGAGTATAGTGCCCCTTCTGGGAAGATAACAACTAACCTACTTAGTGAAGGCGCTAACCATTCACAATCAATATCCACCGAGAAGTGAGACAATTGCTGTTGATCATTTAAATCTGAGGGTATAATACTGGCTTTTGAGTGATCAAATTGATAGCAAACTTACCCCATTGACATAAGACGCATAATATACTTATTGCTCCTTTTTCTTTAGAAAAAAAATCCACCTTAAAAATTCCAATACAATGCACAGCATGACTAGAGTTTTACCTCTGAGTGTTGGTCTCAATAAAAAACATATACAAAACTTATTATAGAAAACATACATAAATATGAGAAAAGGCAAGTATACTGTCAGAGGCTTATTGATTTATATATTTATTTATATTTTTGTGTTTTTATTTTATATACTTTTGTTCTCTAAAGGCACCCTTACACGACATGTTTTTTACACGTGTTTTTTTGGTTTAAAATACATAAGTTTTTCTTTGTGTATGTCAAAATTAGTCAATTTACATAAGGTTTATAATTTTTACTCACAAACGTATATGTACAATTGCATATGTAAATAAATAATAAATTTTTAGGCACACAATTTATAAAAAAAAAAACTATTTTACAAATAATTCATTGTACATTCATGTACATACGAAATTAGAGCATGCTCTAATTGAAATTTTGTCATAAGACTTTCCTTGTGTTTTTTACACAAGCAATGTTTTAAAAGTCACACACGACATGTAACTGTTTACTCATGTAAAAGTTGACAGTAACAGTGTAAAAAACATGTCGTGTAAGGGTGCCTTAAGTAATATTTGAAAAATTTTTTTTTAAATACACTTTTAATGCTTTCATTTTGATTTCTTCTGCATTTGTGTTACGAATAAATTGTATGTGTATTTATGCTCATCATCTCGCTCTATCAAAACAATAGCAGCTGCTTACTTCCGATTGTCAATATTTTGTTTCTTCCTTATTTATTTTGAATTAAAAATTTTCCTTCAACGTTAAATAAGATGAAACAAGAAAGAATAGATTTTTTTAAATAGACTTTAATGTTTTAGGAATTTAATTTGCAGCTTCATAATTGGTGTTTTTTATAGAGTGAGAGATCATCTCGCTCTATCAAAACAATAGCAGCTGCTTACTTCCGATTGTCAATATTTTGTTTCTTCCTTATTTATTTTGAATTAAAAATTTTCCTTCAACGTTAAATAAGATGAAACAAGAAAGAATAGATTTTTTTAAATAGACTTTAATGTTTTAGGAATTTAATTTGCAGCTTCATAATTGGTGTTTTTTATAGAGTGAGAGAAGTTTAAATCATAATAAAACAATGAAATATATTTTTAATATCAATATGATATTAAAAAGAAAATTTTATAAATTAAGTATAGCATAGAAATTTGTCAAATAGACTCTCAATAAACCTAAACTATTTATTATGAATACGGTCATTAATGTTTAAATATAATTTTTGCCAAGTGGCACCTACGGCTGGCGGGTAGAAATCTCAATCTGTCAAATCAATTTTCAACAACTTTTCGTAGACATATGGGACAATGACTCCGCCGACCCATTAAACATTAAACAGTATTAAACTGTAATTTTCTGTGGATGTAATGGTGCTTTGACAAAAGTTTGTGAATTCTCTTTACTCTAAAGGCAACAATTTTGCTTATGGGTATGGGTACGCACCCATTCAACCAGAAATGGACTTCATCGGAAAAAAATATTTTGAATGAAAATTTAAAATCGACATCAATATGATAGAACAATTGTTTTTATTAAAAATTTCAACAATTTGCACACGTTGCTCTCGTATAAGTCGATTCATATTGAAATTTTGAAAATTAAAAGGAAACTTAAAAAAATAACTATCAGCTCTTAAAAGAGTGGTCGAATAAAGAAGTGATGACAACTCAAAGTTGTAAAAAACACCCTTTATTAATACTTTGGTTCCTGTAAAATAGTAATGTCGAAATTCTTTTCAGACTTATCCACAGAATTGAAATTGACCTCTAAAATACGCATTCAGACTAATAGCCTTTTTTTGTAAAAATAACTTTTCAGAATGCTTGACAAATTGTATTTAAAACAAAAACTAATTTAGTTTTTTTATTTTTGCTTTAAATATAAATTTCAAAACGTTTATTAACTAATTTTTTACAGAATTAGGGTAAAATTTTCAACTTTGAAAAAAGTTCGTCTCAGAAAAAAAAAAAAAAAAATAAGAGGAACAACTTGTTTACAATAATATGTTTACTTGTGTCAGTCAACAGTAAACCACAGAGATGCTTTTATTTGACAATCGGCAGAGAAACAAGGTTTCATGCCATTTCAAACTGGCACTACCTTAAGATAATTATACCATGCCATTTATACATTCCCATTAATTTACCCGATAGCATGAAACAAGAATCAACAGTGCAGTGCTATTGTGAAAATATTCTGTTGCACTGCAGCTTTCTTTTATACATAGAAAACCTTTGACTTCAGCATTTCACTGAACCAGAATCGACCCCCAGGTTTTTTTGTTTTGTTTTATAAAGTTATTGAATTTTTTTTTTTTTTTTAATTCAAAGAATTGACCACCACAAAGTAAAACCATTTAAACCCACTATTTGTTGAAACATAACATCAGCAGAACATCAGTACTTTCGCAAAAGCTGAAAGAATTCTACTTCATTTTGTTTTCATTCCATGACAATATCAATGTTTGTACAATAATAAAGGCAATTACCAGTAAACAAGACTATCATCATAGCCATCATCAGAGGAAAACAATGTTGTTACATTGCTGAGTTACACGATTGTAAAAAAGGAAACATGATTACCCACCTTATAAACAATGATATCAACGGAGAACACAGATACGAATATTGGCATTAAGCTATATGATGATTTCATTTCAAAAATTAAAACAGACAATATATAATTCTTGTACAATGATAACTCCAAATTGATTGGTATAATAAAATTTAAATAAAGCTGTAGCACTAAACAAATATGAATATTTACCAGCACGAGCATACATTACATACAGTAGCTACAGGCATAAGTACGTATGTTTGTAAAGAAGATAATTATCGGTTATAATTTTAAATTTGGGAATATTTTTATAGCTGTATTAGTTGAGGGGTATAAAATAAAATAATCGCAAGGTAATCCGAACTCCATTTAATGCATTTTAAAGTTCTTAATCATCCGTACATGACAAGCGCTTTTAATGCAGCTTTTTATAACGCAGCTGTTTATAAAGGCAGATTTTTATTTCTACGTTATATAAATGCAGTTAAATCGTATTGAAAAGAAATGAAAGGAAATATATTACAAAATACAATTACATTTAAAAAAAAGGTAGTAAGTGCAAACTGTTACTACAGCATTGTCAGGATTATGACCATGAATGCAAATGCCAGGTAACCCGTTTACAAGCCTTTGCATCACATCAATAGCGTTGGTCTAGATGGTTATACAATCTATCATCGGTTATGCTCTGAGGACAGATGGTATTACTTGTAGTAACTCGTGGGTGGCAAAATTGGTTGGTTGTTTGACACTTCTGAGTTGGTAAAGGCTAGCCATCAGGTGATAGCATAATAACAAAAGAGTTTAAGGAAGAAGTACAGTAATATGTTGTGGGTATGTGTGTGCACGTATGCATAAGAAAATATGTAAAAATTTAATATAAAAATGCATATCAGATTAAAAGTGCAATTGAAGAAGTTTTCGTGGAACAAAGTAACTAAAGAATACAGGGGTAAAAAATTATTTAAAACGCATTGGTAAAAAGAATATGTAATATTGAAATACTGGTCAAAATTTAATTAAACGGCAAAATTTTAAGTCATATCGTCGATGGAATTAAAGAACGCTGTAACTGACAAAACCTTAAACGTTCACCAGAGCCAAAAAACCTTTATGAAAGTAGAACAAATACACTAGTATTTTTCATTTCGCAGACGGTGTAAGTGAATTTATTTTCACCGTAGAAATCTGGGACCGGAACCAATCGTCGCGTATTTTTTTTCTGATAAAAATGATGCAAAAAACGTATTTTCGATTTTTTGTCAGTTACAGCGTTCTTTAATTCCATCGACGATATATTCGTATACACTATAAATGTATTTATAAGTCTGTTTGTCTTTTTGTTTGCCAGTCAATCACCCCTTAACGACTGCACCAATGTTGTTGAAATTTGGAACAGAGTAGATAGGTTCTGAAAGTGCAATACGGTATGTTTTTTTTTTAAACTACACCTGGGCGTGGTATACAAATTAGATTAAAGCTAGAGTTTTTAGATTGAGTCTGAATGACTTTATCGTCAAGGAAAATAATCTGTCAGATAGTGTGCGGAATTGGACAAATAGGGGTGGTATCTCTCGTACAAGTAAAATATTAATAGCTTTATATCTTGAAAAGTGTTATAGCTAAAGTTACTGAATGTGGTGTGATTGATTTCGTAGTCAATCAAAGCCATCAGCAGAAAAAAGGTCGGACAAGTAGGCGTGTTACGTGCTATATAAACTAACTATACATACATACATACATACATAACTGGCCTTTACAACCCTGTGTCAGGATCACGGCCTAGCTTCTCGCAGCACTCATGTTGTGTGTGTAAATTTTTATCCATGAGTAACGGAACCTACAGTTTAATGTCGATTTCGAATGATAGACTTGAGAAGCTTGATCATGACAATTAGTTACTCTCAGAGCTTTTGCCAGAAGACTGCTGAGAGGTACTCGCCGAAAGAAATATTTTTTTAATATTTATTTTTTTGAAATTTTTCTTTTGGTGTCGAACCCAGGGCTCATGTCTTAGTAAGCCAACACACTAACCACTAGACCACGGCGACTACATAAACTAACTATGGTTTTCTATATATCTTCAGATCGTTTACAGGTAATGTTTCTGGATTTGGTCTGTATTACTTCGTAGTCACTAGAAATCATCAGTCCAAGAATATGGAAAAATGGTAATGGTAGGTGTAGCGGAGCTCGCCGTGTTTAGGCTAGTCCATATATATTTTATAGATCTCTTCATTAGTCTGTTTATTTCAAACCTAAGCTACTTAACCGGTTTTGTAAAAATTTATAAAATGTAAAGATTCAACTACCAAAAGTGCAATAGGGTTTGGTTTTTTATAAGTTTGATAGGTACATCCCATACAAAATAAATAGTGATTTTCGTATATCTTAAAAAGGTTAAAACTGCAGATTTGAAACTTCTCAATGACTTTTTGGTCGAAGAAAATTATCAGTTAGAAAGTAGGCGTGGTACCTTCCATAGATGTTAGATATTGATTTCATTATTTCTAAAGTTACGCCATTCCCCATACAAAATGTATGTATATACGCAGGTAAGCTGCTGCTGACGTGAGTAATGCAATTCTGCTGTTAACATAAACGTTAAGAGTTGTTTATTTCTGAATTGGTGTGAATGACTTCGTAGTCAATAAAAATAATCAGTCTCAAAAAGGGCAGACTGCTTATTTGTATTATTTCCTATACAAAATAACTATTAATTTCTATATACATATCTTTCTAAATTTGGTCTGAATAACTTTGTAGTCACTAAATATCATTAGTCGAGAAGTGTGGACAAATGAGCGTAGCGAAGCACACTAGCTAGTTAAAAGAAAAAAGAAAATTTTCAGCCTTTAGATATTTATTCTTTCATTAAATCATAATGTATAAACAATAGGATTGATGATCTTTCTGCATAATTATAGCTGAATTTCTTTGCTGTAGCATTTAATTTCCTCTTGCACGTGTGATTATGCGCTTATTGTCATACCCCTTTCATTTCAAATTACCCCATAACAAGAAATCTAGTGATGTTGAACCACATAATGTAGGGAGCAAACACTGATCAACGAAACAAAAGAGCACACGACCAGGAAATTTCTTATGCAGTAATTGTATTATTTCATTGGCTGTATGATATGTGAGGGGGGATGGGGGATAAAAATTCACTTCAGGATGCCCTAACGGTCCTGGTTATGATTTTTTTTTAATTTTCATGACGTTTTGTTGCACATGGTTTTTTTAAAGTTTTTTTTTTTTTTTGTTATATTCGCCGTTATCTTCATTAAAGAAAATTTACATTTGAAACTTGAAAAAATTGGAATGTTATTTTGGCAAAAAGGAAAGCATTTTTTATGTTTATTCTGTGCATGTCATGCAAACTGTACTCTGCTTTTCCAGTAAACAACTTCAACAACAATAATATTATTTCGCTTTTTTATATTTTGTTTTTTATATACATAAATGTAAATCAAAAATGTTTAAATTTCTTTAAATTTCTACGATATTGTATTGTTATCAAAATTTGTATATATTTCTTTATTTCAAGATTTTAAAGTAAACATTTCCATTAGTTATTTCCCTACTTAGCTTTTTACTGGTAGATATTTACAAATATTTTTCAAAATATTGCCAAAGAAGGTGCATCTTCGACAGAAATTCTTATTAGGTCCATAGAAAGCCAACCGTTCAAAAATGATTCTTAACTCCGTACAGGTAGCGTTTAGGTAGCGGCAAAAGTAAATATTTCCCGAAATTTTTTTAATTTAATTTAATTTCTATGCTTGTGCTGCTGCGGTCTTTTTTTTTAAGAACAATACTCAGAAGTAAACCCTACTCATGTAGTGCATTGTATTGGAATATTGAAGATAGAAGAGAGATACATAGATTTTTTTCTTTGTTGTAATTTTATTGATCGCTATTTATCAATGAGACAAGTTGCTATCAGTTGATTACTCAAAGGCAAGTGTTATATCTTCACCCTTGAATGATCAACAGCAATTGCCCCAATTGTTGGTGGATGTTGATAGTGAGTGGTGACCATCTTCACTAATTAGGTTAGCTGTTATCTTCCCAGAAGGTGGCACTTTACTCCTGATCATTCGTTCTGATGGTGGAATAGACTGGATATGTCAGGGACCGGTTTTTCTTGCGGTCTTAGGTAAATTTTTGTAGTTTATTGTTTCTTTAAATTTTGAACAGTTTGCTACCTATGGACTTAAACAGGGGATACAAAGGTAAAAAAGATCGAATTTTTTAAAGTTTTTTTTGGTGATTTTGGTCTTGGAGTTGAAGTTTCTCATATCTTCATATTTTTGTTTTTCATGACAAGAGCTACAACTTTGCCTCAGAAAGTAAATCAAAATTCCAAACGGTTTTCAAGATCTGAGCCTGAGAAAATAATCACTTTTTAGCAAAATTGACACCGAGGCTCCAAATGCTTGAGGCCCATAAAAAAATTTCATGACTTTGAGCAAAACTGGGTTTTTTTTTCTGGTTTCTTAACATTCTTATCATACATTATGAGCTCAGAATCTACATGCATGTATTTGACATCTCCAGCTATTTTTAGGACCTGTACCTTTTATAAAATACTTAACAATCCAGCTACTGTACAGTGAGTTTGAATTATAATCATATACCGTACGTTTTTATATTCTTTGGTTTTATACACACAAATTTCAAATATCCAATATAACCCCAAAAAACCCAGCATCAACGCTATATAAATAGCGAAAAAAAAATCATAATTATTATAATAAAAGCAAACTTTTTGTATGTAGGGGTAAATTTGTTCTATTTTCTCCGAAATAAGTGTTGCCTATATTATTTCGTAAGAAGGTAAAAATGTTGGGAAGAACTTGTTGCAATTGAAAAAAAAAATTGATACATAGGTTTTAAATGTTTTTCACAAGAAGAACAGAGTTCTAGTACTTTGGCAACATTACATACATACATACATAACTGACCTTTACAACCCTGTGTCAGGATTACGGCCTAGCTTCTCACACCACTCATGTTATGTGTGTCAGTTTGTATCCATGAGTACCGGGACCTACAGTTTTTTAATGTCGACTCCCAACGACAGACTTGAGAAGCTTGTTCATGGTAATTATTTACTCTCAGAGCTTTTGCCAGAAGACTGCTGAGAGGTAGTCGCCGAAAGAAATATTTTTTTTCATATTTCTTTTTTTTTGAAGATGTCAGAGCTTAGTGTCGAACCCAGGGCCCATGTCTTAGTAAGCCAACACACTAACCACTAGACCACGGCGACTACACTTTGGCAACATTATTTCAGAAGTATTTCATACGAATAATTTTTATATGTAATTTGACAGCATTTCGAAGTTTTAATTTTTTTGGTCGGTTTCTATGATAAATGGCACAAATTAAAAAAAAAAATATTTTATGTAAAACTGCCACCCTCAATATTTGTTGAAAAATTAAAACAAAAACGAATAATAATAAAGGGGGGTTTAAAATTTTTGTGTAGAAGAGAATGAATAGTATCGTGTAAACTTGATATGTAATGAGAGCATACGACATTGAGAGAAAATACTGATGAAACTTTGACAGTCGTGCGGCTCTCTTTGTTTTTTGAAATTTTTTAAAAAACCATCACATTTCATTAGATCAGGGATGCATTTTTACGTTTTTGTTTGTTTATTTTAAATGTATTCACAATGTCTGTAATTTTTTGTGCATGTGTATGTGCATTTTATGTTTTCATTTTACTTTGTTTTGGTATTTTACCAACCGTGTAAACGCAAAAAATATCTGTCGTAAGATTTTTACTCTCATTTTTAAAATACGTACGGAATTTCGTAATATTTTCTCTTTGATTTTACGTACGACTTGTATTACCGTCTAAACCCCCCTTAAGAAGTATGTATTAGCGGTAATCACTCTGCGTTGCAAGCGCCTTTCAAACATAGAAAACTATTGCTTGTTTACAAAGCTTGCAAGGGCGTTGGCAAGGAAGAGTGCATTTTTGTTTTTTAATTAAAAATAGTTGAAAGCAAAATGTTTATTTAAGCTTTAGTTTCTTTTGGTTTTTTTTTGTTATTATTATTGAAGCCAAAATTTAAAAATTTCCAATATTAGGGATTTTAAAAGATTATTATCATTAATATAGAATATCCCTAGAGGAGTCAAAGTTTTTTTTTATGAATTTTTAATATTTTCAGTTACAGTTTTGTTTTCCTTTGTTTGTGACCTTCTTCTTTTTAATATTTAAGTTCAATAAACTTTTTCTTTGTTGCCTGTTTTGGGATAAAAAGAAAGGATTTTAATTAAAATTCATTCAATATTAATATTTAATAATAAATAAAATGGAATAAAAATAATATTTATTTTCGATGGGTTTGTAAAATAACGACCTAAAAGCAAAGTTTTTAATAAGAAAGGATTTAAACATGTTAATGAAAGAGAACATCAACAAATATCATGCAATTCAATTATGATTTTATTTTTTTCTTTGTGATTAAAACACGAACACAATAAGATTGGTTGATTGTTTCAAATGTACTGAAATTTTATGCTGCATTTACAAAATTTCAGTTAAAAAATAATATAAAAACCTTATCAGACGACTTTTTAACAGATATACGGGGTCAATTTAGTCAGAATTCACGATTTATATGTCTTATATTAAAAAAGTCATACAGCAGTTTCTCGTTCAAACACCATCTCAGCACCACTGAGTGCCTGGTTATGACGGCTAACATCATAAATACCATTAAAAACAATAGAACGCAACTAAGCAACAAACGAAATTAATGAAAATTAGCTGCTTTCAGTTACAATTTAAACATTTTAAGACAATCCAATAAAAAAAATTATTTTTTATTTGGAACAGGCTTTTAAAACGAATTTTTATACAAAATTTGTTTAATAAACCTTTCCAAACTGAAAATATTTTTATCAATACAAATATTTGGATGTAAAATGTTCAACTTAATAAAAGAATAAATCGAAATGAAAAAACTACAACAAAAAAATAATAATAATGATAATTGGGAAAAAATGTAGTTACACATACACCAAAGGGCCGAATTATCTGTGTTATTTAGGGTTCTCCTCCTGGCATGCCGACTAAAAAACCACCTTTTCCTCAACAAGAAAGAAAAAGTTGACTTACATTGTACATTGTAACAGCTGTTAACGACCTAACGCAGGCTATGTACCTTTATACCCTCATTCGCTTAGAAATGTTTTAAAATTTATTTACAAAAGAACAATAAAAAGGGAAGTTTGTTTTTTGTTTAAAATGTAAAATTTTAAATGTTTGAAAAGTTCTGTATACAGAATAAAACTATTATTAAGTATTGACTTTGACAATTGCTTTGCTAAAGTCGGTATATATAGTAGTATAAGATATCAGTTTGCTTCTTAAGATCAAATGCAGCATTAACTAAAGATGTTGAATAAAGAATATTGGTTGTCATCGAACAGCCTTTTCTAAAATCATGTGAAGCAGATTATAATAATGACACAGGCTGATGGCAGAAGAAATCACTAATCATTTTCTCAAACATTTTCGCAATTGCACTTAAGTTAACATTGGCTCTATAACTTGAAATATCTGATATATTACATGCATACATACATAATTGGCCATTACCAGCAGCACCTACGTTGTTTGTGTTAATTTCTATCCATGAGTACTGGCATCTTAGAGTTTAAAGTCGATTCCGAATGACAGACTTGAGAAGTTTGTTCATGACAATCAGTTACTTACTCTCAGAGGATTTGCCAGAAGACTACTAAGAGGTAGACGCCGAAAGAAATATTTATTTTATATTTATTTTTTTCAAGACATCGGAGCTAGCGTTTGAATCCGGCTCACTTGTCTTAGTAAGCCAACAACTAACCACTAGACCACGTCGACTATACATAATGGTCAATCACATTGGCTACAAAGGTGTGTAATTAAATCTCATTGCTTTATTTGCTGTGGAGTTAGGTACCATCACTTGTATACGTAGATAAGCTAAAGGCAACTGAACACCTGGAAAGAGTTGTTGGTATATGCAGCGAAAAATTGTTAAAATGGGAGTCCCAGATTACCTGGCAGTCTTGATGGCCACATAGCCGAAATCAATTTTAAACATTAACGTCATACATTAAGAAGCTTGTTCATGGCAATCGGTTACTCTCATATAAGTATATTACTATTTTTAGATCTCAGAGCTGGGGTTCGAACCGGGAATTCATAATAGTAAGCCAACACAATAACCATTACAACACTGCGACAACTGATGTATTACTGATTTTGAAAATGATATGAAACTAACCTTACCATCACGATCAAAATAAAAATCATTTTAAAATTGTTTAGACACACCAAAATATCGTCTTGGTAAAAGTGGGTAACGATATCAGGTAGATGGGAGCTTGAGCTCTAAATTTCATAACTGAAATTAATAGATTAGATTTTCTTTTAAAATTATGCCTCATTCTATTTAAATACTGCTTGTATAAAGCGCTGTTCATCATAGTATAGTCGAATTAATAATATAAATGATAGAACCAGACTTTTGGTACTTTTTATTATTTTAAGAATTTTTCAGCCTTAATAATTAGAGGTCCAGGTTCAGCTAAACTTAGATTTCGAAAAATATACTGTTACGAGTATATATGATGACTTTTTATAACAAGAACAATTCACTATAATGCATATAATTAAGTAAATTTAAAAAAAATTTATGGTATTCGTATTATTTGAATAGTATTTATAACTTCTTTACCCTCTGGTTTCCAAATGGCCTACAAAAGCCAATTGCTGCAGTGCTAAAAAAAATCCTTGTTTTTTGCTATTTTTAAAAAGTGTTCTGTATTTGTGAACTACATTTAATGCAAAAATATTTATTTTCATTTCTTTATGACTGTTTTAAATACTTTTGAGTGCATTTAAGTAAAACACAAATATGTTCACATTTTCTAGAACCAAATAAATGAAAAAAATGTATGAATGTAAGTGGTGTTAGTCTTTTCATTTTATATCATTTGTTTTCTTTTTTTTTTCAATGACATACATTTACTTTAAAAGTACAAGAATAGTTTCTTGTATAGTTGTTGTTATAAGTTACTGCTTCTGTAACACTAACAATTTATTTTTTAAATTTTCTATAAAAACAATACAACGATTAAAACTTTTAAAATATATTTAAAAGGTTTACGAGGGCATGTTACTTTTCTTAATGTAAAACCAAATAGTTTCTGAGTACTTGTAGTGTTTATTGTCAAAAGCGCCTGTTATTTTATGGAGGGGGCATAACAAATACGACGAATATATCTACATATATAAATAAAAATCAATGTTGTTCGTTAGTCATCTCATCAGTTCAGAACGGCTGGACCGATTTTGATGATTTTTTTATTCTAATGATCGTCGTGGTATAACTTAGGTTTTTACGGAAATAAATTTTGCCCCACCCACTTTTACGCTCAACTTTTTTGATTTACCTAAAATCTCCATCGATTTGACTAATTTTTCTTTCAAATGTTTATATTAATCCATTTGAAGTTTTCATGGAGAGAAAAATTTGCCACATCTACTTTTAAGCCCAGTTTTTTTTATTTATCTCTAAATACTGATTTTTGTATATCTTCAGAACGGTTAAAGCTAAAGTTTCAGAATTGGGTCTAAATGACTTCATGGGCAAGGCAAATCATTAGTCAGAAAGTGGGCGAAATTGAACAAGTGGGCCTGACACCTCCCATACAAGTTTAAAATTTATTTATTTATACATACGTATCTTCAGAAGTCATTGATTTCGTAGTCATTACAAATTATCAGTAGAAAAAATGGCGGACAAGTAGACATGATAGCTTTCAGCAAAACTAACTATTGAGTTCAGTATATCTTGAAATCAGTAACAGTTAAAGTTTTTGAATTTGGTCTGAATTAGTCCGCAGTCACTAAACATCAGCAGTCGAAAAATGTGGATAAATGATAGTGGTAGGTGTAGCAAAGCATGCCGGGTTTAAGCTAGTATTGAATATTTTTAATTTTTTTATAGAAAAAATAAGGATATAGATTTAATTATAATTTGTCAGCCGAGCAGTTAAGCAGTTAATTTTGCAATTAAAAAATTTTATGGTTTATTTTGAGAATTTTTTAAAACAGGACGGTTGGAAAATTAAAAGAGAGTTTTATATTTTGATATCGTGCGTTTTTTATAAAAACAAAAGAAAAAAATTCCTTTATTAAATAAAACTGAACTGAAGAATTCGTTGAATTCTTTCTAAATATTGATGACCTAATCTTTTTAGATTGGGGATGAGTTTCTTCATCCTTCTTCCGCTAGGGAATGCTCTTTCTATTCTTCCATCGATACATCGTTTAGGAACTTAGTTCTGCAGCGCTAGTAATGAGGTTCTCTTTTGTTGCGCCCATGCTTCTATGCCTTCACACGCAAGGAGTCGACGTTATATCTCCGCTACAAAAACTGATGCGCTGTCTTTAATGAGTCTGCAATCAAGCTTCATACCCAGATATATCATTACAACTTGTATTACCAAAGCAACATCGCCTATTTGAAAATTGACCTCGAGTGGTATGTGACCTCCTATCATCAGTACAGTTTTAGTCTTAGGTCTGATTAGATTTATCCGTGGTCCACAAACCTGACTTGGTTTAACTTTTTCCCACCATCATCTGTGTCACGCGCTGATATAACCGCCTCTAAGTCATCCGCATATCAAAATTGGTGTGTCTCTTCTTGCATATTTATATGTAAGATATCGTTATAGGTTAAGTTCCATAGACAATGTCCAAATTTTAGCTCTTTATTGACAATCTATTTCAAATCTTAAGTTAGCAGTATTATTTAATTTTCTTTAGTACAGAACTAACTGTTTAATATAATTATTTTTTTTACTTAATTTTAATGTAATTATTTGCTAAAAAATTTATATTTACACTGTTTGTATGCAGTGGCCTTTTTTGTGCTCCATCTCTCTAACAGCAATTCACTTAAGGTCGAATCAGTAGTCACTCTCACAGCTACCATATTTACGTTCTGTCATATTTGACTTTGTAAGTATAAGAATTTGTTGATGTGACACCCAGTTTTAAAGTTATTGTTCATTTAACAGCATAAATAACAAACAAAGTTTTTTTTTAAGTGTAATTTCTTAATGAAAAAGAAGTAATTTGAATAATTTCTTTTTAAGTTACCTATTTTCAACAAAAATTCTGCTATTTACTTCATGCTGTAGTAGCATAGTTTTTTATAAATGATATTCCGCCTCAAGATAGCTTTCTTTAAAAGTAAAAATCTCAATTAACTCTGTTCTACTCTTCTGTTTTTATATGTTTTTGCTAAATTTCAACTGCTACAAATATACAACTTTTTTCTTATTTTTACTTTTCGTTGTAATTGTTTTTCAATATGTATGTAATGCCAACTCTACAGCACCACCTAAAGGAATGCTTTCTTCTTAACTTGTTATTTTCTCTTTTAATTTTTCTTGTTACTTTGATAACAGTAGACTTTATGTGATTTTAGTTTTTATGAAATACGAACAATACATACGAATACAGCAAAAAGCTTTGTAAAGGGTCTTCCAATGGAGACTTCCGAAGTTTGACAACCATTTTATTCAAACTACATCTGTAAATTAGTTGCCTGCTTTTAAAAACCTCAATGGACGACGAACAGAGTATACAACAACACGTACAAGTAAATAATAAAAAATGGGTGACTAAACTGACAATAACTTTTATGGAAAAAGCGTCTTCAGTTTAAATCCCATTTTATAATGACCACACAAAATTTTCAAATTTGGAATGATGTAAATTCACATGATACACAGGAGCTATTACATTAACTTGAGTTACAGCCCGATTATTATTTTCTTGATTATGATTTAGTCACAGGTTTGTTCTTTACTGTTAGTTTACTTTTTGCTAAAAAATACATTCCTGAATGTATAAAATGTTGAAAGCAAATAGATACATTAAAAAAATTCAGTACATAAGTATTATAGAAAAGAAAACAATAAAAACTTAAAAAAAAATATAGGGTTTTTCATTGATGACGATGATAAGGGTACCAAGAAGACGAACATGATAGGCATTCGTAAAGAAATGATACAACCTTTTGGAAGCATAGTTTCAACTTCTGGAGTTACCAGAAAGTGAATACATAAAATTTAATTGTAAATTTTAATTATAAAATACAATATATCGTCATGCGGGAGCTTTAGTGCTCTATCTGCCATTGTATACATCTCGAGTTAATGCTGCCACTTTTGATTTTCGTCCCCAAATTTTTCACATCTGCAATCCGTTTTCGGCTATCTCGTCCAGATTCTGAGATAAATGCTATCTGTTTTGTTCTATATCCTTCAAACCAAAAATTTTTTATGCTATTTTTAATCGGTTTTTTCAAAATACTTTTTTGGCAAATGGAACACTCACTCAAATGCCCACACGACGAT
The DNA here is from genome assembly GCA_963576795.1 of Metopia argyrocephala. Taxonomy (NCBI): domain Eukaryota; kingdom Metazoa; phylum Arthropoda; class Insecta; order Diptera; family Sarcophagidae; genus Metopia; species Metopia argyrocephala. Next base: position 26,038,685 of record OY756208.1, read on the forward strand.
ATCTTTTAATGTCTGTAAAATTGTTTTTCATCAACAAAGATTAACTTTTAGTAATTGAGTGGGTTCTTAAAACCATTTTTAACTCCACCAGTTTTTCAATTGCTTATTTTTGAATATTTTTCTATTTTCAGTGGTTATTTCCAGTTAACCATAATTTTAAAAATTTACAAAATATTGAGTGAAAAACTATATAAAGTGATTTTTTAGCTATTATCTTTTTGGCAACACTGGTTTAAACAGCTGGCGCACGTTTCGTGTTTTGTTTCACTGTCAAACATCTTCAGTTTGGTCTATAATTAAACCATGAATCGTCTTACAAACGAACAACGCTTGCAAATTATTGAATTTTATTATCAAGATGCGTACTCTGTTAAGAAGGTACTTCGCGCGCTTCTTCCATTTATGGTCAGTTTAATCGACCCACTGAAGCAGCTATTCGGGCTTTTGTGGCTAAATTTCGCAACAAATTTACATTGTTGGACATTAAACCACCAACACGCTTACGTAGAATTCGGAATGAAGAAAATATCGCAGCTGTATCGGTCAGTATTAATGATGACCATCAATTATAGATTCGTCGCCGATGAGCGCTACCGTGAGAGGATATCCAACTTTTTTTGCCCAGTATGCAAGAGCTTGACTTGCATGACATTTGGTTTCAACAAGACGGTGCCACATGCCACACAGCACTTCTAACAATGGACTTATTGAGAGGCGAGTTCGGTGAACATTTTATTTCACGTTCGGGGTCGGTCAATTGGCCGCCTAGATCGTGCGATTTAACACCTTTAGACTATTTTTTGTGGGGCTATGTTAAAGCTCATGTCTATACAGCCAAGCCCGCTTCAATTGACGCATTTTAAAACAACAACATATAAGCATTTATTCGTAAGATACCGGGCGAAATGTTGGAAAGAGTATGTCAAAATTGGACTAAGCGGATGGACCATTTTAGGCGCAGTCAGGGGCAACATTTGCATGAAATAATCTTCAAACATTAAATTACTTATATGGTCCGTACTATCGATTCAAATAAAGATTTCATAAATTTTTTTGAATTTTATGTGTTTTTTTTTTTTTTTTTTTTAAACTTTCCTATAGCTCTTAAAAAATCACACTTTACATATACATAGAAAGTTTTATTTATTTTATTTACTAATTACTTCGCCAACAAAATGTAGTGAGTTGCTGTAAGATTTTGCCAGTACTTATAAAACATAAATACAACCGTTTGATATCATTATCGCGGTTTTTGAACATAAACAACATAAGTAATAAACCACACTTTTAATGGGTTTTGATTTGAATTGAATTTGAATTTGAAAAAATCTAATCCATATTAAAATAGCTGTAATTAAATCCCTTATTTTTATATCTGATTTTTGTTTTCAATGTAAGAGTTCTATGTTACCTTATATGTCCTCATTCTTAATCTTTCTCTTGCATTAAAACTTTTGAATAGGTCTTTGTTAGCATTATCAAGCAGAGTCCAAATATTTCCTCGGTTTTTGTTTTAGAAATCTCTTCTTAATGGCGACATACAATACTAAAGTAGTACAGGTACAGGCCTTATAAATTATTAGTGACTAAGAAGTATTTTCTTCAATCTGCTTTCGATGTTTGGAGCTGTATCCCATAAATAGATATACAAATGGAAGCTATGTTTGATTTAGGTATGTCGCCACATAATACACTTATGAAAGTAATTGAGACCTATGTATATGGTTTATATGAATGTTTACTGAAAGTCCAACATTGATTTTTGTGTATTTTGAGAACGATTAAAAATAAGGTTTCTGAATTTAGTTGGAAGGATTACATAGTCAACATAAATTACCACTTAGAAATTAGCCGAAATTGGACAAGTTGGCGCGTTACCTCTTATATCAACTAAATATTGGGTTTTGTATATCTTGAGAACGGTTAAAGATAAGGTTTCTGAAATTGGTTTGTATGACTTAACAATCAATGAAAATCGTCACTCAGAAAGTATGCAGAATTTGTCAAGTGGGCGTAGTACCTTCAATATAAGCTTGATATTGATTTTTGTACATCATTAGAACGTTTAAAGCTAAAGATTCTGAGTTTAGTATGAAAGACTCCATAGTTAGTGCAAACTATCACAAAAAAATTGTGCGGAAATGAATAAGTGGGCGTGGTACATCCCATACTAACAAAATATTTATTTTTTGTATATCTTGAGAACGGTAAAAGTTCAAAGCAGGCAAAGGGAGCGCTAGTATAAAGTGAAATATTTTTATATTTCTATTAAATTTTGCTTGATTTTTTTTTTTTTTTTTGATGATTTCATCAAAAGTTTTTTATATAAAAATATCGCTTTTTTCAAGTTAAACATTAGAAAATTTAAGTTCATTTTTATAAATTTATTTGTTATACCAAAAACAATAAAAATGAGAATAATTTGTGCAGTTAACATGTTGCTTATTTCTCAATGGCTTTACCTATTCCCTAGAAATTATTTGAGTAATTGCAGTTATTCATCCAGTTTTTTTTATTTTACATTTGCCACTAACAAGTTTTCATTTACTTTTCCTCGGTCCATTATTTTTGTTATACTTTCCACAAAGTGTTTATTTTCTTTTAATGTTTTTGCCCATGATGTGTTAAAATATTCCCTCCAGCTTTATGTTTCAATTTGCGTTTTTCAATGATTATATTTCTTTTCAATTTTATAAATGTGTGGTTTCAAGTTTATGTGTCAGAGGCATTTGCTTTGGCTTGGTCTGCAATCAAAATGGCTGGTTTTGTTTCTATTTTTCTTTTCTCACCAAAGAAAACTCAATACCCACATGCATGTTTACGGTTTGTGTGGTAAATAAAAAAGCAAGCAAATAATGATTAAGATGTGCAAAGAATTGAAAAAGATTGGATATCTTAAAAGCTTATGTGAGGTCAGAGCTTTATTAGTGATATCGCCATATAATTATTTTTGACATTTTATTTTTATGTTTTCTTACTAAAATCTTAAAAACTATAGTCATCTTTACCTGGTAATGTTTTGCTAAAGTCCGCAATAAGCAAGTGAAATTCCTTCATTAATGCATTTCAGAATTTTTCGTACCTTCTTTAATTGTAAATAAAATTTTTATATGTTAATTGATTTTCTTGATTTATGGCTTAATTTATTCATAATAGACCTGATTTTCTGATGAATAAAATTATATAAAAATAAAATAAAATTATACATAAATTTTTAAAACAAAATATCAGGCTTGTTTTGAAAACCACTTTTGTAAGAGTGATTTCAAATCACGAAAAAGGTGTTCTGAGTACAAAATCGTTTGAAAGTTTGTGATTAGAAATCGTCTGTTGACATCAAGTCACTTGCCGTTTTAAACACTAATGTGCTCACAATTCGTCCAAAATTGAAGACAAACATATACGAGTAGTATAAGTATTTTGTTCTTTATTTATTTGTACAATCAAACATTTTAATTTCAAAAAAATTTTTTTGGTTTGTTTACATTTTTCACGATTTGCTTTTATTTTCATAACGACTTTTAGAGTTGCCAACTTATCACTAAACTTTTTTCCAAATAAGTTTAGTTAAACTCTTATGCCCGTATTCAAAAAAATAGTTTAGGTTTATTGAGGGTTTATTTGACAAATTTCTATGCAATACTTGTCAAATAAACCTTCAATAAACCTAAAATATTTTTAATGAATACGGGCATTAATTTTTAAGCTAAAATTTTGTTTAGTAAATGAGAATTACATTTAAACCTAAAAAATTCAATGAATTCCATGCATTTTTATATTATTTTTGTAACCATCACTCTTAGAAACTTTTTTTCTTCTCGTCAAATAAGCAACCACTACTGCGTATGTTGCAACATATTTTGGTTTCCTTTTACTTAGAACAAAACTTTTATCTCAATGACCATGTTGTATCAGTATAAGGATGTTGCTCAAATAATTGTATAATTAAACGAGAAAAGTTTTGTTCTGTTTCCTTTGGTTTGCTCCCTTTCTGTCTCGGTTTCTTAAGTTTGGTTTCTTTACATATTACTCTGCGGAAGACAAAACTTTGCTGAATTTTCATTCTTGGATGTTGTAATTTAAGATGCTGGCTGGCAAATAAATAAATTAAGAAATAGAGTCTTTAATAAATGTGTAGTTATTTGTAGGCAAACAAAATACTAAAAACTTTTTATTCAGTGAGGAAATTAAATGAAAAAAATTTAAAAGTCAAATTTTAATTAATATGTCTATGGCAGCAAACATTTTGTTATATTTACATGATATTTAAACTTTGAATCAAGTGAAAGCATGGGCTTTTAAAACAATAAAATAGTCTATCGTGTAAGCTTCTAAGCAAGGCGTTAATTCCACAAAAGATTTTTAAAGAGATATGTATATAGATACGAGTACTACTTCGTGTTGTCAAAGAGCTGACGTTTAGTGTCAGAGATAATTTTCAGATTACACCTCCATATTAAAAGATTTTATTTATTTCAAACTGTGACCAACATAAAACAAAACCCAAAAGCAAACAGAAGTTCATGAAGTTTTAAAGTTCTATGAGTTTTAAAGAAAAATAATTTACACGAAAACGAATTCGTGAGGCAATGACCTACTGACGCTAGTCATAATATACTTCCAAGAACTAGCTGTACTAACTGAATTTAAAACAATTACTTTATTTCTATGCAGAATGCCATATAACATGCAGTCGTATTTAAAACTAAAACTTTGCCACTCCGTATACATCTGCTAAATTGCAGAATGCTTAAGCTTAGCAGTCAGTAGGCAAACAGTTTACATATAAAAAAATCTTTATTTGCCAATTAATTCCCAGTGTTGTGTTGCCAACTATATAATTAAAAAGCAGCTCTAAATCATTTGTTCCTATTTTGATTTTTTTTACCTCAAGTTATATACAGAAATTTAAAAAAATATAAAAATTCTCAATGGTATACTTTTAAAAGTGGAAGTAGTTGAGAATTGATTTCCCTGCCCGGTTTCAAGAAAATGGCAAATTAATAAAAAAAAAGTTGAATTTAAAACATCACAATTTGTAATATCAGTCTATTTAGACACGTTGTACATCGATTGAAAAGTCTCTTTCAGACCTTAATTGCGTACTTGTGTTTAATTTATAAACTTTTGAAATCTAGACGGAGCAATAGTTGGAACTAATAGACCTATTACTACTACGAAACCAACCTTTACCGCTCAATAATTTTAAATCCAATAGTTTTACAATAAACGTACTATTTATGAGCCACTTAATAAATGCAGTTGCTTGTGACTTAGGGAGTTGTACTCAAGCTAAAGCGTCAAAACAAAAGTTTCAGTTTTCTAGGGTTAAAAGCTTTTTCGTTGTTTAAATATTTAAGAAATATTTATACAGAAAAAATAAGAAAATCGATGTTTATTAGTTTTGCCTTGTCTTGCCAAGACCATATGGATAAAATTCCCTAAATAAAGAAAAATCAATCCTTAAAATTATATGGAAATATAATATAAAAACCGTAAAAAATTTACACACATAAGACTTTAAACGCTTCTGTGTCTTATTACAAAAACAATGCAGTTCAATTTTAAATTTAAATGAATAGCTACACTCAGAAAAAAAGTGGTAGACAACTACCGAAATTGATACCATTTGGTTTTAAAATTGAGTTAAGTCCGTTTGTGCCTACTTCGTTAACGGTTGGTATCGATTTTTTTTTTTATTAACTTATGATATTTTTATACAATTGTTCACGATTTTACTACCGGTTGTTCTTGATTTGTTAACTTATGGTATATTGTGTCATTTGTTCTTATTTAAATAACGCATTAAGTTTGATTTTATATCGAAAGTTAACGAAATATTCACAATTTACAATTTGTTCTTAATTTGATACCCTTTGTTAACAATTTTAGAACGCCTTTTTTCTCTCTGTGTAGTCATTACTAAAATACTTTCATAAGTTTTAACTCCTGCATACATATTTGTCTAGGCAAGATATTAAATAATTTTTGTTAACATTGTATCCTTGATTTAGATGAAAAACTTATTAACTGGGACCTGTGCGTATTCTTCAAAAGATACAGAAAATCTACGATTTTGTATCCATATGAACTCGCAGTAATTTTTTGAAGGCAACAAGATTGCTTTTACCTTCTTCAGCAGATTTCGTGCTTTTTACTTCAAAACTGGCAAAAAAAAAATTTGCACCCCAAATTTTTCCCTAAAAGATTTTTATTCCCTAAAATTCCCTAAAGTCCATAAAAGTATCCCAAATCTAAGGTAAAAATCCCTAACTTGACAACACTGCTTTTGCCTCTACAAACGATGTTGACAGTATTAATTAAAAATTAATAGTGTCAAACTAATAACTAATTTATTAATTGATATCTATTAACTTTTTAATTGTAATTTTTCCGGAAATAAAATACTTCAAACTTTTTCTTTAGAAAACATTATAACTTTTCTTCTGCAATAAACTGAATACAAGTAAAGTAAGTAAATAAAGGCAAATTCACTTTAAAGGTTGTAAAGCCTGACAAAGTAAGCACAAAATTAAATATATTAAAAATTTAAATATTATTAAATGTTTGAAGGGATATGTCCTTGATGTTGTAATTGTCACGTTAATAATTTTTAAAAATTCTGTTCATAAATTTCAACTCGTTTTAATATATTTCATACTGACTCCCTCTTCCATTTACAAACAAATACTTTTTCTTTAATAGTAACATAAAAAAGGAAGAAAAGCATTTAAAATTATATGTAAATGCTCGTAAATAGTTAAATGTAGTATTTGTACTTTAATATTCTATCCTACCTGTCATTTATTCCAGTTGACATTTATAGTTTCAGAGCTTAACTTTTATAAAAATATTGTAAAATATTTAGCAAAACCACCTGCAGTTTATTTGAAATGCGCATACATAGTTATGTGATAATGCCTTTCGTGCCACAAGTCTGCAAGTCTTTAAAACTTGATATGTGTGAATGAATTCTAATCATTAAGGACCTACATAAGATACTCTACACTCGATAGTAGTTTTTGATAAATTGATTTTGTGTTACAGTTTTATGGGAGCTTATAAGTATTGAATACTATTAAGACTATTACCAAGGCATGGGCACTAAAAAGAAATTTAAAAATTTCTCAAATGTGAAAACATATTTGAACTTTTAAAACGGGTTTTGATATATACTTAGCTGGGCGAGAAAAATTAGTCTGGACATAAACCGGACTGAACTTAATAATCTACAGAGGCTCGCTTGCATGAGCATAACTGGGGCAATGAAAATCAGAATCACAGCTGTAATGGAAACTCTATTAAATTGAAGTCCAATGCATATTCTAGTGGGCAAGAGGACTATAGAGACCGTGATCAGGATATTGGAAGAAACGTCGACTTTTCAGGAGATGTGGCAACCTGGTGAACTGGCTAGTTGACAAGCCATACCTTGACTGCTCTTTGGATAAGATCGGGATACTCTATGACTTTGAGAAACGGTTTAAAATTTAACTAAGTAAAAAGGATGAATGGAGCAGCATAAACTTTTAGAGAAAGAACTAACCGTTAGTACGCGGATGGGTCAAAGACTGAAAGCGGCACAGAAGAGGGGATATTTGGACATGAGACGAAATATTTGAAACCCATGAGGAAACTCGCCAGCATTTTCCAGGCAGAGCTTTATGCCATCGAAACATGCGCTCATTTCAACCTGAATAAAGGATACAAAAGGCACCATGCTCTCTGATAGTCAGGCTGCTATCCGAGGCTGCTATGAATTGACTCGAAGTTAGTATGGAACTGTTTGGTGAAACTGAACAGTCTGAGCAAGAACAAGAAAGTCAGCCTATGGCTTACTAAGAAATGAGCCTGAGTTCAAACGATAGCTCTGACATCTTCGAAAAGAAGAAAAATTAACAAATTATTTCTTTCGGCGACTACCTCTTAGCAGTCTTTTGAAAAAAACTCTGGGAGTAATTCATTACCATGAAAAAGTTTCTCAAATCTGTCGTTCAGAATCGACTTTAAACTGTAGGTCCCGGATAGAAATTAACACGCCCAACTGAAGTGCTGCGAGAAGCTAGGCCGTATCTCTGGTAAGGGCTAACTATGTGTGCGTGTATGTATGCTGGGTTCCGGATCACGCGAGTATTTAGAACAATGAAATGGCAGATAAACTTGCCAGAAAGGGAGAATCGATGCCACTGGTAGGGCCAGAACCATTTTGTGGGATGAAAAGGGCATTTTGGAAGAGTGTACTAAAAGTAAAAGAGAACAGGTGGAGCCGTTTTACATTTTTAGGCTTTTACTCGAAAACTATGATAGAAGGAGATTTGAGTCGTGCACTAAATTCTCTAGGGACAATATTAATATGTTAGCGGGACTTCTAACCGACCACTACAAGCTCAAGGTATATTTGAATAGATTAGTAATCGCTTCAAGCGATATGTGCAAATTCTGTGACGAGGCCATCAAGTCATCAGAACACATACTCGGCAATTGTGTAGAATTCATGCACAGTAGAAAGAGGTAGCTTGATGATTATCAGTTATCAGATAGGGAATTCTTGGGATTGGCAACAACTTTTGTTATATATTTTACTTAAAGTTCGTCAGAGCGAAGAGACCAGGGGGGTAATTGTAGGAACCCAAGTAAAGTTGAGGGCTATACAATAGACCTACAGATCGAAGTATTCTATTACCTCGTTTATGAATGAATGAATGAACTTTGACTACAACCCTTAGTAGGTCATTTTATGAGTGACTTTAGGTTGTGGACAATTCGTAATTAATCACAATAGCCAGTTGTACTTATTTTTTCAAAAAATTCTCAATATTGTTACTTGAGGTACATACGATTTTTTTTTTTTTTTTAATTTTTTTTTTTTTGTAACAAATTTTAGCACTAACCCAGCATACCTTTACTTTTTACAAAGCTCAAGAGCATAAATACTTGCAGACATAAAACAACCGAAACTGTTATACGAATACATAAACTCTATAGGCTAATAATTCATTGTCATTTGTGGGATTTGTATTTTTTTTTTTTTTTTGGTGTTTGTGTTTTACTGTTACAGAAAGTGTTTGCATAACTTTGTTTTCTTCATGAAGAGAGAAAAATGCTGTTCTACTGAAGTGTTATTTGTAACATTTTTGTTCTATTTGTGTCACATTATCGTTTTAGTGTTGGCATGCACAACAATTTTCGATAACTGTTTGTATGTGTACTAAAACTGTTCTCTATTGGTGTAGTGGTTGTATTCACGTCACTTATTAAAAGTATATAAGATGTGCGTCACTATAAACTGTAACACATCAAAAGTCAAATAAAAACTGACTGGAGTAAGCTAGAGTTAAAAATAAAACAGTTTTATTTTGCATTTTTATTGCAGATTTATATTCTGTATTATTTTATTTAAAAATTAATTTAATATTATAAAATTTTTTATTTTATTCATTATGCCATCCATAAGCAATGTTATAGTGTTTTCGGTGATTTTTTTGGTACCAGCTGTCCATTTATATCGAAAACTAGTAATGGTTTTGGGAACAGATGTACTCTTCTTTAGTTCTCTTTTGACCAGAGCCCAATATCTTTCAATAGGCCGCAGCTCTGGACAGTTTGGTGGGTTAGCCTCTTTTGGAACAAAAATAACATTATTTTTATTATACCAGTCTATTGCGCTTTTACTGTAGTGACATGTTGCCAAATCTGGCCAGAAGAATGTTGATATGTTGTGCTGTCTTAGAAATGGGAGCAACCTCTTTTGAAGACACTCTTTGATATAAATATCTGAGTTTATTGATCCCAATGTAACAAACGATGCACTTCTGTTGCCGCAGCTACAAATAGCCTGCCAAACTAGGAACTTTTTGGGAAATTTTTATAGTTTTTTAGTTCGGAACTCTTGAGAAACATTGCCTCTACTATCCTCCACATGAAACTCTTGGCCAGGAAGCTGCGCAAAGTCTGCAAAAACGTAAGTTTGATCACCCATTACACAACATTCGAACTTTTAAAAAAATTCTTTTTTGAGGAGTTTTGCTCTTTTTTTTGCTTCAATATTCTTCTTAGCATTTCTATCCGGAACTTTTTGGACTTTAAATGTTTTAAGGCCAGCTTTAACTCGGCGCACAAAACATTCCGAACATTGCACGCGCCGGGCCACTTCTCGACCATGTTTGGAAGAGCCTGCAAAAGCTTCTCAACTTTTTTGGCTTTCGCGTCGTTCGTTACCAGTTTTGCTTTACCTGTTCCAGGCTTTCTTTCAATTTTTAGGTCTTTGTTGAACTTTTTGACCACTCTGGAAACACATTGCCTGGTCACGTGGAATTCCCTAGCAACTTTTGTATAACTCCAATATGGTTTTTTTTGAATTATTTGAATAATTTTTGTATGCACTTGTCTTTGATTATCCATTATGAACTAACTAACAAGTCAAATTTGACAAACTGATACATTTTAAAATCTGACACATTTTTCAAAGATATTGTGATTAAGAAAAATAATTTTGATTAAAGGTGAAAAAAGTTATTAAGAAAAATGGGTGTTACACTTTATAGTGGCGCACATCTTATTGCCATTTAAGATTCTCAGCACCCTATATTTACTGCATGTCTCTAATACTGTATTTCTAATGTAATACCTTTTAAATTTTTAGCCTCAGTCATGTTTAACTAATTTCAAGCACTTTTAAGTGCATTTAAGGCATTTACAAAAAAAAAAAAGAAAAAATATATAAAAGTATGTGTTATGGTGATTTTTTTCTCATCTTTGTCGTGGGTGCCAAAATGGTTTTATGTCTGAAAATATACTCGTATTTTGTAATAGATGATTTAAAATAAAAAGGAGTATTTGACACGAAAGTAACTCGAAATTTTGTGACACGAGTTTTGTAGATGTGTCTTTACAATTGTGCACAAAACCAAATTTAGTACAGATACTGGTACTTGCATATATAGTGGGACAAAAACAAATTTGTTTGTCTCTATATTTAAAACACAAAGCAAAAGACATTGGCTTAAGTTAAAACTTAAATTTGTTATAATTGTTTTTGTTTAACCCTTCAATATCTAATAAGGAAACGATTTTGGCGTTTCATTACAGATTCAATGACATGGATGGATTAAATGTTTTTAAACCTATTTTAAAAGTATTAAAGCATAAATTATGTTTCTCAAAAAGATAACCGGTAAAATCTTTGAGGATTTTCTATAAGTATATGTTTTAAGAAATCTGTAAAAAGATAACATTTTTTTTCTATTTAGGATTAATATTCAGGGGTAAAACCCTATTAATTCTGTGCATTCTAACAGAATTTTTTTTAATTCTTATGATAGGATACATTCAAAGGCCTGTGTTATACCTTAAGCCTTGAATAATCACCAGCAATTTCCGCATCGTTGCATGTTGATTGTGATAAGTGCCTTGGCTAATAAGTTAGCTTTTATCTATTATTTCTCAATAGGTGGCATTTTTTTCCCCTGATAATTCGTTTTTGTTGTTAAGAGTTAAGGTGGAATAGAAGAACATGAAAAAAAGTGTAAAAATCGATATACTCGTATATTTATTGGTAAGTGATAAGAAGACAACAACTGTCATAACGAGAACTACTGCATTTTATTTTTTTAATAATTTATTAAGCGTCGGGTTTAAAAGAATTTGATTTGAACATAAGTAGGAAATTCCCATTCATAAGTTATATTAAGACAAGTGGGGGGGGTGCGTGGTATAGTGGTTAGAGCGCTCGCACAAAAACTCAAAGGTCCCAGGTTCGAATCCCAGAAGAGGTGAAAAATGAAAAAGTTAATTTGCGGTTTTTTCAAAAATTATAATTTAAAAATAAGAAGCCCCTCCCTCCAGGAAGACCATCTACAAAGAAACCGCTCCCCGATATTCCACTCTATTCCACCTTAACCAATGTCAACAAAAAACGAGTGATCAGGGAAATAAAAGCGCCACCTATTGGGAAGTAGCAGATAACAGCTTAACCTACCTAGCGAAGGCACACTCACCACACAATTAACATGCAACGATGAGACAATTGCTATCGATCATACAAGGGTGAAGGTAGCACTGGCCTTTGAATGATCAATTCACAGCAATTTGTCTCATTCCTAAGGCGCTTAATAATAATATAATTAATTGTAATATATGTTCTGTCCTTTCTAAAATTCCAATACAATGCACAGCATTTAGTAGGGGTTTTCCCCTGAGTATTGGTCTCAAAATAAAAAAAAAAAAAAGTGAATAACGCAAATTTCTGCAATTCAGTCAAGTCTTTTATAAAAAGAAATTATTTTATAATAAATTATTATAAATATATTCAATCTGCAACATTCTCCATTGAGCAAGGGTGTGTCTTCTCATCCCAAGCCACGATAAGTTCGGGTCGCAATAGGTATACGAAGGAGAAAGTGACAATGAATCGGCCATATTCTTACCGTGTCATCAGGCGACATTAGCAGAATGCCATAGATTGGAATCCGCAGGAAAATCGAAGAAGATTGAGGCCTGCGCTTACAAGAAGGAGCCAAATCGACACCGAAATTGTGGCCATGAATAAAAGTTGGGACAAAATAATATTTCTTGCCCTGGATAAATCACGCTGAGGCCCTATGCTCCTAAGAGGAACGACAAGAACACACTACGGCGACTACATTAAACCTCATGTCCAAACAAAATATTAAACTTCTGCTATCAAAAACGACGATATCATGAAGTAAATTGATTATTGATTGAATTTCTCTGTAAAAGCATTGCTTACTGAAAACCTTTTTGATTTTCCTTTTGGTGATAAAATTTATAATTGGCACAGATTGATTTGGAATTGAGCCACTTAAACAGGTAAAAAATTCGGAAATTTAATTGTTGTTTTTTTTTTCTAACTAGTAAAACCACAAACAACAATAACAAAACTAAAAAAAATCTTTTTATTTTGAAGAGTTTACGAACGAACCATCATTCAGCAAATACCGGACAACAATAGTTGTTAATTATTTGACTCGCCACCTTCATTCAAAGTTAAAATAATTTTCAATGAGTTTCAACAAGTCCTTTGACACTTACAATTTAGGCGAAATTTTGTGTTAAACTTCAAAAACGTTTTCATGTTCTAACTTTTTGTATGAAAAAGAAAAAACACCACAACTAAAAATAAGGGAAAATGCAATAAAATAGAAAAAAGATTTTGGAACTTTGGAACTTTTTATTTGGTATAAAATATTAAATAGAAAACATATTATTTTGGAGGTAATTAACTGACATTTAAATACAAACAGAAATTTAAAAAGTTCTACCACACAAAAAACAACCGGGCATTTTATTATTGGTCATTTGACACAATCTAGAGCTATCAGCTGACGATGAAAATACCTAATAATCATAGTACCACGCTATAGGTCTTCAATTATTCCAGTGTAGTCAGTGTGTCATCGGAAATTTTATTTATCTTGTAATCAAGTAACGAAACATTTCTACTTAAAAATGTAGTCTTAAACTCAAGTTTATCTTCTTGGTAAACTGCAAGATTGTAAAATTATTAAAAACCTACTCAGCAGATCAAATTTTAAATTAAATTTTAAAAAGTAAAATATTAGATTTTTGAAAAACTCAATAATAAGAATGGAGTCCAAGTGAACCTACTACGCTGAATTTTATAAAAAGTTTTCGCATTAAATTGATTGAAGCCATTTGGAAGAAAAAAATCAAAAACACATATATTAAAGTCTAAATAAATAAGGAAACGAATTTAATTTTGAAAATATTCTAAATTATTATTAAAAAGGAGTTCATTTTTAAGGGCCGATAATGATTTTAAATAAAACACATATTATTTACGAAATTATTATAATTTCGTTTTATTATGATAACTTGGTATGGTTCAATTATGTATGGAACAAAATATCGGCCAAATGGCCGCCGCGGCCTCGGCAACACACCTATATCCGATTGTCCAAATTTTGGATAACTCTAAGACTTAAATGAGGTTCTACGTTAATGTGCCGTTGATGTGCCGAATCATCTCACTCTTTAGCTTTTGAATGGTTGCTGGCTTATCGACGTACACCTTTTTATTTATTTATTTATTTATTTATTTATTCTACAATGAAATTAACAGCTAGAATTAATTAACAATATTTAAAAATAAGAAAATTAATATAGTTAAATATTATTATATATATAAGAATTAGAGTTGAGGTAGAGTAGGAGGTTTCTTTTTATTTTACTAATACTATCAGAAAAATCAATATGAGAATAAAATCTGTTAAGCTCTGCACATATTCTACGGAGGGGTTCAAAATTTATAAAGTTTGATCTTAGGGGCTTTAAGTATATTGGATCATGTGATCTAAGTTGTCTGTTAGGAACATTAATTTGAATTTTGCTTAGAAGAATTTCCGAGTCTATATCACCATGCATTAAATTAAGTAAGAAACATATGTTGAAAACAATTCTGCGACTTTTTAACGTTGGTAAATCAATGAGCGCTAGGCGGCTACGATAAGGGGGAAGCAATTCGCCAGGATTCCATCTAAAGCTTCGTAGACAAAAAAGTAAGAATTGTTTCTGAACGGATTCCAATTTCTTTATATAAACATTGTATTGTGGATCCCATATAACCGATGCATATTCAAGGATTGGTCTTACGAGCGATGTGAAAAGTTTTTTTGTAATATAGGGATCATTAAATTCCTTTGACCAACGTTTAATGAAACATAAAACTCCATACGCTTTATTCACCGTCAGTAATACGTGTGAGTTGAAATTTAGTTTTTTATCAAAGAGAACTCCCAGGTCTAAAAATGAATCAACTGAACTTAACTCATAACCATTAATAAAGTAAATATTAGCAGACGGAGAGTATCTACAGAAGTTCATAACTTTACATTTTTTTAAATTTAATTCCATTAGATTAGCATCGCACCATCTATAAAAGTTTTCCAAATCAGATTGAAGATGAGCCTTGTCAGAGTCATTAGAAATATTTTTAAAAAGTTTAACATCGTCAGCATACATTAAGATTTTACTGTGCTTAATGGCATTGGGAAGATCATTTATAAATATAAGAAATAAGAGCGGTCCAAGATGGCTTCCCTGAGGAACACCAGAAGTTACTTTTATATGTTTAGATTTTGTTTTATTAAAAATAACGCATTGATATCTACTTTTTAAATATGATCTAATCCAGTTAAGTAAATTGCAGGAAAAACCGATAGCATCAAGTTTATGTAAAAGTAAATCATAGTTTACTTTATCAAATGCCTTGCTAAAGTCTGTGTAAATGACATCAGTTTGCAAACCATTACAGAAGCCCGAGTTAATGTAGCACGTTAATTCCATTAAGTTAGTACAAGTTGATCTGCCTCTACAAAATCCATGTTGAGCAGAAGATATAAATGATGGCATTTGATAAGCTAGGTTATCCGCTATGATTTTTTCAAATAACTTTGGTATGGAATTAAGTTTAGCTATTGGACGATAGTTAGAAATTTCACCACGGCTGCCAGACTTATGAAGAGGGATGATAAAAGATTCCTTCCAACAGTTAGGAAAAATCCCAAATTTTAATGAATAATTAAATAAATATGAAAGAGGGTTAGCCAAAACATCCGCACAGTTCTTTAAAATACAACTGGGAACACCATCTGGGCCAGGAATATGTGAACTCTTTATAGATTTTAGGTTAACAAGAACATTTTGAACGCTGAAGAAGGGAATATTAATTAATAATGTAGATCAGGGATGAGCAACACGCGGCCCGCGGGCCGCTTGCGGCTCTTTCAACCTATTTATGCGGCCCGCCAAACAAATGTTGCTGCTTCTCAAAAATACACATAATATATAGAAACATTAATCAACGAATTTCAATTACGAAGAAACTGAAAAGAGAGCAGTTTCCATGAAAATGTTTTCCTAACCATTAATTATCGATGTGGATACAGTTCCCGAAGACTTTCAAAGGGAAGTGATGGCCATGCAGAATAATACTGATGTAAAAAATATATTTCTCTCAGTAAACATCGAGAATGTTTATAAATCCGACCACCGACCAATTACCACCGATCAAGACTGAGTAATGCACGATTAGAAACTTGTGTATGTGTACCTACCTCATCAATTCCGGCTGATATTGATCAGGTTGTATCGAAAAAAAGAGTGCCAAATTTCTCACTAAAAATTTCAAGCAAATACTTTTTTTTTTTTTGGCATTAAATTTTATATTTTTTTATTCTAATTTTTATTATAAACTAGCTGAACCCGGTGTGCTTCTCTACCCCCTCGTTATATACATATTACAAAAAAAGTATTTTGTATAGCAAACATTATTAGTGGTTTAAGTAAGTATCTAAATTAAAAGAGAAGGGGGCGGTGAAGTGGGCGTGGTTCATATATTATAAATAGAGTTTTGTAAATTATTAGTATTTATGTGCGGCCCGCCAAAAAATTTTAAAATTTATAAGTGGCCCGTTGATTAAAAAGGTTGCTCACCCCTGATGTAGATGAACAACTTTTTGATTTAAATGTATTGTTGCATTTCTTTGTTGAAAATGTAGATGAGAAAAAATCTGCAAAAATATTTGCGATATCTTCATCATTATAATAAGATTGCCCATTCATCTTCATTGAGGTGGGATATGATGAAACTTTCCGTTTAGTATTGACAAAATTATAAAATAGCTTCGGATTATGTTTAATGTTTGTTTTCATTTTATTAATGTATGTTAAATAACATTTTCTATGTTCAACATTATAAAAGCTTCCAGCAATAAGGTATAGACTGCGATCAATAGGATTATTAGTCCTCTTAAACTTCTTGTAAAGACGATTGCGTCGGTTTTTTAACCAGGATAAGGTTCGTGAAAACCAGGGAGGACGATTTGAAGTTACTTTTTTTGTCAAAGGGGTACACGAAGTTATACAGTTTTTGAGAATTGAATAAAACTTTTGGACCATAAGATCAAAATCGTTTCCATTTATTTTATAATCGAGTATATTCATCCAGTTTATATTAGATAGCAATTGATTTAGTCTTCCAAAATCAGTACACTTAAAATTATATGACTCATATACACAATGCATGACAGGTTTTCGGACCACTGGGAGGGAAATTGAAATTGTTGGATGATGCCGGTCTTCAGGCACACATAATGGATTAGTCCTATTAATATCGAACATGGAAGGATAATTAACAAAAACTAGGTCCAATAATCTGCCATTAGAATTTAAAATGTTGTTTATTTGGAAAATATTTATATCGGCGAAAGACATCAGAAAATCTTGCGTCCAATCGTATGAAGAAATAGGTATCAAATAATCTGTGTCTTCGGAATTAACCCATGATGCTGATGGAATGTTAAAGTCACCCAAGACCAGCAAATAATCAGAAGGTTTAAGTCTATCTGCAACTGATTTAATGATAGTAGCGTGCATTAAGTAAACTTGAGGTTCAGAATTAGGTGGTATATACGAGCAAGTAATAAAAAGCGATTTGTTCGAAATTATTACAACAGCAATAACTAATTCCAAATTAGATGGATTAGAAAAAATTATTTCTTCAGCGGGATATAAGGTTGATACTGCTATTAAAACTCCACCACCCCGTTTACCTATTCTATCACGGCGAAAAATTTGATATCTGGCACACATAATTTCATAATTGAAGATGTTGTTATTCAGCCAGGTTTCTGTAAATGCAGCAATATCATACTCGGACTCAAAACTGTTCAAAAAAATGTTGGTAAGCTTTGTGTTCATTCCGTTAGCATTCTGATAAATTATGCTAATAAATGAACTTAGTTTTTTGGATTCTGGTTAACGGAAGTAGGAATTACAGCCAGCTTTTCTTCACGATATATAAATTCACGTACAACCGCATATTTTGGCCAAAAATTAGAGTTAACTACTTGCTCATAATAATCAATAGGAACAATAATTTTAAACGAAGCTAAATTTCTTCCATTTATTTTAAACACATTAATATTTTCAGCAGACTTGGTTTGCAGTTTAGAAGTGATATAAGTAGAGATTTCTTCAGCTTTTGTATCTTGGTGGAAGCGTGTTGCGAAAATAGTTTTTTTCGGTGGAATAGTTCTAAGTTCACAAGGCAAATAAGTCATGTGGAAGGGGATACATTTTTAGTTTGAGTGAAGTTGTTGACAATTCGAATTGAATTACTTAAAGATTGACTGGGATTAATCTCACTTTGAATAGTATTATTTGGAGTTTTGGTCTGAGATATAGTTATAACAGGTGTATTTAAACTATTATTATCATTAATATCAGGTTCTTTATCAACCACAGAAGAACAGTGTTTCTCATTTATAAATTTATCCAAATTATGAAAATTATTAAATAGTTCTCCAAATTTTGAAAATTTTTTTTGAAGTGCTTGTAAATCATTATTGATTTGTTCGAATTCACCCTTGAAGTTTTTAAAGAACTTGTAAAATTCAACATTAATAATCTTACAGCGAGGACAACACCACTGCAACGATTTTGCAGGATCAGTTAATGCATCCGCATCACGAGCTTTAAGTCCGCTACATTTTAAGTGGTAACTACCAAGGCACAACCAGCAAGAAACCATGCGATCGTTACTAGTAATATTGCAGTTTGTATTTAGGCAATCCATATTTAAAATAATAATTCAGTTAAAAAAAAGTATTATCTATCAAGCAATAGATGGCGCCAATAACGAGCAGAGTTGTAAAAATAAGTATGTATAATAAAAATTTGCAAACAATTTACACAGCGTAATAATAAAAGTACTTGTTTACGAATAACAACATAAAACAGAGAAAAAAAACAAAAAATGTTTTATAGCCAAAAATCACAAAACTTTAAACAAATTTAAATCAGTATAAAACTAAAAATAACACGAAAATTCATGAAATAACTTTACAGCAAATGCAGCAAATACACTCCAAACAATCCAAGGGTAATGTCCAGGCTCAGGAATACTTCAAAATCAAAAACCACTGCAGAGCGATATAAACACGTCTAATGCGAATGACAGTTGTTGTTATTCAATTTTTCTATCAAATAACCCCACATATTGTCCAACGGTGTTAAATCACATGATATTGGCGGGCAATTGACATCGCCACCGCGTGAGATAATACGGCCATTGAATTTGTCGCGCAAAAGAGCCATTGTTTGGTTAGCTGTGTGACATTTGGCACCGTCCTGTTAAACCCACATATCGTCCACATCCATATTTTCCAAATCGGGCCATAAAATGTTCGTTATTATCTCACGAAAGCGAAACCATTCGTAGTGACAGTGGACGGCGCTTCAGAACAACACTCTTGAACAGCAGAAATATTTTCTGCAGTACAAGCTGTACCATCCTGTTGAAACCACGTATCGTCCACATCATAATATTCATCAACGACGAGCGTGATATGTGCAATTGTAGCGCACAACGACGATTTGAGGTGGACGGCTCTTCAGCACCACTATCTCAAACAGCAGCAATATTTTCTGCAGTAAGAGCTGTACGAGCATGCACTGGTTTTTTCACATCTACAGACCCGGTTTGTTCAAATTTTGGCACGATTTTTCCTTTTGTACTCACATTTGGACGATTAATTTAACGGAAATATCACGATGTACATGATTTGCATTTTGATTTTAATGCCCATTTTCATAGTAAGACTGAATAACTTTAATGAGTTCCTCGATTGTGTACCTTTCCATGGTTCAAATATATAAATTTCAAATGTAATGCAGAATATGTGTCGATTCCTCTTCGTTCTCAGGAATTAGGACCGTCTTAGAGCACATTATGGTGTATTTTGCATTACATCTCTATAAAGTCCAGCTCACTAAACAACTGAAGCCAGCTGACCATTCACAACGTCGTAGATATGTGGAATGGGTGCTTGAACAACAGGCGGTGAACGGCAATTTTTCGAACAAAATTTTCTTCAAAAAAATTGTTGTATTTGGGGTTCTGAGAATCCTCAAGTAATTGAAGAGAGGCGTTGTGGTCATATGACAACCGACTTTTTTTTCTTGCTATTGAAGGATACTGCTTGAAGAGTAAGTGGTTTCAACAAGACGATGCCACATGTGCCACAACTCGAGCGAATATGGCTTTATTGCAAGAGGCATTTCCTGGCCGCGTAATTTCTCGTCATGGCGATATCAACTGGCCACCAAGATCATGCGATTTGCACCATTAGACTTTTTTTGCGGGGCTAAGCCAAAGACTGTGCTTATGTAGATAAACCCTCAACTCTGTGTCAAAAAGTGGTCGAAAATTACCTCAAAAGAATGCTTGCAACACTTCACGTAGAGGCCATTTAAATGATGTAGTGTTTCACACGTAATGTCAACGTTCAAACTTTATAATACAAAAGAATATTTTATATGCGTTTTATTTACGTTTACTTTTGAAACCGCAAAATGGATAACCCTCCTATAGTTAAGTTTATAAAGCCGGGAAATCGTGGCTTTTGTGTTTATTTCTTATTTATTTTTTATTTATTCTTTCTTGAATTAATTCACTACTCCACTGACTCATGCTTACTTGTTATAAAACTCCTTAAACTACTTGCCCAAATTCGGCAGGGGTCGGCTTATGGTTTGCCAAAGTTGTCATGCGAATTCTTAATTAAGATTTAAAAAAAACGCACACACACATTTTTTTGTAGAACCATTTAAAAATTTCTATTTCTACTCATTTTGTTAAGCAATTATTTATGCTCCTTCTTCTTGTTATAAATTTAAATTTAATAAAAATTATAAATATCCCAAAACATATTCGCATACAAATAGAAAAGGCTTTAAAAATTTAAATTTAATACTCTCATATTTATTTAAAATTATAATCGTAATTACAGACATATTTGAGTGTATAATTAAGTCATTTATAAGTAATTGCTATTACTATACGATCTCATACAAGCATTTGTTTAAATTATATTTCAATATAAGAACACATGTTTCCTTTCATTATTTTGTATTTAATTTTATTTAATTTGTTTTACTACGACAATTTTGTTCTACGAAATAGAATTTATTACAGAAATTATTTGCTGTGCCCTGATTATAGTTTCTCATATTTATTTAACTTTAAGAAGTAATTTGTGCTTATTGTAGCCCAATAATGGCAACTCACAATCGTTAATTTAATAAATAGAAAATAATATTTAATTGTAATAAAAGATGTCATAAGAAATTTATGAAGTGATTTATGCTACGACACTGATGTTTTTTTTTTTTTTTTTTTTTTTTTTTTTTTTTTTTTTTTTTTTTTTTTTTGCTTTCAATACAGCAAATAATTAAAAGTTATTGCATTAAGTGAACTCAGTTCAAATACTGCAAAATAAATCACCAATCAATTCTTTAATTAAGAATGGCTAAAACCCAAACCCCAGCCAGCTATACATATTTATTATGACGTACTAAAGACGTGCACAAATACATTTGGACACATCGGTTTCTCTGTTTTATATCTTTGATTAGGAATTGAAAAATATTTTTGTGTTTTAGTTTCAAGTTGGTATTAATAAACTCTCCAATGGGTTGGGTTTGAATGAATAAATATGTTTCTTTCAAACGAATATAAATTGGTATACTTGCTATACTTTGAGGATTATGACAAAAAAAAAGTAAATGCATGTTTTGTATGTAGCATAATAATTTTTGACAACAAAAATAAAATATAGAAGATCGTGAAAAACAGACATAATTATAATATTTTCACATGCTTGTCATACATTCGTATGTATAGCATTTTCTGTTAAAAGAAACCGCTCCCCGACATTCCACTCTATTCCACCTTAACCAGTGTCAACGTAAAACGAATGATTAGGAAAAAAGCGCCACCTGTTGGGAAGTAGCAGATAACAGCTGAACCTACTTAGCGAAGGCACACTCACCACACAATCAACATGCAACGATGAGGCAATTGCTGTTGATCATTCAAGGGTGAAGGTATAACACTGGCCTTTGAATGATCAATTCTCAGCAATTTGTCTCATTCCTAAAGCGCTTAACAATAATATAACAATTAATAATAATATATCTACTGTCCTTTCCAAAATTTCAATACAATGCACAGCATTCAGTAGGGGTTTACCCCTGAGTATTGGTCTCAAATAAAAAAGAAATTAATTTTTAAATTAAAAAAAACGCTTTTGAAAATAAATTAAAATTCACTCAAACACAGTTCAATATTTTCAAATTAAATTAAACCGTTTTAAGAATTTTTAGGCATACAAAAGAAATTCGAAATATGTGGGATTAAAGTGACTGTACGCCTACGACTATACATAATGGTCAATGTCATTGGCCACAAAGGTCGTGTAATTTAATCTCATTGAATTATTTTCTGTGGAGTTAGGTACCATCACTTGTAGAGGCAACATTAAAAGAGTTGTTGGCATATGCCCTCTAATAATCACCTTGTCGTGGTGTAGAGGCTTACACTGCAAGGACTCAACTGGCTAAGCTGGCGGAGATCAATAGCTATCTGGCAGGGTCTCTCATGCCAGAAAGACAATTAAGGAACAGTAACTAAAACAAGACAAGTAACTAAGGCAAGATCAAAGACAACAAGAACAACGTCATCTTCAAAAACATTATAATCTTTTATTCCATTATACTACATGAGCAGGGCTCAGCCCCTGATTGGTGGCCTCGGTTGGTTAGTTATTTTACGTGGTGTTCTAAATCTCTAATTAGCGGTCTCGAGCCGTTTTGTTGCCATATCCTCGCTACCATCTTGTTAAAAAGCAACCTGCAGGCAGCAGGTAGCTATAGGTATATCCAGTCCGTGCGGTTCAAAAATTTAATAAGTCGTTCAATATCAACATCAGCCAGCTCCATAATATCATCAAACAACGGTTTACCCAAAATTGATACTCTCGGCATCCATAGAGCAGGGCGTTCGCAAAGAAAATGAAATATCGTCTTCCTTTTCTCCGCTTTAATTACAACTATGGCAATATGTATTAAATGAAATATTCATCCTGGCTGCTTGCAGTGATCCTATTGGCATTTTCACGTTTCATACACAGCAATGTTCTGGTTCTCTCAACGTCATATTTTGGCCAAAGCGAACTACTGGTCCTGCAAGTAGTCAGACCAATCTACCTCTGACCAGTGATCCGACAATATTCTTTATCAATTTTACAACTCCCATTGGTGGAAGGATGGGTATGACACCTACTCATATAGTATATTGTGTTGGTCTAGGAAAATATATTCTGGAAATAGGAAAAGAGGGAATAGTGTTTGAGGACATTTGATTTAAACCTACTTATATAGTAATTGGCAGAAAAAACATCCACTAGAAATTGTTCCATAACCGAGTTGTGAGGCTAAAGAACAAATTCTTTAGCCGTATTCAATGAAATGCACGCCTTAGCTCCAACAAATCGATAGAGTTAGATACCCTACCGTCGTTGATAAGCACCTTCGCCCTTTCCTGTACAAGGTCGAAAAGTACCAAAAAAAGACTTTAAACCGACACACTTGAATGCTTCTATTTGATAGTCGAAATATGTGATCATTCCGACATGCATTACAATTAATTCTCATGCCCAGAACATTAAGAGCGTCCGCCTTCTCGATGTGTACATAACCCATAGTCACAGACGACACCATGTCTATATGTAGATACAACAACAATGGGTCTTGCACTCATTAAATTAGACCCTGTTTGCGCGACACCACTCCGAGATTATTTGCAGGTCATTGTACCCCGTTTAGTGATTTCCATACTCATTTAGTGACGTCAAAAAAATACTCGTATATAACTTGTTTTTAATTTTGGTACTGGTTATGTTGTCCTAATAAAAAGTCCTTGCCCCAATGACATCTTTTTTTTGCTTATCCATCCAATTAACTAAAGTATTGTCTGTAAATGTACGAAATTTTTAAATTCCTGTCTCTTCTCCTTCTATTTCCATTCATGCATATGTCGACTTAAAGACTGTGCGATTATAGTAAATTTCTCTTTATTTTTAGTTGTGTCATGACCACAATTTCCATTTTCTCATTAATTTTATTCAAGAATTGGAAACAGTAGAAGATTTGTAGATAACAAAATAAAAAAAAATAAATAAAATATAAAAGAAGGTAATTAGTGAACTCTTCTACTAACACTCATTGATTTAAATTTTAAGCAGTTGCACATTTTATTTGTAATTGCAGTTTTGCACCACACATAACATTCTCTTCTTATATTGTTTGTAATATTTTAAAAGTTTTGCAATCGAACTTTTTTCTTTATTAGAAATTAATATTTTAAAGCTCATAAAGCTGGTTCCTTTATAGAAATATTTTCACAAGCATTTCATTTTTAGTAATATTTTTTTGTAAATGCATATAAGAGAAGCTTTTGTATTCAAAGTATTATTTTGTTACTCTTTTTAAGGTGGCCTTATACAGTTATATTAGTTCAATATGTATGTATTAGTTATGGCCTTATTGTTATTCAAATGGCATATAATCAACCATATGTGCTCAATATTCATTGATATTTAGCAGACCATCATTATACGTGAATTGGTTTTAAAACACATTTTATATGAGAAAAGTACGTGCACGCTGATCGTTAAGCAAAAACATAACGGCAAATCTAAGTGTCGAACAGTAACATATTGAATTCAAAATAAATAGCACTTTAATAAGGTATATGACAGACACAGATTGTTTAGAAAGCATTGACTTTTCTTTTCAGATGGTATTGTTTAAAAATTGTTTAAAAATTGTTTAAAAATTGTTAAATAATTTTTATCAGTTTTAATTAAAAATTATGCCCCAAAAAATATTTTATTTCTTTTGCAATATATGTACATACTCGTATGTTGTCTGCTTACAGCCTACTTGTGTGTTATTAACATAGAAGTGTACCTTAAATAACAGGATAATTTCAGTAGTTCTTAAAAAAAAAAATTTATTTATTAATAAATGAAGTATTTTCAGGCACTACACAAACTTCTGTAATTACAACTACATATTCAGTAACCGAGCTCAGACTATATTGCAAGTATGGAATAAACAGAGTTTCGGTCAATTTTAAAACATGGAAGCAATCCGACAACATTGGCTCTATATTATATATTTTTAATTTAATTACAAAAAAATGCCGAGTGCGTATGATTGATATTTAATTCGAAATGAGAATGGATGCTTTTAAACTATAACATACTTTTAGGGGTTGATTGAAAATATAATGGTATTCAGGGCGTATGAGTGTTAAATAATCCATATAAATAAAATTAAATGTGGCGGCCTAGCTTCTCGTAGCACTCATGTTGTGTGTGTAAAGTTTTTATCCATGAGTACCGGGACCTACAGTTTAATGTAGACTCCGAACGACAGACTTGAGAAGCTTGTTCATGGCAATTAATTACTCTCAGAGCTTTTGCCAGAAGACTGCTGAGAGGTAGTCGCCAAAAGAAATATTTTTTTCATATTTCTTCTTTTTTTTTAAAAGATGTCGGAGCTGGGTGTCGAACCCAGGGCTCATGTCTTAGTAAGCCAACACACTAACCACTAGACCACGGCGACTACAAACTGACCCTTTAATATACATTATTTTGTCAACGAAATGTCTTTTATTACTTGAATAAGAGCGGGATGCCTTAAAAAACGACAAAAAAAATGTTTTTTTAATATTGCAAATAGTTCAGGAAAAGAGAAAGTATAGGTTTTTCTATGCCATTATGCAATAAAATACTATTTACTTATATAGTAAATATATACTTTATAAAGGACACTCTGGTTTTGGCATTATTAAAAGTTGTCTATAATGATTTACTATATTACCAACTTGCTATACAATTTATATAAAAAAAAATTAAAGAATTTTTTACTTTTTCGGAAAAAGAAAATCACATGAAATATATAAAATAAATAACAATAAAAAAATAAGTGAAATATTTTGTTTTACTTTTAAACACAACCTCACATGTGCATATGCATGTGAGATGCATTAAAATTCCCATTTTACAGCACATTGGATGCCATTTCTGATATACTTTTTTGAACGGTAATGAATTTATGCCAAATTTAATAAATTTATTATTAAAAATTTATTGACTCTATTTGAAAGAATAAACGTTTATTGGCTCATTCTTCATTGTTGTTTTTTTGTTATTTATTTTACGAGTATATACATACCTTCTCCATACACACGATATTGCTATAGTTCGTGGCTGCCTGCTGTTCATTTAGTTGAGATTTCCATAAATTTATTCGTGTAATATTTTTGCTTTTAGCGATTTTGGTATTTTCAATCGCGGCGAATGTGTAAATTACTTTGAATAATATTTTATAGTTTATGGAGATTTCATATTCATAAATATTCGCTTGAATTTAATATTGAAGTGACTCAAGTGATTTGTATTGTACACCACCACCACCATAGTTTAATGTACTATTTTGGTTATTACTCTGTCTGAATGACGTATAAATTTTCATTAAACAATTTTTGTTTTAAACCAAAACAACTGTGCAATGAAAAAAGATACCAAATACCTGGCTACCAGGTGAGATATATAAATAAAGCCAAATGTGATTATTTTTTTTTTTATATAATAAAGCCCTTTTAAACACTTTTGCTTTAGATTCAACAATTTTTATTTTAAACAAATGTCTGCCCAAAGAAATACACGCGATGAAAGAGCACATTTTATAACATAAAATGAAATACGAACACGCAAAAAAATTTTTTTTTTCTTATCCCAAAAATAATTTAAGAAAAGGAAGTTATCAGAGAAGTTTGTTTTGGCAACATTTTAGTTCGGTTTCATATTTTTTTAAAGAAGGACTTGAACCAGATCTACGCTTAAAAATTGTTGAAATTATTTATAAAAAATAATGGTTCTGTTAGTACATAATCGTTCTTCACATTTACTGGCACTGATAGTGTGTATTCCGCGAGACACCGAACAGTGTACAGAGAGGCATTGAAGAACTCCACACAATCCAAAACAACTAACCCGTCGCTGTTCTCAGCAACTGGGGTTTTGTAATTCGACTTTATAGAAGATTTTACAAAATTATCTTAAAA
The DNA here is from genome assembly GCA_963576795.1 of Metopia argyrocephala. Classification (NCBI taxonomy): domain Eukaryota; kingdom Metazoa; phylum Arthropoda; class Insecta; order Diptera; family Sarcophagidae; genus Metopia; species Metopia argyrocephala. The sequence continues at coordinate 26,065,701 of OY756208.1, forward strand.
GCTTTTGAGATTGAAACTAAATGCCTGTCATATCGCCGCAAGAATTAAGGAATGCTGAAACTGACAAAAAAAATCAAAACTACGTTTTCTTTTCATCATTTTTATCAGAAAAACTACGCGTTGATTGGTCCCGGTCCCAGATTTCTACTATGAAAATAAATTCACTTACGCCGTCTGCGAAATGAAAAATATCAGTGAATTTGTTTTACTTTCATACAGGTTTTTTGACTCTGGTGAACATTAAATGTTTTGTCAGTTACAGCGTTCATTAATTCTTGCAACGATATTCTCGATATTTAATTTTTCTTTAAACTATTGTTCCCCGATGAATTTTAATAGTAAATAAGTAAATACGTAAATACGCAGAACTGTCGCATTTGGAATGCGGATAATCTAAAAGCTTTAGTGGAAACATCCGTACATCGTCAGAAAATTACTGGTTAGGGTGCCTTATGAGTTGGCATAAACATGCCATAATTAATTTACTAAATGTTTAAATGTTCGAAGAAAAATTTATTTCATATGAACATACATACATATATAATCGGCCATTGAAACATTGGGTTATGGCCCAGCTTCTAGCAGTACCCTTGTTGTGTGTGTGTTAATATTTGTCCATGAATACAGAGACCTACTGTTTAAAGTCGACTCCTAACGACCTGATAAGCTTGTTCATAGCAATCAGTTACCCTCAGAGGTTTTGCCAGAAGACTAATAAGAGGTAGACGCCGAAAGAAATATTTGTTTCATATTTCATATTTATTTTCAAGATATCAGAGCTAGTGTTTGAATCCGGAGCTCTTGTCTTAGTAAGCCAATATACTAACCACTTAACCACGTCGACTTTACATAATGGTCAATGTCATTGGCGAAAAAGATCGTGTAATTGAATCACATTATATTACTTTCTGTGGAGTTAGGTAATATCACGTATATACGTGGATAAGCCAAAAGCAATTGAACACACTCAAAGAGTTGTTGGCATATGCAGTGAAAACTTTGTGAAAATGGAAGTCCCAGATTGCCTGTCAGTCCTGATGGTCACATGGTCGAAACCAATTTTAAACATTAATGTGATACATTTTTCTATCCAATAAAGGCAGTTTTATTTTTTTATATATTTATGTTTCTCTTTTTTATGATATTGCTTACTGTTGTTGTTGTTTTCACTGATTTTCTTTATCGCGTTAGTTAAGCTAACATGTGTGTAGGTAAAAGCATTTATTTGTTGTTTGTTTTTTTGATAAAAATAAAAAAAAACACTGCTTTCATAAATAGAATAAAAGCACTTTAGTAATAGTTTTATTAGTATTGTTTATAAATGTAAGTAATGTTATAAAAAGAAAAAAAAATAAAAAAATAATAATATAGAGTGTGTAAAAGCAAAGAAATCATATACTACATATGTATGTGTGTACATACATACGTATGCATATACATATAAGTACATGCCGACAAAATTTGTATACTGAAATGTAAAATAGTAAAAGTAAAGTAAAAAAGTTTTAAACAAAATACCACAAACTAAAAATAAAAATTTAAAATACTAGTATTAAAGGAAATGAAAATTTTAGTCGTTTTCGTTTTTTTTTTATTCCATACATTCCATTTTCATTTGTTATTTACAAATGTTGGCTGCTAAAATAAATAAATTGAAACACATCTCTACTGGATTTTAGCAATTGAAATTTTAGTAAACAAATAGAAAATATTTAATTTAATAAATAAATCCATAAAAGAATTACCAATTGATTAATTCGTTGGTTAGTTCGTCTGCACACTACTATTCAGTTGTTTAAACCAATAATACATTTGTTGTTTGTCAGAACATAACTTTTGATGTATTACGAGAAGAATACAAATTTATTCAGCACCAGTAGTGTATTCAGTTGAGCTCAAAATCATAAAAAGGGATAGTATTTTGGCGTAATTATTGAAAATTAAAATTTATTACTTATTAATTAGCAAGGAGTATGGGCTGGCGTCTATGGACCCAATCGAAACCTGCCAATTCCACTAGGGAAGTCATTGAGTGTTTTTTAGGCTGAAATCCTGGCCATGACCGCATGTGCTGAGATTAACCTAGATATCGGGCTCAACAGCAAGACAATTAATACATTTTCAGATATTCAGGGTGCCTTAAAGGAGCCTGACTCTCATCATATGACATCTAGACTTGTCAAACATTGCTACGACACGTTGCAAAAACTATCGCTTAGAAACAGGGTGCAGCTGATCTGGGTACCTGGACACTGTGGTATAAGCGGGAACGAGGAAGCGGATGCATTGGCTAGGAGGCGATCTGCGACGCCTTGTATTGGTCTGAAGACCTGCTGTTCAGTACCGCTTTCTACTATTCTCAGTAAAATTGGTGAATGGAACACTGGCAAATGTTTGGAATATTGGAATGCCCAGTCGATTCTGAGGCTCGCTAAGGCTGTGATTCGTCCGCGATTTGGGGGTAAGTCTGATGTTCTTAAGTATAGAAGGCCAGACCTGAAAATCTTAACGGATTTTCTTACGGGTCACTGTAGTGTGAGAGCGCATTTGATGAGAATGGCGATCACAAATGTAGATGTTTATAGACTATGCTCACAGGCATTAGAGACAGCAGAGCACATATTGTGTGAATGTGTGGCTCTTGATAGATTTAGATGGATGTATTTAGAAAGACATATGGTCTCGCTGGCGGATATATCCAACACTAAAGTTTCGATTCTGCTGGTATTCGTAAGGAAGCCAGTTGGTCTGTTAAACAAACAGCGTACTCAAAGGGACATAATACATTTTATAGGTCGTAGTGTCTTACATTTGTGCTGGGTCTAAATCAGATAATAATAATAATTAGCAACTTGTTAACACTGAGTAAAAATTAATTCCAAGCATGGGAAACAAAATTCGAAGTGAAGAATTATTAGGGACCAGTACACACTTACTTACTTACTTAGCTGGCCATAACAACCCGTTAACGGGTTTCGGCCTGCCTCAACACTAGTCTCCAGGCGTCTCTGCTAAGCGCACGCCTTCTCCAGTTGGTCACACCAATTGATGACAGGGCTCCATCTACCTGGTCTTTCCAACGTAAACATGGACGTCCTCTACGCCGACGTCCAGTGACCTTCGCATCGAAAACCTTTTTCGCTGGAGCAGATTCTTCCATCCGAACAACATGGCCGAGCCAGCGCAGCCGCTGGATGTTAATGCGCTGGACAACATCTACGTCGCCGAGGAGCTCATACAGCTCATAGTTGGTCCTAATGCGAAACTCATCGCCTTGCTTCAGTGGACCAAAGATCTTGCGAAGAATTTTTCTCTCAAACACTCCCAGGACCGCTGCATCGGCACAAGACAGCGTCCATGCTTCCGCACTATAGAGAAGCACCGGAAGAATAAGCGACTTGTAGAGTGTTAACTTCGTAGCACGAGAGAGGTCTCTGTTACTAAACTGCCTACCGAGACCGTAGTAGCACCTGTTGGCCAGTGTAATTCTTCTCTTGATCTCCAGACTGACATCATTCTTGCTGGTAATGGCGGTGCCAAGGCAGATGAACTCCTTGACCACATCGAATGTATAGTTACCGGCTGTAACCTGGGAGCCGATACGATCAACGTCCCTACACGTCGACAACATGTACTTCGTCTTGCTCTCAGTACAGTACACACTGCTATCCAAATAAAGGCCCTTATTATGAATTGGATTCGACCTTCCGCTGTAGTTTATGAAAAGAAGATCGAAAGAATTTTCAGTTGGCATTATATGAAAAAAAATTTTTATTCTGATTTTTTATGTTTTTATTTCAGAACGGCAGTTTTTAAATAGCTGGCATGAAAAAGAACAACGTTTTTTCTTTAACAAATAAGTTTTTTTAGTTCAAATAATTAACTAACTACTAAAGAAGTATTTCGTGCACCATTTTAGAAAACCAAGGTACTTGAATGATTCTTTCTTTGACCCTGGCGAACCCCACTCGGAATTTATTTACAGATGTTTTGTGAGTGTGTCTTGTTATTCTGCAGAATATTATTTGAGTGATCAAATTGACAGCAACTTGTCTCATCCCATTTGTCAGGCGCTTAAAAAAATTCCAATACAATACACGCATAAGTATACACTCCTGAGTATTGCTCTCAGAATATCTCACAATATTTAGTGCTGAAAAAAAAATGAATTTATTCCAAAAGTCATTTAAGCAGACAGAAGACAGTGTGGCTACAAATTTGTGTGCATTAATAGTGCATTACTTTTCTTTCTGTTAAGACAGTTTGACAATATTATGCAGTGTAGTCAAATGTTTTTGCACAGACGCTTAGCTACGTCTTTAAGAGTACTCCATCAAAGAGGGTTTAATATGCAAATAAAAAAATTTAATTACCTTCGACTGGCAGTTTTACTCGCGCTGTTAAAACAATTTGATATTTTTGAAATATTAAACTAAATATTAATGCCCGTATTCATAAAAATAAAAATTGGTTTATAGAGTGCTTATTTGACATATTTCTATGGAGTAATTGTCAAATAAGGAATTAATAAACCTGTTTTATTTTTTATGAATACGGGCATAAATTTCTATACCTATAGTTTTGCTTTCTACTGTTGTTGATTGCACCGATTATCTTTTCTGCGTTAGTTTAACTAACATGTGTGGAATAAAAGCTTTTACTTGCTATTTGTATTTTAAAGAATAATAAAAAAATGGTTTCCATAAATAATATAAAAGCACTTTACTAACAATGTTATTATTATTAAATATATATAAGCGTTTAATTAAGCTTTAGGTCTAATATATAATTATTTTTTCGATATTTCGCTACTTCTCTGCGTAGCTTCTTCAGGAAATATTTTTATTTATTTATTATTATTTATATATATTTATCAATAATAAGGTCAACTAAACACAGAGGGAAAAAAGGCGTTCTAAAATTATTAACGAAGGGTATCAAATTAAGAACAAATTGTGAAAAATATTTCGTTAATTTTTAGTAACAAGTCAAGCTTAAAATAAGAACAAATGACACAAAATACCATAAGTTAACAAATCAAGAACAACCGGTAGTAAAATCGTTAACAATTGTATAAAAATATCATAAGTTAATAAAAAAAAAAGAAAAAATCGATACCAACGGTTAACGAAGTAAGCACAAACGGTCTTAACTCAATTTTAATACCAAATGGTATCAATTTCGGTAGTTTTCTACCACTTTTTTTTCTGAGTGAACTTATTAATATTATTATTAAATTTAATATTCCTTTTTAATTGAATATTTTTTGTTTTATGAACGTGCTGCCGGTTGTTCTCTTTTATACACATGTTCGCGAAACCCAGACCTGTATTAAATTAATAAAAATAATTAAAAATTTATATTTCGCCAACAAAGACAAACATGTACTATTTAATTAATATTTGCACTCTTTACAAAGGCGTCGAAAGCCCAAAAAATATATAAAATATAATGAAAGCCAGCAAGGTTCGAGCATCGAAATCAACTGAAAATAGGTATCTACAAGTGCAAAACAAAATCCATTGTTATTTATATTAAAATTTATTTCGTTGTGCTATTGGTAGCAAAATCGGTTTAGATCCACAAAACTGTGAACAGATATGAAAAAACTAACAATTTATGAATGAATTAAAAAGAAAACCGTTTAACAGTTTTAATTCTATCAGAAGCAAAAAAGTCTCTCCCAGAACCCTTACCAGAAGACTGCTAACAGGTAGTCGCCGAAAGAAATATTTTTTTTATATTTTTTTTTAAGATGTCAAAGCTGGGGTTAAAACCCGGAGTTCTTGTCTAATAAGCCAACACTTTAACCACTAGAATACGGCATTTATCGATAATGTGCGGGATTTAGGTCAAGGTGTTCTGTACTAAGGGTGAATAAAACAATATATTTCTACTAGTTTTTTAAGTATTTTTATTTTATAAGCTCTTTAGCCATTGAGGTTCACAGCTAACTATTTCTAGATTTATAATATTTTCTTAATAGAATATTTTATGTGACAATTTTATCAGAGTAAAAATATCAAAACTACATATTTGTCATGGATAACTATTTATAAATTTTAACACTTATTACATGTTCTAGATAATCAATATGTTTTGCATATATTCCGTGGTTTATTGTAAAGAATTGAGAATTGTGAAAAATTGACGACAATAATTCTTTTGGTGCTTTAAATATTACCGGTATATCGCAGATTGAAAGCATTTTTAGATCTTGTGGATAATTTTCTAAATACGGAAACTGTTTATCACGTTTTGTAAAATAATTTGTTTTTTCTCCCACAGCTTTAGATGAAGATATGGAAATTGTCACTACCAGAAATTTAGAGCCTACAGTTACAAGTAAAAGCTTTTCAAATCTGTCATTCGGATTTGCCATTAAACTTTAGGTTCTGGTACTCATTTATAATAATTGACACACACAACTTGGGTATTGTGAGAAGCTAGGCAATAAGCCTGAAACAGGGTTGTAATAAAAAATTATTGCCTCAAATACTTGATGGCTGTTTAATTAGGCGAAGTGGTAATGACCGTTGGACAATTTTCTGTGAAACAGTGTTAAAGTCAAGTGTTATACTGATAAACCAGAGACAATTGAGCATTTGAAGGCCAACGCTAGAAATGCCATTGCTGAGATACAACCACATACACTCGAAAATTTTATGGAAAGCTACAACACAACAAAAGAAATAAACTTGGCCAAGTTTTAAACCGTTTTTGTTGTATTATTATTTCTAAATATTCAATGTCAGACAAGATATAAACATTGAACTACGTCTGGGACTAAACCATAGATAATTTATTAGTTAACTTTACAGAACTCATGTAAAAAAATAAATATTAAAATTGGTCCGAAGGTTTGGCTGTAGCTAATTTTTTGTAACATTACAATAAGTATTTCCTCTAGTGCATCTTTACTGACAAACATAAGATTCTTATTCACAATAAAAAGTCTTCCAATAAACCAAACAATGGTTACAAGCACAAGATTTTAAAGCTTTTACGGCAACTAAATCCTAAATAGATTACATTCAGTTTGCTTTGTGAAATATTAATTAATGTTGCACGGTTATAATGAACAGAATGTTTGTGCAACATAACTTAAATAAACAAACTGCTGATTTACGATAAAACGTTTAAACAATAAACCAGTTAAACAAAAACCGATAACCACAGTGAACAGTCATCAGTCAACAACTGTACAAAATATCATGCTGTTTTAGTTTATTGTGCCTAATTTTATTTGAATACGACACGACATTTGCAGTAAAAGAAAAAAGCAACAACAATAGTCGTAATAATGGTTTCGTGTGTTAATTAATTTAATTTTTGAATCCCTATTGCCTGGCTTGCAAATTAACTGTTACAGTGTATTTGTAACTGAAAAAGAGAAACAAATATTTTTTTATTACACCGAAAATAAAATAAAAAGAGAATAAATTTGAATAAAAAAAAATTCGTCTTTTGTTTTTGCCGATGCCTATATAATTTGATTTTATTTTTCTCGCCAGACAACTTAAAATCGAATCTATATAAATTAAATTATAAGCCTGGTAGTTGTTGATATTTTTAGTATCAAACAAAAAGACCAAATTATGCTAAAAACCTTGCAGGAAATAAAAATTCAGATCTGAAAAGTAGAATTTACTTCCTATAGCGAATAACTTGTTATAATCCAATCCGAAAGCTGACTTGTTTTTTGACAATAAAGTACGCAGATATACATATATGTAGACAACCACACAAAGGGTTAATAATTTAAATTCTTTTAAGAGTGAGATAAGGGTTAAATTAAAAACTAATGCAACAGCTAGACTTGCGTGTTTTACTACATTTTTTCATCCCTATACTTATTAGACGCTAAATTCATTAATCATTTTATATGATAATTATGTTATTACAATTATTATTATTAGTTTTTTTACGTATTTAATGATGTTGTGCTTGTGTTGGTGTCTATAATTGTTTTTATGTTTCTGCGCTGTTGTATTTACTCATTTCCTGGTAAATTCTTTTATTTCTTTTTTTATCCCTCATAAACTAAAGTAAGGCATCTCTTTTTCATTCTATTTCATAAGGTTTTTTTGTTATTTCTGTTAGACAAATATGAGGTTTAATCCAATTTTTATTAATATGTGTACATATGTATGTGTGTATGTATGTAATTACATATGTGTGTGCGACTGTGTAAAAATATGTTTATAATTCTATATTTTGCTATGAAGAGTTGGTGTTATAAATAATTCTCTTTAACTTATTTTATGGCCTAGCTTTTATTGTTGTTGTTTTAAGAATTTTCAGAACATATTCGCAGAATTAGCACATTCTTAAAATGTAATTTGAAATTCAACAAATTTATGGAAATTATTTGTTGCATAAAAATTATCACAAATTTAATGAGCTTAAGATCTACAATTTATTTGTGAATACAAAAAAAATTAAATTAATTCTTTTGAAGACCGTAGACCTCAATAAATTTAACAATATTTCTATAACTAAATTAAGTAAATATACATGATATTTTAAGCTGAAGGTCTGTAAATTACTTTTAGTGTACGCCGTAGCCATTTGTTTCAAACTATAAGTATATGACCCCTAAATGATTACATACAGTGCACTCGGGAAAACGTCAACTAATTAAAACCGCGGGTGTTGACGTTTAACAAATTGTTGACGTTTATGAATATAAACAATTTTAATAAAAAACATATTGATAGTGTGCTTTAAAACGGTTTTATTGACTATGAAATAAAACCAAACAAACAAATCCCAAGAAGAAACAAAAAAGGCTTTCAGCCTAACTAAAACTAAAAGAACACATTTTAAATGAGATCATATATGTATTTAATTTCACATACTTATGCATCTAAAAAAATCTGTTATGTACTTACAAAAACAAAAAAGCACCTGAACATAAGAAAGACTATACATGTGTAAATACAGACTACTGTACATACTTATAAGGGGAATCCCGAATTTCTGAATTAATTTCATAAAATAAATGTGTGTGTGCACAAATCTGTGTATTTTAACTGTTGCTAAATTCAAAATTTTCTTTTATTTAAAGTTGACGTTTTAGAGCTTTGTGGTTTGGTTGACGTTTTAGAGTAGACAATGTAAAAAATTAAGGGTTGACGTTTTGGGATGTTGACGTAAACAAATGTTGACGTTTTCCCGAGAGCACTGTACTTGCAGGAGCTTAACGGTATTCATCTGAGGATGATCTAAAATGTTAATTGTAATTAAATTTTAATAAAATATACTGAAAGATGCCAATACGAATTTTTATTATTACCTGGTCCCTGAGTTCCATGTTAAAGACTTCTAGTATTTATTCCCTCTTCTGCCACTTTGTAAGCCTGCAATGTTCGCTCTGAATTTTTTGAAATCAGAAAATCAACTCTATAAGTATATATAAAGAATGCATATGATCAAGCAAAATCTTAAATATTAATTAATAATTATTAAAGCAATATCAATAACGATTTTTAAATAAACGTCGCAAAAATCGTCGACCGCACATTGTATGAACAAATTTAAGGAAATAGACCACAAAATATCATGCTAAAACAACTTCGCGATGTTATCAGCAGCCGTTAGTGACACGTCTTGAAGACATCCTTGATGACAATATCGTGCACGATGATTGTGCCTACTGGGTTGATAAAATCTTAAAATTGTAATTATATATCTTTTAATCAATATACGGGCTCTTGTGAAGAATTTTTATTTTTTTTCAAAATTGTTACGTTTCATTAGTTATTATAAGTGAGATAAAACAAAAGTAAAAAAGTTGCCAAGAATGATTCTAGTCCCTTCACGTTAATGGTTATAGAACGACTAAAACTAATACTATAAGAGACTTTCAAGTTTTTCCTTAGTTTCTCTTTGTTTTCGGTCTTTCTCTCTCTCTGTTTTCTTTTAGTTTATTGACACTATTAATGTCAGCATTTTGGCCGCCAATTATTTTGTTTTGTGTGTCTGCATCTGTGTGTTCTGTTTCTATTTTCCTGTTGCCTTAACATGTTTGAGAGTGTTTTACTACTTTTTGTTTTCATTATTTGGCTTTTATGTGTTGCTAACTTTTAGGGTTTGAAAAACTTGAAAGTTGTGCTAAGTATCAGATGGTGAATTGCTGCAAATTAGAGAAAATTGTTGCTTAGTTTGTGATGTTATACGATATAATACAAGTTATATGAATACATATTGTTTATTCAACTTCATTTACTTTTTATTATCCTTTGTAAAACAGATTGGTAAAAAATTAGCATATGAATCTTATCTTAAGTTTGTTTAATCTGTTTTATTCAGTTGTGTGCCGCCATTGTGCTGTAGGTTAGACAATTGCTTACGTACTAAATAATAGGTTCAAAATTAAATCCCTGGCCAGACCATAATAATCTTTTTACTTCGAGTCACGTCTTAACAGAATAAACAACTTCTATATATAATGCACCTGCTTCTCGGAGCTAACGTTAAACTGCAGGTACCTTTAAATTTTTTTAGTTTAAAAATAGATTCGGGAGAAGCTTATTGATTGCGAGAAGCCTAACTTATGACGTATTGCGGTTTAAGTACGCAAGTGTTAAGTTTTATTTAATCATTTCATCATCTACCAACTTTGACCCTTACACCTTTCCACTTTTACATAAAAATATAGGGGTGTGACATCTGTATAACAAAATATTGCCTAAGTTTCGAACAGCACTGTATATTAAAATAACACTGTGTGTAATTTTTTAAATCATGAAAATATAAGCATATACGGACACCACTACTACTCAAAGTCATGAAATGTTTTTTTTTTTTTTTGTTTCCCTGGTTAGGCCCACAGGTAAAAAATTCAAAAATTAAGATGGCAACGAACTACAAAACTTACCTAAGATCTCAATAAACAACTTTCTAAAACATATGAGCTTTCTAGGAATGATTCTTAGCACCGTTCAGGTAGTGATTATGTAAATTTCGGGAAATTTTTTCTTTTGCGGCTATCTCAGCGCTACCGAACATTTTAAATCATTTGTCCTCTATGGGCAGTCTATAAGCCTTGTATTGAATGAATTTATAGAAGGTGGTGGTAGAATAAAATAGTATAAATACAACATGGAATATTTTTTTTGTCTTTAATGTCAAAAGCAGGTATGGTGAATTAAAAAAAGCAGATGTCAGAAGTATGTGTGTGTATTTTTAACAGCAAATATCCCTGCAGGCAATTCAGTTAACTTTCAATTAATTTAAAACTAACTATTTCTCAAGTAGTGGTGGTTAACACTTGGATTACTCTTATATGAAAACAAGTAACTATTTTAAAATTGCGATGTCCTAGGAAGTAGTCAATTGTCCGACTCTGCATTACTTTCAATTAACTTTAAAGTTAGTTACCTAGCCTTTAACTTAAAGTTAACTTTTTGTAGCTAGCTATAAACACTTTGATTTGCTGGCAGGGATGTCTCTACACCAAAACAAAAACAAGAATACATACAAAGCATAATAGAAACAAAACATAAATACAAACAAAATGTTAACAGTAGTAGTATGACCAAAAAGAAAAAAATAGCTGCATTTATAACAGCATCTGACAGGTAATATTACCATGGTTACGAAACAACGATATAACTATATTACTACAATTTAAAATAAAAGAGGTAGCAAGTATTAGCAAAAATATATATCTTTGTAATTTTTAAGTGGTGGTCAAATTATTAACAGCTGACTTTGATTTTTGTTTCATCAAACCAAATGAAATGTTAAATAAATAAAAAGGCATTTGGCTTAGGGTTAAACATTTTTCCATCGATAATTTAAAGAAAAGCACTGAAAACAATACAATGAATTTTAAGTTGACAACATTGATTATAAAGTTAGAAGCTTTTTCTAAAAGGCTGTAAGGTTGTATCCAACATTATAGCCAAACCTTTTTAAGTATCATACTGTTAGAGTGTCATACTGGAAACCAGTTGCTTATTTGTTTGCATATGTGTTTAGAAGTCCTACTGATTGATGTATTTTAGCAGTTGGTCCTACACAATACATAAATAATTATCCACATTCCATTAGTGTAATTAAAATGTTCAGTTTCAGCGAATGAAAATCTCCAAAAACGGAAATGTATTATAAATAAAACAATTTTTTTCCAACGAGAAAAACAGCCAATGCTGTTAATTTGAATTTTGATAGTTTTGTGTAAATTTATCGCTACTACATGATATCCTTTTAGTTGTTAAGCATATAACATAAGTATCTATTGTGTTGTACCCAGTACATACATGTGTACATACACATGAAAGCACATTTGACAATTGGCATAGAAGCAGGGTTGCATGCATGACTACCTTATGATGATTATACCATGCCTTAAACAATAAGGTATTTCGATCTGAAAGGCAATTTAAAATTTATTAAATCTTCACATATATTTTTATCACACTGTTTATGGATATTTATAATATGTAATTCGCTCACCTTATCGCTTACATATATTGTAAAAATATCTTTGCAGTAGCAATAAATACGTAACCAAAAGAATGGATTTTGTTATGACTAGTTATACGTACAGTGATGTGACGATTACTGTATTGTTTTCAATTGTTTCTGACAGTTTATTATTTTTTTTTTTTTTAATTAAGGATAGAACTCATGGGAGAACCCCTACTCATGCAGTACATTGTGCTGGCATAGGAAAATATTAGGGGAAGGGGAAGAAAAGTTGTGGGCCTTTGTTTTAAACATACTGATATCGTATCTGACATCAGTCAGAAAAAATAAAAAAAACAAAGGCTCTACTTTAAAAATGCGAACTCTAAGTGAATCGATTGCTGTAGATTGATTATTTAATGACTTCACCACTAAATAGTCCAACAGCAATTAAACCCAAGAAGCCCGCACAGTAAAGTTTGAATCCAAGGAGGAATAAAAAAATAAGTTGGACTACTCTTGGTGCCATAAGAGTTCCAAATGCGGCCCTACCAGTTGTTTCACACTTTCGTTTAAACGAATACGACTTGTGTAAAGCCAACGGCTATTGTTGTTGTTGCCCCTGGTATTAATTTGTGATAGTAGACGACAATGATATTGAAGATGTTGTTGTTGTCCTTGATCTTGCCCCTTAGTTACTGTCTTTCTGACATGGAAGACCCTGCCAGAGAGCTGTTGCTCTCCGCCAGCTTAGCCGGTTGAGTCCTTGTAATTGTAAGCCTCTACACCACGACAAGGTAATTATTTGACTTACAAAAATATATATATATATTTTTTTAATGCAAATGTATTGTATCTTTTCGAGAACAGAAAAGGTATCGATATTAAAACAAATTAAATAACTTTTTATGCATTCTTTGAGAAAAAATATTTATTATTGAACGATAATATAAAATTCTTGTTGGCCAATAACAAACATAATTCCTAAAATTTCTGCATATTAATACGAGTATTTATAGCTTTTTGTTATCCATCAACTTCTTAATTGTTAAGTTTAGACAAACAGTTTGGTTATTGAATTTTAAATTGAAAATTTTCTACACATTTATCTAAAACCATTAAAACATTATTCACAAGCAAGCTGTCGGAAATGCCAAAATATATGGAAAAATTCTTTAATTGAAAGAATTTATTAAATGAAAAATATTTTTAAACCTTTATTTGTGCATTGAATTTGAAATAAAAAAAAATAGTTTCACAATTTAATTCTATAATACTTTAAAATAGCAAAAGTCATATTTTTATATGTATAAGTATGTATGTATGTACGTATGTATGAAATGTAGATTTCAACTTATGCAACAACAAATCAACTTTAATTTGAAATGCCTTGATTTACAATATTATTTCTTAAAATTATAAAGCAAATTACAATTAATTCATTTGAATTTTCTAATTTATAATTATGGATGCCAGTGGGCCTTTGTTATTTATACGAAATGCCGGAAAAATTATATGAAAACATGAATGTAAAGGTACATACATGCATACATATAAGTTAATAATTGGAGAAATAAACTTTAAAGATTAAAAACTAAAAACAAACAATTTTTTTCAAATTCCAATACAAGGAAAAAAATATGCGGTTTACGAAATATTCTCACAAATTTATTTTCAATAATTCTATGAAAATCCATGTAAAGGGATGTGGTGCGATGTAATCCTATCAAATTCACGTTAATTGAAAAGAAACAGAGAAATATAGAGGCATTTTAGATTAAGTGCTATTTTATTTTTGTTGCAGTGGCAACAAAATTTGTTACCTGATATGTTTATTTCGAGTATTCAAAAAGGCGACCTTTACGAAAAAACAACGCCTTACAATTTTAAAAACTTATAGCCAAACGGTTGTAATAAAATTCAAATTCAGTTGAGTAAGTGCACTTATTATTCAACCATTCAAAATGTGGTCAAAATGTAAGACTTTAGTGATTCAACATAGCAGTTGGTCTCTTGAAAACAGTGCTCCTCTAAAAGAAATTGTAGCCGGAGACCGGAAAACATAAATTTAGCAGTGACGCAATTTATTACATGAACATAACAAAAAATTTTCTTTGGCTTTAACTGGAGGGCACGGATCTGAACATGTAGTAGTTCAGTAGTACACATGAAGCAACTGATTTAACGCAACAACAATTTATAAAACAATTTACTCCATAAATTGTAAAGTAAATTGGCTACCAAGATAATGCAATTTAATGATTTTTTTCTTTGGAGTTTTGAAAAATCTCGGCTTTAAGCGAATAAATTACAAACAATTCCTGAACTTAAATCTGACTTCCCACTCATCATTGGTGAGATACAGCAATATGCCGCTGTTAGAGCCAAGGAAAATTTCATAAAAAACAGTAATGCTCTGTCACCAGTTGGCAGTTTGGCGGTTAATTTTGTGTGCTGGTGGCCCAAAGTTCGAGCCCTAGGAAGAGTGATCAATTTTTTTAAATATTAATTTTTATTTCGTCAGAAACGCTTTTTTCAGTTCCCTTATTAAGTTTTTATTTGATATTTTTTTTTTTTTTTTCAGCCATTTGTTTGACCAAATTCTTATTGTTTTTCTTTTTTATCAACAATGCTTTCTGAAATAACCATTAAAGTAATTATTTTTCTTTTTCAGACATTTCAATAAAAATTTTTGATTTTAAAATTTGAAATTTGATAGTTGATTGAAAACCTTTTAATTAAATGTGTGGCCAAGAATCAATTCAATTGTAAAACTCAATTGATAATTTAATTGAAACGTATATGGGTTGCCTAAAGTACTTACATATTGCCAATCATTAATAATTCATAAGGTGTTGATTGTCAAATGACTCGCACAATGCATTGCAGATAGAATTTATTCCTTAGGGGCACAAATCGTTTATGGAATAACCTTCCTGCAAAGGCTTTAATTGTCAATCATAAAATTAATAAGTTTAAACAAAAATCTTACAAATACTACTCCTATTTTTTCCCACCCATAATATGTTTTTCTAGGCTAGAAGAATGCAGTGAATGAATAGGCACCTTCTCCTGAGTGCTGGCTTCAGTAAAAGGAAAAAATTTAAATATTAAACGAAATCATATTTCTTATACAGTATAAGTAAAAAAGTTTTTACAGTACGTTCCTGGCATTTTTATGGTACTTTGTTCTTTAGTTTTCTTCAAAAGAATTTTTAAAACACTTTCCAGTATGAGTTTTTTTTTTTTCATATGTGGCTGGTAAGCCATCAGCAAAAAACAAAACAAACCAAAACTGTTAAGCAAATGAGTTTTTATAGTAAAGGCCAAAACTGAAGTGTCTTGTTTTGTAAACAATATTATGAAATTTATGCGGTTGAGATTAAATTTGCAAATCTTAATTATTATAAATTATAAATAATTTTTTTACAAACTCTTTAATATTAATATATTAACTCTTTATTATTAAAATTGAAAAATTTTAATTTTTTCAACACAATTTTTAACAAACATGTTCTATTTGGTCTATAATTGAATTATGAATCGACTTATTACAGAATATTGAATTATATTATTACATTTTATGCTCGATTAAGAAAGTATATTGAGGCGGCTGTTCAGAATTTTGTGCCTAAATTTAGGTACTCTTCTGATATTTCACAAATTATTTAAATAGTTTTAAAACAAAATAATGTCATAAAGTGTTGTAATTTTAAAGAGTTTTATTTTGTTTGTGTATTGAATTGAGTAAACAAAAATTGTTACAAGAAATCGATAAAGGTCTACAATCGGCTTTTAGTGAGGGCCAGTAAACGAATTAACATTAAATCGATAAATATTAGTGTTTAAATAATAATTAAACTTTTATTGCCAACACTGTGACAAAGAACGTCATCTAATGCGTAAAGTTTAAACTTCGCGTGATTGCTTGTTTAACTGTGGCAATTACACAACGATCTTAATGTAATAGACAATAACAGTTAGAGGTATTTTGCTATATAAAAAGAAATGTAAAGTGAGCCTTAGCATGAAAGTGCATAAACTGACAGACAGTCTTTGACTTTAGAGGTACGCTCTGTATTTAAACTGGAAAATAAAGAATAAAAACAAATTTCCTTAAAATATATACTCATTCTTATATCAAAGAGTTTTCTTAATTCCTGTAAGCCTCCTCATGTATGTTATACCTTCTAAATGAACGCGTGCACACTGTATAACTTAATTCGCTTTGTATTTTAGAAATCTTTTTGTAGTGTTATGGCATTTAAATTGGCCATTAAGAGGTGGATAGTTTTTGACTTAATGTTTCACTTTTTGAAACAAAATTCAAGGAATGCAAAACTTTAACATATAACTTCATAAGTATAGACACAAACTTAAAATTCAAGCTTAGAATCTGTATAGTAATCAACAATTCGCGACATACTCTTATAAAAGTGTTTAAAAATATTAACATACCTCATCACAAATGTACATATATTAGCGTGCACTTAAATAATACATTTCTTGCTTGTACTTTAAAATATTTTCTTATATTTTGGTCACTAATTGTTCTTATATGCCATTTAAAGCAATCAAGAAGTTCTTTATTGGTCCAAAAATAAGCACTAATATTATAATTGTAAAAAAAAACTGTATATTATTATATTGATTAACAAAAATCAAAATATATTTTTAACCAAATAGGCAAATACATTCAATATTAATATTGAAATGTATTGCTATGGCCATTACATCTCTGCTCAAGAAACTCGTCAAGAGACTTTCTCAAAGATAGTATTAACAGTATAAGTTTTTATGTTATAAAGTTATACACTAAATGAGAATTATATCCCATTTAGTAAAAAAAAAGAATTTAAAAAATTAAATTCAATTTTTCTGTAGTAGAACAATCAACAATCCATCGACTGTCAAAAATGCCTGTAGCAATAAGGAAGGGGAAAGAAATCTAAAAAGAAATAACAATCGTAAATACTCCTAGATAAAGAAAACTTATGCAGACGCAAATAACAGCGTGTTACGTGTTACTTGTAGTGTTAAGTTTAAGTTGCATACATGAGCCAAGATGGCAGTTGTATTTCGATAAACCGACAAACCAATTCTATTACTAAATTTATGTATGTATAGACTAACTTCATAAATGCAATTTACTGTGCAGTACTGCACAGAAATTCGTTTATAAGGCGAAGCAGTATTTTATGGCAACACTTCTTTGCCTAATAATAAAATGACTTTTTTATGAATAAGGAAAAATTTTGTTTATTGAGACAATTTCTAATAATTTTAAAAACTGTAAACTTTTGTTAAACTGTCATTAATATGAATTAAAATAAGAACATCCACAAAACCATAAGGAGCATACACAAAAAAGTAAAACATTATAAATAAAAACAATGCGCATTGAAAAATATTTCTATGCATTAATGAACTTGCGAACATTGCGAAAAGTATGTTTGTGAACACTATACATTGCAAATTGCATATTTTCAATCAACAAATTTTTATTTAAAGATTTATGCTATAATATGCAAAACTTCTGTTAAGAAAAAACAATTTATTTCTTTTAAAGGCTCAACAATACTCAATCTCAGTAAACGCATTTTTAAGTCTTTACTCCTGCTTTTATATTTTATATATTTAGCACCTTGACTCGTAAAATATATATTTATTTTAAGGCAGTCGTTTGTACCATATATTTGCAGCCTCTCATAAATGTAGATTTATTTTTATTATTTGAATGATACAGAGAAAATTCTTGTTGACTATAATGCACATAAATAAGTGGATATACAAATACTCGCATAAGGATAGTGAGTGCAGATTTATTTATTTTTTTTTATTTTTTCAGTGTATACGGGTTTATCATCATGGTTATCTTTATCACAACAGATATAAAACTATAGGATAGGTAGTAGAGCTCTTATAATTTTCCTTTTTTCCAAATGTACTCGCATAATAGTGCAGTCCAAACAGTTGCTTGCAGAATTTGTAGGTGGTATAGTATTTATGGCAAGTTGAAAATGGGCCAGATAACGCTAAAATGAAAGCAATAATAACCGTTAATGGTTGTATATGTGGAATTGTGTGTGGGTGTATGTTTGTTAGTATGAATAATTATTATTTAAATGTTTGTTTTAAAATCAAAACTCAGGGTTATATGCCGCAAAAAAATAAAAAACAAAATCATATAAAATTTTATAAAAAAATTCTATGAGTCGCGATGTTATCACCTACATGCAAAAAAGCTTTTATTATAAATTATAAAATATTTTATAGATCTGCTGTTTATTGTATGTTTTACTGGTTATTATATTAATAATAATGATAATAGAGAGTAATTCAAATAAGACAGAAAACTAATGAGAAGAAATAAAAAAAAATATTGTTAAAAGTAAATAAAAAACTTAGCAGCACACATAATATATGTTTAAACGGCAAAAATTGGCAAAAATTAATTCCGCGTTATCATAATTATCATAAAACATAAATTGCAAAACGTTTATAAACGAATTTTTTACAGAACGAGAATAATTTTCAACATTGAAAAAAAAAACGAAGAGGAAGATCTTGTTTACAATAATATTTGTTTACAACAAACAACCACAGCGTTGCATTTATTTGACAATCAACAGAGAAACAAGGTTGCATGCCATTTTAAGCTAGGTCTAGCCTATGATAATTATGCCGCACACTGGTTCAAGAGCGGCATTAATTCATTTTTTTCATGCCTTCTGTCTACCTGATTTTTTTATAGTTTACAATAGACAATCTAGTTATCATGTACCAAAAATATTAGGCTTATATCTGTATTACTTTTTAGTCCAGAGACATTCAAAGTTGACCTAAGTGAATGCGTTTGAAATGACCGAATTATATATGCTACATTCTATCGCTTCATGCTTTTAAAATACTCTTGTAATGACACTAAAAAAATTTTTTTTCATACAATTCAATTTAAAAATTTAAAAAAAATTATTTTTTTTACTACAAAAAATTGTCCAAAAATATATATTTTCTCCAAATTCTATGGATTGCATCTTCTGAGCTCCAACGAGCTCCAGTCAGATATTTATATCAAACTAAAGCCTGAAGTCTCAGCTAATTATTTATTAAAAATTCAGCTGCCCGTTTTTGCCCCTAAGCAATTCCGGTTTAAAAAACTAAAATTAGTTAGGAAAAATTTCCTTCACAATCATGTAATTGCAGTAGACGTTTCTACTAAAATCTGTTGCATACTCTTAGGATTGCACTTCTCTGCAATAGATTTTATTGCAACTTGTCTGCAGTTTTCCCGGCCATTTGAAGAAAATTCATAAGTTTGTTCAACGATCTGTAAAATCTTATAGATTTTTTTGGGTAAATTCAAAGAATAGGCTTTTAGGGTTCATTCGGTTCCAGTAATATAGCCGGAACTATCTTTTATTTTTAAAAGAAAAACTGCAAATTTTGAGGCTTAGAAGGCAATTTTAATTCGGTCATATCTCCTACATTTCATACGCAATCTAAACATATTTTTCTACGAATTATATAGAAAGTGCTGTATTTCAATAAAAACTGCATTAAAAAGTTATCAATTAATATATCTGACATATACAAGCTACTGAACTGAGTACAAATTTTCCTCAGTTTTCGTTTTACAATATTTAAGTGACTTCAGTAGACTTTTTCTAAGACAAAATATTTCTTTTTAATCAAATAAATTACGAATTTCTCTCGGTGAAACACTCTTCTTTGGAACAGAATTATTTGATTTGTAAAAAATAGATTTAAAAAATCGAATTTAGGTCACCAAAATACCGCCTACACAGAGTGCAAGACGATGCGATGGGAGTGGCAGATTTCAATGAAACTTGGCATGCGTCGTTTGTTTTTTCTAAGTAGTATATGTACTAAATTTTAAGACTTTTGCTTTTATACGAAAGGTTTTATGTGAAAATATCCATTTTGGTTGTATGAGCGGTGGGCGATGGGTGTGGCTGATTTTCATAAAACTATTTTATTTTCTTAATTTAGTCAATATAATACTCTGTGCCAACTTTCAAGTTTCTAGATCCACTCCTTATATTTTTTGCACAAAAATGTATGAAGCCGAACCAGTGTGTGCCGTAGTCATAATTAAATCTGTCTTAGAAAAGTTTATCAATAGGAAATGTAACCGGTTTGCATCATTTAGATACAATTTTTAAGAACTTGGTCTATTGGTTAAAGTAACAGTATAAGTGAAGTAACAATCATGAGTTTATAATTCCATTTTCATTACTCTTACACGTATATTGCATTACTTTATTTTTTTTAACACTATCCATAGCGTCTCAAGGCTTTTTCGATATACAAAACAACAACACTAATTGTTTGTTATATTTAAAGCCTTAAATCTATTAATTAATGCAACAAAAAAAGCATTCTACTTAAGCTGAACTAAAAAGAAAACTTCATTTGGTACGTGTATACATGTACCAAATAGAACTAAGTAACTGTGCATGTGCTGGGAATAAATTTCACTATTGGTGCGAAGGAGTTCAGAAAACTTAATGAAAAGCTATAAATTAAAAAAAGGGAAAGTAAAGAAGGAAAACAACTAGTCCCACCAGTTCATTAATTTATGTACATATTAATGCCTGTTAAAGGACTAAAAATGTAAAAAGAAATTTTAAAATAAATTTTTTGTTTTTAAATTAATTTTTCTATACTAAGCAAAATAAGTTACACTTTGCATATGAAAGCGGAGATTTAAAAATCCGCCTGTCTTATATGATGGCTCTCAATAAAATATACGAAAAAAGTTATAATTATCCAGCAAACAGAATATGATACTCGTTTAAAAGTTAGACGAGGTCATATGCATTGCTTTTATGTTGATTGTTGTTATTTATTTAAATACATACGTATATTTATACAGGGTGTCTGCCGGGAGGTTATACTGCTTTGTTTGCTTATAATTTTTGATAAAATGAAAGAAAATGGATCTTATATTGATAATTGTTTTATTTACTGTCGCAATTATATGTGGAATACAATATCAAATAAATATCCGCCTCTGTTAGTTTCACAACTTCTGGCCCTTTTGAGCACATTTTTCATTACATTATCACACATTTCATGCGGTATTTAATTAATTTCCATCATCTTATTTTTTTAATTATAATTTTTGAAAAAACCGCAAACCAACTTGTTCATTTTTCACCTTTGCTGGGATTTGAACCTGGGTCGTTGGAGTTTTTGTACGAGCGCTTTAACCACTATACCACGCACCTCTTCTGTTTATTCACATATCCATTCAAATGAAAATGTGCCTCGTCACTCATTATGATTTTTTCATGACATATGGCATATGTACGGTTAACTGAATCTTAAATGGAAACAAATGCAAAGCTTTGTGCATAGTTGTTCTTTGAAGACCAAGCTCTTAAGCATGGCATCGAGTTGTACTTAATGGCTTGTTTTGAATACTTTCTTGAGTAGCAGTAATACTTTCAGCCGATCTTGCAGTACATTGTGCTCCATTCTTGGGCTTATCAGCTACATTCCCTCTTTCTTCGAAATCATTCACTACGCGATAAATAGTGCGTCTTGTTGGCACGTTGCTTTTCCCAAAAATTTCATGTAACTCTCATATCGTCACAGTAATCGATGATTGATTTTGATAAAATGTTTTTTTAACGATTATAACACATTGGTTTACCGAATATTTTTCCATAATAAATCTCTACTTCACGACTGCCAAACATGGACTTTCAAGATTAATGTTTACCAAAATGGCGACAAAACAAAGTATTATATCTTCACGAGGGACACCCTATATAACAACTGAAAGCATCAATTTAGAACAGTGACATCTTGAAGTGGCATACATTCTTTTATAAAAGTGTTTGTGTGTATACTTATGTATATAATATTAAATTATATATGTATATATATAACAATAATTATCTTAAAAATGGAATTTTTATCCATAAACAAAAAAAAAACAAATAAAATGATAGATAAATGATTAAACGCAGCAAGGAGCAGAACCAATTCACGGGGAAAGCCTAGCAATTCCTTGAATGAAAAAAACTTTATTAACTATTTAAACTATTGTAGTCGCCGTGGTCTAGTAGTTAGTGCATTCCCTTACTAAGGCGATAGTGCCGGGTTCAAATCTCAGCTCTGACATTTTTGAAAAAAAAAGAAATATTAAAAAATTATTTCTTTCGGTGACTACCTCTTAGCAGTCTTTTGGCAAAAGCTCTGGAAGTAATTGATTGCCATGAAAAAGCTTCTAAAATCTGTCGTTCGAAGGGTCCAGGTAGTCATGGATAAAAATAAACACACACAACATGAGTGCTTCGTAAAGGTAGGCCATAACCCTGACACAAGGTTGCAATGGCCAATTATGTATGCTTGTACGCATGTAACTATTTAAACAATTGCTTTTAGAAATAAACGAAATAAAGCATTTAGCTAACGCGCATCTTATGTTATTCATAAACAGGCTACTCTATTCGTGTGAATTTTTCCTTAGTCTGTCTAAATAAATGCGTTTAAAACTGCTGTACGAATATGAAATCCCGTCACTTTTTTTAAATTTCTTTTGCATTTTATATTACTGAACCCACTGTGTGTTGTGTGTTGGATTTAATCACCATATAAGCGTTTCTTTTCATAACCATTACCACACATGTATTTCATTAAAAAGCACGTATTCATACAATTTATGTTGCAATTTAATGCGACATCTTTAAATGCACTTATTGTTGTTATAGCGCTCAACCAACAAGTGGCAAAGTATTATAGCTATAGAATCTTCAGAAGGACGATATGCTTTTAAATATTCATTTTCATTTTCAGTCATAAAGTAAGAAAATATAAACTTTTTTTCTCTTTCTTCTCTTTTTTGCTTGAGCTCTTTTTTCGTTTTTTTTTTTTCAATTTTTGTTGTCACTATCGTTTATTATCTGTCACTTGGTGTTGTAGCACATTGTTATGGCTTAATAATATAAATCGATATGGTGCAATATCAAGCGTTTAAATTGAATAAAAAAAAATAAAAGGGTGTTTAAAAGAAAATTTTAAGATTTTGTTTTTAACGCTGCGACTTTAAATAAGAAACTATATAAAATAAAAATGCTTTAATAAAAAATGATTGCAATAATTGTTTTAAAAGTACTTTGTCTTCAGTGGGATTTTCTATAGATTTAAAATATTACCCATACCTGATTCGAATAAAAATGAAAATATTTTAAATTAATAACTAGAAAAAAACAGAATATTAAAGGTACTTATGTTTCAATTTGTGAAAAACTTTTAAGACATTTTTTGTATTCAATGTGTTTTTTTACTACAAATTCAACTTATATGATTGAGTTTTTAATCCGAGCTGCTTGACAGAACATAGACACCATTTCGTCAATAATATGAGTTAAATTTGTTCCCATTAGTTCAATAAAAAAAACTGGATTTCTATATTTTTTTCCCAAAAATATATTCTTATGAGAATATTGGAAACTGATGCTATAGCTTGGTTTGGCTTACCTGCCGTTTCTCGTTGCCCTTTTCTAAATAGAGACTACATTAAGTTGTCCAAAATTAGTGCACCACAACTGTAAAAATTTTTACAAAACCTAACATGCTAAGAGCCTGTTCTCTTGGATTCTACTGAGTATCTTAAATGGCATATCAAACTACAGAAAAATGAATTTTCTGTATGGGATTAACACGAAATCTGTGAAATTTCTTCGGCTATAAAATTCAACAAACCCGGCAGCAATCTGCAATTTTGTTTTTTTTTTTCTGTTTTTTAAGACTAACGTCTTTACGGCTTAATTTTTTTACTGGTTTATCCCCTTAAAATAAAATATTGTAGACTGTTATCCATATATCCATATATATGTTTATCTGTTTGTTTGTCAGTCAATTAAACCTAAACGACTAAACCAAAGTTGAACCTGAGCGTGGTGCCTCCCATGCGAACTAAGTACTGATTTGTGTATATCTCGTGAACGGTTAAAGCTCAAGTTTCGGAATTGCGTCTGACGTCACGGTCAAGACAATTCGCTAGCCATAAAGTGGGAAATTGGACAGCTAGGCGTAGCGCCTTCCAAATAAACTAAATACTCCTATTTGTATATCTTGAGAAGGGTTAAAGATAAAGTTTTTGAATTTGGTCTGAGTTATTTCAAATAGTCAGTCAGAAAGTTGTCGGATTTGGACAAATGAGCGTGGTACCTACCAAACAAATTAAATATTGAGTTTTTTATATTTTGACAAATCCTAAAGCTAAGGTTACTAAATTTGGTTTGATTGATTTCGTAGTCATTAAATAGGCAATGTACAAATAAGTAGTAGTGGTAGCTGTAGCCAAGCAGGGTTCAAACCTCAGCTTTGATATCTTGCAACAACAAAAAAAAAAAAAACAAATATGAACAATTTATTTTTTTCAGCGGCTACTTCTCAGCAGTCTTCTGGCAAAAGTGTTGAGAGTAATAAATTGTCATAAAGAAGTTTCTTGAGTCTGTCGTTTGGAATCGACTTAAAACTGTAGGTCCCGGTAATCATGGATAAATATTAACGTACACAACATGGCCGTAACCCTGACACAGGGTTGCAATGGCCAATTATCCACCTCCATCCACCACCGATGGAGGTAGCACCTCCACATGTATATACATATCCTCGATGGAATTAAAGAACGCTGTAACTGACAAAAAATCGAAAATACGTTTTTTGAATCATTTTTATCATAAAAAAATACGCGCCGATTGGTCCCGGTCCCAGATTTCTGCAATGAAAATAAATTCACTTACGCCGTCTGCGTTGTGAAAAATACCAGTATCTTTGTTCTACTTTCATACATATTTTTTGGCTCTGGTGAACATTTAAAGTTTTGCCAGTTACAGCGTTCTTTAATTCCATTGACGATATGTAGCACAGCACGCTGGGTTTAGCCTAGTGTACACATATTATAAGAAAGGAAAAAAACTCAAATGTTTACATTTCTTTATTAAAAACAAGGGAAAAGTCGATGGGTAAAATGAAAATGTTTCGAAGAAACAAATATTTATGATTTTTAAAATTATGGTTGAATGTGCACTTTTCACAGGAATATCCTTCCCCTTTGAATTATTAAGAAACTAAAAACATTTTGAAGGGAAAAATATTTACGAATGCAATTATGGGAAAAGGCAACATATTTAAAGGGAAATAATATTTACGATAGGGGTGAATACTAATAGTAATAAAAATAAAAATCCTAAAAGAACATTCATTTTCTTAATAATGCAAATTTAAACAAAAGGTTTATATTAATTTTTTGTACTACTATTATTCAGGATAGAACCATCTTATTTAGGAAAAAAAAGTAAAATTCTATAAATTGCAAACACAAAAATTAAAAACAAATTTGGTTTGCAGTACAATAATTTATTCTTCAAATAAAAATTTAAACATAAATATTATTTATTTACTTTTTATATTTATAAAATTACAATACAATATTATATTATTTTCTAATTAATAATTACGAGCGAAGACTAAGACCATAAGCAACACAGAATAAGTCTCTGTTGGTCTCTGGTGGGAATCGCTATAGCAGTCTTTCACACTACCCACTAGACCACTGTGGTACCCTAAATAGAAATAATCTTATGAACATATACATCAGTGATGTCCACTACTACATAAACACACTTGCGCTTGTGTATGAAGCAGAGAAAAGACTCTGCTTACTTCTACCAGAAATGGGAATGTTCGAATTACTTTCTGTTTATAACTTCATAAATTTTTCTTCATAATTCTGAGTAAAGTACGTAATCGATTGTCCGATAGACATGTGACCGATCTATTAAGAATAAAGGAATACAGAGGTCCCATAAATTTGGAGGAAATAATGAATAATTATTTCAGTTAAATAAAACTGATACAAAAAATATGCACTATCCAACCCTGCACTATGTTGGAGAGAAGCTAAAATATTAAAAGAGCAAGAGTAACAATATTTCTTTTTATTCTGTACGTGTTTGACTTCGACGCAAGCAGAATTTGTTTTCCTATCACGAGTGATAGGGAAAGAGAATTGTGGACATCACTGATATACATACATAAAGGTTATTTTCTCTCTTTGTTTGTTGTGGTTGTTAGGGAAAAATCCTCATATAAAAGCTAAGCAAGTCCAACTTAATCTCAAAACGAGAAAAATGTATTGGCTGTTGGAACCTAAGTCTGAAATTTCCTTGAATAATGTAGTTTTACTTTATAAAACCCCAGGAGAAATTAGTGCTTATCAATATGCTATTTTGAGGGGGAGAAATTGTAACAATTATACGTGAGCATCAATAACGCATGATTTTTATATGAATTGAGCCGCAACCAGTAAGCAAATAGTATAAAAAATCAAAAATAATACCATTTCCTATAGCATTTTTGGAAGCTTTAAAGTATGAATAACCAATATAATGCTTCCATTATTGCTTACAATTTTATTTACTGCTTCCAAATTAAAAAATTTTCTGCTGGGACTATACTGAAGTCAGCCTGAACATATGGTATCCAATTTTGGGGTACAGCTGGTAATAGTTATATTAAGATTTTGTAGCGTTTTCAGTCTAAGACGCTTGGATCAATTACTCATGCTCCATGGTATATGTCCAATGAAAATCTACATAAAGATAAAATAATTTTAATTCGCGATATCTTGAACGATTAAGAAGTCACCCTAATGGGCTTGCAATAACCTTACTGGATGAGGTCTATGAAATCAATAGATTGAAGGGGTATAATGTTTAGGACCCACCTTTTAGAAAATAAATTTGTAAATGTATGATGTAAATAATATAAATTAGAACGATCATAGATTAGAAATATTTGGTATTTTTGTTATAATTTCAATGGAGGTGGAAACACCTGTGAATATTTAATACTGAATGGTTTGCTTATTATTGGAAAATAGAATTAAAAAAAAATATGTAAAAAAAATAAAATTTTTATTATTATTATTAAATTATAGGTGGAAACCCGAAGACCATATAGTAAAGTAGAGATAAAAACGATTTTAATTACAATACTTACAACATTTGTACTATCAGTACCATTAAATTGGTTTTCAAACAACGAGTATCCATAAATCATTATTAAAATCGAAACTAATAAAACAGAAACTAAAAAAATAGCTTATTGGTAATTATAGATCTACTCGTAATAGAATATGAAAGCTGAAACGCAACCCTGTATATTGGCATGTAAGTAGATAATATTCAAAAGTTTGAAGCCTTCTTCTTTAAAAAATGCACATAAGTTCTAAACAAGACATTTAATGGTTATAATTCGTTTATATACCTAAATCAGTTTATACAGGAGTTATACTTCTGCGCGATTTCGATTTAGTGCGAATTAAAAAACGCATTTCATTCTCTTTGGTCCTGCCCATTAATCCGTACTGCAGAAGTACCGTGAATGCTTCTGAAAGGGAGACTATAGATAATTTTCTTTGTGATTTCCCAGGTCTGGCAGTCAGACGTTTGAAGTTTTTTGAAGTGCCTTTTTTCGATAGCTTGGCGCAATATGCGAACCTAGACCCCTTGCTTTACTCCACTTTATAGACAACTTTTGTTGGCTATTCTTCGTTTCCTATTGAGGGTAATTTCAGTTTGGTCTTGCAATGGGTTGAAAACGGCATCTCGTGCTAATTGTAGTTAATGACGTTTTTGATTCATTGGCCTACCTTTTTAATTCAGCAAAATTTATCAGCCACACTGTAGAAATTCTATGGCATTCAACGATTTAATATGTGTTGTTGCAAGTGTAACTTTTAATAAAGCCGAAAAAAACATACATTAGGCTCGTTTTCATTTACTTCTTAAAAAAAAATTTTGTGCTAAAAGATATTCTAATAGAGAATTTATTAAAATTTTTTAAAGTTTTAAATGGATTTTCTGTTAAGTAAAGTTTGTTCTATTCAATTTTGTATGCACTTTCAAATAATGCATTAATGTTGAGTTACAAATAATGATCATTAGCCATATGAATATAAACTTAATTAATTATATAAACAAATGAACAAAAGATATTTATTATTTAAATATGTGTGCATGGTATGTATGTATGTGTTAATGCAAATTTGTGAAAATAACTATTTATCTCTTTAGTGCTTAAATAAACCAAATGGATATTTTAGATTATTTACTATTAAATCGCTTAAATAACGAGTACATACATACATATAAGCAAAGTAGCACTTATGTATGTGGATTTTTAAGTAGATATACATTAGTTGCATACTCGTACATTAGTTGTATAAATAAGTTTTAAAATAATATTTACATTTGAGCACTTAATAATACAAAATATTTGGGTAATTAATTATTCTGTGTATTTTAAAAGCAAATAAAATTAATTAAGAAGTTAAAGAACAAAACTACACACATATATTTACAAAATAATGTTATTCTTTAAACTTAGTATGTATTGTCTGTATAAAGCTATGCCTACCTTAGAAAAAAAACTTATTTAATAATAAAAAAGTGTAACTACTATTTGATGGAAAATACAGTTTGTATTGCATTCCAGAGTTGTGCGTAATCAATTATTTTGTGTAATTAATTACATGTAAATTACACAATTACATGTAATTGTAATTCTTTTTTTTCAATTACAATTACTTTTCAAGTAATTGTAATTGTAATTACGCAAGTCAATTACATTTGTAAGTAATTGTAATTCAAAACACTCAATTACAAATTACAAGTAATGGTAATTGAAAAAACTCAATTAACAATTACATGTAATTGTAATTGGAAAAATTCCAATTATAATTACAAGTAATTGAAAAAATTTAATTGGCTTCATGAAGTAATGGTGGAAAATAAAGTAATCATTAGTTTTTGAAGTAATCATTAAAAAAAATTTATTTAATTACAATTACTTTTAATTATATTTACATTTTTATAACAATACATTTTACTTAAAACAATATTTTTTTGGAAATTCCGATGAGGCATATTTGAGCCTTTACGATTTTCCAGGTTGAAAAATTTCATTAAAAAAATAATATTTATAAAAAGAATCACAAACATTTACATTTTTCATTCAGTATTTTTATCAAAAAAAATATTTTTTTTTCCCATTACATGTAATTATTTTGTGTAAATTACAATTATAATTACTTAGTAATGGTAATTGAATTTTTTCAATTACAATTACTTGTAATTTGTAATTGAAAATTTTCAATTATAATTACATGTAATTGTAATTCAAAAAATGTAATTGCATCAATTACAATCAAATGTAATTGTAATTGAAAATTTTTCAATTACAATTACTCGTAATTGTAATTGAACAAATCTCAATTACAAATTACATGTAATTGTAATTGTAATTGTAATTTAATTGGCCGGAACAACTCTGTTGCATTCCTTATTCAGAGCCTTTTTGCACACAATCAATAGTACAAAATGTATTCATTACTGACTACACATATATACCCAGAAGTAAATACCCATATCTTTTGCATTATTGACATCATATGTATCAGTTTTACGTGCTGAGGCTCCTTTTTCTGGTATAACAATTCATTATGTGCAGCAAAAATCGATTTTGACAGGTACAGTTAATCAAAGTAAATCTTCTGCATTAGTTAAAAAACTATTTCAAGGACCCAATTGTGATTTATTAATACTTAAAAGAGTGCCAGCTAAGCTTATTCATAAGCTGATAAATATGAAAGTTCCAAAATTTTGACGACACTTGTTTGTTTGTAAATTTTTAATAACAATGTAAACAATTTTGCTAAACAGTAAATTACTTTTCAGCACTTTCGTTATCTTTAACGTTTTCTAAGTGGCATTTCGATTTGAGTTGTTAAAAAAACACATCAATTATTTTTCTCAAGATAATTGGATAGATAGCCATTAAAATAATAAGATATTTAAAGACACACATACACATTTTCTTAATAATTTTCCAAAAAAAAAAGAAAAAAAAAATTTAATATCAAATTGCAGTATGCAAAATCTGTGTTCAAACAATTTGAAAAAAGTGTTCTCTTTTTTAAATCACTAATATGTTATGTATTTATAAGTATTAAGAATAATAAAAGAAAATAATATTGAAGACTTCAAAATCATGGTATAATCATCATAAAGTAGTCCTAGTGTGAAATGGCATGCAACCCTGTGGTTTTGTAACATTATTTCTCTGCCGATTGTTAAATGCATGCAGCACTGTAGTTCACTTTTGGAAACAAGTAATTATATTATTGTAAACAAATATTTCTCCTTCTTTCGTTTCAATTTTTATTTTTTATTTTGTAAAAGAAATTTGTAAACGTTTTGAAATTTATATTGATATTAAGACTAAAAAATCGAAATACAAATTTTAAAATGTTCTGAAAAGTTTTTTTTTTTACAAAAAAAACACATATTAGTCTCTAGAACAATAGAATAACATTCAAAATAGTGTACTTTAGAAGTCAATGATGTGGAAAAGTATAATTAGGTGAACACTAAAGATAAGCAAAGTTTTAATATGTAGCTGCAGATTAGATTCCTAGAATATTAAATTATTTTTGTCCCAACTAAGTTTGGACACACATAATTTGAAAAATATGAAAATTTGGAGAAATTGCAGAATTTGAATTTGACGGATGCAGCTTATTATATGTCATACAACTATTCTCTCAACGCTATGTTTCATTTTTTTATATAATTATTACAGTTTTTCCCTTTTGAATTATTGTATTTCTCAAGATCTTAAACATAAATTGAAAATTTTTGTTTTATAAATTATAATACATACTTACCCGAAGCACTGTACTTTCTGAAAATCAAAAATAAAAAAATAAAAGAGTCTCCTATATTGAAAACCAAAATAACTTTATTTGAATAATTAACAGAAGATACTTGAAGTTATAGTTTTAAAATTTGTAACAAAACAAACTTTTCATGCTGTTTTTCGTTAGGTTTTTTTTTCATTCTTATAGAGATGTCTTTTAATTTCTATTTTTACTAATAAAACAAGATAAATATTTGTCTTGTTCAATTATCTTAAGCAGTTCCCATATATCTTGGTATGCACGCAAGATACTAGTGCTGATATACAAACGAAGAAAGAAGAAAATGGTCTTTGTGCCTTCGGTTTAAACATTTTTATTCCGACATTTCATCCAAGAAGTCTTCGAAACATAAAACACATCAAAACATCACGGAAATATTTGGCAGCTCATTCTCTTTTCTAACTCTCACTACACTAAATATGCAGAGATCGTACTTTTAGTAGTTGGAGTAAATCAATGATGTACAACAGTGATGTCCACTACTACATAAACACACTTGCGCATGTGTATGAAGCAGAGAAAAGACTCTGCCCTGCAGGCAATTCAGTTAACTTTCAATTAATTTAAAACTAACTATTTCTCAAGTAGTGGTGGTTGACACTTGGATTACTTTTATATGAAAACAACTAACTATTTTTACATTGCGATGTCCAAGGAAGTAGTCAATTGTCCGACTCTGCATCAATTAACTTTAAAGTTCGTTACTTAGCCGTTAACTTAAAGTTAACTTTTTGTAGCTAGCTATAAACACTTTGATTTTGGTAAGTTCTGGATTACAATGTAGTTAGCTTATTATTAGCCCACAAAAGTGAATTATAAGTTAGCTTTATTTGTAGTCGACTACCAATTTGCTGGCAGGGTGCTTACTTCGACGTAAGCAGAATTTGTTTTCCTATAACGCGTTATAGGGAAAGAGATTTTTGGACATCACTGATGTAGAAACAGAAACAAAGAACTAAAAAAATTTTGTAGAAGCAAATACTCGTATGCACCCAACAGGTCTACCGCATTTCTGATTTAATGCAAGAATTAAAAAACAATATTTCCAACTTTATTTAGTACCTGTTATGAAAGTTATAAATTGTGAGTATCTATCTTCTACACATAAATTTGTTGTTTTATGTACTGGGTAACTGAAACTTTTCATAATATATGTATTTATATACTCTTATATTTTTTAAACAAAACTATAATTTGTAGTCTATTTACTTGCAAATGTTTAAGACACAGACGTATAACTGCATTCATTTACATTGTAAACAAATGACTTCTTTTACAAGCTGACAAATACATTTTATTTGACAAATACATTACAGTTGACAAATACATTTAATTTAAAAATTAAATGAGTTTTCTTAAGTTATTTTTAAGTTTTTTTTTTTTTTTATTTAAACTTTTACAAAATCATGGCTTTTGTATGGTGACATGTTTAAACCAAAGCATAAGTAAATTCTAGAGTCCTTATTTTTCACTTTAAACTTCATTATTTTGTTATTAAGCTTAAATTTTTCTCTCATAATTATAAAAACGAAAAGATTAATAATGTTGTCATCATTAATTTTTACTGAATTTTTATCTTGAATATCTTGAAGTACAATAATTCATTTCTCATATTGCAGTTATTGTTTTATTTTCGATTCGGTTTCATTTTGTTTTACGAGTTTAACAAACTGAGCACAGACATTGAAATATGGTTGACAATTATTTGTAAAGTATAATTATTTAAAATGAAGCAAAACTTAAGTCACACATTTTCCTGGTATATGCACTTTGTTTGATGCGGATAAAATCAACAAACTTTTAAGTAAAAAAAATAATTACAAGTACGTACATATATACATACATATATTGCGGTCACATAAAAAAATAAGTGAATAAAAAAGAATAAATATTTAAAACTGAAATCATAGATTCGTCCTGATAATACAGCCTCATAAGCAATAATTTCATAGACGTCAGAATTTGGCATTACTTAATATTTTCTGGCCAGAAGGAGGTGCTAGAATAAAATTACCGGATTAGTTTCTAACAATCGTATCCTTGTACGTAGTACTCATATCTCGTAAAGACCACATCTATTTGAAGTTGATTGCATAGCGAATAATTACAGAGCGTTCACTTCTTCTAGCCGCATTGTTCGTTTATGAAATAACTATCAGGCAAATATTTTTTCCCCCACCTAAGATGGGAATAAATTAGAATCAAATGTCCCAATGTTTAAAATGTAGTACTACATAGCTCTCTAGTTTAAAATAACTTTAAAAATGAATAAGGTTTTTAATTGAATCATAAAGTCTTCAAATAATCCAAATATAAGTACTTAAATCCAATTTCAGAAGTCTTAGTTGGCCTGATTTAGTATATATTTATCGTCGAATTAACGTAGCCTTTCGTAAATCCTAAGAGAAAGCCAATCGAGAGAATATGGCGATGATGAACAATTTGATTTGAAATAAATTTTTTGCAAGTAAGCAACAATGAATGGAAGCATTATTCTGATGTAGAATCTATTGAATCGGTGCTAATATTTTACTTACTTTAAAGCAACAGATTTTTATAGAGTAATAGAGTGCTGTAAGTTTGAGTAGTCACTTTTGCACTTTGAAGTAGATTGTGCTGTCTCACGTAGTAGAACCCTATTTCACCATATCTGCTGTAATGGTGACTTAAAAATATCTCCTTATTTCTTGTATCATACATACTTAATTGGCAATAACAGACTCAGCACTAGTCTGCATAAACCTCTGATTAGCGCGTGTCTTCTCCAGTTGGCCACACAAATTAATCACAGCGTAAAGGACGTCCTTTTTCACATCAAAAACTTTTTTCGGTGATGTAGTTTTTTTCATCCAAACAAGATTGCTGAGCCACCATAGGCGCTGGATGTTAATACGCTAGACAATGCCCAAATAACCGAGGAGCTCATACAGATCATGGTTGATTCTAATACGAAGCTAATCGCCATCCCTTAAGAGCTCCATACAAGACAATTGAATGCACACGCAATCAAGTGTTTGCGCCAGAGGTTGAGTCGTGTATGGGCTTTTTGTATGATTGAACACCTTTCTGTAGCGATGTCAAACAGAGTTTGATATTTTGCTAATGGTGCAATATTGCCGTTGAACAAAGTTCAGAATATTCAAATCGTTATTATTACAGCACAAGCTATATCATTATGACCCGTCCTGCAAAATAAATATTGCTCCAGTTTGATTGCATATTATTTGGTACGAGTTTGTATGTGTAATCACTTGATTGCGCATGCACGCCGTAGACGTGTATGGCCTGCTTTAGTAAACTAAATATCTTATACCATAGAAATAAGAAAATACCTTTTCCGGGGGTATCAAAATCTTTCAAAAATGTAAGTTTACAGTGTATGAACGTTTACAAAAACTTCATTATTCATAAAAAGAATTAGTTTCTCTTCAAAATCATATTAATTCGTATTTATTTCAATAATTAAAGAAAGAAAAAAAAAAACATAAAATCAAACAGCGTTTTGTGGACTGTAAATGCAAACAGAATATCAATTATTTGCATCCATAATACAAGTACACTTAAAGAAAACTATTGCGATATAAGTAGCTATCAGTTTTTAAAGATACTCTTGACAGTTATTGTTTTATCAAGTTCAATATTTTATTTTTTTTTTTTTTTTTTTTTTGAGTTAATAGTGGCGGAATTTTAGCGCTTTACCACACATTTTGTTTGTAAATTTGAATATTTGATTTGTTATTTTTTTTTTTTTTTTTAATGAAACAATTAGCACAAAACTCCCCAAAGGTTTATTTTATTTTCAATTTCATAAATATTAGGAAAAATATTTGATTTTTTTTTTTTTGTTTGTTTAATATTCACAAGTGTTTAAGAGTCATTAAATTCATTTAGCAATTAAAAACGTTTTTTTGTTTTCTTGTAATTTGTGCTCATTGTTAAACCAATAAAAATGAGTTTTATGTATAAATACAATATAAAAGAGAATAAGCATATATTTTATATTATAAAAGTAAATTTATGCATTTTATTTAATAAAACTCATTTACAGTTAAACGCCCAAAACAAAAATCGTTTGTATGCACATGACGGCGTATGAGCAATTTACAATTCAAAAAGTAGAAATAATTGCTTAACACTTATACGCTCCAGGAAGCGCAAAAAGGGAAAAAGTTGTACATTTACATGCCAGTCACATTGCCAAAGGAGTTGCAATGTACAGTTAATTAATACGGGAAGTTAAAGTACTAACGATTAATAAGAAAAAGTAATAAAAATAATAAAAAAAGTAAACTACACTAAAAGTTATATTCAATAGATTTATTGGAATAATTTAAATTAATATTTTATTTTACTATTAAAAAACAAAAAATATTTTTCGCCTTATTGGCAAATATGATATAAAATGTATGCTTCTGGGGATAAGCATGTGTCTATGGCCATTTCGTCATACTAAATGGGATATGATTCGCATTTAGTCTATAACTGTTTTAACATAAGTATTTATAGTTTTGAATACCACCTTTGGGAAAAAGTCTCCTGCTTATCCCCAAAAGCATACATTTCATATCACCTTTTTTTTACATTTAGTACTCTAATTAACAGGTTTAAGCCTGTATTTCTTAAACAGCTTAAATTAATGTTCAAACCAAATGTACGATAAGAAGAGTTTTTCTCACCAGCAGCGATATAGAGCAACTTGGTAATTTTAAGTTGTTATCTATAGGCTGCTAAATGCAATTCGGGACAACAAAAACTTTATTATTTTATAGAAAAAAAAATTGCGACCGCTTAATAAATAACAAGACCCGATTGGTTTGAATTCAAGTTTTACAATGTTTTCTTTATTTACAAATTATTTCTTTCTACTTAAAAATAACATGATATATTTATTTGGGCAAACTGTAAATATTTGATACCAAAGGGGCACTGTTGTTGTTTTCATTTACTTATTAAACTCTGTTTGATTATTTTGCAAAAACAAATTACATTTAGATAAATTGCAAATATTTGAAATTCTTTAAGGCAACAACAAAACAGTGTAATTCAAAAGAAATAAGAAAAATACAAATTATGAAAACTAGCGGGATAATTAACAAATATATGAACAGTGGACCACTTTGAGTTTAATTGCGATAAAAATACAGTGGGATAAAATGGCGAAATAAAAGTTGAAATAAAATAGCAAAAATAATATAAATTTAATATAATATAAAATAAATTAATGAAATATTTTAGCGAATATTTATACGTTGACCTATTCAGCTATTTTAAATAAAACTTAAATGATTTATGTACATATATTAAATATGGAGATTAGAGTAAAAATTTAATTTTTGCCGTAAAATTTAATAAAACATTCGTTTCACTATAAAATTTCGATAAGCATGCACT
This sequence comes from Metopia argyrocephala, assembly GCA_963576795.1. Classification (NCBI taxonomy): domain Eukaryota; kingdom Metazoa; phylum Arthropoda; class Insecta; order Diptera; family Sarcophagidae; genus Metopia; species Metopia argyrocephala. The sequence continues at coordinate 26,102,314 of OY756208.1, forward strand.
GATATTTTAATTAATATGTATCATAACTAGCCTAAACGAAGCGTAGTTCGCTACACATACCATTTCTCCACATTCTTTAACTGATAACTTTTAGTGACTGACTACGATTAAATTCACAAACTACAGCTTCAACACTTTTCAAGATACAAAAAATCCATATTTAATTTGTAGGGAAAAAACCATATCCACGTGTATAATTCTGCCCACTCTATGACTGATGATTTTCCTTGACTACGAAGTCGTTCGGATCACATTTAGACACTTTAACCGTTCGCAATCTAACCAAAAATCAGTATTTAGCTTATATTGAAGGTACCTTGACCATAAAGTCATTTAAATTAAGCTAAGAAACTTTAGTTTCAACAGTTCTCAATTTATACAAAAATTACAACTAACTTATTATTCCTTAACGTGGGATAACTACCTTGTCGTGGTATAGAGGCTTACTCTGCAAGGACTCAACTGGCTTAGCAGGTGGAGCGCAGGGTCTCCAATGCCAGAAAGGCAGTTGAGGAGCAGTAACTAAGAATTATTTCAGAGGCTAGAGTGAGGATAACGACAACAATATTATCTTCACTGTCTTTATTCCTCCCTAATTAAAATTTTACTATGCGGGCTTCTTAAGCTTGATTGCTATTGGATTATTTAAAGGGGAAGGTACTGGCCATTTAATAATCAGTCAACAGCAACCGATTATCTTGCGGTTCCCATTTTTAAAGTAGAACTTTTGTTTTTTTCTCACATTAAGTAACATCACTTACGATAGTAGTAAGTTTAAATCAAAAGTCCGTACACTCTTTCCTCCTACCCCTCATATTTTCCTAGGCCAGCACAATATATTGCATAGTAGGGTTAAAATGCGGAGAACTGACCTCTGTCAAAAAAAAAAGTTGTATCAGACCACGACCACATCCAATTTCGAAAAACAAAACGTAATCTATTGCAATATCTATAAATTTCAATAACATCGGTCCAATTGTTTAGGCGACAATCGTTTGACCGGCAAACAAACAGACTTACAAAGAGATTTCTATACATACAATCGTGCGGGAACCATTTCATATTTTGTATATATCTCGAGTTAATGATGCCACTTTAGGTTTTCGACCAAAAATTTTTCAAGTCTGCAATCCGTTTTTATATATCTCGTCCAATTTCGGAGAAAAAGAGCCCAAAACTGATTGCAGATTTAAATAATTTTGGTGTCAAAATCTTAAAGTAGCATCATTAACTCGAGGTATTTAAAATGAGGGATAGAGCACATAAACTCCCGCATGAAATCTGGAGATCTATATCGCGACATAACTCCTAATTTATCCGATGTGGTATTCCATAAGTTACTCTACCGTACCTACTTTACGATTCCTTAAAAAAAGAAGAAAAATAAAGAAAACTAAAAATTTTCCTTTATATTTTATTCACATATTGCGTCAATTTTGGAATACGCTATTTTCTTTTTCTTTTTTTTTTCTCATATTTCTCAAAAATATTCTCTGCTTAAGCAAAGTTTTAATTTGCTTCAATTGACCACTTTACGCATCCATAAGTGGAAAAATAAGTACACATATGCATGCACTTTTCAAAAAAAAAAACCCAAAGTCTTTTACTTTAAATTGGAAGTCTTAAATGTTGTCTTGAAACATATGCTGGAGTAATTTAAAGAAATAATATTTAATATTTAATCTTCCCAGTCTAAACATTTCTTAACTGAAGTTTTATGTTTCAGTTTCTATGAGTGTCTGTTCTGTGTACAAGTATTTAAACCACAGTGCTTATGCGTATGTTGCCACATATTGCGGTTTCCTCTGCTCTTATCTCAATGACCATGCTGCTGCATCTGTACAAGGATGTTGTTCAAGTAATTGTGTAATTAAACAGGAAAACTTTTATTCTGTTTCCTTTGGTTTGGTCCCTTTATGCTGTTAAGAATAATGCCTTTGAATTTTTCTCTGCATAAAACAAAACTTTTCTTCTTTGACTTTTGGCTGAAAAAATAAGAAAACAAGAAAAACTAATAAAGTTTTCTCTCTATTTAATGTTAAACTTAAGAATGTGATTTATTAATGATGTGTAAATTAAAAGTGTATTTCAGCAAATGAAATTAATTAAAAAATAATCTCCTAATTAAATATATAGCTATTTGCGATACATATGTACTTACAGACGTAAAAGTAAAAACAAAACAAATTTCCTCTTAAATAAAAAAAATCGAAAAACTAAAAGTATTTTTTTCAATCTTCTGATAAACGAAATACGACAAGTAATTAGATAATATGCAGTTTATTTTCAATTTAATATTTAAAGGAATTTATATATCTGGGTGAATATAAAAAGATTTCTCGTCTTGTATTTCAAATACAAAAATCTGTTTACAATCTTGGAGGCCAGCAAACAGAGACGAATGAATTAAATCTTATTCACTCAACTAATTTAAACATAATTTTTAACAATTTTTACTGGCGAAGAACTCTATTTCTAAATTTGTTTAAAAATTTATGGAAGTCCTTTTCTGCATATAAACTGATCCGTATTACTTGGATGGTACACTATTATATCTCGGCTAGTGGAGGAATGTAGAGATGCAGTAAACGCTCTGTGGCTTCTCACTAAAAGGATATTAATTTGGATTCCGTAGCATTGTGGGTTTGAGATCAAAGATATCCCGTCTTGATTTGGTAGCAGGTCCAATAAGATCCTTAAAGATAGTTATCCTTTAAGTTGAGTAGTCTTGTTTTTAGTGTTATAATATTACTAAATTACTATTGTGTCACAATAGGAATGATGTATACTTACTGAACACTGACCGATTTTTTTTTTATTGAAACCAAAACTCAGGGGTAAACCCTTACTAAATTCTGTACATTGTTTTGGAATTTTGTGGAAAGGACAGTACATTATGAGAACAGTACATATAATTTGTTTTCTACTTAGTATTATTAAGAGCCTTAGGAATGAGACAAATTGCTGTGAATTGATCATTCAAAGGCCAGTTTTATGCCTTCACCCTTGAATGATCAACAGTAATTGCCTTATTGTTGCATGTTGATTGTGGTGATTGCCTTCGTTAAGTAAATTTTTTTTTTATCTGTTATCTCCTGCTTCCCAGATGATGAGCTGGATATGAGACACATTCTGAATGTGGTCACGACTGCTGTGGTACCTTTAAAAACGGCGTAGTTAAATGCTAATAAATGATTGCATATGAGCGACCATTTTAATCAATCATTCAATCATCGAAGTCAACATAGCAAATGGTAGATTTAATGACAAAAAAGTTATTTTTTTAACACACAGAAGTTGATTTCATGTACCTAAATGATTTAATAGCGAAATTTAGTTGTTTTACCAAAAAGATAACTTTGCTGTAGACAGTTGTACATGTTAATGTCCAATATTTTTCTTCCTTTTTTTTAACAGTATTGATGCAATACCCGCCAACACTGTAAACAACTGATAGACAACAGTAAAACCTACAATAGTAGTAGCAGCATCCGAGTGTGCAGCACATTGTTTCTGTAACACGTGTCACATCATAAAACGTGCTAAAAAAAATTCTGTAATGAAAAAATCTAAAAGATAAGATAAATAAGATTATGAACGGTGCTCATGGACAACCGTGTATGTAAGTTTTTTTTTTTCAATTTTAAATTATTGATGCCATATATTGAACACAGATATTAAAATTTAAATTATTGTGTTTTGTTTTTTCTTAAGTTTAAAAGCTGCAAAATTTGTTTGCCAACATTTATGTACGAGTACTTACTTATCTGGTCATGGACTTTCTAGTGAAAAGTTGAGGTAATTTTACCTCAAAGTAAAAAATAAAAGTTTATTAAATACCTTATCTTTTACCTTTCTTTACGCATTCAATATATATAAAATTATTATTTTAACAAATAAAATATAAAATAAAAAAACAATAATTCTTGAAGACGCTACACGAAGGGGCAGCGAAATATTGAAAATAAATAAATATTTAATATTATTATAAAAAGACCTTAAGCTCGGAAAAAGAGATATATTTTATTTCACAAATTTCTACAAAAGGCTTTCAAATCAGGCAAGTTATGTTCCACTGTTTTCGGTCCGGTAATCAAAGTTCATGCATGTGCACTAATAGTCATAAATTATGTTTTATTTAAACATTTCTATAGAAATGGTGTTCTAAACAACTAATAGTAAAATTAATCTTTTCTATATACATACATACATATACTACGCTGCGGCAGTAAGTTAGGCCTCGGTAATTCTCTTTAAACGTTTCACTTTTTTTTGTAAATTTTAATTTTTGATTTTTCCTAAGGTAATATACACACTGCTTCTGTACACTATTTAATAGCAAAAGCATTTTTTTTTTTTTTGTTTTAATAATACATATTCGTAACACTTAAAGGAATAGAATTAAAACCCGTAAATTATTTTTTGTTTTTTTTTTTTTTCTTTTCTTGGTATATCAAAATTTTATTGAAACCACATTTAAATTGGGTTTTTCGTAACCAACGACTTTTAGGGCAAATATTTTAACAGTGCAGGGTTTTTGTATTTTTAACCCTGAAAACAAAACACAACAAAAAAAAAACATTTGTGGTAAAAGTTGAAGAGGAACACAAAACTGTCTGAAAAAAATAGAAAAAATAACAAAAACGAGATGAAAAAAAAACTTTGTTTGAAATAATTTGCTTGTTTTGTCTAGTTTTCACTAACGTTTAAAGAATTTTTAGTTCGACGTTTTAACTTTTACATTAGGTTAAAAGGGTTTTTTAAGTTGAAAAAAAACACGCACTTAATTTTTTAGATGTTTCAAATGGTTTTTTGCATGAATTTGACTTATTAAAAACATTATGTTATAAATTTGAAAAATGGTTATTATAAGTCTTTAAATTTAAATTTATAAATTTAATATTGCTTAATTAAGTAGTGATAATGTAGAAAAAAACATAAAAACTTTCCGAAAATTAGCTGCTGGTCGAAGTTGTCAGTGTGGAATACTCGATGTAATCTGAATGCTTATAAACTTACATTTCGTTTATTTGGTTTTTTAACTTATAATTCTTTTACTAGTAAAGAATCAGCATCCGCCGACAGATGGGGCAATTGCTATTGATCATTCAAGGGTGATACTGGCCTTTGAGTGGTCAAATTGACAGCAACTTGTCCCATGTACATAAGGCCCTTAACATCTATCTAGGATTACTACCTAGTATTAATCTATGATGTTTACACTAACAGACTATTTCACTACCCAACAGTATTCTGGTTACGGGGTTGCTAAAGAAAATAAACTTTTATCCCGTCTTGACATAAAAAGTTGTATTTTAATTCTCTGACAAGGCTACCTACCTTCGCCCTTTCCTGTACACAATCGAAAAGGCCCAAAAATAGAGTTTGAAGCACCGGCCCATACATAAGAATTGGATTGCATGCTAGGTCGGATAAAGGGCTTGTAAAAATCGAGAAGTTCGGATGGAGTGAAGTATTACTTACACCGTTTTAAAAAACAGAGACACTTGAACACTGCTTTCGACACACGAAAAATGTGATCATTCCAACGGATATCAGAATTAATTTTCATGCCAAGAACATCAAGAGCATCCACTTCCTCAATATTTACATTACCCTTAGTCACAGATGGCAGGATGAAATCATCCCATTGTCTATGAGAAATTAAACAACCTTGGGTCTTGCGCACATTAAATTCGACCCTGTTTGCGAGACCCTACTTTGAGATTTTTACAGTTCATTCGAGAGTGTGCCATTCATATTTTGCCTCTCACCCCGATCTTCAAAATACTCGACCTGCGATGAAATAAATATGAATGATAAATGTTGCTTACACTTGCGAAGGAGTAGATAGAATTTGAAGTTGAAAGGAGAAGATCGTTTAGAAAAAATGGGAATAGTGTAGGAGTCAGAACAGGGCCTTGCGGTGCTCCCAAATTTAACCTGAACATGTTGAAAGTGACAATGTCTATAACCACTCATATAGCATAATCTCTGATAAAGCTCGTTATTAAACGACAGAAATGATTACCGACACCAAAAGCAACAAGTTTGGAAATAAGAGCCTCGTGCCAGACTCTATCAAAGGCCTTTAAGATATCTAGAGTAGCAATTTTACTTTCACCAAAGCGGTTAAGAGATACACTCCACCTATCAGAGAGCAGTGCCAACAAGTCACCAGCGGAGGGGCCATGGAAAGCTACACTGGCGTTGGCTTAGCAACTATTGGTCTCTAAATACCTCATAAGGTGATGATTTATCATACTCCTTATAACTTTGGAGAGTGTTCAGGTTCTATTAGGTAGCCATTTTCAGGATTAGTAGCCTCACCCTTTTTAGAGATAAGCGTTGCATTAGCAACCTTCCTATTAGATGAAAACACACCGGCCACACTGAAAAGAAAAGCTAATGAACGCTCAAGTGTCGAACAACCAGCGCTGATTACAATTACTCGTAATTGTAATTGAACAAATCTCAATTACAAATTACATGTAATTGTAATTGTAATTGTAATTTTATTGGCCGGAACAACTCTGTTTCAAAGTTTAAACCAAACAAGGAATTTAATACGTTTCTATTCCCGGTTGTTCTAGCATTATTTCTCCTTTATATTCTTTAAAAAGGAAAAAAACATATATTTTTAAAGCTCTTTTAATAACATTTTTATTTTCATTTCATTGTAATGTTTCAGTGTTTTTGTGTATTGTAAGAGAGTTCTTGTAGGAAGTAATTGGCTCAATAATGTATATGATTTTTAATAACATAGACTTGTTGAGAGTCTTGACATAAATGCATGATGCAAACATAAGAATTAGTAGCTGTACGAGTATATGGAGTAAACACGTGTGTTTTATTTTTGTTTTTTTTTTTTTTATTGTTAAAACAATAGAAAGGCTTTGTTTTATTTTTATTCATTCATATAGAATATACTGACGTTGCTCATATTGTTTAAGGAAATGGGTCAATTACTTAAGCAGTCATTACGACAGAATTTTGAATGAGTTTTGGCACACAATCACACTCCACTGCTTTAAGATAAAATGTTTGTTTTAAGAATGATTACGAGCATATGTCACATAACAAAATTTAACTTTTCATTTCACCCTTTTTTAAATACATAAAAATATGCAGAATAACCATATGAAGAAATTAAATCTTTAAAACATTTAATTGTAATGCAAAAGGTACTTTTTTAAATTATATAACGTAGCAACTGCACTGCATACTTTTACTGAGAATATTGGCACCATCTTCAATCATTTAATTATGGTTACCGAACATCTCATTAGACACCAAATCAAATTTATTTTTGCAATATAAACATTTTACGTGAAGGTTTAAATTGCAATTAAATCCACTGCTATTTTATTTAGATTTTAACTTTTTTGCTTTAAATTTAATTGGATTTTTGTCAGCTAGTGATGTTTTAATTTAAACAAAAAGTATGTGCCAGTGTGGAGTAAGTTATTTGTAACCTTAAAAAACAACAATTTGATAGCTGAGTGTTTAGGGTGAGTAAAAATGGAGCGTTATACGATGCAACAAAGTGTTTTCAATATTGAAGATTTTACGGACGCAGTTCAAATATTTTATAAAAAAATATGGTCTAGATAATTGGCCTTTACAACCCTATGCCAGGATTACGGTCTAGCTTCTCGCAACCTCAATGTTGTGTGTGTTAATTTATATCCGTTAGTACCGGGATCTACAGTTTAATGTCCTCTTCGAACGACTGACTTGAGAAGGTGGTTCATGACAATCACTTACTCTCAGAGCTTTTGCCAGAAATCTGTTAACAGGTAGTCGCCGAAAGAAAAATTTTTATTATTTATTTGCTTCAAGATGCCAAAGCCATTAGACAACGGCGACTACTGTGGAAAGATTAATTGAAAAATCGAGAGAGATGTGATATCCTAAAGACACTAAATACAGTAGTCGTTGAGAAATAAGCTGCTCCAATGTGAGTATGGAAACAGTGCGCTATAGTATTGATGAAAATTTAAGATCATCAAAATGGCATCGGGGATAAGAATTGCAAATTACAAGAAGCTCTCTACAGCTTAGAATCACAAAAGAGTACTACACCAACTCAAGCATAATGACCTTTAACCCTAGGAGGTAAATGGCATAACCACAACCCTTATTCTATAACTCTGCTAAGCTAAAACTCTATCGCTAAAAATTTATAAACTTTTTTTTGGACTTTTTGGCTACGATTATGACTCTTAAATGCTTTTTGTAATTTAAAAACTTCGTTCCTATTACCTCTAAACTTTTTAAGTTTATATATTCTAACGCCCGGCCTGTTTCAAAAACCCAAAATTTTAACATTTTAGCTTAAGAGAATTACAGAGTAAGGCCCCAGGTCTGTGCAGACCTACTTAGGATTTAAATGCATTTTATGGTAGAAAAACTACAAAATGAACATTAAAAATGCATTTGTATACATCTTAGTTATCTATTAACAGTATTTTATTAATAATATATATACAAAGGAATTTTATACACAGCATTTAACGCAGAAGTACTTGGCATGTGAGAGTTGTTGACATACCGGATTTTTGCAATGCATGCAATGAAAATGTGTTTTTCGACTTGATGGCGTTTCTTACGGGTCACTGTAATGTAAAAGCGCATTTACAGAGAATGGCCGATTACAAATATAGATTTTGTAGTTTCTGGTTACAGGCATCAAGAACAGCAAACGCATATTGTGTGAATATGGACATATATTGGTGGCGTTTATTAGAAAGACAGTAGGTCTGCTGAGCAAACAGTAGACTCTAAAGGACACAAAAGATCTTATTGGTCGCAGCTTCTTACAATTGTGGTCGGTGTAAATTGAAAAATAATATTATATATTATATATATTATATATATTATGCAATCCAAAACAATGCACTACATGAGTAGGGGTTTACCGCTAGATATTGGTCTCCAAAAAAATTAACGATGAATTAATTAAAAACACTGCGACTTTTATTATTTGTGAAATATAGAAAAGAATTTTGTATTTTTCGTTAAAACTTCGAACAATTTTTATAAAATACAAACACATTTATTTTATTTTTTTTGTGGCATAAATACTCAATAGAAAATTATCTTAAAAACTGGAATGCGTTATCTTTGTCAGCATCATACTTACGCTTACTATAGTTTGAATCATTCTCTCTCAGAAATATATACAATTTCTGTTCTTATCACCTTACGGACTTTTATGCAAATACTTTTTGCTACAGCAATAAAAACAATTTTGTATTATATTTTCTGACATTTTTCTAAATTAACTTTTATTTTTTATTTAAAAGTAAATGGAAGACCAGTTAGAAATGACAAAAATCAAACCAACATTGGAGAATACTAGCCACATTAAAAAAAGCTGTGCAAGTATTATATTTTTTATGAAATATTCGTAGTTTTACTTTTAACTTTATACTGAAAAAGAATGTTTTAAAATTTTCTATTTTATTTTATTCGTTTTTTTTTTTTTTCAATTTTCCTTTATTTTACACAAAGTTGCTTATCATGCTCTTAAAGGATTTGTGGCTATTAAGTTGTTAAAGGCAACATGACAGTTTTCTTTTTACGCTTTTTAAACCTTTCCACGTAGCAGAGCTATAACTTTATGAAGTGCAGTTTTCTAAACTCAAAAATATATTTTTGTCAAATACTAAAAAAAGTGTATTGGGATGAATTTTTTAAATCACAGTTTAAAAAATTAAGGAATTTATTTAAAACTAAAAGATTTGTATTTAGAAATAGACCTTGAGCTTAAATAATTCTTTACATTCTTTAAACAAAAATTTAATGGTGTAAAGATTTTGTTTTATTCTTGAGAGTAATTAAAATTAATTTTTTGTCACCATACATTTTTTTTTTGGATTAACCCTTTTGGCTTTATTATAATTAACTTTTGTAAATTATTATTTTGATATTATAATATACTCGCGTCATCATCAATAATTTTACATAGTTTTACCAAATTCGGATAAAACTAAATCATAGTTGATTAAATACGAGTATGGTCTAACAAATGTAGTCGCCGTGGTCTAGTGGTTAGTGTGTTGGCTTACTAAGACATGGGTCCTGGGTTCGACTCCAGGACCTGACATCTTCAAAAAAAGAAATATGATAAAAATATTTCTTTCGGCGACTACCTCTCAGCAGTCTTCTGGCAAAAAGCTCTGAGAGTAATTAATTGCCATGAACAAGCTTCTCAAGTCTGTCGTTCGGAGTCGACATTAAACTGTAGGTCCCGGTACTCATGGATAAAAATTTACACACACAACATGAGTGCTGCGAGAAGCTAGGCCGTAATCCTGACACAGGGTTGTAAAGGCCAGTTATGTATGTATGTGTATGGTCTAACAAATATTTTAAATAAATTTGACACAAATTTTGTTTTTTGTTTCTCTAAACAGCAGTTATTTATTGATATACAGGTGTTTTATCCTTTTGTAGCTTTAAAGCTTAATTTTCAAGTAAATAAATTTCGAAAGAGTAGGAACTCTGATGATAAATTGAGTAATTCGGCTGATATGCAACTCCTTCATGGATGCCATTTTATAAACTTGTATCATTGCAAAAATAATCTAAAATTCATTTGATGATATTACGTTCTACATACATACATAATTGGCCATTATAATCCTGTGTCAGCATTACAACCTGGCTTCTCGCAGCACCCAAAATGTGTGTGTTAATTTTTATCTTTGAGTACCGGGACTTACAGTTTAAAGTCGACTCTTAACAACAGACTTGAGAAACTTGTTCATGGCAATCAGTCACTCTCAGAGAGGTAGTCACCGAAAGAAATATTTTTCTTTTTCATATTTCTATGTTTCAAGATATCAGAGCTGGGGTTTTAACAGTGCGCTCATGCCTTAGTAAAGGCACCCTTACACGACATGTTCTTTACATGTGTTTTTTAGTTTTATGTCAACTTTTACATGTGTGAACAGCTACATGTCGTGTGTGACTTCTAAGACATTGTTTGTGTAAAAAAACACAAGAAAAGTCTTTTGCCAAATTTTCAATTAGAGCATCTTCTAATTTCTTATGTGCACACAGATGACATCAAATGCCTATGTCGTACATAAACATTCGTCGGCGCTGAATTATTATTACATTTTATAGATTTTTTAAATTCATTTTTGTTATTTAGTTCTGTCTTTACAGTAACAATAAGGCAAGTAATATCTGTGGCAATATCCAAGAATAGCTTAAGTCGATATAAGCTTAAATTTAAATCATAAGTCTATTATCAATAGGTAAAATTACAAATTTTTTCCAAGAACTAATTATAGTAAAATTTACATAAATTTGGGGACATTTCAAAATTTCATGTTTTGACTTAAGCTGTTTTTGCATACCAACACAGATATAATAATTTTAAACACAAGTTTAGCAATCTCACCTTTAATAGTGATTTCAATAAGAAAAACCTTTAGAAATGATTGTGTCGTCGATATGTACATTAATGACGCAATCAATCAAACTCGCGGCGGCTTTAAGCCGTTTTGCCAATTGATGACATTGGTATTGATATATCGCTTGTGAGTAAAAATGATAAACCTCATGTACATAAGTTGACTAATTTTGACAGACACAATGAAAAACATGTAAAACTCAAATTTAAGAAAACACACGTAAAAATCATGTCGTGTAAAGGTGCCTTAAGCCAGCATACTCATCACTGGAAGACAGCGACTACTTACGTTCTAATCTAATTAATTATCAAAAGTGATCAATAATCCTACTGAAATACGAGGTCGGATTTCCACATCATTAACCAAAAGTAATTAAAAATATTTATTTATTTAATACTCAAAGTAGCACGTATGATTATGTCCCATATATGTATATAGGGTAGCAGGGTAGTTTAACGGACGGACTAATACTAATAGTAATACTTAAATACCTTATTATACAGCGCTTACAGATAGAAAGAAAAGTTGAAGACGGACAATAGGAAATTTGGCAGTTGTTTGATAGCTCTTAAAGACGAATGTTGTAAAAATATAAAAGTTAAAAGTAGAAAGTTTTAAAGTTGAAAGTTTGCTAGTTTAATAAAAGTTGATGAAAGTCGGACTGATAAACCATAAAACTAAATTAGTCCAGAATCTTTTTTTTTTTATTAAATATCAAATATATTTTCTTTTAAAAATTAAATAACATTTAATTACTTATATGTTAAATAAAATAACACATTGAATTTATTTTTATTAAACCGATTTAATGCGTTTAATTTAAACTTTCCTACATTTATGTTATTATTTCCGTACCCTGTTGTATGAACCTCCTCCTCAAAATATATATCGAATTTTTAAGAGTTATGACATTAGTTTAGTCATTTGTCTTGACTTTGTGTATATTTTTTTTAAAAACGTCAAAGTAGAAAAATTCATACCATCAAAAAACGCAATTATAGAATACATACGAACGAAAAAGTACACAAGAAAACACTTCACAAGCCGGAATATGCTGAGCTTGAAGCAACTAAATACAAATGTTTCTTAAACCGACAACAGAGTAATTGTGCAGTAACTGGTCCAAATTATAAATCCAAAACTAAGCACGTAAGTATTTGTCATAATGTCAGCGATAGGTGACTAGCAAATTTTAAAAGGAGACACGGTATTCGTCTTCTTAAAATTTTTAGAGAAATTCTTCTAGCAAAACGATTGGTATAATATCCCTCATTTAACATTTTTTTTAGCAAAAATTAAAGATCAATCTGGTTTATTATTTCTTTTTTTTAACCGATAAATATTTTTTTCTACAAACGAAAACACCGACCCGGCCAAAAAAATTTTAAAAGAAAGAATAATATTTTTATTATGTGCTAACTGAAATGTTTCACGCAAGATAAAGCCGTAGGGAATTTAAGGTATTTAAAAAATCTTAGACTATATACTTCGAAGAAGTCGTGTATGAATTCACGTTGTACAAATTAATAATAATATTGGGAAGTAGAAGATAACAGCAAAAAAAACCTACTTAGCGAAGGCACTCACCGCAGTCAACATGCAACGATGGGGCAATTGCTGTTAATCATTCAAGGGTGAAGGTGTAACACTGGCCTTTGAATGATCAAATCACAGCAATTTGTCTCATTCCTAAGGCGCTTAATTATAAAAGAATACAAAATATATGTTCTGTTGTCATAATGTACTGTTCTTTTCACAAAAATTCCAATACAATGCACAGCATTTATCTGGTATTGGTCTCAATAAAAAAAAATTTATAAATTTATTCTTTGTAGCGATAAAAAAAATTAAAAAAATTTTTAAGTTTATTATTATTGTTTTTTTTTTGTCTTCATTTAATTGCCTAAAATTCTTAGAAAAGTTAACAGTTCGAAAAAGTTGATTGCCCTTCGAATGGTTTGGTTAACATTTTCGAGATTGTACTGTATGTGTTAAAATTAAAAAAAAAATTAAATAAAATTTTAAACAAATTCATATACTCTTATGTAACTCCCATACTCAGTAGCGTATTAAAATGTATGCTTTGTTAACAAATCCTTTTACCTGCTCCTCAAAAAACTATCTACTTGTCTTGGTATCGAGTATATCTGAAGCTTATTTGTTGTTAAAATTTTAGCATCAGCAGAAATCTACTTAAAACCCTTGAGATACAAAATATTTCCATTTATTTTTATTAAAGTTAGGGTAAAAACAAAAACCAATAATTTTTATACACTTTTTCCTTTTGTTTTTAGTTGAAAACTTAAATTGCTAAAAACCAAAATTAAGATCTTCTTTTTTTTAAATTCCCTTAAGCACCTTTAAAATTCAGAAAAGTTTTTCATGTACAAAAAACTTTATGATTTAAGTCTTCACACAAAAAAACACAAAAAACAAAAAAATTACAGAAAAATTTCTCCCTTTTTGCAAAAGCACATAACTAACTGTCTAGCAGTCCCTGCCCTATTTTGGTGTGGAAATGAAAGTGTTTAAGTTTTCTTAACACAAAGATTTTGCGTTTGACTTGTTTAGTTTCTTAAGTGAAACTTTTTTTTTTTGTTTGTTTTCCTTTCATTACGTTTGAGAATTAAAGGAACAAGAAAAGAGGAGTTTTAAAATTATTTTTTAAGTTTTAATAAAATACGTGGGTTTTATGCAAATATGTGAATGTTTGTAAATGAAATACATATACAATTAAAAAGTAGTTTCGCACAGAAATATTTAAATAAGAAAGAAAAACCAATCTGTAGAATAATTTTCTTTTAAAACGAGACTGTCCTGGAATAGCTTCAAAACAGTTTAGCAAAAATTATAATAAGAAATTAATTCATAAACCCAGCAAGATAATATCGAAGTGGTTTAAAAAATATGAAATTTTTATGACTTTGAAAGTATTACCTGAATTAAATTAATTTTTAATGCATCTGTTACAAAAGTTAACATGGAAACTTAGCCTTCAAATCAGTTGATTTGCAAAATTACTTTCGCTTACCCGCGAAATAATATCTGAGAATCACGCATTGTGCATTGGTTTTATTCATTTATTTCAAATGACGACCAATGACAAACTTATGTCAAAAGCATACACGTTTCATTTAAATTGATATTTTTCATTAGCTGTAATATAATATTTTGCTGAACCATTTGAATCTGCCATCCATCACCTTTACAACAATACTAGTATGCTACAATAACGTTACATCAACAAGAAAAATTGGCTAAAACTTCAGTAAATTTAAAAAAAGGGCTTTATGCTCATTTTTCTAACAATTTTCAATTTTTTTTTTCTTTTGTTACATTTTTAGTTGCATGTTTTTAAACAATTACACTCATTGTTTAATTTAAATTACGGTCATTAAGATGGTGTTCTTTTTTTAAATAACGACTCAATTTAAATTAAACACGAAGTATAAGTGTTATTTGTTTGACTTTCCCTCTAAAGTTGATTGAATTGTAACGATAAGAAACATAATTTAAAAAAATATATTTAAATTACTTCATTGATAGATAGATTAAACGTATTAGCGCTCAACTCAAATGTTAGCCGATTTTGGTGTGACAAACAACATTCTGTGAGGCAAGGTTTTTCAAGAAGACTATTCATTGCATTTCCTCACAATGAAAGTCGGCTAACCATTCACAACGCTATAGATATGCTGATGGGATGCTAGAACAATAGGCTCACAGTACTTAATTCAGAAAACAAAAAAGTTTCGTTAGCGAAGCAACGCAGTAAATAAGGTTAGGTTAAGGCAGTAAGCCATATTCTTGCATATGGAGCTCAGAAAACTCAAAAAGGATTGTGAAAGTATCTTTGCATCCTGTTTGGTGCACATTATTGTTTGGATTTTCCTCTGGGACGTATTTGTATGATGCTGAAAAAACCATTCCTGGCTATATGGAGCACTATTACATATAAAGAATATTAATTGGACTATAAGTGATTTCAGCAAAATGCTACCACTAGCCATACGACGAGACCAATTTTATTATGTGACATTAATTGACAACTAAGATTACTCTACTTGGCACCTTTAGAATTTAGGGTTACATTGTGAGTTCACTAACAACGACTATTCGTCTTGCTTCTATGTGAGATAATCATCTTGTTATGTTGTAAAGGCTTAAACTGCAATTACTCAACTGGCCAACCTGGGGAAGACCAACATCTCTCTGGAATAGCTCTGAGAATTATTCCAGGCGCTGAATTTAGGACAACAACAACAATTTATTTAAATTTTAATTTAAACTTAACTTATAACACTGGCAATTGAATAATTAATCAACAGCAACCAATTTCCTTATAGTTCTCATTTTTAAAGTAATACCTTTGTGTAAAACTGACTGATATCAGATACCTTATTTAGTCAAAAGCCCACACATTACTTCCCTCTTTCCCTCATATTTGCCTAAACGAACACAATGTACTCCATGAGTAGGGGTCTTCCCTTCAGTGCTGGCTTCAATAAAAAAAAAGTAAATTATCGCTGAGATACCGTTTGTAGTGTGCGAAATTTAATAGAAATTTTCTTCAAAAAGATCGACTGCTGTAACCAATTTAGGAGCATTCATTTAAATTAAATTTAATTTTCCACATAATAATAAATCATAACTTTATGGATATTTTTGTATAATAATATGCTTATGGCTGGAGTTGTGAATAAAGGTATAAAAACCATAATATAATTTTAATTAATATATAGATCCGGTTAAATTAAAATTGGCAAGCGCTTCTAGTCTAAACATACTTGGATTCTACAAGATTTTCTTGTTAATCCATTATACCAATTCCATATGTCTACGACTAAAGGCTGTTTTCGTTCCATTTTGAAAAGTTCATTAAATTATTTATTTCATCCAAGTCAGTTCTAACCAAACAGGTTTTTTGTATAAATTCTGAATGCCAAGAAATCTGTCCTCTCAGTTTCATGAATGCAGAAACATGGAATGGATTGGTCAAAAGATAAAAAATATATATTTAACGACTACCGATGATTTTAATCCATCTACAAAAATTACTACATATTTATTAAGCTTAAGATCTTTACAATAACACAAAAATGGTACAGTAAAATAAAGGAGAAAAAAAATCAAATAAATTCTGCGCACGTTTTTGGTTTACGAATAAATCCTATTTCCTCCATCACAATCACTTTTGTAAAGGAATTCAGAAAGTCAAACAATGCCGTGAAATGTATTGACAAAATATTAGCGAAACAAGAAGAAAAAGAAAACATGAAAGTGGCACAAACATCACTACATTGTGTACAGTAATGGGATGTAAATTCGATTTTAAATGTATCAACAACAACTACAGCATTGACAATAACGTGAACAATTGTAATGGTAGCCCCAGCAATTACAATTATGTGCATGCAGTTAGAATTTTATGATTTCATTTTTGCTCTTTCTTAGTCGGAAATTTTTGTTTAACTAAATTTGTAAATTAATTTATACCACAATTAGAACAAAATTATTTTGTTAACAATGTTATAAATAAATTTATAATTAGGATAATAATCAGCCGGTCTACATTTTGAAGCTCTTGAGAGGCACATGACTAAAGCATGTAACCAAAAATCTACAGATATTTGTTGTGCAATCATTGCCCTATGGCGACTACACTGTAGGCTATACAAATACTAAAAATATCAACTGGGTGGTGACATGCTCAAACAAAGTAAATATTTGATAATTGAGACTAGTGGATATCGGCATACGATGTACATGTTAATACTTTTATATCTTTATAACGAAAATTGTGAAAGTTTCCAAATTTGTTAGAAACAAGTTTGTTATTCATATACAATCATACAATAATTAATCAAAAAGTGTGCAATATTGGACTTCTGGAAAAGTTTCTGTCCATACTTATTTATATACGAGTATTTACTTAAATACGGGTAGCGAAGCATGTCAAGTTTAAACTATTTTGTAGATAATGAAGCAGCCTAAAGATGTCTTTAAATATTTTTATTATTCTTTCTCTCAAATTATAATTGCAACACATTTGATGTTGTACATTCTTGACAAATAAACCGGTGGTGGTTTCAACAGCAACTTGTTGATTAAGATGCATACTCTGTTGCAACCAGTGTTACCGTTTTGGTTATTTTTAACCAAAATTGGTTACTTTTTTCGTCAATGTGTACATGTGGACTTTTTTCTTATTTTGGTTACTTTTTGTCTCAAAGAAATTAATAAAATATTTCGAGAAATAATATTAATAAATATAAATACTATTCAACAAAAATATATATTTCTTTTATTTTATTTTTATTAGGAGTTATGGTTATATAAAATAAGAGACAATTATAAAAGTAGAAAATAAAGAAGATGTAAAACTGTGATCATTTACTAATTAAAGACTCAATATACGAGTAGATACATATGTTAATATGTACACTTTTGCGATAGTTTTCTGACTAGATTTGTATCGGTATAGTGGAATAATGTAAGTAAAACTACATACATACATAACTGGCCTTTACAACCCTGTGTCAGGATTGCGGCCTAGCTTCTCGCAGCACTCATGTTGTGTGTGTAAATTTTTATCCATGAGTAACGGGACCTACAGTTTAAAATAGACTCCGAACGACAGACTTGAGAAGCTTGTTCATAGCAATTAATTACTCTCAAAGCTTTTGCCAGAAGACTGCTGAGAGGTATTTTTTTCATATTTATTTTTTTTAAGATGTCGGAGCTGGGTGTTGAACCCAGGGCTCATGTCTTAGTAAGCTAACACATTAACCACTAGACCACCGCGACCACACAGTAGAATCTCACAAATTCGAACAATTCAGAATTTAGAACCTGTCATTTCAATGTATTGGACACTCTAAAATTATGACTAAAGCTTTTGATTTCTCGATTTCTCTCGCATTAAATTAAACATACAACTGGGAATCACCGAGTTATTAATGGTGTGTACAAATCGGTCTTAGCGTGTGAAATTTGATATATTTGTACAAATTTGGGCGTGGTGAAAACTGAAGTTCAAAATGAAATATTCATGGTTGATACATAGTGATTTTATGTTTAAAGCCAATTCAATACCTATTTATTAGAAACCTGTTTGAAAGTTTTTCTATTAAATTATTATGTTTAATTAATTAAATAATAATGAATAAGAATTGTTTTGTGTTAAAGAAAAGCTTACACAACTAGTTTTTATTTAACATTTTCTTAAAAAAAATTTTCCAGAAATTCCAATTGCTCGGTGCGCAAGACTTAAGTTTTAAAAAAAAACAATATTTTCCTCTTTTAGAAAATTTTAATTGATTTCAATAAATTAAAAAATACGTCAATATCCTTCAACTGACTTCTTAAGACTAAACTATAACATAAAAATAAATAATATTCAATGTAATACATAATCCTATGTAGTAACACTCGAATGATTTTACGGTGAAACAGGTTTTTACAAAAAGGGAATATTTGATAATTTTAAAATTAAAGAAAAATGAAAATTAAAAATAAATTACAAGAGATTACAAAATAATAATAGAAAGTAAAGTAATCTGGGAAAATAGGGCTAATCAAAGAATATATAACTCAAGGTGGTTATATTTTGTGAGATTCTACTGTATTCTGATTAAAATGGCCACTTGCCAAAAATTTTCAAATGCGATTAAAAACAAAATAGTATCTAGTTTATAAGTAGTTATATAGCACATTTTACAGATACAGTACAGTACATACAATATAAAATGTTGTTACCAATACATTTATCAACATTTCTCAAGCAGATTATTTCCTCGAGGAACGTTGTCATCCATTAATAGCTCTTAAAATATATTTTGCAAGGGCTTGTTAATGATAGACTGAACTTCAGCACAATTCTGAAAAACATTGGAACAATCACTATAAAAATATTCTCCTACGATAAATATTTCAATTTAAACTCAAAAATGTATAGCGCGTAACTTTATTTTTTATACATAATTTTTTTTCATATTCTAGCAAAACTAATTGATTGGTAAAGTTTAATGCAGACGTTAAACTGAAAATAAGCAAGCAATTTGGATTAATGATTTTAATATTTTTGGTTATTTTTTTATCAATTTGGTTACTTTTTTGTTGAAATTTTGTTACAAAATATTGAAGGCTCTGACAACACTGCTTGCAACATAGGAAATGTTATAGTAGAGTTGAGTATTTCGCTTTTACACGAGCTTACATTTTAGAGGTTAAATATATTTGGCTTTAAAAAATAGTAAAAACTTAAGAAGAGTTAGTAAATTTTTGAAAGAGTATAGTATTCAAAAACATAAAAAGTTGAACCACTTAATTGATTATGCAATTATATTTTAACCCGAATTACAAAAATTTTTAAGAAGCACTATATCGGTCTTAGAGAGAGCTAATTTAAACCCGTGGTATAATACCGATTCGATTTCAATTTTACTCGTATTCTGTTTACAGTACATACCCATATATTGTATACACATATTATAACATAAGGTAAGTAAGTAAGTAAGTATACATTTGCAGCCTTATGCTATAAACACAACAAAGGCTATCGAACACCGAACACACGACTACAAAAATCGCTGGCTACGAAAGTAGCCAAGTAGCCAGCTACTTAATTATAATAACGACTACAGCTACAAATAAACATCTGTTTTGACACGTTAAACATAACCTAAACAAAATATAACAAACTTATTTTTTGTAAGTGAAATTGTGAGGAAACAAAAAACAACAAGTGTCTGAAGAAAACTTATAAAAATTTAAGAAAGCTAAAAAGGTTATTAAATAATAAATTAAAATTAAAAGAAAAACTGATGTAAATAAATGAAATAAATAAATGAAAACTAAACAAAAAATGTAAATAAATGATTTTTTTTTTCAGTGGTGCAACTTAAATTTTTCGCATTTTTTATGTATATATTTCATGTATTGCGTTTTTTAAACACCTTTTTCATGCATCGTATTGTATTGGCAGCACTAAACTGTTTATTGTCGCCAAGAAAAATAGAAATTAGCCTAAGTTGGCTACGGGCTACAAAAGTAGTCGTGTGGTCGGTAGTCGTGTTGCCACTAAAATAATTATTCTCATATGCACACATGTATTCTATTTTTGACAGCTTGTAGTCGATGGTCGATAGCCTTTGTTGTGTTTATAGCATTATGTATAATAATAAATTAGCAGGTCGTTGTACACAGTGGCTAAGTTTGTCATTCCAATACGTGCAAATCCCTACTCAAAGGTACAAGGTATTTACATTTTTGGATTATCTGACTAGTTATCAAATAGAGGGTATGGAAAGTTTTAATAATATCTATATATAGCGGGTGATAAACTTGCCAGTTTTTTGTCCCATATACTAACGAGTTGCTAATTTTTCATTATACATACGGCCGTTGTTGTCTAATGAGTTATTTATCAATATGTGAAATTACAACTTTCTTGCAATATTAATTATCGAATAATTTAGACAAATTTTGGAATATTTTAAAATTTCTTTATATGCATAAATTATTTATTTATTTATGTACTCATGCCCTTCTCAACTTTAATGCATTTTAAAACCGAAAAGTTAACAGCACTGTAAATATGTTCGACAGGGAAGGAGAAAACTGTAAACTTTTGCGTTTTTATTTAACAGATTTTAGAAAAAACCACCACATACATAAGTTTGAAATCGAATCAACATGTATTGCCTGGAGGAGTTTAAAACATACGTAGGCGGCTTGATGTTGTAACTTATTTGACTGTAAAAAATTTCATTACAAAATGTTTTTCATTTTTATCCTCCAATACAAACAAAAATACATATGCATATGTATTTGTAAATTTATAGTTCTTTACACTCAAATTATCTGTTGTTGAAATTTTGTTACTCCTTATTCCATTACGGTTTAATTATAGCACGTCTAACAGCCAAGTTTAAGGCGATTAGTTAACTGTAAACACTGTAGTTTGTAAGATTTTATTTAAACCTACAAAAAAATTTATTTTAATTCCATTTTTTTCAGCTTAATAATGATTTATTGTTAAATACACAGATATTCGGGTATATAATTGAACGAGAAGAAATATAAGAGAGAAATTTAAACACACATACACACACTTTAAAGAAGTTTAAAAAGCGAAATACCTCACTAGTTTTAAAAATATTAAACAAGTCCTTCACACACTTTTCACAGACAACTAATTTGTTTTTTTTTTTAGTTTCTCCTTCTCAGTTAAATGAGCCTTTTCTAATTCCCAAATTACATTCATAACATACAACAATTTTACTGTTATTTGGTTCTACATTTAACGTTAAATTAACGAAGCAATCAAGCAGTAAACCGAATAAACAAGTGCTTGTGCTGCAATTCGAATAAATAGTGTCATGGTTCAATAATTTTTAAATTAAACATACTCGTACGAGTACTTACCACATATTGCACATTTCCATGGTACCCATTTCGATTAATTCTTGACACAATAATGGGCTGCATTTACGAGAAGCAAATGTTAAGAGCATCTGTCTTTGTAGCATAAATTGAGTTTAGGACATGCCATGCTGGACCTGTAATTTTTTTTATAAAATATTGTAGTTTACATCGGGTTGGGCAAAATAAATTTGCGAAACGTAATAGAAGAAACAAATTATATTGTTTTTGAAATTCTTCTTTTAAAAGTGTTTTGTTTTTCTTATTTTTCTTAAAAATTTTTTTACAGCGAACTTTTTTTGTATTTTGTTTTTTATAATTATGAGATAATCAATCACCATGTCGTGGTGTAGTGGCTTACTTTTCAAGGCTTCAACTCGCTACCCTGGGGAAGAGCAATAGCTCTCTGGCAGGCACTCCCTTGCCTGAAGGCCAGTTGAAGGGCAGTAATTAAGAATTATCATAGGGGTTGTTGGATCAAGGACAACAGCATCATATTCAATATCATTATCATCTTTTATTTCTTCCCTAATTTAAGCTTTACTGTGCGGGCTTCTTGGGATTGATTGTTATTTAGTGGTGCAGGTCCCAACAATTGCCGATTTCCTTGCGGTTCGCATTTTTAAAGTGGGACTTTTTTCTGAGTATTACTAATAAGTTTAAATCAAGGGTCCACACAATCTTTCCCCCTACCCCTCATATTTTCTTAGACCAGCACAATGTACTGCATGAGCTTGGATCATCCTTTGAGAGCGGGTCTGAATCAAAAAAAAAAAAAAAATAAAGAGTGTCAGCATTTGTCGTATGCATGTCGTATTGTCGGCATGCTTGCCTGCTTCTGTATTTATATAATGTAATGACTGTGAAGTCATTCAGATCATTCTCTAGGTATATAAATATCAATATTTTCTTGGTATGGGAAGACTCATACTTACTTATACAATTCCACCCACTTTTTGAGTGGTGATTTATATTGATAACCTCGAATGTATCGACTAATGTAACTAATTTTGTACTTCATGTCAATGTCCAAGCAATATAATGAAAGAAAAAGTACTCCGATATCCTAGCTTTTTAAAACCGAAAACTGAATAAACCTGCACAACCAATAACCAATTTAAATCTATTCATTTAATTTTAAAGAAGACTTTTTATAAAAAAAATATAAAGATGTTGATGTTTATCATGAATATTTACAACACCTGAAGAACTTTAATGGGTTCACAGTAGCTGCAGTGGAAAACAAAATCAGTTCTGCCGCAGTAACATATTTGCAAGCAGTAAAAGTCTGACAATATTTTATTTACCAACTTATCTGCATACTGTTATACATTTTATTATGATCTCAAGGCTAATTTAATAAAAACAATAATTACGTATACACTATGGAAACTGAGAACTCAGTTTTTATATTACCAAACATTTACGGGGCAAAAAAAAAGCATGTTTTATAAGATAGTTTGCTGTCTATTGATATCAATTGAAAAGGATGAAGTATAACAGGGTGTAGTCTAACATGTATATTAGAGTGGGTCAATTTGTTCGGGACCGAAAAACATAACAAAGCGTATAGAAAGGTCGTAATCTATGAGAAATTCTAAGAACTTTTCCCAAAGAAACCATGGTTCTAAAATCAAAATCGAGCTTCCGGTTTTTTAAGAGAAAATTTGGTGCTCAGATCATCCGAAATTAACGCTATTTTTTTGGAAATATTCATTGCAATTGGTGAATGGTTGACCTGTAACGCTAGAAGAGGGTTTATTTTAAAGGAAATTTTCTCAGCTTTTTATATCTCTCCTCATTTATAGAAAATTATTTACCTAAATAATGGATTTGGAGGTTTATGTCAAAATAATAATAGTCAAACTTTTAAAAACCTAAAACTATATATTTGACGCCCATTTGCCCAATTCTGACAAAGTTAAGCTTTAACAATTCTTTCTTTGTATGGGAGGTACCATGCTCATGTCGACTTCACCAACTTCTAATTGATGACTTGTGATAACTCGGAGGCTATTTGGACCCAATTACGCATTCGAAACTATATCCAACTACTGTTCCAAAAAAATTCTGCGAATGTATGTTCAGATAAAGTTTCATTCTATATTGTACTTAAAAGCTCGCAACCTGTTAAAACGTCCCCCTCCTCCAAGAAGCCCATCTCCAAAGAAACCGCTCCCTGACATTCTACTCTATCCCACCTAATCAATATCAACAAAAACAAATAATGAGGAGAAAAGTGCCACCTATTGGGAAGTAACAGATAACAGCTAAACGTACTTAGCGAAGGCACTCACCACACAGTCAACATTCTAAACGATGAGGCAATTGCTGTTGATCACTCAAGAGTGAAGGTGTAACACTGGACTTTGAATGATCAATTCACAGCAATTTGTCCCATTCCTAAGGCGTTTAAATAATAATATAAAAAATATATATATATACTGTCCTTTCTAAAAATACAATACACACCATCAGTAGGGGTTTACCCCCGAGTATGGGGCTTAATAAAAAAAAAAACAAAGTAAGCTCGAACTAATGGTTCTAAATCGCCAGACAACACAATTCCTTCTCCTTAAATTACAATATTTTCGTTGTAATTACCTATGCGTTGAGGCAATAAGAGGGCGCTTAATTAAATTCTTGAATCGTTTATATTAAATATTTGATTATTATTGAAATATTTGAAGTAATTTTGTGAAATATTCTGTAAAAAATTAATTCATAGAATGAATAAAGCAATAAATTTAAAGACTTATTTTTACTATTATAAAGATATTGGCAAATAAATATTTATATTGCTGGAATTCTTGAAGTTTTTATAGCCGATACACCGTTTAGCTGTACATAAATTTTATACAAGCCCACAAACACCCATTAATTTTATACATATAGTATATGTATGTATAAGAAGATAATTTTACATATATGTACATTTTGATCCAATTAACAGTCCTTTTTTTATTATTAAACTCTGATAAAAAATTTATTACGAAAATTTTCAACCACAACCGTTTATACGAAAATACTCAATTATCTCTGTGTTCTGTAGGTGATCATATGAAAGGAGTCTTGTGGCTGTAAGCACCACATAAAATATTACGATGAAAGGATGAAATATTTCTATGTTTTAAGATAAAGAACTGAATAAATAATGAAACCACCTACATAAATGGTATTTTGCCATTTACTCATGTTAATATAAATCTTAGTTTTTTTACATTATGTCTTCGTGATAAAAAATACTTTCTATCTTAACAAGTTTTATGTTAATTTATCATTGTTTGTCCTCCCCTTCACTATATCCTGCTAGAAGTGCATATAGTTTTATACAGTCTTTAAAAGTTTTTCTTGTTAAGAAAAGAATGTTTAAGTAGAGCAAGCACAGCATAAAAGGGTGAAAATTAAATGAAGGGTAACAGTTTTTAGAAAAGCTAAATCAACAATAGTACCTGTTTAAAGAAATTTTATTTTTCTATGATCCAGATAGTGGAAAGAAAACAAAAAATAAGCAAAAAGAAAAAAAGCTTTGTTTTGTTTTCTTCTCCACCTTTTTTCTCAATATCCTTTTTCTGCTACATTTTACTGTTCATGTTTCCAAAAGGGTTTTTGATTGTTAAGAAAATTAACGTCATTTTTTCTTTTTATGTCTGCACATGCCTTTAAAGTTGTCTAATTTAAATATCTTGTTTGTCAAAAAAATTTTATCAAAAACTTAAACAAAGGCAATCTTTTATAAGACCAGTAAAATTATTTGAATAAAATTAATATATAACTTTGCCGACATTTTTTATGTTTTGGAAAACGATGTCGAGTCTTTTATCAAAGACAAATAAAATTTAATTGCACCAATTGTTTTAAAGTTTTGCTAATTAAGAAAAATATGTTCCATTGTATTATTGGCATGTAAATTAGTTACCAATTGAAAAACTTTCATTTTAGTTTTTAATACTTGTTAACTGACGACATTATATTAAATAGATTACAGATTTGATGTTGCCCTTTTACTAGAAATGAGCTCTATCAATAAATTCATAATTCTTCTCTGATAAAAAAAATACTCAACTGCGATCAGTTTCAAATAAGCTCTATCAGTAAAATCCGATGCAAACGATGGCTATTTGGGTTCAATTCTTTCCCGTGCTGTATTTTATTGGCACTACATTGGCAAACTACTGAGACATTTATTTCTTTTTAATAAATTTTCACAATTTGGAAACGTTGTTCCAATGCTTAACGTTTCATAATGGCTTGCGAAATCTTACTAAACAAAAATGTCAGCACAGTTGTAGAAACCATAGTTATCGATATCGATAATTCTCATATACATATGTAGCTTAAGAGAGCTACCCCTTATTTAAGTTTTTGAAATGCCAAACTTCATTTACAGACAATTAAATGTTATTTAAAAGAACATTAATAAGAGCTCGAGTTTAGAAATATTTTCTCTTCAATTGAATGTGTAAATGTGGCATTTAACAACTATTTGTTTACAATGCTTGGCAGATCGTTGTCAAACGTTTAGAAGTAAGTTGGCAATAGTTTAGCTAGTGTATTACGAAAAACTCTATGCTCACTACCTTACAACTTTTTTTTGTGAATACTGTAAGAAAATTGCTATTTTCGACAACGACATTGTTGATTTAAATTGAATCACTTAATAAGAATTAAATTTTTGCTTTATATTTTTATTTGTGAATTTTTATTTTAAATTATGTATATTTCAAATATTTTTTATAATTTTATATATGCCACTGTGCAATAAAACAAACGACATTTAATTTTATTAAGTTTAACACAATTTTTTATTTTTTTTTTTTTTTGTTAATTTACATGCCATATCGATTTTTATGCCAATCTTGACTTGCCTTGTTTTACATTAATTTTATTATTATTGCTCTGACAAGCACACAAGTAAGTTTCAAGTGTCAATTAATTTGTTTCTTTCTTTTTTCCCAAGACCACAATTTCCATTTTCTCTTTAATACTTTGGGAGAATATGTACATATATAACTGGTACAGACATAATCATTTTACACATTACTTTCAATTTAATTTTAATTCTTTACAAATATTTTTAAAACAAAACATTGCAATTACAGGATGATTCTCAATGCATTGAATTTAAAGCAGTTTGTTAAATGCATCGACATGGCAGACTTAAATATACGAGTGATGGCAAATTTAAAACAAATTAAAATCTTATCCACATAAAGTTAAAAATATTAAAGGAAAAAAGAAAAAAATTAAAAATTAAGTTTTTTTTTTTTTTTTTTGTTGGTCAAACAAAAACTATTTAATTAGATTAAAATTTAATTCTATTAAAGCGTTTCTGACGACACAAATTAATTAAAAAATAATGAATATTACAGGGACTCGAACTCGGATTTTCAGACCATAACAGAATTATACGCTTTTTTTTTTTTTTTTTTTTTTTTTAAGACCAATACTCAGGGGTAAACCCCTACTCATGCAGTGTGCATTGTATTGGAATGTGAAGATGGTTGATAGAAGGTTTTTTTTTTTTTTTTTTTTTTTTTTTTTCATAGATTTTGTATTTTTTTTTTTTTTTTTTTTTTTTGCGCCTTTATTTGTTGATGAAACAAGTTGCTGGTAATTTGTCCACTCAAGAGCCAGTGTTATACCTTCACCCTCAAATGATCAAACAGCAATGGCCTCATCTGTCGGTGGATGTTTACATGTGAATGGTGAGCGTCTTCAGTAGATTAGATGTTATCTTCCCAGAAGGTGGCGCTGTACTCCTGATCATTGGTTTCTGGTGGAATAGATTAGAAATGTCAGGGGGCGGTTTCTTGCAGATGGTCTTGCTGGAGGGGGGGGGGAACCTCTTATTTTATTTAAATTTAATTTTTAATTTAAATTATAATTTTAGAAAACCGCAAATATTTATTTTTATAATTTTGTCCTTCGCTGGAATTGAACCTTGGTCGTGTGAGTTTCTGTGCAAGCGCTCTACCAGTATGCCACGACCCCCCCCTTGCTTTGGCGATGCCCTCAAACCACCACGGTGTATGTCGTCGATGCCAACTAATGTGAATAAAATTGAATAAGAAGGCAAAAAGAAAAACTTGTAATTTTGATTCATATAAATAAGATGACAATTACAAAAAATGCCATAAAAAAGTGTTACTTCATTAAGACAATATGGTTAATGATGGTTAAAATCACTGAATTAATGAGAAGAGACAATCATCTCGCACCTTATTCGCCAGACTTAGAGGTAAATTAAGAAAATTAATAAAGCGATCAAAAATTTGCGAACAGTAAGGAGATGGAGACTGTGGCTAATGACTATTTTAAGATCTTAGACAGTTCTTACTATAAATAGGGTATCGAGACAATTAAACATAGCTGTGTAAAGTGTATCAAGATAAA
This sequence comes from Metopia argyrocephala, assembly GCA_963576795.1. Taxonomy (NCBI): domain Eukaryota; kingdom Metazoa; phylum Arthropoda; class Insecta; order Diptera; family Sarcophagidae; genus Metopia; species Metopia argyrocephala. The sequence goes on from OY756208.1 coordinate 26,130,564, forward strand.
CAGAAGTTGTGTTGAGACATTAAGATTCCTTGTTTTTCCAACTTAGTTGTGTTTTATTATCTCGAATGATTTTAAGAAATATAGTAAAATTAGTTACACATTCAAAGATAACTGATCATTACAAACTCTTTTTTAGAGTTACGGCACAGCTCAGCACACATCACTAAAATTTTATGCGTCAATTATTATTCATGAGTACCAGGACCTACAGTTTAACGTTGACTCCGAACGATAGACTTGAAAATCTTATTAATGGCAATCAGTTACTCTCAAAACTTTTGACTGAAAAAGACAGAAGAGTTGGAAGCCAAAAGAAATATTTGTTCATACTTCTTTCTTTCAAAAGATCAGAGCAGGGATTGTAACGCGAAGCTCTCGTCTAGTGAGCTAACAAACTACATACTAGACTACGGCGACTTATTTGAATTAACAAAATTAGAAACTTTGTACTATAGGGAATTCTACCCGCAGTAAAAAGTCAGATTAAATATTTTGCAAATTTATCTGCCTAATTAATACATTTTTTTCTTTTCATGTATTGTCGTCAGTAATTGTTGTATAAACTGTAGAGAATATTCCGCAATTAACTTTTTACAATAAATATGAGAGAACAAAAGGACGAAGCTTCTAAAAATAAAAAAATCCCAGTTCTTTCTGCACCAGCGGCTGTTTGTAAATGTAACCATTTAGCTTTAGCAGTGGTGTTAAGAAAGACCCTCAGTACTCTAACAAAAGCTACTAAAGCAAGAAAACTAATTTCAAAAGCGACACCAACTAAGCTATTTGTTAATGAGGAATTTGCTCACAGAATTTACTAAAACCTAATTAAGTAGTATTTATGGACAAACATATCGGGTTATATTAAGTGCTATAAACATTTATGTAGAATTTTGCAGCTGAAAGTACAAAATCATCTGCTAATAGGTTGGCTATGTGTATGCTACTCGTGTATTGAAAAAAAATTTGTAAGTGTTGGCCTATAGGAAGTAAACAGAGTTAATAGAAAAACCTTTTGTAAACAACTCTTGACTTTTTTTTATTATAGCAAAACTTCAATTTTAATTGGCTTTTGTAAATGAACTGCTGCGGGACCCGTGAATATAAAAACAGTAATTGTTTGGTGCAAAGTTATACATAAAATATAAGAAAAAAGTGCCCTTTTAGCTATTACGTTTTCGTCTTCTGCTATTTTACTTTTTTTTTTTTTTTTTTGCTAACAGTACTTAGTTTCATATGCACAATTTTTTTTTAAGTTTTTGATTTTATTTTCCCGCAACCAAGTGGAAAATTAAATTCACTGCACACTCGTTTTACTAAAACGAAATACAAGAGTGCATATAAACAACAGAATTTTGTACACGCTCAGCCCGACTACTAAATAACCTACACAACAAACGAAATACAAAATCTAGTGAGATTTTAAGATATAGTTTTAGTGAGTAATGATATCAAACTAATGATGACTACAAACAAGCTCCTTGAAACGAAGGTATTGCTATTTACAAGTATTTTCATATCAAAAAAACTATTTAGAAATTATTTGAATGCGATTTTTTTCATGGTTTGTTAAAATGCAGTTACTTTTTCCACTACTATTCATATAAAACTAATTGAAATGAATTTTGTAATGAAATAAAAATTGTATTCCTTAAAAGCTTCATTAAATCCAAAATTAATGAATAATAAAAAAAATCATGGTAACTTTACACAAATATTTTACTGAAAACATGACCGTTATTTTTTAAAACATTTTATGCAAACATTTTTAAAAAGAATATATAATAGAACTACTTTTAATGAAGCGTTTATCTTTCTACTACACAAACAATTTTACGTAATATTTTTGGTTTATGAAAAACAGCTCCTTTGCGTTACATTTTTGCTAATTGGGCTCATTTAAAACGGGTCGAAGATGAATATTTTAATCTCAGAATTGTGGTGAAGCTCATTTCTTATTAAATAGGTACTTTAATAAGCAAAACTGAGTGTATGGAGCGAGGACAATCTTTAAAACGTTAACGAACTATATTTTTTTATCCGCAAGAAGCTGCAGTTACGTTAAATCTTGTTTCAAGCGCTGTTCAGACATGCTGACAAGTCAAAATTTGTACACTTCAACTAAACTATGTAACTCGTAGCCCCGCAGATTTATGACGGAAATAATATTCAGAAACATAACTGCCATGATATTATATATAAGTTTATAATAAGAAACAGAAAAGATATTTAATATTTGATTTTAATTAAATAATTTTACTTAAATTGTTTCATTGTTTTAATCAATGTTTTTTAACAGAGTAAGAATTTGCTCACTCTTTTGCTCATTGCGCATAGCGCACTCTTTTCTTGCGCATCGAAAAATTACGCATGCGCAAAGAGCGGAGTAGAAAAAAAAGAGTAATTGTTGGCTCTTTTGGATTTTGCTCTTTTTTTGTAAGCGCTGCTCTTTGAGCTATCCGCATTTTAAATTTTTGTTTGGCGCTTTGCTCTGCACATTGTGAAAAATGAGTAGCGCATTGCATATATGCTTTTTATATCTACAGTGTCATGTCAGCAACAAGTTTTTTTAATTTGCATAATTTGCTTCGTTCTAATGCTAATCTCATGGCCATGCTTTAGACGACCAAATATCTTACGAAAACCTTTTATCTCAAGTACTCCCAGAACCACTGTATCGGCACAAGACAACGTCCATGCTTCAGGAAGAAAACGCTAAACTGCCTACTAAGACCGTAGTAGCATCTGTTTGCTAGTGTGATTCTGCGTTTGATCTTGACCCTTTTGTAAAAAGTACTGTAATATACTTAGGTAGTTTATTTTCAGTAACTCTTTATATTAATTGTTATTTTAATTGACTTGATGAAGTGAAATCTATTGAACATTTAACTGATACTACAATTATTTAAAATTTTTTAACTGATATCAATTTTTTTGTCAATATTTGTATCCTGTTTTATAATTTTATGTTCTCAAGCTAAAAACACCCAATACTTTTCTCCGTTTTTTATTCCTTTATGTGAAATCTTTGTAATATACGTTATAATACAGAAATTTCGTACAAAAATTTTTCCATTTTATTTGCCTTCTTGCCTTTTTGAGCTCCATAAGTACATCAGGATGGAAATTGAAAAGTAACTGAATGATTTTCCTTCCCAAATTGAAGTTTATTGAAACAAGTGACTGCAAGCAAAAAATTTCACTTGAGTAAATTATTCCGAAGAAAAGTTAATGTTTTGTTTTTTGCAAAATACTGAATCGATGTTTGTAAAAAGAGGCAAAAAAATTATTCACCCAGGAGCTGACACCCCTGGTCATACACTGTGTTCTAAGGCTGCAAAAGAAATATTTTATGAGACGGAGCAACTCTAAATATTTGATTTTAATCCATCATAATTAAAAGGGAAAACACTCCCTGGGCGGGAAAGATCATTCCATAAAGGCATTTTTATTTTTAAAATTTTAAATACTGATGTGTTTAAATATCGACTTCTATATACTTATGCAGATGTAGAGGTTAATAAAAGGTTTACTTTAAAATACTTGTACAATTATAAACTAGATTATTTCCTATTTCGGTTTTAAAGTATTTTTTATGGTTGCAAATAAGATTAACAACAACTGTAGAAACAGACGAGTATTAACTTTAACCATTTTAAGTAGATGAACAATTTAAAAAAAATATTAAGTTTTTGCACATTTATAATGTTTTAAAGAAACCACTTTATATGTCCTTTTAATATAATGACTCGTAAAAATTTCGTTAAAAGCTTTTACCTGCATGTGCATGCACATAATGCACAAACACATAAATTTGTATGTGTTTGAACAAGTTTTGAAGCACTTAAACGTTTATTTTTCTGTACTCGTATTAGAAAATCTATAACCCATAACATCATTTATGTCATTTTTATTTTTAGCAAATGCATGGTATCTGTTTACGACAGAGCTGTAAAATAACAATTCTCCAAATGATTCATGCCAAAACTGCGGTATTTTAATTTCATTAATGAATATAGCCAAGCCTTAAAGCATTCCCTTGGATTTGAACACAATTTTAATGATTCGAAGTGAAGTAAAAAAACAAAATTACACTATGCGACAAATTAAGACTTTTCGAAAAATGCACGAACTCCACAGTATAGGTTCGATAGTACTACCAAAAGTTAGTAAAACCCTGTACTCGGTTTGGTCAGATTGACTACCAATTTTTTTATGGACCTCAAAAGATTTTGAAAATCACTGCATCACTCAAAAAAAAGGCGTCCTCAGTTTTTGCCCTAACAAAACTAACTCAAACTTAAGGGTACTGCTTAACTATGTTTGGCAATAGTGTAGTGAAGACTCTACTGAACAAATTTTAAAATATTTTTTGTGCAAAAAATAAATGTAAGGAAAAATTTTTACTTATTTTACTATTTTCAGCATAAATAACAGGAACTCGTAATTTTTTACTAACAAGATATGACAAAATTGTAACCATTGTAAATATGAACAACTTCCGTGAACATATCAAAACAATCTGAATGTGTCTAGGCATCCAAAATAGCTTTTACAAAGACTAATTTGTATCCTAAAATGTCACTATTTTTAAAATAATTTTTTTTTTAATTGAAAAATTAAGTAAGCTGGCCTTTATGATCAACGCGATTCCGGCCATAATGCAGGGGCTGTATGGCATGTGCCACCGTCTTGTTGAAACCACATAATGGCCTCACCAATAGTATCCAAATTGGGCAGAAACAACTGTTTTATCATGTTGCGATATCACGCATCAGTAAATGATTAAACAGAACTGGGGCATGAGGTTTTTTTTTCTCTACAAATTGACACATAAGGACGCTTGAGAATGCAGTCGTGAAAAAGAATCTATTTTATTTTGACAGCGATTTTTCTTATGCTCTCATTTTTAGAAACAAATTCTCTCAACAATGTTACCACACTTTTATTAAATTTCATACATTTTATACACGAACAAATTTGTTTTTTGTTGTTGGCGAAAAGAAAAATAAGAACAAAAGAAATTCGAAAAAACATTTAAAAGTTTAAATAAATTAATATATTTTGGATTACACTATGCAATTAGTGATTAATATATAAAGTTTTAATTAAGCTTTAGAACGATTAAATAATTATTTTTTCGATATTTCGCTACTTCTCTGCGTAGCTTCTTCAGGAAATATTTATTATATAATAATAGCGAAATATCGAAATAATAATTATTTAATCGACCTAAAGCTTAATTAAAAGTTTATATATTAATCAATAATAAGGTCAACTAAACTTATTGATACAATTTTAAAATGAGTGATATTTTAGAAAAAATAATTGAAAAAGTGCGTAAAGATGATTAAATTATAAAATATAAATTCAATTCTGCGCAAAAACTCTCATAAACTTAATTTTTAATAGCTTTCCATACAATAAATTTAAAAACAATAAATGACAGTTCGTGAAGTTGCGGCCGTCGTTTTAATTTTGGGCATGTTTTCTCTGAGAGTCGTTTTTGCCTGAAGTTGCGGTCGTATTCTGTTTAATCATTAACAGTTGTTGCTTAACCAGCCTTAATTTCAAAACAGTATGGTGCAATCACAAATATAATTTTATAGTAGCACACTTGGGGTAGTTGCCAACAGTTCTAAGTTATGGGCAAGCCCCCGCAATTATTTTAATATTAATTACTGAATTACTTAAACTGCATCCATGAACTTTAGAACGTAAAAATGGGCGTGAAGAAACAGCATCTGTTTATTTTGTATTCCTTTGTGACGTCCTTTTCCTTCAAACCCACTTTAAGTAGAATACAAAGATTTTTTTTTTATAAAAATACGAATGGTAAGCAAAGAATTAAAAAAGAAAAATAAATCATTCATTTATAGCTCTGCTACATGAATGCCAGTGGTATATGTTTACTGCTTTTAAACGGACCATAATCGTATCTACATACTTTGGTTATAAAATGCAGCAGCAGATAACAAAAATATGTCAAATCAATCAACGAAATTAATTCTTTAAAAAGAAAATTTAATATTTTAGAAATTAAAAATTCAAAAATTTTAACAAATAACGCCACAGTTTATGCGCATTAACCATTAATGTTATTCAAATAACAAAGGAAATGCAATTGAGTTACAAATTAGGCATTTGCGCACTTAACTTAAATACTAAATAGGTTTTCAATTTATTTTTTTACAAATTATAACAAATTTATTAAGCTTAAAGCTTTCTTTATATAACTTCATCAGGAATTATTTATTTTTATAAAAATAAAATAGTCGCAATAAATTAATTATGAGTTTTGAATGCATTCACACAAAATGAGTATGTAGTTACTGTTGTTAATTTTCACTATTTGATTTAAAGGGCCCTATACAAGACAATAGCATGCAAGCGCAATCAAGTGTTTGTTCCAGCGGTTGTGATTGTACAGTATGCTGTAGAGATGTCATACAGTTTGATATATTGCTGTTGGTGAAATCTTTCCGATGTAGTAGATGGCGAATTTACTCAGTTCAGCAAAGATTTTTTAGAGTGATCAACACATACATATTTTAATTTGGTGACAAAAAATCAAAGAAAGCGTTTTTCGGAATAAATTCCATGAACTTTACCAATCCACGCCTTCCTTCCTTATGAAAATTAAAAGTTCAGAATGTTCAAATCGTTATTATTACAACACAAGCTATATCACTTCTCATTATTAACCGTCCTGCAACATTTTTTTAAAGAAACAAATATTGCGCCAGTTTGATTGCATGTTGTGGTACGAGCTTGTTTGTGAAATCACTTGATTGCGTGTGCATGCCGTTGTCGTGTATAGCCTGCTTAGGCAATAAAAGACAACACAATAAAAGAGTGAAGTTCACTCAGTGAATGTAACGAATCTTATGTATTGCATTGCTTGTATTCTCTTAAAGTCATCTATCACTCAAAAAAAGCAACTACTAGACAACAAATGGTATGAATGATTGGCATGCCTACACAGAAAAAATTATTGATGTGTTTTTTTCAATTAGCATGTTAGTTAAAAAAAAAATTTTGTTTTAATTAAATAATTAATTGGTTTGATTAACTTTTTAATGTTTTATACAACTTTACTCTAAATACCTTTAATAAATGTTACAATCAGCTTAATTGTTAGTACTAATTTGTTTACTGATGAAAAAATAAGTGGTTTTTTAATTGAAACACATTTTTATTTTTTTCTGTGTATTGAATGAAATTCAATTGCCGAATTTACAAGACCCTTGTATCGTTTTTTCGTTGTTTTAGACTACAACAGTGTATGCTTGTTGTTGGTAATTTTCATGAAAAAGTTTTATACACTCATACAATTGTTTTTCATGTGTTTTTATAAAGTTGTATTGGTTTATATCCTATTAATGTAAAGTGAAGCCAATTATTGAAAAATATATAAAAAAAATGTATTTATTGTCAGCAGCAAATTTATTTAAAAGAAAAAGATAACGAAGTATATAAATATAGAAATGAAATTAAAGTTGATAAAGTGATAAAAATATATATTAAAGAGACATTTACTTATTTGTGAATAGTGGCTTGCTTCTTCTTATGTGAATTTTGACGTTTTCGATACAACGTACATGAATACAAGGATACACTAGGTGTTCACAAGCAAATAAACAAAAACTGTTTTCAATACAACATACCACAATACAAAAGCTTGTGAATTCGGCAAATATATATTTTTTTCAAAAATATTTATGTATGTATGTAGGTTTATAGAAGACTAATGGTTTAGGACGTTCGTCTTTTTATACGAAAAACACTAAAAAATTTGAGGGTTGTTTTTTATTATTGTAAAATAATTTGTTGCACAACATGTAACAGCATTACAAAAAAGAGTATGCAAAAGGCATTTAGCAAAAACAACGAGTGTGAATAAAGCAACATCAGTAGGATTTGATGTTGAATGAATGCATGGCAAAGGCAACGAATGCATGAATATTTAGCAAACTGATACTCACAAATTAACAAAATGTACGAAAGAATCGTGCATAAAGATTTCGTAATTTTTGTCCGCATTACGATATGTGGCACACATGTCAATATGCTGCCAACTCGCAGTTTTAACATTCTCCTACAATTTTTTATATAATAACTTTTGTTCATATAAAATTATTATGTCGGTTAAATCAAAAACAGATGTTATCTAATTGTGAACAAAGAAAATAAAATAAAATTGAAAATTATAGTTTTAAAAAATTATGCCCGTATTCATAAAAAATAAAATTAGTTTATAGAGTACCTATTTGACATATTTCTATGGAGTAATTGTCAAATAATCAATTAATAAAACTGTTTTATTTTTTATGAATACGGGCATTAGTAGATAACTTTTAATTAAAAAAAAAAGAAAATATAAAAATATGTTGATCGGTGGAAATCATATACGTATGAATGTTCTCATCATGTCCGTGTAAATAGCAGATATCTTGGACGAATATTTGCTCACATTTTCGTTTACGTTCCTCTTTTTATGTTTCACAATAAAATTGTGTTACAAAAACGAAAACAAAAAATAATCTGTCCTAAGTTACACAAACGATATTTATTTTATATGAATGAACACAAATTTGTATGACGTTTATACTTATACGTGCGTTACAGGTAGTTTGTATTCCATAAACCTCCAACCCGCTCTGTCACTTTATAATTACATACATACATACATAACTGGCCTTTACAACCCTGTGTCAGGATTACGGCCTAGCTTCTCGCAGCACTCATGTTGTGTGTGTCAATTTTTATCCATGAGTACCGGGACCTACAGTTTAATGTCGACTCCGAACGACAGAGTTGAGAAGCTTGTTCATGGCAATTAATTACTCTCAGAGCTTTTGCCAGAAGACTGCTGAGAGGTAGTCGCCGAAAGAAATATTTTTTTTCATATTTCTTTTTTTGAAGATGTCGGAGCCTGGAGTCGAACCCAGGGTCTTAGTCTTAGTAAGCCAACACACTAACCACTAGACCACGGCGACTACACACTACACTTCACTTTATAATTGGCAATCTTTAAAAAAAATGTTTTTTGGGACAAATATTTATGGATTTTCGCTAGATTTCAAACAGTTGGCACAAAAAAATTGTATAAAACTATATTTAAAATAAAAAGCTTTTTGATACAGATTTTTCCAAGCCAAGAACCCATTATAACTAAGACCATACGAGTTCGTCTGTATACCACAAACAAAATAATTGCAGCTTTTGTTTTATTAGAAGTTATACACATTGAAGTGGTAGAAAGAGAAACACACATATTTCATTCAATTTAAAAATTTATTTCAACAGACCATAATTCATTAAAGTATAGGATACCATGATTTGATGTTACTTATACGTCCCGCTTTTCATAAAACAATTGTGTTAAGAAATTGTTAAGATATAGAAGGAAATGGGTATTTGGAAATGTTGCATACTTTTATAAACAGTGTTGTCAGATTAGAGGATTTATCCTCAAAATAGGGATTTTTCTCTGTAATGCTTTTTATTTTTATTTGCACAGTTAAATGCATGTTGTAGTTTTATATTTAAGATATAAAATGTTATACATATGAATTGCGAGAGTCTTTGTTAAAAATAAATTCACATTTTACCTGCCTACATGCCTCTGAAATGGTCAAACATTATAACAAAAAAATTATTTAATCAAATTAAATCTTAAGATATAGAAGAGCCTTCTCTAAAGTACATATGCATGTATTTTTGTAGTTATATACAAGTACATACAGTAAGGGACAAAATTGTTCACAAAATTACAAAAATTTATAATAAATCCAAAAAAGTATGTTTTATTCAAATATATTTTAATTTTTTTTACCTATATAGAATAATGTACATCTAAAAAACCTAAAAAGAACAAAATTTTAAAAGAATGTGTGTTAAGAGTAAAAAAATAAATATTAATTTAAAAATTCACATGTGAACAATTATGACCGTTGTTGAATATTCCATTGATTTTAGGTCCTAATATTTGGTATGTACACCATTTGCTTTTTTAACTGCCTTAATACTTTTTGGCATACTTTTCACTAAATTCGTCAAGACATTAGGGTCAATACTTTCCCAAGCTTCAACAGCACGCTCCCAGAGTTCGTCTACGGTCTTTGGAGGGTCTTTTTGAGCAAAAATTTTTCTCTTTAATATGGACCACAGGTGTTCTAATGGGTTTAGATCCGGCGACTGAGGAGGCCAATCCAAAAGCTTGATCCCATTTACTTCAAACCAACGTTTTGTTATCTTCCCGGTATGCTTAGGATCGTTGTCCTGCATAAAGATGCTATTCTGTCCCGGATCTAAACCAAATATGTCGAGACTTGGAATGTATAAGTCTTCTGAAATGTCTATATAATCTTTAGCACACATTTTGCCTCTAATTCGGCGAAGTACTCCAAGTTGATTCCCGCGAAAACAGCCCCAAGCCATTAATGACATATGTAATACGAAATCAATTACGCCAAATTCAATAACCTTAGCTTTAAAAATATTTAAGCTATACCAAAATTAGTAGTTTGTGTGGGAAGTGAAATGCCCCCTGTCTAATTTGACCAAATTTCTGACTGATGATTTGCCTTGGCTTAAAGTCATTCAGACCACATCCATAAGCTTTAGCTTTAACCGTTCTTAGGATATACATACAAAAATCAGTATTCAGCATGGAGAGGTGGGCGTGGCACCTCCTGATGATATGCCTTCGAAGTGAAGTTATTCAGACTAAATTACAAAACTTTAGCTTTAACTGTTGTATATGGTTTTTTTAAAGAATTAGATTTAAGAAAACTCTTACTAGCCGCAATTTTCAACTAAAAAATTTTGGTGAAGATTGTCAAGAAATGTCAGCCGGGTTAAAAAGTTTAGTTTACATTAGGAAAATTAACCGACTGCATTAGGATGATATATTGAATTCAACTTGATTAGTTCGAATATATTTTAGTAATTTTTTTAATTTAGTTATAAAACATTAAAGGCAATGGTAACACAAATTATATATCATCGATGAAATATTACTTTTTAAGCCGTAGCATAATGCGTAGGAGACATAGCTTCCATTGATTAGAAGAGTAAATGCGGAGTATGTTTTTTTTGTGATAGAGACTAGTTAATAACGAAGATAAATCCATGAATGATAACGGATGATAGGAAAGCTCTGGCAATAACGATAGGAATATTCATAATACCTGACAACAAAATTGTATAACTTTTCAGAAATTGTTTGCTTCTTTGTTTTTGCCCTATCATGTTATTTGAAAACTTTATTTGAAAGAAATATTTATTTAAAGTTTTAAATATTTAAATAAAAACGGTTTATCTTGTGGTGAAAAAACCAAAATTTCTTTCTCTTAACAGTGTTGTATAGCTTTTAAAATCACCTCTATCATTATCTTTTCTGTAGAAATAATTTGTACTGTAAAATATATAATGACAAGTACTCGTATTATACAACTTATATAAAGTGAAAGAACTTTTACGTACACATTTACTTACATTTATAAAGCTTTTTATTAAATTTCGTGAACAAAGAGAAGAGAAATCGTAGATATTTAATAAAAAAAGCTTTTAAAACCGCTATTCAGCAGTTAACAAATTTAACCCTCAAATATAAAAAAATCGTAATGTTTAAAGTTTTTATTATTTATTTGAGTCTGTTATTAAAAAGAAATTCAAAAATACGAACTTTAAATTGTAAATTTAAAGAGCAGGATTTATCAAACCTTTTTATTATCAATGAATGCAGATAAAAAGCCATTTATTAGAACGATTGTTGACCTAAATGTTTGGTCACATTACACAAGTATTTGATTTATTTCCCCATATTTTGGGGAAATACCCAAAATATCCTTTTTCTTTTTACACATTTTTCAAAAACAGTATGCACACCTACTTATAATGATAATACACAAGGATGGGAAAAAATTTGCTGAAAACACAAATTTTTTTTTTTTTTTTTTTGTTGATAAATTAAATAAAAAAATACAAAATTAAAGAATAATAAAGAAAAAAAATCAAATAAGGAATTAAATTAAAATCGGGATAAAATGAAAAACCACGAAATTTAATTTAGCCCGTCACGCTTTTGAAGGATTTTTTGGTGATATTCTCAAAAACTCTTAGTATAATACGCTTATTATGTCCTTTTGGGTATATCTTAATAAAATTGCATATAAGCAGTAATTTTTAATAAAAATAATCAATTTATTAAAAAAACACTAATTTTGTAATTCCCATTATCTAAATTCAAGAATGAGTTTTCGTTGTTATCTTGGCATAGGTTCGTGTGTATACATATTTATGTCAACCAGAGTGGGCAAACAAACAAAATATTTCTCAAAAGTTACAACAAAGTCATACACTTTTCAAAATTTTTTTAATGGTATTGTACATGAGCAAAACTAAAACAAATACTTTCTAAATGAAAAAGAGCACAAATGAAACAATTAGCTTTTCGCTCTTGTGCTTGCTTTGTTATTCCGTTACATTAGTATAATTTGCTCTTTTTCTCTTCTTCTTTTCTTTTTCTTCTCATTCCTTTTTTGTTGTACCCTCGCACATTTGAGTTAGTGTATTTGTAGTGCTCAAAACAAAAACAATATTTAAAATTAAATGGGACAATCGTTCTCACTGTTTCTGTTTTGTTTTTGTTTTACTCATTGTGAAGAACAAAACAAAATGAGATCAAACTTTCAGTTTTGTTTATTTTCCTACACTGATGTCAACTGTTTACGTTTGTGCTGTAAAATCGTAGAGAATTCAATAGACAACTGGAAGCTACCTCTACTTCACATACGTTACATTTCGACTAATTATTTGTATGTGTATCCTATGTAGTTTTCGTGTTTGCTGATTTGTTATATTTATGTTACATCTAGACTAATTAAGGCGCAAAACTACGTTGAGCTTTACGTTATTATTTAGGTTGGTTGAACATGAACTATTCACTTAATTGAGCTAAGGAGCCAGTCGCAACAATTTGCTCTTCTAGTTTCTTAGTTCCGTTAGTTCTTCTTATTGTCTTTTTTTGGATCATGTAGCTCTTTAATTTGAATTTCTCTTTAGTTCATTCTTCTGTTCGTTTGATGTTTGACATTGTTTTTTTTACAGAAGAAAGGAAAGCTAATTTTTAACAATTTCTGTTTTTTTAAGGGTATAGTATAGCTGTATAACAATTTATTTTATTTTCAATTTTTCTAACACATTTTTTTTTTTTTTGTGTTATTAATGAAATATTTTCACATATTTTGTTTGCTAATGCGTGGACATAACCGTTTAATATACTTTTTTATACACTACGTACATACATATGTACATTCAGATGAACTAACGAACTAAAAGAGCGAGTTAGTTCAGCTAAGAGAGTTGTACTTCGAAGAGCGCTCAATTAAAAGAGTTAAAAACCCAAGTCTAGCATTCAATAAAAAATTTTATGATTTCTAATTCTGTTTTTTTTTTTTTTTGCTGAGTAGTTAATTTTTCTGTAGTGTTTTAAGTTGAAAGTATATATCGTCGGTTGACAAGTAAAAGTCACTAAGTGTAGTCAGACCACTTAGCACTTAGTGAGTTTTACCTGTCAACCGACGATATACTATTTGTTTTAATTTTTATTATTTTTATTTTTCTTTTATTATTCTTTCATAAACTATTAAGTAAAAACATTTAGTATTATAATTATCATATTCAATCTCTCTGTAATAGTTCTCTAAATTATTATTCAATTACCAATTTTAAATTAAATTCCATTGTAAACTTTTGTAAAATTCTGCTCATTTTGCAATCATTTAAATATTAATTTATTTTTATTTAATTTCTTTTTTTTTAATTTGTGAAAAAAATGACATCAAATACATGAAATATTTATTTTATTAATTTTTTGTCTTTTTGTTTTTCTTGAATACATATTGCTATTAAGGGTTTATCATATTTTATAATTCTAATTTTTGCTAATTTTAATAAAATTTTACACAATTTCGATTGATCTAAAAACTAGATATATATATTTTTTATTTTTATTTTAATTAAATGTAACAATAAATACTTTTTTCATTTAAGAATTAATACCTTTTTCAGAGTTATTGCAAAATGTTTTCCATTTTCTATTTCAAGAATAAATTATTAATTGCAAACGATGTACAACATATGCGTGCAAATAAAATTGTACCTTTTAAATGTTCAATTTTATTTTAAACATATATTTTAAAATAATGCTAAAACGCCTTAAGTCTAATAAATAATGAAATAAATTTACAATCATGTTTTTAATTTAAAGACTAAAAACATTTAAGGCTATTAAACAACATTTAATATTATTTTTTTTTTCTTATTTTTTCTTAATTGTATTCTTTTTCCTTAATTATAAACTTTTTAGTGATTGATTGTTCATACGTTTTTATGTAGTTTTTAATTAAATTATAGCATCTAAGACAGTTGATTTAAAACAATTTGCCGGTCATATACATATGTATGTGTGTATCAATATTTTAAATAATAAATTTAAAAATAATATTTCATAAGATCTGACTACAGAATACATTTTAAAGGTCAATCACTTAACATAACAAGAAAACAGTTGAAATATACCAGTACCAATGCCTTCATGATTTTGAAATTGATGGAACGTAATTTACACACAACTTAAAAATTCCTGTGAACTATCACTCAATATTAATTTTTAATTAAAGTTATCAAAGTCTTAAAATGTGCAGTAATATCCTACAATTGTAATGTTTTTAAACCCAAAAAATTTATTAAGAAATCACCACTTTGTTAGTAGAAGTGAAATTTCTACAAAATGTCTGCATTTCAAGTGCATAATTGAATACTAAAGCGTATGCACGGTATAAAAGTTAGAACGCTCGCACAAAAACTTAAACAGCCCAGGTTCAAATCCCAGCAAAGCAGAAAAATTAAGATGAAAAAAATTCGGTTTTTGGTTTCTTCTCCTCAAAGAAGACCGTTCACAAGAAACATGACATACCCCTTTACATCACTTCTGGTATTGGCTTCAAAAATGGAATGATTACAGGAAAAGCGCTGATCTTAGCAAAGATCCTGACCACAATCAACATCCAACGGGAATGAGGAATTTGCTGTTGATCATTCAAGGATAAGGGTATAACACTGGCTTTAGAGTGATCAAACCATTGACATCTTAATCGAGCGGCGCTTAATAAGAAAAAAACTCTATCCTTTTCAACAAAAGTACCAATACAATGCGAAGCATGAGTAAAGATTTCCTCCCCTAAGTGTTGGACTCAACAAGAAAAAAAAAGTCACCTATTGCAAACGTTTGGAGTCTCCCGGCTAGCATTTGGAAGATAGGTTTTTCTAAACACATTCTGCTGACTCTTTTTTGAGTTCCTTTGACGATCAATAATTAGTTAACCAGCTATGAGTTTAAAAGCGCACTTCAAAAGTAATCACTTTTAAGTTTTAAATGTTTATTCTAAAAATGTACAATAACGATTCAGTTGTTTTCGACTATAGGGCATTCCCAAAAAAAAGGTGGAAAGTTTTTTTTGTTATCAATAACAATTCTGTGATTGGCTAAGTACAGTTTCGTGATAGTCGACAAGCCTATTTTTCTTTGGGCTTAAAGTATAATTTTTGAAAATGGCAACTGCGAATATCGTAAATAAAAGTTAAAGAATAACTAAATCGACAATTCTGTTGATTATCGTCAAAACGTATTGCTGATTCGCACTACAGGAAAGAACGAAGGTGCAAGCAAGTGTATCCAATTCTATCAATTCTTTGGAGCATCGGTGCAGTGTTGAGTTCGTTTCACTGTTCTATCGGTACTCTTTCTTACGTACTACTCGTACCTCTCTAAGAGTACATTATTTCGGGCGAAATTTTTCCCTCAATTACAATATTAATAAGTTAAAATCAAATGTCTACAAGAACTAAATACTTCCTCTTGCCCCCTTCATATAACCTATTTTCCTAGACCACACAATGTACAGCATGAGTAGGGGTCATACCGTGAGTGTTACATGAACAATGACCACAATTTAAAATATGAAATTTGACCTCACAACAAACTAAAAAATTGAGCATAAAGAAAAAGGTGGTTTCGCATATAGTTGTCCCAAACAACACTGGGATTTTCTGTTTAAAATTGTCGGAAAATGTAAAAAATTATCTTTATAAAAAGGTTTTGTTAGGCGAAGCCAAATGATTGCTATACTGGAGTTGTCGAATCCAAATGATTGTGAAATTAATCGCACAATCCATTATAGAGAGAATTCGTTCTTTGGCTGCACTGTTCATTTACGGAACAATTACAATATGAACAAATTCACATCAATCCCTTTTTCCTTCTCTTCAAAATATATGTTCATACTCATTTACATATCTCAACATGCGTGTTGTTGCCACATGGTGTCTTTTAATTTAATTTAATGCCAGTTCTTATTCTGGTATTGCTGTGTTTTAAAAAATATAACTTTTATTTTAAAGGTAAGTTGTAATATAGAAAGGAATTTAAAGGTAACTTTATTTTTCCCGTAACGAAAACAGAGATCAGCAATGAGTCGCTTTTTAGCGATTCATAAGCACTTATGAAATTTTAAGTACAAGTGAGTACAAGTAGTTGAAATTTAACTACTCTGACTCACTCATTCTCACACAACGTTGATTCATTAACAAAGGTTGCAATAAATATGAGTAAAATGTTGACATCAAACTCATACTCACTTGGATTCATAATTTTATAAAAATACTTATGAGACTCACACTTGATTCGAGTGACTCGAATCATATGAAAAAAAATTTCGATAGACGTATACAATACAAAAGGAAATTTATATGTTGTATACAAAAATGAACATGCAAATAATAAACAAAAATAAGCGAAAAAGTTTAAGTTTATAAGAAATGTATTAAAGAAGATAAAAAGAATATATTATGATACTCACAATTATATCATAATTATTATTTATACCTTGATTATTTTTTAATTTTTTATAAATAGGTTCTAAAGAAATTCATAACAAAAAAAAAATATTTTTAAATTTTTTCTAAATTTTACATTGTAAAAACTTATGCCTGTATTCATAAAAACTATTTTAGGTTTATTGAGGGTTTATTTGTAGTATACTTAACAAACTACATATTTATAATCAATATTTTTAAAATAGATTATTGGAACGAAAATTGCCCATATTGGGCTATTGCCTTTATGTTTCCGAACTAATCGGAGACCTCCGACACTGATTTTCTCCTTAATCTCACTTGCAATCCTGCTTATAAAAAAAAAATAATTAAAAATTGTTTAATTTCTTTAAAATATTTCCTCTACACATTAACTTTTTCACTTATGTAAATTCTTACATTTTGAATGTTAATTATAATATATAAGTACTATATCTATTTTCTTTTTATTGAATAATAAATTACATAGTCCAAAACATAGTATTTATTTAACACGATTCATGATTTAACCTAAAACTTTTTCTTTTGCAGTCGTGTGGTAAATGGTTGGTAGTTAGGAATGTGTTTATAGCATTAATTTACTCTTGTACTAACGCAGTAAGCAGAGCAAACACTCAACAGTTTGTATTCGAATCATACTTATTTTTTCTCATCTGTATGCACTGAGTTAAGGAGAGTTGAAGTCAACAACATCATACGTATTATTAAATATAAATGCGATGAGTACTTCAAACTTTTGAGAAGAGTAGAGTATCCCTTACATTAACAAGAGTATGAATGCGTATAAGTACAAGAAATTATGAATCATGATTCGAGTATACTCACTTTTTCAGTACTCATTGCTGATCTCTGAACGAAAATTAAAAATTTACTATGGGACACTTTATAGGCAAATTGTAATAATCGGCCTAAGAAAAAGTAATTTCAAATTCGGTTCTAAAAGTTCTAGTCTATTTTAAAAAAATTTTAAATCAAATGCAGTTTTTACTTTTGGAATGGAATGGATGAGCCGTTGCCTTAAGTGTTTAAGAAGTTATTGTGTATGAAACCAACAATATATGGAACATATCTGTATTACCTGAAAACTTGGTTAGATATTCTGTTCTAAATACACATATTTAGTACTGTTTTTGTAGTTCTAAATTCACAATTTTATTTATAACACATTAAATATCCAAAGATTTGGACTTAAAATGTTTGTCACTTGTTCATAAATAAAACCGCAAATGTGTGTGTCTTTTTGTTTTTACTTCTAAATTATAGACTTAATTTGAATTGTTTGTTTAGTTTTTTTTTTTTGTTTTTGTTTTAAATTTATCTGGTTCTAGTTAACTAACAATTATTATTTAATTGTTTGCATTTCTATTTATTATTGTTAAATATATTGTTATTTGAAACGTTTTTGTTTTTTGTACGCTCTTGTTTTATTTTTATTTTACAATAATTAACTTCATAAATAAATTTTTTATGCAACACATTTTGTTTTTTTTTTTTAATTTTTTTTTTATAATTGTCGTCCAGCGACTATTTTGTATTTGGTTATATTTAAACTCTAGGTTTATAATATTTATTATTTTCAATATAGGTTTACTAATAAAACTATAATTACATTTAACGAGATGAATTTAATTTGTTTAAATTGTAATATAGTATTCAAAATAACTTCATTAAATAGTTTAAAACGCAAATAAAATTGATTAGATTTGTAGTGCATAAACAAAAATAACGAAAACACATAAAAGAAATATATAATTCCTATATAAACAAAACTGAATTTAAAATATTTAAGGTTTCAAATTATCTCTTATGATTACAAAATTAAGTTCTTCTGTTGGACGACATACCACTACAAATGTTTTAGAAAGAAAAAAAGTACTGGAGATGGCGCTTTGCTAAAACAGTTTGGAATTGTAAAAATTCAATATAGAATGCAAAAAGTATTGCAACATCGAACATTAGATTTTGTTTGTTACCCTAAAGCAAAAGCATCCAATATCGAGAGTACTTATAGTCATAGACGATAACTTTAACGTCTCCAATCATAAGTGGGAAAAAAACTAAATTTAAGATTGTCGGCAAATCATGTGCATCGTCGACAGGCTAGGCAATATATAAGCATACTTATCGTGTTTGGCGTACTCTTGTCGTGTTTCAACATTTTTGTAAAAGATTAATGAAAAATTTTGGCTGATTTCTTTAATCTAGGATAAAAATGTCGAAGTACGACAACGAATACACCAAACACGATAGGGTTGAAGATTAAAAGTAATAGTAGGAAGAGAATGAACTCGTAAGATGAGATATGATCTACAAAAATTTGTATAGTGTAAGCCATGTGAAAATTTAATACAAATCGAGGGAATTTACTGAAGTCGAGAACAAGTTCCGACATAAGTTTGTAAACCGTTCTCTTTGAGAACCATACTCACTATAAAACTGTTTAATTGAAAACAATTTTAGTAATTTCTAATACCATTAACCGTACCTCTTATGATCTTGGAAGGGGTAAATATATTGCTCGAATACTATTCATACCTCTTCTAGATATTGTATTACACCTGTCAGGAGACAGAATAATTGGAAAAAGTCGACATACACAGTGTAAACCACTGAAATTACAGTTTCATAAGGAGACTTGATATACCATCGAAGAACGCTTTTAACTGTGCTATGTATCTGAATCTTAATGCGAAAAGTGACTGAGTTATACAGCCAAAAGGTTTTGTAATTGTCTGAGATTTTTTTAAGCTTCAAAACAAAGCAATTATCGTTCCTTCCGATAAAGAGAAAGAACTTTAAATAGAGCTTTATAAGCATACATAATTATCTATTACAACGCTGGGTCAGGGTTACAGCCTAGCTTCTCTCGCAGCACTCATGTTGTGTGTGTTAATTTTTATTCATGAGCACAAGAACGTAATGTTTAAAGTCGACTTCGAACGACAGACTTTAGAAGCTTTTTCATGGCAATCAATTACTGCCAGAGCTTTTTCTTTCAAGATGTCAGAGCTGAGACTTGAACCCAGCGCTATAGTCTTAGTAAGCTAACACACTAACCACTAGACCACAGCGACTACAATAGTCACTGAAAGCATTTTCGCTATGACTATAATTCCTTAAAGTGTCATTCGGGATCTAATATATTTCTTGTACAAGTAAAGAATTTGGGACTGTAATGAAAACTTTTTACTTTTTCAGGATCAAATTAGTAATTCTGTAGAAACTAATAACTACAAATTATAATATTAAGATACAAAAGATCTTTTAGTTCGTGGAATACCTTTAAGCATTTGCAGTGCGTGCTGATTAACAACAATAATATTAATTCATCAGATAACATGAGAATGGTGCAAGACCATTGTAATAGCGATACTCATTTTAAAAATAAGTCGTACACACGTTCCTCTTATAAAAGATTATATCTTGGACATGTTCCTTGTTAGGACGCTTGCTTGAGGTTTATACCTTACGTCGGAAATATGAGCAATTTTTGAACAACGAGACAACAACTCGGTAGGTCTTGAGAGCTGCACCCCAAAATAAGCTACTAATTACACACCTAAATAGTCAGGCCTGCGATGTTATAAGGCGCTGTAGTTTGGCGGTGAACAAAAGGCTGGATGTCGATATCTCGAGTGTTCGCATAGAACAGTGGCAGGTCCATATATTAAAAAATAGCTAACGACGAATGTTGAATATCTTCTGAATCTATCACTGCTTAACATATCAATGTAAGCAAAACCTGCTTTTCAAACGATTTCCAATCATTGAAGAGAACTTTTTGGTCATCTAATAATATTGCATGACGCTGGGGAAAGGCGTGCGACCACATGAAAACTGTGTTTAGTTTTACTAGAAAATACAGCTGATGGATCAGTACTACAGGGTGTAGGAATCGTAAGACTCACATTACAATGACATTAATATTTTGTAGGTAAAACTCTACGCAGTAATAAAAACAATCGAAGTCCTTTCTGAAAGGGGGTCTACTACAGTTAGAGATATTCAGACAAGACTCTTAACAAGATTATACTCAGCGCAGGGCATTACCGGAGTATCCAAACGCGTTTAACGAACTGATCACTCAGAAAAAAATTATTGTGCCACTCCAGTTTTTGGCTTCAACGAATGTTTTATGAAATAACCAATGAAAAAATTGTTTTTTTTTCTGCTTGGAACTGTTGCAGCTGGTTACCTACGGCTGTATTTATAATAAAAATGTATAAACAACTCGTTAACAAGTAGGACAAAAAACTGTTAAGTTTATCACCCGCTATAGACTGAAATTATCAATATTTTTCATAGCTTATATTTAATACCTGATCAAAGAATCCAAAAAATTAAAGAACTTGTACATTTGATTAAAAATTTCCACATATAAGAATGACAAACTTAGCCACTGCGTACAATAAGCTGCCAACTTTTTATTATAAATTAAGGAGCTGGAATTTAGCATCCATTATGAGAAAATATTGCAACGATAGGAGTGATCTCGACCATTCCAAGAAGCCTTTTACTTTCGACAATAAAAGAGAGACCTTAAGGTGGGATTCATTTTGGTGACACTTACTGATCACAATGATGCCTCCCAAAGCCACTGCACAGAATTGTCATACCCAATACCGGTAACTGCAGATTCTGCTGTATAAAACAAGATTCGATGGAGAACTCGATATCGAATTGTGTAGCTCTAGAACATAGAAGATACACACGGAACACTACTATACACTAAGTAGGCAGAACTTGTTTACACCAACATTGAGGCAGCAGATAGGGTTTCTTAACGTACTAAACCTGTCATTAATAAAGGAATGAAGGAAAGAAAGCACCATAAAAATAAAAAATGATTGCAATGTGCAAGAGATTTCCATATGTCAGCATAAACAGTTTTTTTTTTTTTTGTGTTTATCAGTCATCAAAAAATATTGCAGACAAAGCATTAAAAAAAATTTTTTTGTTTGTACTACAAAACTAATTTCAAATGTTAATTTTAAAAATCATAAACTAAATATTTAAATGTGCAATTTTTGAAATTAAAAAGTCAATAAAATTAAATATTTTAATTTAAATTCTAATAAAATTTAAATTATAAATTACATTCATTTTGTTTTTGTTTTTTGGATTTTCTTAAAAATTAATTTTAGACTGTAACGCCATAATTTAAATACTTTTAAGTATTCTTTCTTTGCTTTTTACAATTATAAAACGATTAAAATATTTTCCTTTTACGTAACATACTTACACATACAATGTAATAAAAACAAAAAGTAATAATTAAAATAAAAACTTAATTAAATTTTAAAACAATTCTATTAAAATTTATTTTAATTATTTATTATTTAAATTGTAGTTTTTTTTTTTCTTAAGAGTGCATGCCAAATTTATTGTATTAAGAAATAATTCCTTTCAATTTCATAAATTTAGTTTTTTCTTTAGAAATTGATTGGAAAAGTAGGTACACGTTACATCTCAAGTTGTTTACAAAAATCTCTGAGGATTATTTGAAACTTTTTTTTTCATTTTCTAATAATTTATTTATATAATTTTATAATTAATTTTCTATAATAATACTTTACAAGTTCATGATTTTATATTTTCATTTTATATAAAACAGAAAAAAAATGGTTTGTAAACGTCTGTCATAGGTAGAAGCTTAAGTCCAACAAATCGTTAATAATATTTTTTTATATGTTTTCTGTATTATATGGGACAAACAACATATTAAAACATTACAGTTTGTGACATTCTTAAAAAAACAAACAAAACTCAATCAGTTTAACCTGAGGGAATTTGCAAAGTTCAAATGACATACACAGTTACAGTGAGTTGAAATGATTATCACTGGGGACTTCAAATTTACGTTACAATGAAAAAGAAAACTGTTTATTATTTAATTCAATAAATTTTTATTGTTTGACTACCTTTTATGGCAAGGCTATTTATTAAAAATATATAAAAAAGTTTTTATAAAAGTTAAAAAAAAAAACAATTTGAATTGCTAAAAATTATTTTTTTTTTGTTTTTGCCTCATACCGTAGCAATCTTGTAGGCAATATTGCAACATCCATAGCTAAAGGAAATTTTTATGTTCAAAGAACTTTAAACACAATTTAATACATATGTACATACGATGTATGTACGTGAAGCCTAAAGCCATTTAAACAATATTGGAATACAAACACGTTCGTAATACTTAAATTCTTCTACACAGTAAAAAATTTAAAAGATGTTTTTAAAATGCAATAGAAATATATTTTAAGGGTTCATATATACTTTATAGATGTCTAAACGATGGCTGATCACGTTTAAGGCCGATCATAAAATGAAGATATTTAACCAGTCATAGGAGATTATTTGTTCTCAAGCAATTGGGGGAAGTGTACCCTGTATTGACACTCAACAATTCTTGAAAAACAAATATTTAGTTTTTGACGTTTTCTTATATCTCTTGTCAAAAATATCGCCTTTTTTAAATTATGTTTTATGTTATATTTTAAAAATAAGACTTACTTAAATAAGTAAAATATAATAAAGTAAAATATATTTTACT
This sequence comes from Metopia argyrocephala, assembly GCA_963576795.1. Taxonomy (NCBI): domain Eukaryota; kingdom Metazoa; phylum Arthropoda; class Insecta; order Diptera; family Sarcophagidae; genus Metopia; species Metopia argyrocephala. Next base: position 26,154,055 of record OY756208.1, read on the forward strand.
TTTGGTAAAATATATAACACCATTAGCCAGCTCGGAAGGTACATAATATCAAAATAATGTCTTTAATTCACAATATCTGGGCTAGAGGTTGCTGTAAAATATAAATTCAGATAAACCCGGCATGCTTCGCTACACCTACCACTATCATTTGTCCACATTTTTCAACTTATGTTTTTTAGTGACTACGGAGTCATTCAGACAAAATTCAAAAGCTTTAACTGTTACTAATTTCAAGATATACTGAACTCAATATTAAGTTTGTCTGGAAGCTACCATGTCTACTTGTCCGCCCTTTTTTCTACTGATAATTTTTAATGACTACGAAATCAATCACACCAAATTCAGAAACTTTAGCTTCAACACTTCTAAAAATACGTATGTATAAAGAAATAAATTTTAAACTAGTATGGGCGGTATCACGCCCACTTGTTCAGATTCGCCCACTTTCTAACTGATGATTTGCCTGGCGTGGCAAATTTTTCTTTCGATGAAAACTTAAAATGTATTAATACAAACATCCCTACGGGAAATTCTGAAACAATTAGTCTAAACGTACTTGTCCCAAGACTTGTGAAAACGTAACCAGTACCAAAAGTTAATGATCGTGACCGGTGAAAAGTGGATATGTATTAAACTGGTTTCAAAAGGTTTAGAAACAACCAATTTATCACAGCATTTTTTTGTGTACATACCTACGTATATTTTATTTTCTTCAAAATTTAGAATTTATTTCATTATCCCGTATTTCCTTTTACATACCGTTTTAAAAAAAAATTATTTGTTCTCACCAAAAAGAGTTTTAATATTTTTGTTTTGTTATTGTAGCTATACTATTTATTAAAGTTTCTCTCTTGTTCTCTTCGTTTACATGTATAAGAAAAAAAAAAAAACAATGCGGTGGTACACTTGTTACTTTGTTAAAGCGCGTTCATTCATTTATCGTTTTGGTGTTAAGATTTTTTGTATAAATAAAATTTTGAAGTGTAAAACACATAGGCTCATGTGTATATCGTTCGTTGTGCATATTGAATATATGTGTTTTTCAATAAATTAATACTTGCTTTATATTCTACTTGTACTTTCATATATGTTTGTAAATATTTTAATCAAAGTAGTTTTGTATTTCATGTTCAATAATTGTTTTATATTTTAAGTTTTAGTTCAATAAAGATATTTGAATTCAATAGTGCACATACATACATAGGCATATTTTATTATTACTTCTCTGTTGCAGAAGCTGTTAAAGCAAATTCCGATGTTGATGATGTTGAAGGGAGTATTAGAAAGGCAATAAATTTAACAAAAAAGCGGCACTTGAAAAAAATTTTGAAAGAAAGAAATGCCAATACTTAAAATATACACATACATATATATTTTTAATAATTTAAAAATTTTTATGAAAAGAAGTTTTGATTTTTATATGAAAAAATTAATAAAATTTGATTTAAAAATAAATACATATACTTTAGTTGGTAAATATTTATTTTTAGATTTGTTCTGGGATAAGCAATCGTAGGACTTTTTTAAAATTAGTATAAGGAGGACTGGTTAAGTTTTTTTAGACTACCCTGTGACCCATTTATTAGAGACAAGCTCCTGAGAGGTTTTTGAGACTAGTTCTATGATATGTCGTAAAGAACCACAATTAGGACAAGTATTATAGTAAATGGAACAGGTCTAGTTAGTTTGGGTTAGTTCTGAGACCTATCGAAAGGTTTCAAATGGTGCCAATTGGACCCTTCCTATGACATCGCCATGTAAAAGTGACAGGTCCCCTTCATATAAAGTGTTAGAACTCGAACCGGTCTCTGTCACTTAGGAATTTGTCACGTGACTAGTTTGGTGTTAGTTCCTTTCCCTATAGGGATTTGAAAGAAAAATTAGTCAAATCGATGGAGCCGTTTTCTGATTTTAAGTAAATGAAAAAAAGTGGCAGCAAAAGTGGGCGTGGTAAAATTTTTTCTCCGTAAAAACATAAGCTAGATCAAAATTAGAACTTTTACCAGAAGTCTGATAAGAGGTAGTCGCCGATAGAAATATTTTTTTCATATTTCTTTTTTCAAGATGTCAGAGCTGAGATTTGAGACCACGGCGACTACTAAAGATCTATGCTAGAACAAAATGTAGTTTAGATATGATCATCCATCAAAATTCTTGTATCAAGCATGGGTTGGTTAAAATAAATCGACTAAACAATTTTTTTTAACACTAAGCCACCTATAATTGCTATGTGTACGAAATTTTAAAAATCTAGCTGCAGCATTAAAACATATGCTAGCTAGCAGCATTAAAACATATGTGGAGTAGCAGTATTGTGCATTTATACTTGTGCTGCATTTCACTTTTCCATATCTTTGACTAAATGTAACATTAAAGTTAGTGATTTTTCTGCCAATAAATCCAACATTAGTAGTGTAAGATTTCATTGCAGTAGATTAACTAGTTACCTCGCTAAAGTGGAGTTGTCGATAATTATCTCAAATCGATAACTACCAAATTATATTCGTTAACAATTATTATTTCAGAGTTAATTAATTGTTTAGCTTATTATTTTAACCTTCCACATTAAAAAATATATTTTTATGTATGTATATTTACAATGTATGTGTAATGTATACATACACATATTTAATGCTAATCTGCTCCAACCTTAATGAAAAGAAATATGAGAATGCTTTTGAGTATACAGTATTCCACGGATAATTGCCTCGACAAAAGTGTCAACATTTTTGAGCAATTTTGCGTGGAAAGCATTTAATCGAATACGGTTAATTGCCTCTTTGAGATAATTAAACAAATATGCTTAAATGCCTGTATTATACTGCCGTCAATACATATGAAAAGCAAGTAACTTTTTACTTATACTTATACATAAACTTGGTAGACTTTAATTGGAAGTTTGTATCAAAAAAGTAGTTGGAAAGTAAATTTAACGGGCATAAAACCTAAACAAGCATAGTTGAGTTATGCTATAAACACAACAAAGGCTATCGAACACCAAACACACGACTACAAAAATCGCTGGCTACGAAAGTAGCCAAGTAGCCAGCTACTTAATTATAATAACGACCATAGCTACAAAATAAACATCTGTTTTGGCACGTTGAACATAACCTAAACAAAATATAACAAACTTATTTTTTGTAAGTGAAATTGGGAGGAAACAAAAAACAACAAATGTCTAAAGAAAACTTATAAAAATTTAAGTAAACTAAAAAGGTAATTAAATAATATATTAAAAATTAAATAAAAACTGATGTAAATAAATGAAATAAGTAAATGTAAACAAATGATTATTTTTTTTCAGTGCTGCAACTTAAATTTTTTCACATTTTTTATGCACATATTTCATATATTGCATTTTTTAAACAACTTTTCCATGCATCTTATTGTATTGGCAGTACTAAACTGTTTATTGTCGCCAAGAAAAATAGAAATTAGCCTAAGCTGGCTACGGGCTACAAAAGTAGTCGTGTGGTCCGTAGTCATGTTGCAGTTAAAATAATTATTCTCATATGCACACATGTATTCTATTTTTGACAGCTTGTGGTCGATGGTCGGTAGCCTTTGTTGTGTTTATATCATTAAGCTGCAGTTTTTAGAAAATAATTGTTTTGGGTAATTAAACGAGGGAATTTTAAGTGAAATTTCTCTTTGGGGAAAATACATTTGAGCAAATTAAGCGAATAACGCAGTTAAGCGAAGGTGGAGTTTTATTTAAAAATGGTAAGAAAAAATATGGGGATTTAGAAATTGAGGTAAAAAAGCGTGGGACAATTATAAGGGGAATACTGTATATAAAATATAATGAATCATATTTGGAATAAACGTTTTAAAAAATCCTTAAATAACAAAACCTCTTGAAAAATATAAAATAGAGAAAAATTAAATCCCGTTATGGTGGAGACATATCCAGTCGTATCTGCTTTTTTATATATGCTTTCAAAAATTGTATTTGTAGCCAAAAAGTCCTAAATAAAGTTTATAATTTTTTAGCGGTAGTCATTTAGCTTAGGAGAGTTACAGAATAATGCCTCTATGGCATTATTTATTAGCTCATGCATTAGGTAAGTATAGTCAGGAAGGCAAAGAAGGAAATTGTGACTTTTCCCAGACACCTAGAGATGGCCATTCCAAAGGGTCTTACACGACGACAGTTGGGGCCTGAAAAGTGCTTTACCCACTAAACTGTCTATACTAAACCTTGATGAACTGCTTTAAAAATTAAACCTCTTTGGGGGTGGACACTTTCATTTTCAAGCTATACATATGGATCGCTATTTTATAGAACTTGTGCTCTAAGCTAGAGAAAGTGATGAAATGAATAAAAATGAGTGTTTGTTTGATAAACAAAAAAAAACCTTTGGATTTTCTTCTTATAAAACCCAATAGAAATAGTGAAATTGATGCATGCATGTATGCATAAGTGGCCATTACCACCTTGTTTCAGAGTTACGGCCTAGCTTTTCGCAGCATTCATGTTGTGTGTGTCAATTTTTACGCATGAGTACCGAGACCTACACTCTCGGAATGCCAGAATTGAAAAGCTTGATCATGGCAAACAGCCAGAAGAATGGTCGCCAAAAAATAATTTTTTCATATTTTTTTACTTTCAAGATATCAGAGCTGGAGTTTGAACCCGAAGCTCATTTCTAGTAAGGCAACAACCTACATAAGTACGAGACTATGATAACAAAAAAATTTTAAATAATTACCATATTATTGTGGAATTGTGAACTGTGCAGGGCTAATTTGCGTATAATATCCCATAAAATTATAATTATGCTATTTTTCGTCAAATATTTGCTTGAGGTACGATCACACTTGTCAAATATTTGATAGAGAAAAGTGTAACCGCTGTTTTATTGAAACATTTATTTGGTTATTGCTTGAATTTTAATTAATTTAACTTTTAAATATTATTTCTTATATCTCTGTTTTTAATTATTTTCTAAAGAAATGTTTACAGAAACAAAATCTTTGCATAAAATATTTCCATAAAATAGTGGTTACAAATTTTTTCATCAAATATTTGACAAATGTTAACGTAGCTTTAATCTAAACGTACCTTAAGTTTGAGAAGATCATTTTATTTTGAATTTGAAGTTAAATATTTTTTTTATTAAGCATTATGGGTTGAAATATGTTCTAAACTTTTCTTTTAACTAGTTTCTTGCTATAACAAAATAACAATAAATGGCAAATAAAATGTCTAACAAATAACAAAACGAACGAAACCATTATGTATTATGTTATTGGAGTTTTTATACCCTGTATACGTATTTTACTTTATATACATATTGTATATTCTACAAATATCGTACATATTTATGTACTATATGTCTGTGTTTGACTATTCTCTAAAGATTCAGTTTAGTTTTCATTATTATTTTTTGTTTTTGTTTTTTTTTTTTAGAGAGTCATTTTAAGCAATGTTTGTATAATATCATCAAGTTTTCATAGAATGTTCTCAATTATATGTTGAAATCTATTATTTCTACACAACATTTAGTAGTTTGATTAAATTTATTTCAAATATTTTTTGTTTTTCTTTTCTTTAATATCCATAAATTTGTTGCACGTGTTTACACACTGAGCAATACTATCTTAATTACTCGTATAATTAAATATGTAAATGAATTGTTTAATTATTATTATTGGACTGTATTATCTATATAAAGGTTACGCAGGGTTGTAGTTGAAGAAAAAGTTGTTTACAATTACATTTCAGATATTTTTTGTATTGCTGTTCTACTTAAATAATTTGTTTTCTTTTTATTATAATTAATACCTTTTATTAGTGTTATTCTGTTTTTTTTTTTTTTTAATTAAAATTATTTGCTTTACCATCTTAAAATAGTATAGTTTTTAGGTTTAAACTTAAATTAATAACATGCATATTATATGTATATTGTAAAGTATAAAATATATTTTGTTTTTTTATAACAAATATATATCAATTCCTAATAAATAGTTTTAAAAATTCTTACAAAAATAATATAAAATAATGATAGACTTCTGAGTAGATACTTATTGGTGGTTTTGAGCTGAAAAAGAAATACAAAAAGAAATTAATTTTCAATCGCATACTTGGCATTTTAGTAGACTGTTTTTAGAACACGAAATGGCATTATTTCGTGTATGCTCGTACTTGTACGTAAATAAACATAAACGTCAATCAAATTATTTTTAGCGAATTTAATTTGTGTTTTGTAAGAAATAACGCCACAACTGACAGTTTGTGTTAGTTTATGTAACACGTTTTTCTTCTTAAAATCTAAACAATCAGCATTAATGTAATTTATTTTGTACTAGCTTAAACCCGGCGTACATCGCTACATCTACCACTATCATTTGTCCACATTTTTAGGCTAATAATTATTAGGGACTACGGCGTAATTCAGATATACTGAACTCAATAGTTAATTTGTCTATAATCTACCACGTCTATTTGTCCGCCTTTTTTTCTACTGATAATTTTTAATGACAATGAAATCAATCACACCAAACTCAGAAACTTTAGCTTCAACACTTCTAAAAATACGTATTAATAAGGAAATCAATTTTTAACTTGTATGGGAGGTGTTACGCCCACTTTTTACGATCCGCTAACTTTCCCATAAAACCATGCAGATCCAATTCCAAAACCTTAGCTTTAACTGTTCTAAAGATATACAAAAATCAGTGTTTAGTGATAAATAGAAAAGAGTGGGCGAAAAAGTAGGCGTGAAACATTTTTCTCTCGATGAAAACTTAAAATGGATTAAAATACATAGAACGGGACAATATTGTATTTCGTTAAAGCCTAAGTTGGATCATGACGATTATTAGAAAGAAAAAATCATCAAAATCGTTCCAGCTCTTCTCAACTGATGCGATGACCAACGAACAACATTGATTTGTATTTATTGTATATAGATTTGTCGATTGAAAACTGTTTAAAATATAAAAAAATAAAATTGGGACAAATTTACATCTCTCCCTAATACGATTTTTTGTTTCCTTTTTCTTTCTGATTTTTAAATCTTTTGAAATACAGATCCACACATACATACATAATTGGCCATTACCACCCTGTTTCAAAGTTATGGCCTAGCTTCTCGCAACACCCATATTTTGTGTGTCAATTCTAATCAACGAATACCGGAACCTGTCGAGTGAGAAAGACAGGCTTGAGAAGCTTATTCATGGTAATCAGTTACACTCAGAGCTTTTGGTAGAAGACTGCTAAGAGGTAGTCGCCGAAAGAAATATTTAATCATATTTTTTCTTTAAGATGTCTGAGCTGGGGTTTGAACCCGAAGTTTTTGTATAGTAAACTAACACACTAACTACTAAATTATGACTACAGATATCCTGTGTTTTTTTTACTGGTAAACAATTAAAATTTTCAAAATCTGAGGATCAGACAATCGATTTTTTTAAAACTTAATTTCGGGAAACAGGCTGTAACATCTTGTTTCAATGACACTTCTTACCTCAATGCATATGCCATGAGATCTTGTTTATATTTGCACTAGTGGTTTTTCCGAATTTAGTTAAGTCGGCTGTATATTGCAGTCAAAAATAAACAAGTAGAGACACTACAGTACCAACTAACTTTTGGTACTAATTAGAGGTGTTTTAAAATGAGACCTATCAATAAGAATAGCATAAGTGAAGCAGTTTGTACGCTGCATACTCCTTTGGGAAAAACAACTAAAAGAGGGGTAGACAATCTCGCCTGAATATTGATTATTCGAAGTCAATGGGGAAATACGCAAGAATTTTTAAAGCAAAGATTCTAGCCATTAAAAGATGTATGTACTTAATTCAGCTCGGGACGGGAGAAAGCTATACAATGTGATAGTTATGCCAGTGTCCGACCTCTAAACTTATTTGATCAGATTATGTGAAGTCCTAAGGCATGTTGAAGCCTACACTATCTTTTATTATTTGGAATAGGAAAAAAGACGCAAGCTATCTTTTCAAAATATTTAGCTCTGCGACTTCCTGAGCAACTATAACAATGTTTAGCATTAGATTGCGTAGAAATAATCTGACCGATACCATAAAGATCATATATCAATAGAAGGTTGTACAATAGATTGTAAGGCAAGCAATTGTTTTAAAAATGTGGGTATGAGGTGGTTTTGGCAACTATAGGGTGAGCCATTAAAAACTTAAAATTTAAAACTACATTATTGTAGAAATGATTTGAAATTTAGTAAATTTTTTTTTTTTTTTTTTTTGCAAAATATTAAATTCTTGAGAACGATGACGAGTTGATGTTGATAGAATTTCACTCATACTCTCAGCCACAGCTTCAATATTTTGGGATATACGCAATGAAACGAGTTTCATGAAATTTAACAATAAACTCACTGTTATTCTATGTGACTATATTGTACGACATTTTCGTGCAATTTCTGAATAATTGTCTTTGTTTTGAAAATAATACATTTCTGATAAATCTGAAAGTTACTGAAACGTAAATCGATTTTTTTTTTATTTTAATGGAAATAATATACTGAATTATTTGGCAGAACAGAATGACATAAGCAGTGCCTGATTCGAAATAACGGTTGTTTTAAAAAAAGTTATACTTGTAGATGGCTCACCATAAATAACAGAGTCTAGCATCACATTTTCTAGAAACAACCTGAGCGATATCGTAAACTTCGTGAGAGGGATGAAGGTCGAAATCGTTTATAATTAAGGGGCTGTATAATAGATTTTAGGTTTCTAAAACTTATATGCCAAGTTCTTTAATAACGACAATAACAAGAAACTATACTACTCTCTCTATATAATTTGGTTTTTGTTAAAGGTCTTTCAATTACAATTTCGTTTCGATTGTGATGTTCTACAACACATCATGTTCCTAATAATGGTTTATTTATTTCACATGCTTACAAATCATAATGTTAATTTTATTTAAGTTAAGCAATTATTGTCAAATATGTCAAACCATAAAATCAAACGATAGGCTAAATGGCTCTTCTTAGCTGCCTGTCATGAGACATTTTTATATACATACGCACATATGTAGTATGTATGTAGTTTAGAAACGAACACCAGTTGTGGCATTTTGATTGACACAATGAAATACGTGACTATCAATATTGTATTTTACACACTTTCACGATTCTATTAATTTCAATATGATAATGAATTACATTTTTAATTTACAAAACTTCAATGTAACAGACAATTGGAATATGGTTTGAGATTAATTTAATTCAATATAATTTAAATGATAAGTGATGGTATTTAAAACAAAAATAAAACTATTATACTGCATAAATTAAAATGTTTTACAAAGTAAAGTAATAAAATGTAATAAAAATTTATTTTTAACCATCTCAAGTTTCATTTTAACCGATTAGGAGTTTTTTAGCAATGAGTTCAAAAATTTATCATTTTGGGAATATGTACGTTTTTGTTTTAAACACAATTTTAATTCCTTTAAAAAAATTATATGCAATTATCAAAGTCACCTTCCTTAATGCAATCAAGCTCATTTACTTTGTGTAATACAGAGACAAGCAAAAACATGTTCATGAACAAATCCATTTGTTAAACAAGAACAAAAAACCAAATGCACTTAAACATGAAGGTTCTGTTACTCAACCATTATACGGTTGTTTGTTCTAAAATTTACCAGAAAACTACAGAGAACATGAACATGTTTTGTTGAATTATATAGAAAAACAGAGAAATATAAAATAATATGGTTGTAAAAAAGTACAAACATTAAAACACAATGCATTCATGAACAAGGACAAGGTCATAATAATTTAACCCTATAATACCAACGCCTTTTGATATGACGTAACTACCAACGCCAAGTAAATTCTACACACTGTGGTATACTATTCAACTAACACGCTTCAATTTTTGCAATTTTTTTGTATTAAATGATTACCTTTTTTTTATTATTTATTAAGATTATAATTCATATTACAGAGCAACAGAAACAAAGTAAAACCACACGTAAATAAATATAAAGTATACAAGGGTATTACAGGGTTAAATAAGAAGACAGGAACACATACAAGGAATAATAAAATTATAGAATGTATGTGTAGTCTGAAAGTATATCAGTAGAATAAATTAAAAATAGAGATAATATTTTAGAGCTTCAACAAATTTGTAAATTAATTTTTAAATAAAAAAATATTTCAGAGAATAAAACTTGCCCAACGTATTATTAAGACATTAAGAACGAGCGAGCACTGTCAGATAAAAGTTAATTTATATTTATTACTGGCTTAAACCCCACGTGCTTCGCTACACCTACCACTATTATTTATCCACATTCTGTTACTACAATAACTTTAAGATATACTGGATTCAATAGTTAGTTTGTCTGGAAGCTACATTGTTCGCCCTCTTTTCTACTGATAATTTTTAATGATTACGAAATCAATCACACCAAATTCAGAAACACTTCTAAAGATACGTATGTATAAAGAAATAAATTTTTAACTTGTATGGGAGGTGTTACGCCCACTTGTCCAATTTCCCCCATTTCTGACTAATGATTTGCTTTGCCCATGAAGTTATTCAGACCCAATTCCGCAACTTTAGCTTTAACCGTTCTTAAGATTTACAAAAATCTGTGTTTAGAGATAAATAAAAAAAAGTGGGCGTAAAAGTAGGCGTGCAAATTTTTCTCTCGATGAAAACTTGAAATGGATTAATACAAACATTTGAAAGAAAAATTAGTCAAATCGATGGAGCAATTTTCTGATTTAAGGTAAATCAAAAAAAGTGGGCGTAAAAGTGGGCGGGCTAAAATTTTTCTCTCCGTTAAAACCTAAGTTGGATCACGACGATCGTTGGAAAGAAAAATCGTCAAAATCGGTCCAGCCGTTCTTAACTGACAACGAACAACATTGTTTTTTATTTATATACTTAGATAATAAATGTATAATAAAAAGTCTGAATTTTTTTATGTACTTGATGCCTTTTACACTGGCATCATACCAGATATTTTGTCCCTCCCCTTCTGATTTACGAATTTAATGTGGCAACAAATCGAAACAGAGTGTATTGCAAGTTCTGCTTACCTATAGTATTGAAAAAATACAACACGTATCTTCTGGGTACAATCTATCAAATAAATAATTGTTACCTTCATCGCAGATCCAACAAGTTCTAGTATTGCATATCCCCATTGTGTACATGCTCTTATTGCTGTTATAGAGAATTATGACTGAGCCCGTAAATGTCTGTTTTTGAATATTTTATATTTTTTATCTTCCCTTTAAGGAGATTACCATTAAGACAGAGTAGGGAGAGGATACAATGAAAGTCCCCTCAACACTCACTTGGGCTTATTTGTCTGAAACTCATCGAATCGAATTCTCAATAAACCGGCTATTAAGCTATTAAGCGCATTGCAACGTAACCTTAACGCAAGTTTATAACTACTCATGGTCTTTAAGCACTTTTGAGTGTCTGGCAGTATTTTAATGCTTACTTCTTGTATCCTCTTTCGAATAGGATTTCCACGATTTCAATATTGTGTTTACTCGCACATGGAAAAAACTGCTTTTTTTTTTTAAGAAAGCTATTGATCTGCGCCATCAAGATTCCACTATTTCTAGTATTCATGTACCATTTCTGTGAGATCCGTCTATAACTATTTATGAAGCATAATATATGATACAATGGGCTTGAAAACTCCTGATTAGGCGATTACAGTTGTCATACGCAGCAAAAGTAAAACTGAAGAAGAACTGTCAAGATCCAATTTAACGGAACACTAAACGTAAGCAGTACTAAACATACAACGTCGAAAACTTGCAAGTGCATAGTTTAGAAAAGCACGATGTTATAAAAAACGATCGTTAAATTATTTTAGAGTCGGGATTAAAATTTTAAATATTACATTAATTACAAAATTAAAACAGCGTTGCGAATTAATGTCGTGCTTGTTCTTTTAATACCTACAAGACAAGGTTTCAAACAGTGTAAATAAAATATTATGGGTAACATAGCTAAGTCAACTATTATGCACGCAGCACAAGTATGGTCAACAAGATTACAGATAGAGCAGGTGAAAAGAAAAACAAGATCATTACCGAGCACAACTGATTTATAAGCATGATGCCCCTACCAATAGATTCGGAACATAAGACCAACAAAATAACAAAAAAGATTTCAATATAATTCTTTACTGAAGAGGCATGGAGACTATATGAAATGTACCGAATATCTGAATAGTGGTTCCCAGTCCAGTGAAAGGAAAACTTCAATGCTAAGATGACAACTTTTATAACTATTCAACCTGCTCTGATATAACCAATGATATCTACAAAACGTTATGTTACATGAGACAGCTCTACAGCAGAATATGTAGTAGAAATGAGAATATGAAATTGAAATTGAGAAGCAGAACTCACTCCCTCATCTGATTTTGTATGGCTCAATAAACTTCTGAACTTCATTTCTAAAGTAATCACTGGTTTACAAAGTCCAATGACTGTTTGAAAATAAGTATAGAAGAAACGTATACCATTACTTTATATATAGAAATAACTTTAAAATCATAACAATTTTTTACACAGTAGATTAGGATTTTATTAGATTTACAATCTAGAACACGATTGTCTTCAAACGATCGTCTTTGCGAGTGAAAAGTACACATAATAAACAAAGAAAACTTAAAAATCGTAATAATTAAAGGCCCGAATTCATAAAAAATATTTCAGGTTTATTGAGGATTTATTTGACAAATTTCTGTGAATACTTATCAAATAAACTTTCAATAAGCCAAAAATAGTTTTTATGAATACGAACAAAAATGATTAAGAAGAGAAAGAATCCAAAATTTACTTACCACGTTGATTTGTAAATTATAAAAATGTTCACAGTTAATGTCATACATTAAGAGAGAAACGAGCACAGAGAATATAGAGCCAATGTACGGCAACTCATAATATCCGCTTCCGTTTTGGTGGAGAGTAATTAATTTGGTGGTTATTAATTTATTTTAAATCTTATTACGGTGAGATTCTATTTGACATTTTTTATATATTCGTTATGTTATTTCGTGTTATTTTCTTTTTTTTTCTTTTCTTTCTTTCTTTTGGCACTCTTTTTCGAATTTCAAAGCAAATATAAAATTAAATTTAAAATATTTGATTTAAAGTATGACTTGTACATGCATTTTCCTTTCCTTTATTTTTTTTTTTAAATAAAAGCGATTTGTTTTGCCAACTGTCTGTCTATTCATGTATGATCACAACTTTTCATGCTGGGTATGTTGTTTTGTTTTCTTTTTCATTTCACGTTTTCTGTTTGTCTAAATTAAATTGTTAATAAAAATAAAACACAACGCGATGTTGAAAAAACAAAAATAAAAGAAAACCATTAAAAAATTCAACTGCACAATAATAATTTATGTTTGAACGGGTACATTGTTTTCGGTTTCTTTCAGTATGGGTGCCTGCCAAACACCACTGCCAGAACGTGCTTTACGGGCTTGTACAATACCATCCATTATATCCAATTGTAAATTGTGTATACTGCCTCGATGCTCAGTTAGTGGTGGTCCTTGGATGCCACTACCTCGACGACTGCCACTACAATGGAAAATGATACAGAGAAGTATTATAATAAACAAAAGGCTTAAAAAAGTAAAATATTTTTAATAAAATTAAAAAAGAGTTCTGTAAAGGTAGAGATAAAAAGGATTATAATACACGTTTATGGCATAGCTTTTTGTATACCCGATTAAATTTTAAATTGTAAAATATGACACAAAAAGTTAAATTTTTCCCAAACGACAAATACGCGATAGTTTCCCCTAGAAAATATAATAAAATTAGATGTACATGGCCACCGCTGCTTTTTATATCGGAGAGCAATCTGGGCTCGATAAACTTTATAAATAACTCTTTAATATTAGCTTTCAAGATGAAAATTTCTTTTGGTTTTTTCCCATAAAGGGCCCACCGAAAATTATTAAAATAGTGTAAGTGGTGATGCAGACACAAGTGTAGACTTAAATATTAAATATTCGGATGGTTTTAATAAATTTCAAGTGTCTTTCTTAAAAAAACACAATCACTAAATGGTCTACCCTTTTTAACAATTTTTAAGCTTATTAAGCTTGAAGTGGCGATTTTCAATTTGGGATCTAACCTACTAACCAAGCTTTTAATGTTAATAAACAAATTGAATTTTTGATTCGTCAGAAACGCTTTATTTAAGATCAAAGTTAACGGCAATGAATATTTTTGGTAATTAAAGAAGAAATGATGTCCGTGAAGGAATAGTACACTAGCCAAACTGAACAATTATTTTCGACTCCAGCTACGGTAGTCTCATCAGAGTTCTTTGTGTCCTGTGCATATTCAAGACCAAACATCAACTATTTAACTCACACTTTTTTGGAAATCGCATACTGAAATTATATTCTTTCACATGTACGTACATACACTTGTATGAGTTAGTCGAAGTAAAGTCACACAACAGTTTTTATCATATTCTCCTTTTCTTACCATCATTGCTGTTCTTGTAATTGTCATCTTTGTTCTTTGTTCCTGTGCATATTCAAGACCAAACATCAACTATTTAACTCACCTTAAAGTTATAATGCGCATGCTTCTAGCGCTGCACTCTAGCCACCACGGCTACAGTCGTGCATGTCGTCGATGCCGACTAATGTGGATTAATGGAATAAGAGGGCAAAAACAAAATAAAAATTGTAATTCTGTTTCATCCAAATAAGATGACAATTACAAGAACAGCAATGATGGTAAGAAAAGGAGAATATGATAAAAACTGTTGTGTGACTTTACTTCGACTAACTCATACAAGTGTATGTACATACATATGAAAGAATATAATTTCAGTATGCGATTTCCAAAAAAGTGTGAGTTAAATAGGTGATGTTTGGTCTTGAATATGCACAGGACACAAAGAACTCTGATGAGACTACCGTAGCTGGAGTCGAAAACAATTGTTCAGTTTGGCTAGTGTACTATTCCTTCACGGACATCATTTCTTCTTTAATTACCAAAAATATTCATTGCCGTTAACTTTGATCTTAAATAAAGCGTTTCTGACGAAACAAAAATTAAATTATAAAAATATTGATCAGAACTTTCCCGGGGCTCGAACCTAGAGCCTCAAACACCTTAAACAAATTGAATTGTTTAACATAAAATATTTTTTGATTGTAATCGATCAGGGCCCAAATAGCGGCACTGGTTATCGAATGAAGTTAATCGAAATTTTTGTATTTGAGATCATCGCAGTCGATAACGAGTAAGGTGTATCGAAATTTTAGATTTTGGCATTCGATAACGAGTACTCGATCGAATGCCACCTCTCGAAATGACATTCGATACTAAAAAAGCAATCGAAATTATATACGCGTTGTTTATTTGGAAATATAACAAGAACAAAATTTATTATTTTTAATAAAATCGACAGAAATGTGAGTAGCAAATAATTTTTTAGCGTAAAATACATAAAAAATTTATTTTCCCGTTCAGGACAAATGTAAACAAAATAAACAGCAAACAAAAGGATGTTATGGCACAGTTCATGTTTGAACATCCACATTTGGCTAAGAACTTGCTGCCAAATTGCGGACAGGGAAAAGAAACGACTGAAAGGTTGTGGGAAGAGTCGTCAAATTGTCTAAATACATTTGATCCACCAACTACGGAAGTGGCTGTATGGCGAAAGGTAAATAGTGTAGTTCTTCTTATTTAACGTTAATATTTTTTCGAACATTTTTTAAGGTGTTTGCTGACCAAAAGCATAATGTTAAAAAGAAACTATCATTTAATATGGAATCGAAGAAAAAACTGGCGGTGGTCCTTACGAGGAAATCTAAATAATTTTATTTAAGTTAAAATTAAACTATACAATTATATTACTCTAATTTTACTTACTTGCTTTTTATTTAAAAATTAAATTATATTTAAAATTATTATTTTAAATATTAAAACAAAAAATCTTTTAAATTTTTCTTGTAAATTTCGATTCGATAGGTATCGAGTGCCATAATTTGGTTATTCGATACGTGACGAAATTTTACTCGATACGAACGTTCATTCGATAACGAGTGCCGCGATTTGGGCCCAGGTTTTTTGAGTAAACCTGAAAAAAAAAATAAAAGAGCGTAAGCAATACGTGTGAATGCTCTCTGCACAATTGTGCTATGAAATGGTAATCACTGGCTTAGAGTAAATAGTATTTTTAGTTCTTCAATCTTTTAGATTTATGTGTTCGTAAAGCAAAATAATTCTTAAAAAATTTTAAAAACGTGACTTCTTTTAAATTTAGAATACTTTTGTCAACTGAACTGATTAATAGATTCAGTTTAAGAAAGAGTGCTTTTCAGCAGCAACCAAAACGGAACAGCCAAAATATTCCCATAAATTGAAAAATCGTGAATAATAATGCTTGCAGTGTTCAATTCAATATTTTAAAAAAATTTGGTATAAACAATTTTCTTGCAAATCACCGGCTTAGAAGGTACCCAGGTGGCCATCTTTTTCGTTACTACTACCTACTTAGCATTTTTTGATACTTGTACTCAAATTCAAGTCTTTTTTGAATCTTATGTGCGATTAAACAGCCAGAATTCTCACTTATGATATGGCCATACAGCGACACTTCTGTCGGGAGGATATTGTACCCACAGACAATTTTTCTTGATGAGTCATATTCATATGATACCTTTTCTCAAATCTCTTATTAGTCTTTTTTACTTCATTAGTGATTTTTGTTTCAGTAAGGTATCAGTCGAATATGATTTTTTTTTCTGTAGTTTTTCTATAAAACAAAAAACCATTGAAAATTTAATTTCTTTAACCAGGCTGGCATTTCTTTAATCGGACTGGCAGACTGAAACACTGCGTATTTGAAAGAAATCGTTTATACGAAAAGGAAAAATAAAAAAGATAGATTTCCAAAATGCATACAATAAAATAGGAACACTTTTATTGCACTTTCTGCTCTAAAAACGTAGTGGTAACTAGACATTAATTTATAAATGAAATTACAGTATTCCCCAGATAATTTCCCCACGCTTATTTACTTCACGGTTAATTAACTTTCGCTTGATTCCCCAACAGAGAAATTTCCCTTAAAATTCCCTCATTTAATTACCCAAAATATTTATTTTCTAAAAAGAGCAGCAGAACTCCACTATGTTTATATAGGCATATAATTTATTAAATTTATTTTCAAACTACTTTTTTGATCCAACCTTGCAATTAAAGTGTACCAAGTTTCGGTATAAGTATAAGTTTAAAGTTACTTGCTTTTCACATGTATTGACTGCAGTGTATATAGGCAATTAAGTTCCACGCGTAATTGCCCAAAAATTTTTACATTTTTGTCGTCGGAATTATCCATGGAATACTGTAGTTTAATGGAAAAAGTCCACGAAAAAAGAACTTTATCGAATTAACTGCATCTTATTGTTTTACAATGGACAATAATGTTACATTTATGCTTAGACACTTAAACTCATTCTGTATTTGTTGACAGAGATTTTACTACTAGGCCAGATGGATCTATTTTAATATGAGTTTGTAGAAATATTTCAAAGGGTTTGCTTAGTATGAGTGTTTTTCTTTATTATTCTTGTGTTTCTCATTTTTACAACATTTATTTTACAAATTTTCACACTCTTTGGGAGGTACTTGCACATTTAGTACATTCAAAGGATTCATATCGCTCACATTCATTTGTCCTCCTATATATTGCTGACAATTTTTCTCACCACCACACTTATGGCATATGTTTTGCTTGAAACCATGTGCTTTACCAAAATTTTTGTGAGACATTTTAGCTTTAAAATAGGCCTGACGAAATGTGCAATATAAGGCATTAGAATTAAAAGCCGTCTGCTTAAGAATTCTCTTAAATTCTTGGGGATTTTTTATTTCTTTTATAACGTCACTCATAAGTAAATGATGGTTTTTTAATTGATTTTGATTTGGCATCTCTTGATCACGCTCACAGGGTTGACAATCATAATAGATTTCACCTTCATATTGACCACCACCCTCGATTCGTTGTAAGTCATTGTGATTTAAAACGCGGGCTAAAAATTGTGGATCCACATATAGGTACCGGGCTGTAGTACAATTTGTATCTGTATTTAGTTTGTTGCCATTAAAATTATTTTGTATGCTGCTGTTGTTTTCCTTATTGCCGAATATGCTTTTAGCATTTGCTGCATAATTTTTAAGTTCTTCAAAATTTTGATATAGCCAATCAGCCATTTGGAAAAAAAAATATTGTAAAAACTAGAATTTTTTTTTTCTAAAATTATTGTGACATTCCCATTTATAGCCTGGGTTGCCCTGTTTTATTAGAAATAAACGTTTTGATTTTTAAGGTGTTTCATGAAAAAATTTTATATTGGGAAGTAAAATTAAATTTTTTCTTAGAGCGCATTTGGTATGTTTGCACAATATTTTTTAAATTATATTTGAAATCTTGCTGATAGTACGTTACCATTTACTTATACTTGTTTTGGGCCATTTTGTTTTGTCATAATTTTTTTATATTCGAAAAATTCAATTCATGGTATAATCATCATAAGGTAGTCCCAGTTTGAAATAGCATAGAACCCTGTGGTTTTGCAACCCTTCTGCTCTTAGATTTGTCAAATAAAAGCAACACTGTGGTTGACCGTTGTACACAAATAAATATATTATTGTAAACAAGCTCTTCCTCTTCCTCTTCCTCTTCTTTTTTTTTTTTTTTTTTTTTTTTTTGTGGAACATTTTTTTAAAAGTTAAAAATTTTACTTTTCTGTAAAAAAATAGTTTATGAACAACATAATACATTCGCCCGTTTTAAAATATAATTATCCAGTGGCTACCTCATGGCGCATTGGATAGTTGCATCAACAGTAGGTCTGTTTGTAAAAAATTATATTTTATTAAATATGCAACTTGTCTTAAAAAAAATCATTTATATTGAGTATATGTGTGTTTATGTCGAAAAATATAAATAAAAATATAAACGTTTTGCAATTTATATTGAAAACAAAAATAAAAAACTAAATTTAGTATTGATAATTTGGTATTGCATTTCATCATTTTAAATTTTAATTTCTAGTTTGTTGTCAAAGAAAAATTTCAATTCCAAATTTGCTTAACGTCAAAATAAATAACAAAGAAGAAGAATAAGATTTTGACAATCCCAAGTAAGCAGCTGTAATTGTTTTGATAAAGCGGGACTACCTTATGATGATTATACCATGATTCAATTTTAAACTAGTTTTGCTTTAAAACATATCAAAAATTGTCAGTGTAAATCAGTTGTTGCTTTTAGTGACAGTCAGCAACAAAACTAAATTTCCTTTCGTTTTATTACTTATCTTAAAAGGGTCACTTTTAATGAACTTTAAATAGTAAATTAAGAAATAATTGAATTGAAATATATTGTACCCTTAACAAAATTAAATATAATTTGGTTTTTTTTTTCTTTTTGTATTATCATGTCACTGGCAACTACATTTTATCATTAATTTACTTCCGTTGTCTTTAATAACCATTTTACAGTTTTAGTTTTGCAATGACACTTTTCCTTTTATACTTCAACTAATCCATGCACATAACACGTTTACATATCTATTATAAATCATAAAAGACTATTTACCTGTATAATGCACCCGATAAAGACTCACGACGATTACGGCCAAATAATGTGGGTGGTACAGCCGAAATGGTTACCACTGAATGCCTTCTACCGCCACCGCCTGGATTGGTTTTCTGTGAGAGCGTTGTCAAAAACTCTACTTCATGTGGGCTTAAACCACCTGTCTCACCACCCACTTCTGATAGACGACGAACTTGACTAGCCGTTATACCTTCTGTTATTTGCAATGATGGCAATGAATGTTTACGACGCTGTTGCATATCTGGTAGTGGACAGAGAAGATATGGATTTTTTGGTGAATCTGGATCTGAATCATCGCTGTTTGTTCTACCAGCGGTGGTTGTGCCACCTTCTGCACCACCAACGGCACCCTGAAGGTCTTCGTTTTCGTCTGTCGTTTGGGTTTCTTCTACCACAATAAGTGGCTCTTGTGTGCTGATACTGAAAACTGGCGTAAATGACGAACGACGCATTTTGTTGTATAATGCCTACTCAAGTTCAGTTGTTGTGCCTTAAATCGCTTTATATGGCGACTTGTATTGCTTTTTTTATGCGTAAAGTATTTACAGCAATTATTGTTTTCCAACAGAGCAACAATTTAATTGTAAGTGTTAAACAATTTAAAGTGGCCTAATATTATAGCATTTGATGTGTTTAACGTTCTGCAAAAATAACAAAAAAAAGAACAAATATATTTTAGTAAAAATTAAAAACTTATACATATGTATGTATATTTACAAATCACCAAGTCAGATTTGTAATAAGTTAAGGCTTTTATGACTACTACAAAAATTACAGGTATTAAGTTTTCACTGTAATAGCAACAAGGATGGCCTTAGTGACATACTTGCCTGAGACGATAAAAAGTCTTCTCCCATTAAACATATTAGCAAGGAAGTGTGTTGAAAGGAGTGCTTTTACAATGCAAATTATGAGAATGCCAGTCATCTATACGATTTCTGAACAAGTTTTCGACCAAAAGTTCACGTCCATATTCTTTAGTTGCAAAAAATGGGAAACGAGTGTTTATTGGATCGAGTTTAAGAGCCTAAAATAGTACACGAAGGGGTCGAAAACATAGGCAGGTGTAAAAGCAGGTATCTTTGGGTCTTGTACAAATATCAGGGTGTCTATGGGCAAAAGTTAATGTGCTTTAAGCTGGAATTAAAACAGTTTCAAAATGTATTGTAATAAGCCTATAGAGGACTATTAACTCGCTCGAATATAAATATTCTTGGTTAGTTAGTCTACTAAAAAGGCATGTTAGCTTCGACAAGTTACCACAACAAAGAAAGTTCTGCTTTGAACAATTCGCTCCAATGTGAACTTTAAGTGTGCGTTCAGAAAAATTTTAATTTTTCTGAAAAAAAAGAAACATAAATTGTTTTGCACAGAGGAAGAAAATAACTGCATCGCACTAGAAGAGTTTTAGAAGTGTTTTATATTTGATGATCAAAATATTAAAATAACTGCTACATTATTTTTAAATTAATTAAAAATACTGGTAATAACAGAACAACCTACGATTGAAACATAATGATTAAATCATATGTAGTTTGTAATTATTATACCCTATACGAATTAGAGTGGCATAGTTTAATTTGTATATACTTATGTGGGAAACTACATTCTTATTATATGTGCATACGTACATACGTGGATCCACTATTACTCTATCATATTGAAGCTATGTGTCTTTCAGCCCGAACTCGTTTAGTTGATTAGAATGAAGATATCATGCTCAAAGAGAGGAAAAGAAGGCGACAAATACGCGAAAGATATTAATTAAATATTTAAAAAAAAGTACTTGGTCTTTAGACTTCTATTTCTTCTTTGAATCATAGTGCATGGGATAGGATTATTTATAGAATAACACAATGGGCAAATTGCCTCTACGACTTTGCCCGCAAATACGCACTCTTTCGTAAACTATTTTTTTATTTTTTTACCTTTCGGCATTACTGTGGTTGAATTACGTTTATTCAACGTTTAATTTCCTCTTGTAAACCACATGTGCTTAAAGGCTTTTTGTCATAGACCTTTAAATTAAAAAAAAACAACAGAAGGAAAAATCGAATGTTATTAAATCAATGATCTGGGGAGCAAATTTTGTCTACCGAAGCCAGAAAATTCATGACCAGGAAATGTCGAATGCAATAACTAAATAGTTTTAATATATGAATGGCATTGGCCACCCTATTAGCATCCAATTTCGTCAGAAAATCGCGATATCGAACACAACTAGCAGTTGTTATTTGCCTCCTGATCAGTATCTGTACCAAACTATCAAACATTTTAATTCCTTTTGTTGTTCGCTCATGGGTACTCCCAACCTTAAAACTCGACAAAGCCTTAGAGGTGAACATGTGCTTCATCAATAAAAACAAATTGTTGTGTCGTATAACGCTCAATTTTTAGAAGCGCCTAAACTCTAAAGGCTGAGTTAGTAAAAATGTTTCGCGTAACGTTAGTCTTTTCAGAATGGTTAAATTTTAAGTGTTATTTGTCTACCTAAACTTTTACCGATGACAGCCTCGAGGTTCTAAAATGGACAAAAAAAAAACATTTAAAAAACTTTTAAGGAAGTCTTAAGAATATTTGGATCTGAAAACTCGCCAGTATTTTCCAGGCGAAGGCTTATCCCATCGAAAGATGTGCTCAATTTAACCTAGATAGAGGGTAAAAAGGACAGGAGATAGCCATACTTTCTGACAGTCAGACTGCCATCCGTGCAGTTAGCTCCTATCATTAGAATGAATGACTGAATGAAGTCTTAAGAAACTCATGACAGACACTAAATTTATATGCAACATCTTCGGCCGCTCAATGTCTTAACGTTTCAAAACATTATAAGCAAAGCCAATAGTTCTATTTCTGGTCGGTCTAAACCTGCATTGTAGTAACATTAAATCGTTTTACAAAATTAAAAAAAAGAAAAAAAAATAATTGAAAACATCGACATGATTATTGCATGCAATTATCTTTAATTTACTTATAATTATTAATATGTTAATGTTAATATTTTCATTCGATTCCTATATAAATAAATAGGTGTACTGTAGAGAAATTAACACATTAAATAAGTAAAAGTTTTTAATTGCTTTACGAGATCGGTTAACAAAAAACAAAAGATAAATATGAATATTAAAAAGTTTATTTGTTTAATAACTTTATTGTCCTTAATAAGCTTAAATATGGGATTCGGGGGTAGCAAGGTATAGAAATTACAAAAAAATTATTTAAGAAAAAAAAAAATAAACTTCCACGTTTGATATTTTTTAATAGAAAACCTGGAATTATGACTTAAAATCAATAAAATGCACTTCATCCGATCCTGAAAAAATGGATTTAGGATTGACAATTGAGCGTGTATCACGTGGTGTTTACGCTATATCAGGGAATGTGAAAATAAATTTTGATATTGTTGAAGGCGATGATAATAAAGTAAGTTTATCGGGTATGTTCAGAAAAACAAATTCAAGTGGAATAGAAGCGAAATAAAATCTTTTGATTTGCTTTGAATACCAAAACTATAAAAAAAAAATTGGGCAATTAAGTTTTATTTATCTTTGAAAAAACACTCGATTTTTATTTCACTAGAATTCGGTTTTCAGCACATACTACAGGTATGTATAAGCAATAAAATTTTTTTTCGTCTTTTTTTTACAATTTGTTGCATTACTAAATGCAAAGGTTGGTGCAAAATCTTTTCGCAGCTCTACCGGAGCTGAGGATGATTACAAAGTACTGCCTTTCAGTATACCAAAAGCTCACTGGTATAATGTGTTAAACACTCACTACAAGGATGTTTTAATGGATACTCTCAAAGAATGCTCCGATTTACCAGTATTTGAAGATAAATTTGAACCGCCATTAGAGAAGAAAACATATACATTAACAAAGTGTCAATTTACACAAGATGGCCTACCGAACCATTTGCAAGAAGGTTTTTATAAAGTTGAAATTTATGGAGCGGGAGATATTGAATGGAGTATAATAGTAATTGCTGAAGTTACGCCTGATATGTAAATTTGTCTTTCATGTTTTTCTGTGTACATTGCAAATAATGCTTCAAAATAATAAAAACGTTTAATATGATTTTTTGTTATGAGCGTAAATGAATTAATTTTCTATAAATTTGGTCTCAATATCAAAACTTTAAACTAATAAGGATTTAGTAGCAGTGTTGAATTTACAATTTTTCATTATCTAACAATTGTCATAACTTTTAGTTGTTTGTCAGATACAAATTTTCTTGATATAATAAATAATAAATTAAAATGCAATATATTTATATGAGTATGTTAACTTGTATTTATTTGTTATTAATTTTTTGTACTTTTAAAATAGAGTTGGGTTTATTGCATTAAATTTATAATGCATTATCGCTTCCACTACCACTAAACGACTAAATAAAACCATTTTAGTGGTAGTGGAAATTTTGTGCACTAATTTTGAATGATTAGTGGCTGGCAATATTAACAGTCCGCTCAATTAAAATCTGACCTATGGTGAACTGAATAATTTATTACATTTGAAAGTAAATTCTAAAAATTCTAAAATTCTTATTAAAACAATTATTTTTTTATACAGGCGGACTCAGTAAATTAAGGAAATAACATTCACTACAATTTATTTGGAAATTGGCAAAAGCTATGTATGCATATAATATTATTATATCAATGTATGAAAGTATATTAAAACGATAGTGGAACTGAGGTAGTGGAACAAAATTTCTATTCATTCAAAATTCAAATTCATTCTAATCATTCAAAATTAGTGCACTGAACTTCCACTACCACTAAAATCGATGTATTTAATGCATTAAATTTCCATTTAATGCATAAATTTTCACTACCTCTAAATATAAGAGGCGATAATGCACTATTTTTTCCACTACCACTAGATTTAGTGGAAAATTAAATCTAATGCATTAAACCCAACTCTGTTTTAAACAAAGTATAAATAATTATAATCATAAATAAAAAATCAATCAAAATAATCAAAAATAAATCATTTAGAGTGTTTATAACTTAATATACATATTTTAAAGTTAGCTTTTCCGAAACAATTGAGTCTATGTAAGTTTACATACATATGTTGAATATATGTAGAGCACACTCCCATAACGTGGAAGGTTTGAAATTTCATTCATTCATTTATTCATGAGGTATTTAAAGTACTTCGATCTGAAAATTTTCGTTGCCCTGACAAATCTGAATAGTTCCCTATCGGGTATATGATAATCACCAAGGTGCCTCTTTCTACTTTGCATCAATGCTGCAGAATTGCCCAGTATGTTTTCTGATAACTCGAATACCTCAGCATAGAATCTGCACAAACTACTCGAAACGATTCCTATTTTATTTAAATATCCATTAAGTCTGCAGTGCCCAGTGAGAAGACCTGGGGCCGAATTACCGCATACGTGATCGAGTAAAATTTTTCATAAATTTTGTTTTTGGGATTACCGCATTTGTTATCGAGCAAGTAAAATCGAAATTTTAAATTATGTCATACGATAACGAGAGTGTGTTCGAGTACAAGTTTGTTATATTTGACTCGTTAGCTATTCTACAATCGAAAACAAAATTTATTTAATACAATTGGAAAAAATAATGCAAAAAAATATTTAAAGTTTAAAACAATAAGAGAAAACTAAAATCATTTTTGTAAGACCAATATTAATAAAATATATGGAAACAAAAAAGATGTTATGGCCCACTACATGATTGAGCATTCTAATTTGGACAAAAATATAGGGCCAAAATGCAGCCAAGGAAAAGCAACCTCCAAAAGATTATGCGACGAACTTTCTCTTAAACTGAATTCCTGTGGACCACCGACTAAGGATGCAAAATTTTTATTTACAATTGGGCTTATTGTTTTGCAAACCGCGCCATCAAGTAATCCTTTCTTACCGTATGCTGAAAGCCTCAACTAGCAAGAAGCGATAAAGATACAATTTCAGCTTTGGTGGTAGTGTGGTACAAAATGTCCTTCGAAAAATAGTTCAGAAAGAATGAAATTAAAGGCTTCTTGTGAAACCTTAAATCGCTTAATAAATCTAAAATTGGATACCAAATTTTATAAAATAAAATTCAAGGACGAAATTAATTACGCATTATATAATTGTCTTAAGGATCAGAAGACGATAAACACAACAAAGCGAATGTTAGTAAAAAGGCAAAAAAAAAATATTTTCTTTTATAATGTTTATTTTGCACTACACATTTGACATTTTTTCCAAAAAATAGGTTTTGATTCTATTCCAAAACAAATCTTGTAAATTTTGTAAAAATTTCGATACATCAGCCATCGAATGCAGTACTCCATGCATTCAATACGTGACGAAATTTTATTCGATACGAAAGCTTACTCGATCACGAATACGGTAATTCGACCCCTGTTAAAATTCTTAGGTTGTCAGTAGAGATTCTAATGCAAGACTAAAATCACTTTCGATCACAGTTACTAAAAAGTAAAAATTTGGAAAGTCAGAGAAGTGTCTGGCGCAAGAAAAGTATTCGCCTCTCCTTTTCCTCCCTTTCTTTCAGTATGTCATTCCATAAAGGGTTTTGGCCCCAGCAGTGGCATTGATGCTTTTTTTTTGGCAAAACTGTCGGCCAATACATTTCCCTAAATACCAACATTGCCCGGGAATCCGCATAAGGTGATCTTATTGGCTCTGCCTAGCCGGTTTAGTTTCACCACACAGTCCCATACTAACCACAAGTCAATTTCGCAGGCTCAGAATATTTCGTACGTCTTCAGTCTTTGATCCATCTGTATACCAGCGGGTAGTTCTCTCCCTTAAAGAGTATGTAGCCTGTAAATTACTCCATTCACTCTTATTTCTCAGTCCTGTCTTAAGTCGCTTTTCAAAGTCATAGAATGGACAGTCAAGGAATTGATTGCCAGCCAATGGTCTAACTAGATCACTATACCTTCTTAAAAGTGCAGTGTTTGAGCTATCCCCCATTAGACACTTGCAAGCAAGTTTGTGTATTTTATTCAGCCTGGTCTGGTTTATAACCAGATTTATCTTTTCTGCTCAGGCAATAACTCCATATGTCGCAATTGGTCTAAACATCATGGTATACATCACGTACAGTATCCTCGGTTTACATAAATATAAAATTGGATATTAAAACCGTTTTTCGGAGTTAAAGCCTTACTTCAAGCAGCAACTATATTCTTTGCAACCTACAGTTTACGGTTTTCAATATCGAGCAAAATTTCATACAATTTTAACACAATTTTTTCGAAATCGAATTTCGTTCGAGATCGAATGTCGTAATTTGCTCATTGTATTTTTAACTTATACTATACGAATGATCATTTTAAAATAAGACACGATGAGAGTAAGATAGAGGGAGAGGAAAAAATACGAAAGGCGAAATTTTTAGATAGAAAATGTCTACAAAATTTTTTTACTCACTACTCACTTTCAGAATTATAAGGTTGCTAGTCTATACCAAAAAGGGTTTTAGGATTTGATCATATTTTAAATATTTATATGTAATTTGTCTTTTAAACAGACTTACATATTTAAAAATTTAATTTCCCTTTTATTAATTAACAGCAGCCATTTAAATAATTAAAACTCAATTTCCCTGTCAAAACAACTGATTGTTGTTGTATAAAGACAAAGTAAGTATATGAAAAAAAACGAAAAAAAAAATTAATTAAATTGGTTTTAATTGAGTTTCACGTGTTTAATAAACCAAAGCTGTAAAGTTTGTAAAGTTAACCATTCTATTGATTTGCTGGTTTAAATACACAGATAACACAGAAAAATGTTTTAAACAGTTAAACAAGACAGACAAGTACTGTTTGTTTGTGCAGTACAATCAGTGTTGCCATAGCTTCTGTTTAACAAAATTTAGTTAAAAAAAGTGTAACCAAATTGCATAAGAAACAATTTAATTTTAAATTCTTGACAGTTTTATACAAAATCACAATGAAAACATCAAAATAAAGTTTTCACAGATTGCATAGATTAAGAATCAAAATACTCGTATGTAAATCGATATAACAGCTATGTTGTTATTCTAAAAATATAATAAATAAAAAAAAGTTATACAATAGAATAGGTTCCGGTAATGTGGTCTACCATTTATTGTGACTATATCATGAGAAGACACTAAAAAAGTTGTGTTTTCATTTATAGATCTGTTACCTAAATATAATTCAAATCAAAATTGTATACACATGTTTAGCTAGAAAAAATTTATGTTCTAAATTTTTATATTTTCGACGATCTTATACGAATGTCGGTTTTTTTTAATGGAAAAAGTATTTCAATTTTAAAACTAACTGTATATAAAAACTCATCAGTAAATCAGGATGAAAAATGTATTAAAACAAGTTGATCAAAAGGAAAAAAGAATTTGTACACAAAACAAAAATAGCAGAAAATAACCAAGTTTGGCAACACTGAGCACAATTAAATGCTAAATTTCATTCCTAATGTTGTAGCATTTGAAATAATGAAATAAATGTTAGATTAAATGTTTGGATTGACTCATTATTTGTTGTAGTTTAAAACATCACAATAAATTATTGTAACGCGCCCTATACACGCCACAATCGTGTAAAAATGTTTAGAAATCATAAATCAACATATCACGTTGAGTGGTGGTTTAAAAAAAAAGGAAACCAATTTTATAAAATTACATGCTAATTTTTAGTTTAAGTCTAAATCTCCTTATAAAAAGATTAAAGATTATTGGATCCCTTACGAAAATAACGCTTTTTTATTCATAAATCATTATAGTTAACATACACTCATATGCCCGTATTCATAAAAAGAATTTTAGGTTTATTGAGGGTTTATTTGACATATTTCTATGCAATACTTGTCACATAAACCCTCAATAAACCTAAAATAATTTTTATGAATACGGGCAATAGAATATAACATTTTTATACTGACGATGATATCCTTACCAGTGATATCACTTTTATGCTTTTGGCACTAGCTTTACTAAACTACGCTTTTTAGATTCTCGCGGGTTCACCAGTCGTCAAGTGGGTAGTTTGTTAAACTATAAGTGCAAGGATTGTGGTATCGATTTCCACCAAAGACATGCATTTATGTATAATTTTCTATTCAGTAACTCGTTTCACTTGCATCGAGAAACTTCTCGCGAAACTAGAGACTTAAGCACTTACAACACAAAGCATCCCAAGTTCAAATTCTAGCAAAGGAGAAAATAAAATGTGACATATTTCGAGATTTTAATTTAAAAGAAAGAGGTCCCCCCTCCAGAAAGGTCATCCGTTAGAAGCCGCCCCTTGACATTCCAACCTATCCACTTTTGGCTTTGTCATCAAACGAATAAGAGAGAAGGAGAAAGCGCCACCTACTGGGAACTCATAGAAAACAGAATTAATATAGGGTCGTAATCAGTCAACTTAGCAAAGATCCTCACCATTTCACAATAGACAATTAACAACTACAGATGGAGCAATTGCTGTTGATCATTTCAAGTGTGAAGGTATGACTTGTCTCATTGACATAAGGCGCTTAATAGAAAAAACACCCTATCTATCAATCTTCACTTCCAATAAAATGCACATTATGAGTAGGGGTTTACTCCACTAGGTATTGGGTCTTAGAAATAAAAAATGTTGTTTCTGTATTTCTTTTTTTTTTTTTGTGTCTGTTATCTGCCAATTTAGCTTTTTGGCATAAGATACTGGAATTATGTGAGAACTTTTAAAACTAGGCGGGTTTTGTAGAGAAAATAAAATAGTCTTGAAATTTAAAAAACTAAATGGGCTTTAAACCATTAGAAAAGGTAACTTTATCTATAACGATTAACCTTTAATTTCAGCTCAGCTTCTTTTAAAAGAGTTTAAAATTTGTATTTTTCCCATATTTATCAATAATTAAAATAGATTTGAAATTTATTACAAAAAATTGTATCGGAAAATTAAACTTCTAAACTCATTTTAAATTTATTTTATTTGTTATGAATACGCCAGTAAAACCCCTTTATTAAGGGCTTAATATATATAATATATAATATATAATATATAATATATAATATATAATATATAATATATAATATATAATATATAATATATAATATATAATATATAATATATAATATATAATATATAATATATAATATATAATATATAATATATAATATATAATATATAATATATAATATATAATATATAATATATAATATATAATATATAATATATAATATATAATATATAATATATAATATATAATAATATATACATAAATACATACATAATTGACCATTACGAGCCTGTATCAGGGTCACGGCCTAGCTTCTCGCAGCACACAGTTATGTGTGTTAATTTTTATCCATGAGTACCGTGACCTATAGTTTAAAGTCGACTCCAAACGACAGATTTGAGAAGAATTACTCCCAGAGCTTTTGCCAGAAGACCGCTGAGAGGTAGTCGCGGAAAGAATTAAATTTTTCATATTTCTTTTTTTTTCAAGATGTCAAGATGTCGGAGCTGAGATTTAAACCCGGCGCTATCATCTTAGTAAGCCAACACGCTAACCACTAGACCACCTCCTCTTTATAATTATATACATATATATTATATATTATTATACGTACGTACGTACATATGTACATAATTGGCCATTGCATACCAATTATTATCCATGAGTACCGGGACTTACATTTTGACATCGACTCTGAACTACAGACTTCAAAAGGTTGTTCATGGCAATCAGATACTCTCAGAAGACTATGACTACCTCTTAGTCACCGTTAGAAATATATTTTATATATGTTTCTCTCAAGATGTCAGAGCTGCGGTTTGAATACAGAGTAATCGACTTTTAACCACCAACTTCACACTTTTTGTTACTAACAATCACCTTCAATGCGTTAACAAAAAAATATTTAATACGTGACATGATCAATGCCTTCTCTTCAACTTTCCTTAAAAAGAAGCAACATTGAATAGAAAAAATCTCCATTAATAAATTTTAAAATAAATGTTTAACTTTTTATCCTAAAAATTTTACAAAAACCAATTTAAATAATTTCTTTTAAAAAATCTTTAAGACTTTTAAGTAAAATCCTTTGGGTATAAAAAGTCCACCATAATTTTAATTGCATTAAGGAAAGAAAAGTAAAAGAAAAAATGCTTTTAATGAAGCATTTAAAATTCATTTTTATAAAAGAAAAGTTTCCACAGACAAGATTTCTCTTTCCTCAGATAATTTCATAGTGTTTTATGTCTCTTCTAATGGATTATTATTTTTGGTTTTAAGTATTTTATTATTGACTCTGAAAATATAATTTATTTTAGAAAATTGACAAATTCTTTGGAACACCAGTAAAAAAAAACAAACAAAAAACATTAACATATTATTGAATTATTAATATTTCACTGACTTCCCCAAATAGCCATGGAAAAATAATAACTTAATGCTCGTTCACGATATAATTCCAGTATTACTTTTAACGTAAAAAACCTTGAATTGCAAGAAAAAAAAAAAAAAATAAAAGAACGTACCACCAAAGACAATCAAAATATGTTGGAGTGTATAAAATGCGATATATTTTTTTTTATTTTGTAAAGAAATCCAACAAACACAGTGTGCTTGTGATAAATTCTTTTGATTTAAATTTTTTTGATAGTAATAAGACGTCAGATCAAACACAATACATGTGTTTTGGCCGTTTACTATTGGACATCGCAATAACGGTCATAGTGCAACCCATTTTAGCCAGCAAAGTCGTCCAGCGAGAGAAAGTTGATATTTTTTTGGAAGAGAGCAAAACAAGGCACTGGCAATAATCACAAACTTTCTCGCTAACATTGAACTCAAACTTTTGTTATGAACTTATTCCAGATATTAAAGTAAGGTTTTCCTACACAGAAAAATATTAAAGCCGAGTTCAGTTAATAAGTTGGTATTAGTAGGTTTGTTCTTATAAACACTTTTAATAGTACCAATTATCGACTAAGTAATTTTGAATTTTGGAACGAAATTGTTGTCAGAAAACATACGCTCAATAATGTTTCTTTATGTATTTATTTTACATTACAAATGGAGCAATTGCTGGTGATCACTCACGGGTGAAGGTATAACACTGACCTTTGAGTCGTCAAATTGACTGCAACTTGTCTCATCAACATGTCTGTTCAGAAGTGGTGAGGATCTTTGCTATGAAACTTACAGCTTATATGAAACTTACAGCCTGTTTCCAGAAGACGAATGGTTTAAAACGTTCGTCTTTTTATATGTGAGACAACAACAAACCACTCAAATTTTTTAGTGTTTTTCAGATAAAACGACGAACGTCTCAAGCCATTAGTCCTCTGGAAACAGGCTATTAATTCGATTTCCATTTCACTCGAAATTGTTTAAGAGAATATACCAGATTATGCTGAAATATCTTATATTCATAAGCTAGAAATTAATAAATTTAATTTTTAACAAGCTTGTTGGTAAATACTTTTGCAAGACGGCCTATAACTGAAGGTATAATTTTGATATGGCAAGTTTCCGTTGGAAAGATAAAAGTTTAATAGCACTTTTTTACTTTACTGACACACTGTAGTTTAACTTGACAGGTATTAGTGAATTTAATAAGTGCTTTTGTTTTTGCTAACAGATGTTTAATATAATTTCGTATTGGCCAAAGAAGAAAAAAAAAACTCAGCTATGCTGAGGTGTAGCAACCTTATTGACAAAAAGAAAAATACGTGAATAAACAAAAATAAATCGAAAATAAATGAAACAGACAATAAGTCAGCAAAATACGACGTCAAACTAAAATTTGGCCACATAATAAAAAAAAAACACAAAAGGTGACGGAAATAAATTTTCCCTTCAATTTAACATTAAGCTGATTTCACTTAAATTATTAACAAATATTATATTGAAACGTAATTGTAGCTGAAGAATTTAGCAGTACGTTTTTGACACTCATCTGCTCTCAGTTAGCTTTAAAGAGAAATGTATTTAATTTAAACCTGCATATTGAAATTTTACCTTCTAAGAAACTTAATTTTACGTTCAGTTATATATTTATGAGAACAAATAATTTTTATTACATTTACTTATAATAGTT
The DNA here is from genome assembly GCA_963576795.1 of Metopia argyrocephala. Classification (NCBI taxonomy): domain Eukaryota; kingdom Metazoa; phylum Arthropoda; class Insecta; order Diptera; family Sarcophagidae; genus Metopia; species Metopia argyrocephala. The sequence continues at coordinate 26,186,778 of OY756208.1, forward strand.
TCTGTTATTAGTTTCACAATAACAAAAAACATTTAGAAATTGTGTTTAAATTATTATTTTTTTACTCAAACAAAAATTATATCCTATCCCCACTCTCTAGATTGGTAGGAGCAAATTTTATAAACTTTGTACTGGAGCCCCCTTAGGGAGTGGAGATAGGTGGTAGGTATGTTTGAAAAAAAAAAGTTAGAGGTAAAATATTAATGAGGGTCGGTCTTACATTTTATCCCTCTAGGGGCTACTTCAGGGCAGTTGTGGAGCTTTTTGTGGACCTTTACTCCTTCAAACCAACCTTTGACCCCGATGAAGAGCCATTTGCCTCCATCCCACATCCCTTCATTTTTACTTACGTATTTTTTTGTTGATACTCACAATATAAGCGATTCTAGCTAATCGAAATCGAAAAATCGTATACCATCCCACCACTATTAGACTAGTTTTAATCTCATTCTTTTGCGATTTGGCTTTTATTTCTTGATCCAAAAAGACCTCCACTCTGAAATTTTTCACAACTGTAGAGAACGAAACTATCTTTGGCACAATTCTTTTTTTTTAAATTTTTAAAAAGATCGTTTCGGAGATATAGGCTTCCGACTTATAGATAAAGAAAATTGACCTTTGACTTTTTCAAAAAAAAAATAATGTTGCATATTAAATCAAAGGTAATTTAATACCCTTTCAAATGCGACTTTTACGAGATGCGTAGCTATAATACTTTTCAAGAAAATTACAATTAAGTACTTAATTACAACTTTGTGCATTTTTTTACTGTTCTCCGATATTCAAAACCTCATATTTCCGGATCCAGATGTGTCAGTGCCTCCAAAGTTTGTATTTAATTTAGTTCTATGATATACTATATTTCTACAAAAAATTATAAAATTCGTAGGGGGTGGGTTACACCCATTGGTTGATTTGACTTGGAATATCCCATATTTGTCAGAGGGCGAAATGAGAAAAAGTTCATGTGTTTTATTTTAGCGCCACTTATCAAGAAATTTTAGAATTTTAAGGCTGCTACTGTATTGCAAATTCATATGAATAACTTAATAATCTGCCAATAATAAAATACTACTCAACTCACATTCATTCGATTATTGCAATAAAAATTCCATAAAATGCTTTCAGTCAAGTTTTATTCAATTACTTGTTTTGCTGATGTTGCTTCCAAGCATAGCAATTTCTGAAAAAAAACAAGAAATAAAAAAATCCATCATATATTGAAGAATAAAATAATTGATAAAAATCAATTTATATTTCTCCTTTTTCCCTGTAAATCTGGTTAAAAATTTAATAATTTATGTATGTTTATGGCTATATGAACTCTTATTTGTTGAATAAAAAAATTTATTTTTTTTTTTGTGAATCTAATAAAATTCGTTTGAAAATGCAAAATACATTTAAGAAAGCAGGGCTATTAATTCTACTTTTGGCTTAACAAAGAAAAGGCTCGAACTTCGGGCCTCCAGCACATTAAGAGAAGGATGCCTTTTCTTCACTTCTTTGCTGTCTTGTAAATAGTCGTGAAGTTTTTTTAAAACTGCAACTTTTTTATTTTCCATTGATCAAAGCTAATCTGTTGATAAACTTATGTTTCTTAAAAGTAAAACAGTCGCAATAAAACCAACGGCAAAACTGCATCAAAACAAAAACTGACAAACTCCAACAGTCGACATATTCAAAAGTTTTTTGTTAGACTTGGCAACAACTTAACTTGTTATTGTTATCATGTAAAAATAATATGAGTTCCAAGTTATGGCCGCAATACCAATAGATGAGTAAGCATTGGAGAAAATGTAAAGCCGGTAGACTGATATTACAAAAATTCTAAAGCAACGTAATTAAAAGCTTCATTTTCTGTACAAAATTGTGCTACAAAAAACAAAAAAAAAAAAAAACAAAAATTCGGAAAAAAATTGGTTAACTGTGTTATAAAGAAATCTAGAAATCGTTGGTCTTCTCTGTTAATAGAAAATTGTTGGCCTTTGAAAAATCTCATACTTTCCCGACAATTACAATAAAAGTGCATTTCGTTTTACTTGAAAGGCGAAACAATCAAAAATTTTAATTTCATTAAGATAAAAATTAATTATGTTTGATTTATGTTTTTATAAATATTCATACATACGAGTAGATATATTTAATAAAACAATTTTAATAAATTTTATATACTCCCATTAACTCCTATACTACTACTTTTACTTTTTTATATAAAACCGGTTTAATTTTTTCTCTTTTGCAGAATAATGGGTATAAAATTATTCTGCTTAATAATTTTGAAATATAAAATCAGTTTTTTTTTAGCATCAAAAACCAAGACAATTCAAACAGAAATATTAAAAAAGTTGTACGGCTAGTAACGGCAAATGCTGTAAAAAATAAAAAGAAAAATTTTGCAGAACAACTTTAATGCAGAAAAAAAGGATTTTTATATCAAGTCTTTCACATTATTTTGTTGACAAGGTCACAGATTTATTGTCAATGTAATTATTGTTGGCGAAAAATAAAATAAAGAGGAAAATAAAAAAAAATTCTATTGACACCAACCATGAGTTTTACAACCAGCCAACCCATTCTATGTCGTCACGAAAATCAAACAATTAAATACAAATTAAATCAAAAGCAAAAAAAAACTTTCAACAAAAATTTTAAATAAAATACATTTTTGACGTAAAAATGTTTTCTTATGCTAAAAAAATTTTTAATTTCTTAGAGATTTCTACATTAATTTATAGTTTTTAAGAGTTGTCTGGAGAAGTTTTTTTTTTGCATATTTAATTAAAAATTCAAACATTAAATAAATGGGCCAAAGATTAGCCCTGTAGTACAACTACATTGACATTTCAAAAAATATATATTTTTTCCACTCATTTCTGTTATAAATATAAACAAGTTGCATAAAAACATGTTCAAATCTACTCTATGTAGTACAGCAAAGAAGCAATTTAATTTATTTACTTTGTACACCTAATTCTGTTTTTACATGGTTTTTTTATACAAGATTTTAAGTCAATTTCAATAACATATTCATATTATAGTCTAAATATGTATTACGAGTAGAGTAACTAAAAATCATATGCTAGGTGGTAGTGTACCAGATCGGAGTTTCTGGTGGAAATAGAACCACCAACCCTTGCACTTGTAGTACAGTAATCCCACGATTTACGTCGTGGTTGATTTCTTAAATTGACGACGTAAATCGAAACGACGTAAATATAATTCAGAATTGCTTATGCATACGTTAACGTCTGAGTAATTTACGTAATAAAAAGCGTAAGAAATACATATATACATATATATATATAATTGGCCATTTCAACCCTGTGTCAGGGTTCCGGCCTAGCGTAAGAAATACAGATACATATTTCAGTATTTTATTGTAAAATTTTAAAATCAGCATTCAATTAGACAAATTACGAGGACATTTATAAAAAAATTTGAAATTAATAAATAAAAACTTCACTTAAAAAATTAAATAAACATCTTAAATAAACATATAAACTAGGTGTCCCAGTGGTCTAGTTCGTAGTGTGCTAAACCGCCCGTGTAAGTGTTGTGGACTCTATTCCCATCAGATACCCTGGTCTGTGATACTACACCGAGCAAAGTTCTTGGTCACTCCTCTCTGAATAATTAAATATAATATTAATATTGTATTGCATGGTATAGTGGTTAGAGCGCTCTCACAAAAAGTCCAACGGCCCAGATTCAAATCCCATAAAAGGTTAAATATTAAAAAGACAGTTTACGGTTTTTTCAAAATTATAATTTAAAAATAAGAGGATTCTCCTCCAAGAAGTCCATCTACAAAGAAAACGCTTCCTGTCATTTATCTCTATTCCACCTGGCAGTCGTGATCGAAATAACATTCGAATAGAGAATAATTTCGATAACGAACAATTTTCTAATTCTGTCATTCGATACGATACGAATCGAATTTTTGTTTAGTGTTGTAAAACATGCAAAAAAAGTAATTTTACAATACTGACAAAAATTCAACAAATAGTAAACAAAAAACATATGTATGTACATATATACATACATACATATGTAAAAGAAATTAAAAAATAAAAAAAATTTAAATCAAATTAAAAAAAAAATAAAGCAAGTTTACAATGAATCCATCATTATTTTTTACTCATCATCTTCCGATACTGATGAGAATTTAAATGTGGATCTTGTTCGGCAAAAAATGCAAAGTACCACTGATCCCTTAAGACTGCCAAGCAATGCATAAATCTTGATATATGTAAGCATTTTGAATATGTATTATGTATCTCCAAAGTTCCTCATTACGAGAATGTATATCAAACAGAAATAATAAATTAAACAGAGTATGAAGCTGAAACCAACACAATAAATAGGTATAGGAAAAAAAAATCCGCGAAAATATTAAAATAAGTTTATGTAGGAACTGAAAATTGATTTAAATTCATATTTTTTATTTAAATTCGTATTGGTGGACTAGAAGCATTAAATTTTAACGCTATTTGTTCCCAAAGATGGTAAAGACTTGCCTTTCCTTGCTAAGTATTCGGCAATATGTTCTTTGCCAAGTCCGTAAGTTAAACCATGAAATTACCTAGAATTTCTTTGTGCATAATTTATTTTTGACCTGAAATATATTTTATAATTTGAAGAAATTAAAAAAATTTAACTTATATATTTATTTTTTGTCTTTACTTATGTATATATATAGAAAAACGTTAATTCGAATGGCTTTTTGTTTGTGAGTAAAAACTCGCATGACAAACATTCGTTATCGAATGGCATCATTAGAAATTTCGATACATGTTATTCGATAACGACTCATAGAATCCCAAAAGTAAAAAAACTCGTACGTACGCGTAAAAATTCGATCGTAATCGAATGACAGAATTAGCCCCCAGGAGAAAAGCGCAACCAATTGGGAAGTGGCAGATAACAGCTAAGCCTACTTGGCGAAGGCACTCACCACACAATTAACATGAAAAACGATGAGGCAATTACTGTTCATCATTCAAGGGTGAAGGTATAACAATGGCCTTTGGATGGAGAATTGAGAGCAATGAGATGTGTCTCATTTCTAAGGCGCTTAATAATAATAAAACAGAAAAAGTTCTAATACAATGCACAGCATCAGTGGGGATTTGCCCCTGAGTATTGGTCTCAATAAAATATAAAAACTAAAAAACATATAAACATAGAACCAGCTCCAGTTGCTCTTGGAGTTTTCAGTAAAATTCGGTGGAAGATCTATCGTACTGGCAATAATAAAAGCCTTTTCTCCGTTGTCATAACGGAGAATAGTTTCTAGTTTAGTTTTTATTGAAATTACATTTCGCTTCTTTTTTGTTTAAGATCTGGACTCTTTGTATCAGTTTGATTTTTCGAACTATTATCTAAGTTTGTTTGTATTTCACTCCATTCAAGGTAAATCGAGGAATTACTGTAAGGCACACTAGCTTGTAGACATCAGCCAAGAATAAAGTTTGGCTTTTTTGTTAACATTTATTTTTCTTTTTACTACACTAACAAGTGTTTTAATATACTTCAAACAAATTTTACAAATTGTCTACATTGTCTAGGCAGTAACTCTAAGAAATTGTCAATAATGTGTGTTTATAATTAGTAAAATACATCATCTATATGCTGCTTTTTTGGCGCCATTTTTTCACATGGTGTTCCCTGAGAAGTATCTAACGTGTAAAAACAGTATTAGGTGGACTATTGTACGTAGAAAATAGTAAATATTATTTTGGGCATTCTAAAAACGAAATAATATTTCAAGAATCTATTACAACATAAGGTGGCATTCATTTAAAGTGTAATAAAATTTATTTGAACTCATTTGGACGAATACAACTGTTCCAAATGTTTCATTAATTTATGTTTCAAACAGTCAAAGTAGAATTGAGATTTAAAATAATATATATTATATTTGTGTCCTTTTATTTGCCGCTATTTTATTTAAAAATTGTAAAAAAACAGTACGAAATATACTTTACCTGGCAAAAAAGCAACGTAAGTCACAAGGGTATGAACACACGTTAAATTTATTTTCGATTTCCCTAATCATTCGTAATAGATGTTTAAAGACGGCGTTTAAGTGATTTTTTTAAGGAAAATTTAGAGTTTCGTGGTTTGGTTGAATTAAGTATTTACATATCAAGACAAGAAATTCAAAAATGAATTAGTGAACATGACATAACTGAGAATCTCTTCTCTAATATATAAAATTCTGGTGTCACGGTGTTTGTTGCCAAACTCCTCCGAAATAGCTCAACCGATTTTCATGAAATTTTGTGTGTATATCGGGTAGATCTGAGAATCGGTCAACATGCTCCTTTTCATACTCTTATATGTTAAGGTGAAATTTCAAACTAGAGAGATCTAAGTATGTACCGTAGAACTTATATGGTTTAGGTTTTTTTTTTTAAGAAGTACTCTGATGCGGTACAAGGGCAATTTCTACTTATCGCCACCTATCAAACTGAAGTAATAAAAACGGCGGACCTTTATTCATTAAAACTATCAGTAACGTAGACATTCACGTTGGCATTCGTTGGATATTCACCTCTGCTGAGCAAAGCATTCATTGCTCATACTAATGTTGAGTTTTACAGTTCGGGGAAGAGTATCAAATTGTTGGAACTAAAAAAATATTTCCTAGAAATAATTTATATGGCATTTCCTTTAAAAAATACATTTTTCAAACAAATTTAGTTTTCTTTTTACTTATAATTCAAAAATAGAAATGAATGACAAAGGATTCAATTCAAAAGAGTTTTTTCTTTTATCTAAATGGATGATGAATTACTAAAAACTCTTTTTCATGCTCAAATTAGAACTGTCAACAGCATGAATTGATTTCATTGGAAAAAAGGGGAAAATAAATCAATTAATCATAGTGTGGATTAAAATGTTTTATTAATTGATCCATCAAAACAGAAATATTTGTAATTGTCAAAGAAATATAAAATCATATGTAGTATGTACACGTGTATGTATGTATGGTAGACGCATATGGTAACAATTTATATGACATGGTTTTATTAGAAAATAAATTGTGATGGATGTACTTGATGCTGGCAAAAACGAATTTAAACATTTTTATTTATGAGAAGTTTAGATTGAGAGGGTGGCGTACAATTGCAGTCTGTCCAGAGGCCAGAAAAGATCAATTGTGTATACCTTCAATAAAAACAAAGGGACTAACATATAAGGAGAAGAAATCTAAAAGAGTCAACAAATTCTCGCTACAAATCTCTTCACGTCAGGGCCATGAAAATAAGGCCTGGTCCACTAACCTGAGCCTGCGTTTCTCAATGTCTGTTTAATATCTGACACTGGATGGAAACCGGCATCATCGCAAAATGCAAAGATCATGGTATGGAGAGTCATGTTTAGCGATATTCTTTCAAAATATAGTCCAATTTGTCTACAAGCATGTAATGATGGATGAAATATGGTATCCATCACTTGAGTCTAATTAACAATTAGCAGAATTGATGGAATAAATTCAAAGACTCAGCAGTTAATTGTTGACATAAATCACCAAAAGTGCTATTTATGTCACAAATCAGAGAATGGTGATTACTAGGGCAACCAAAAATATGCTCTATAAAATTAGTTTTAAGCGCCTAAAATATGCATTGAAAAAACACTTTTATGCTAATGCATATTTTTGGTTGCCCTAGTGATTACGAATTGTCTTCTTACTGCGATTCCCACAAAAAAAAAAATGCTGACAAAACAAACAAAAAAAACTTGCTGTGATAAAGATGTACAAGTAATTGCCCCAACAGAGAACTATTTTAAGGTTAAAGAGTAATTGTAAAATAGATCGTAAAATTGTATGACCACTATTATCGTTGTATTGCCATTCAAGTTAAATTGTATAGAAAAATAACATCGAATTTAATCAACAACATATGTTGTACTATGTTAGTCTACTAACCTTTCAGAACAACATTACGTGTATTAAAATCATTAAATTATATAAAAAAGTATTTGTAGACAAGCTTTAATGTTTAAGTGCTTTGGTAGTTTTTTTTATCAATTCTTCTTTTTTTTTTTATTTATTTTTTATTTTTTGTTTTTTCTTAAGGACATATTACGCCCAAGTGGTTCTCTAATAGTCTTTAAAGAAATGCTTTTAAAATTTTAATCTGTGCTTTTATTTTTCTTTACATTTCTTTCATTACATTACACCATTTGTAGGTGTTAAAAACTTGTTAAGTACTTTTATTACCCGGTCAGTAATGGCATACAATTTTAAATGATCATAAAACGCAGAAGTGTTTTTTTTTGTTTAAGAAAAAAAGAAATAAAAAGAAAATGTAACTCCTTCCTTTGGTTAAATACTCGTAGTTCAGTTGCTTTAAAATGAAATTGAAGCAATCGGTTTTTTATATTTACTTTAAATTAATCACTATTTCTATTGGGTAATGTGCTTGACTGTTAGTGCAAGGGTTGTAAATTCAATTCTTTTTTTTTTCTCTCTCTTAAGACCAGTACTTAGGGGAAAGCCTCTACTCATGCAATGCATTGTATTGGAATAGATACCCTGCAGGCAATTCAGTTAACTTTCAATTAATTTAAAACTAACTATTTCTCAAGTAGTGGTGGTTGACACTTGGATTACTTTTATATGGAAACAACTAACTATTTTAACATTGCGATGTCCTAGGAAGTAGTCCATTTTCCGACTCTGCATTACTTTCAATTAACTTTAAAGTTAGTTACCTAGCCGTTAACTTAAAGTTAACTTTTTGTAGCTAGCTATAACACTTTGATTTTGGTAAGTTCTGGATTACAATGTAGTTAGCTTATAGTCAGCCCATAAAAGTGAATTATAAGTTAGCTTTATTTGTAGTCGACTACCAATTTGCTGGCAAGGTATGTATATATTATGTGCCTTTGTGTTCGTGATACAAGAGATTTTTACCTTGCAAGAGCCAGTGTTATATCTTCACTCTTGAGTGATCAACAGCTATTGCCTCATGTGAGTGTGATGAGCGTCTTTAGTAGGATAGCTGATGGTAGCGCAGTACTCCTGATCATTCGTATCTGGTGGAATAGAAATGTCAAGGAGCGGTTTCCCGAAGTTGGACTTTTTGGTGGGGGGGGGGGAGGGGAAACACTTATTTTTAAATTATAGATTGGAAAAACCGAAAATTTTTATTTTATAATTTTTGTCCTTCGCTAGGATTCAACTTCGATCGTTTGAGTTTCTGTGTGAGCGCTCTAACCACTATAGCATGACCCCCCCAACAGAGACTCTGGTCTGTGACACTACACCGAGATTATGGTATGGAATTCTTTTGAAAGAACAGTTTGTTTTTTTTTATTTTTATTTATTTTTTTATTAAAATTTTGAAAAACCAGCAAGCTACCTTTTTCAATTTTCACTTTTGCTGGGATTTTTTATTTTTAATTTAGGATTACTATACTATTACTATGCAGAGATCTAAGTTGAGCATCTAAGAGCCGGTGCATATGCGCGCCCGGTTTTATCTTTATGTTCAAGCCGCCGGTAATCGGAACGGCGTTCACCGGCTAATACTGTATTATTTAATTGTAAAACTTTATACGAATATAATAATTGTACTATTTTTGAGTTTTATGTTTTTATAGTGCAGCATCGCCAAAATATCCTTTTATATTCCTTAAGCTGTAGCCTACTGCTACAAAAGGTAACACTTAATTTCGGATCAAGTAATATGCCCAGGCCAAGAAATGTATTGACCTTTTCAATGTTATGGGTATCAAACTTATAACTGTAGACATTAACAGTGACTTCGTAGAAGAGCATGAATGTATTTACATTTTTAACATAAAATCTCATTAAATTTAGTCTTAGATTACAAAAAATTTAATCGTACAGGTGAAGAAAAGGTTTAAGGTCATTGGCATCTATAAAGATGTTGGAATATTTTATACAGAATGGTAAATCATTAATGTATAAAAAACACTAACGGCAACAACCAACTGCTTAGTGGTATACCAGATGAGTCAGAAACAGCCCTTAAATATATAAGGAATTAAAATATGTTGATCAGATTCAATTTATTAGAATTTAATTCTACATATGTGTGTCTGTATGTAGAATATGATTAATTTTCTAGAAAGCTTTGCTAGTTTTGGTTTATCTGCCTTTGATAAGAAGACTTATGACAGCTGGGGAAAACTTCCGTATGTTCGTTGCAGTTGAATACCCTTTTCTAAACACAAATTGAAAGGTCGATAGGAATAGAAATTTAATAATTCTCTATAATTCGAAATGTTTGATCTGCTTCCAGATAACTTTTTTTTTCATAGATGTTTGTTTATTTTGCGCCTTTATTTGTTGATGAAACAATTTGCTGTCAATTTGTCGACTCAAGAGCCAGTGTTATACCTTCACCCTCAAATGATCAAACAGCAATGGCCTCATCTGTCGGTGGATGTTTTAAATGTGAATGGTGAGCGTCTTCAGTAGATTAGCTGTTATCTTCCCAAAAGGTGGCGCTGTACTCCTGATCATTGGTTTCTGGTGGAATAGATTAGAAATGTCAGGGGGCGGTTTCTTGCAGATGGTCTTGCCGGAGGGGGGAGGGGGGTAAATCTTATTTTATTTAAATTTAATTTTTAATTTAAATTGTAATTTTTAGAAAACCGCAAATATTTATTTTTATAATTTTGTCCTTCGCTGGGATTGTACCTTGGTCGTGTGAGTTTCTGTGCAAGCGCTCTACCACTATGCCACGACCCCCCTTGAAACTTGAAAATCTTTAGTGGCGGGAGACAAATTAAATAACCGATGCTTGCAAAAAGGTTAATAATAAACATCTTGGAACGGCATCTGAATAAAAACTCTCAGAATTTTTCAATCTAATCATATATTTAGCTTTGGAAATAGTAGAAGGATGTAGGTTTGGATATATTGTTTGTGCGGATTCCAGGTTTGCCTATGGATATCCATTTAATTTATTCAATTATTTTGGTGAGTTTAAAGATGAGTAAATCACTCAATTCATAAACATTCCACTATTCAATATTCGAATATTTTTCATGTTTGATGAGAGGATGTAAATCAGCTTTCTTAAAAGTAAATACCCTTTCTTAAGGAATATCATGTTTAACTCTTTGATTATTAGCACTGTTCACAGTAATCTCGAGGCAAGAATGGAAAATATCTTAAGGTTTTAGTACTGAACCAATACACTGCAGCGACATTGGCTTCTAATACATGGCGTAACTACGTAACCATATTGCTATTTCGTGACTACCTTCTTTCCTACAGTAAACGTTTTCATTTGAACCACCTGTTTGTCCGATTTCACGTTACTTCTTACTTTAAACAGGCGCCGGAAATCGTGTGCCATTGAAATTAAAAATAACAATTATTCCAACAATATCTCTGTCTTGTATTATATTGAACAACTAACAAAATTGAACAATGCAGTTGAAGAAAAGAGGCCCGAATTGGCAAATCGAAAAGGTGTTGTATTCCATCATGACAATGCAAGGCCACACACATCTTTGGCCACTCGGCAAAAATTATTGGAACTTGGTTGTGATGTTTTGCCACATCCACCATATAGTCCAGACCTTGCACCATTTGATTACTTTTTATTTCAATCTTTGCAAAACTCCTTGAATGGAAAAAATCTCAATAATGATGATGATGTCAAATCGTATCTTGTTCAGTTTTTTTCTCATAAAAACCAGAAGTTTTATGAACGTGGAATTATGATGTTGCCTGAAATATGGCAAGAGGTCATTTCTCAAAATGGGCAATACATACGTAACTGGCCTTTACAACCCTGTGTCAGGATTACGGCCTAGCTTCTCGCAGCACTCATGTTGTGTGTGTCAATGAGTACCGGGGCCTACAGTTTAATGTCGACTCCGAACGACAGACTTGAGAAGCTTGTTCATGGCAATTAGTTACTCTCAGAGCTTTTGCCAGAAGACTGCTGAGAGGTAGTCGCCGAAAGAAATATTTTTTTCATATTTCTTTTTTTGATGATGTCAGAGCCTGGACCCGAACCCAGGGCCCATGTCTTAGTAAGCCAACACACTAACCACTAGACCACGGCGACTACAAAAATGGGCAATACATTACATACTAAAGTTATTTCGTTCCATGAAAAAATTGACTTTTATTTTCTAAAAAAGTCCGCAATTACCAACCCAATAGTTTTAAGTTCTCAAATTCTTAAAAAAACACCCTATGCAAAAGAAAAAATCTAATATGATACTCGTACCGATTAGAGCAGGTGATCAATAAATACCCAAAACAAGATACAAATCATAAAACTGTTTTATTATCAAGCCAATCAACAAACCAAGAACAGTTTGTATTGAGGACAGCAATACAAATTAAATAAATGGTATAATTTTGTATGCATACATAAAAAAATATACATACATTTACACATATACTATATGTACATAAATATATAAATATATGTACTTTCTGTTGATATATGTACTTATACACTCGTATATTAGGCAAAACACCTGTTATTTATTTATTGATTTTATGCATCAATTTTCTTTTTATACTTCTTTTGTTGCCAAACAAAGAAGGAAAAACACATCAAACTTTTAAAGTTAAAGAAAGGAAATAATGATTTAAAACAGGATATTATACTGCGCTTAGTCAGAGTAGATGAAAAGTAAATGTAATAAGTTTTTAAATAATTAAGATACTCGGATGTATGTGTGTGTTTTAATATGTGAAATGCTTGCGCTGTCAGAAAATTTAAAACGTCTTCAGTTAAGTAGAGGATTGGAAGTAAATTGAAGAAGGTTTTATATAACAAGCAAAATTTTTTATTTAAAAGGCGTTACTGTAGGGTTACTGGTTTTATTTAGTTTAAAATTAAGATTAATGCTTAAACAACAACCTTATTTACAAATCATTTATATATATATACACGTCACCATCCCAGATTTTGCGGGTTTACGCGCAGCAGTAGCGGGTTTAACCGCAAGTCCCGAAGAGGAGCCTCTGGTACCTGGTACTTTAATAAGTTCTGGTACACATTTCTTATGCATTAGAATTATTATGTGAAAGTTGCTTTTATAACTGTCATTTATTTATTTATTATATTTTAACCTAGAATACAATATTAATATTTAATTCCATTAATCCGAGACGAGTGACTAAGACCTTTCCTCGGGGTAGTGTCAAAGACCAACTAGCACACTACCAACAAGACCACTGGGACACCCAACTGTCATTTATTTGTAACATATCGTCAATAAAAATTACTTTGTAGAATAGGGATATTCAAATATTCAGAATTATCCCTAAAATACAATGGCAAAGATGGTTTAATAAACATTTTTTTTATAATTTTATTATTTGTTTTAGTGAAAAAAAATTTTATTATTTGTTTTAGTGAAAAATCACACTCCCCTCTACTCGACAATTTAATAGATTTGGTGGAATAAATGTTTTCATGAGTAAATTATACATAGTGCAAATCCTTCTAGTAAACCAAATAGGAAATCCAATTCCTAGAGATCAAACGAAGACTCACACTGGCCAACAGGTGCTACTATGGTCTCTGTAGGCAGTTTAGTAATAGAGGCCCCTCTCGTGCGACGAAATTAACACTCTATAAGTCGCTTATTCTTCCGGTGCTTCTCTATGGTGTGGAAGCATGGACACTGTCTTGTGCCGATGCAGCAGTCTTGGGAGTGCTCGAGAGAAAAGTTCTGTATGAGCTCCTCGACGATGTGGGAGTTGTTCAGCGCATTAACATCCAGCGGCTACGCTGGCTCGGCCATATTGTACGGATGGATGAATCTGCTCCAGCGAGAAAGGTTTTCGCTGCGAAGGTCACTGGACGTCGGCATAGAGGACGACCGTGTTTACGTTGGAAGGACCAAGTTGATGAAGCCCTGTCGTCAATTGGTGTGACCAACTGGAGAAGGCACGCGCTTAGCAGAGACGCCTGGAGACTAGTGTTAAGGCAGGCTGAAATCCGTTAACAGGTTGTTATGGCCATCTAGGTAAGTAAGTAAGTAAATCCAATTCCACTTATTTTACATATAATCACAGCTAATGAATCAGTACAGTTAGGATTTGAAAAGATTTCTGCAAATTTTTCAATATATTGATCATTACAACTCTGTTTCAGAGTTACGACTTGCCTTCTCGCAACATCCATATTGTGTGTGTCAATTTTTAATCCCTGAGTGCTGGCCTTAAAAATAAAAAAAAATTAGTTTACAGTTTAAAGTCGACTCCGAATGACAGATTTGAGAAGTTTATTCATGTCAATCAATTACTCTCAGAGATTTTGCCAGAAGACTGCTCAGAGATAGTCACCGATAGAAGTAGTTTTTTATATTTCTTTTTATTTTAAGATTTCAGAGCTGGAATTTGAACCCGGAGCTCTTGTCTTAGTAAACCAGCATACTAACCACTAGACTACGGCCATTATCAGTGTATAATACATCTTCCATAGAGTTGTCACTGGTTGTGGAAATATATTTGGCGATATTTTTCGGACAGTTTCTAATGAGCCCAATCAGTAAAAATGGGTCGCTAACAATGCTGTATTTTATACGTAAAATTTTTCACGTAATCGGAAATAACAATAACTGCACAAATTGTTTACGCCCTAGGCCAAGTAAAAAAATGGACGAACTAATTTGCGAATAGATCTTTTTTGTTAAGCATTAATTTTACCAATTTGTAAACGTTGTTTCATCTTTAAACGATTCATGCTGACTTGCCCAAAGAAAGAATGACAGTTTGATATTTTTAGTTGTCAAATTATAGAAATTTCATGCAGCTAATAAAACACTGGAAATGCTCAATTGCTTTTAGACAAAACTTTTTCAACAAAAAAAGGCACCAGCATGAAATGGTCAATGGGACAATCTTTTTCATGGAAGCAATAAATTTAATTTGCAAATTTTTTTGGAACTATTTTTTGGAAAAAGTTCCAAAATACAATACAATACAGTACAATACTAAGTTGAGCCAGTTTTTTGAATTATTTACAAACTTTCTAACACAAAATAAGAACATGTAGACTGTTGAAGTGCTGCAATTTTTGTGTGGCTGGATTTTTTTAATTAATTCTGTTTTAACTTCCGAATCAACTTGAACTTGAACCTCTTATTTTTTTTTTTTTTTATTTAATTTTTAATTTTAAATTATAATTTTAGAAAACCGCAAATTTTTATTTTTATAATTTTGTCCTTCGCTGGGATTGAACCTCGATCGTGTGAATTTCTGTGCGAGCTCTCAACCACAATACCACGACCCCCCCCCACCCAGGCCGTAACCCTGGCAAAGGTTATATCTTTTAGTCTGATCAAGTTGTCTTTGACTAAAAATTTTTTTTTTTTTAATATGACGCCAATTTTTCACAACAAATATGCATTGTTGAGTTATAAACCAATGTGTACATATGTATGTATTTATATCTCTTTAGTGATTATTAAAATCAAAGAAAATTCTCTACAATTTTTACTTGTTTCAGTTCTAATTTCAAGACTGTTTAAAATATATACTTATTTGTAATGTTTTGTAATTTTTTTTAACTCAATGTCGACTTACATTTTTTTAAATTTGACTCTCAATTTTGTTGTAACCATGACACACATCGAATTTATTATTAATTAATTTAGTTTTAATATTAGCACACAAAACAAAACTCATCAGAGCACTTTTAAAAGGAATTCTTTTTTTTATGAATTAAAGAATTGTAAAGCATGTCATTTGATTTTCATTTTTTTCTATCGACCATATTAATTCGTTCCTGTTGTTAATTTTAGTTTAATGAGCGATTCTCAATAAATAGTAATCTGCTTAAGTAGTAATAAAATTATATTTTCTCGAACACAATTTGGTTTATTCTTTAAATTAACACTCACACGAACACACATATAAAAAATGAGAATCATTTGCAAAAAAAAGCAACATTATCCACAGAATACTTGAGTTGATACATTTTTGGAATTGAAATCATTTATTAATAGAAAAAAAAAGTAAAAATAAAACGTGTTTTGTAAAACCATAAAAATGTATTTTTCACAAACACTTTTTATTACATCTTTGAACTGCAAATTCGTGCATATGTTGCATGTCATACATAATACAGAACACAACCTTGAACGCTTCACTTAACAAATGTATTGGTGTGCTCAGAAGAAAGGCACAGCAACTAAAAAAGTTTTTAGTCATTTTATCAAAATTTAATTCTAAACAAATTAATAAGTTTGTCTTTTCAAAATGCAGTTGAACTTCAGGGGATTACTATATACACAAATCATCGTGTGGGAGTTTAAGTGCTCTATCCGCCATTATATACATCTCGGCTTAATGATGCCACTTTAGGTTTTCGGTCCGAAATTTTTCAAACCTGCAATACATTTTCGGCTATCTCGTTCCGTTTCTGAGACAAATAGTGTCTGTTTTGTTCAATGTTCTTCAAACAAGAATTTTTGTGTGTTTTTTTGACCTATTTTTTCAAAATACATTTTTGACACATAGAGCACTTAAACTCCCGCGCGACAAAATGTTTGCAACAGATTCTTAAAAACAATACTATAATAAAAAGTCTCCATAAGACGAATTTCGTATAATTTTTTAGGATAATGGTGATACCAGCTCTCGATTTATGTTTGATTAATAATTTAAAATAATAATTTTATGTTCAAACAGTTACAACAAACTTTTAAAACTATTTTTCGTGTACACACTTTAAAAATAAAATTACTCCTATGAAACACAAGTACGTATACACTGGTAAAATTGTAAATTTACTATCATTCTCATTAAGTACTACTAGCACTCTAGAAGTGTCATTGAAATCAGAAGTGTACGTGAAGAACTATAAAATGTATGCCAATATTTGTTTTTAAAGAATGTGTTTCATTATTAACAAACGTACATATGGATATACGAACGTTTCGAAGTAACAATATTGGTAGTTTATTGAAATGAATGAATTATTTAGAATTTTGTTTTATTAAAATTAATGTTCACAAAGTATAAAGAACCTACGAAGGCGGTCCAAAAATTAATAAAATTGAGGTATAGATGGCAGAAGTAGTTAGAACAGAAATACTTTGGTATATACGGGAAACCTTATAAAACACAGTCGTATAAAAATAAACGATTACAGGGAATTTTAAATGAAAAATTGGTTATCACATTGTAAGTCAATACTTTAATATTAAAACTGTTTATATTCTGCTCTATCAGTCTGCTATCTGGTTCACGTGGACATAAGAAAGACGGTAGAAACTGACAATGCAAACATTAGATTCTTGTGTCGACCAGAAACGTTTAACCGAAAAAAAATTATTAACTAAGCTGCATTATTTTTAAACGCTTTACAAAAAACCCAAAATTTTAATTTATTAGTATTCCAGTTAAACATTAGTATTCTTTAATGGCTTTATTTAAATAATTTTGAAACTTTCCGTTTTATTCAAAGTACATACTTTCCTTGCTAGTAACTGTTGACAATAAGGTTTCTTTTTTGTTTTTAGAAAATGTAATTTAAATGAAATTTATAGCAGCCTTCTTGCATTTCCTATCATATTTCCGTTTAGGTTTCATAGTGTAACAGATGTTCAAGTAATAACTGTTGTTTTATTTTCTACTGTCAATATTTCCCCTTCCTTTAAAACCGGTGCTGTCACTGTGTGTATGCCTAAAGATTTTAAATACCTTCATACAGTTAATGCAACCAAGTATGTTGCTTGTTACTTTGACTAGAGGCTCAGTTTTTATTTTCATTTACTTACATATAATATTTATATTTAAATACAATTTCTAGTCTAGCTGTGTTGTTTGGCTGAATTATATTTTATTCCGGATATAAACGGTGATTTTTTTTAATTCTTTAAATTATATGCAGACAGGTATTGTTTATATTTTAATTATTTTTATATATGTATGTATGTACGTTAGTTGTAGACAACTAATCAGGTTACTCACTTTAAAAAAAATTTTTAACATTTAAAATTTTATTAACCATAACAAAACAAATTTATCGCAACATTATAGACACTTCAGACCATTAAAAAATAGCAACATATTCTTCCATTACATTTAACTCTATAAAAAATATTTTGTTTTCATATCATTTCACATGTCTTTATTGTAGTAATTCGAGATAAATAAAGTAGAGTTAGTTCTCAACTCAGTTAAAAAACATTCCGTTCCCAAAACCTTCAACACACTGCCCTGGCATACTCCGCGCTAATGCAGGATATTAGAATCTATTACCCTCGAATTATTTGTCAGAAAAATGAAAATTAAATGCAATCATTTCTAATTAGATTAAATATAATACACGAGATATAAACACTTTGGACTATATTTTGTTAATGCAAGAATAATTGCATTATCAGAGAAATAAATCAAAAGTTGTTAAAAGCCAATTTAATATAAAAGCATTTACATATTTGCTATTTTTTTTCTCTTACGAAAGTAAAACTATAGCTGGACACCAAATGACTATAAAAAAATCCATTTAAATAATATATATCTTTTTTTTAAATTCAATTACTTACCTATATACGTTTTCAGTTATTTCAGTAACATTTCCAAAAATGCATTCATTGATCCAAATTTGTATTTTTTATTTTAATTCTTTATTTCACGTTTGCCGTTTGAAACTGAATATCTATCTGCAAAAGAAGGAAAGCGAAACATTAAATATTATTAAAAAAAATACACATTTAACTTAAACAAATATATATATTTACCGTAGAACACAATTATAACAAATCGCGCAATAATAATAATAATACAAAATACGTAGTTCGCTCTGTCCGCCAAGCCTGGTATTGTGTTCAAAATTTCGTACGAAATTCTGTCAAATTAAATCTTTCGTATGAAATAATGTTGCTTAAGTAGTACTTTGTTCTTGTTGTAGAAAACATGTGTTAACTACGTATCAACATTTTGTCTAACTTCAACAAGTTGCTGGCAACATTTTTATTTTCGTACGAAATAACATAATAATAACTTAAGCCTGGTATTGAGTTCAATTTTGTGAAAAAAGTTTAGCTGCATTTATTTTTCCATTCGAAAAATTTGACATGCAACATATATCCCTTTATACACAACAAATAGCACAGTTCAACAAAATAATTTTTTTTGTTGCTTTTGACAAGAACTAATTAAACTTTCGTTTGGGGCTCAGAATCTACATGTATTTTAGTTTTTCCGTTTTTCTTTTTAAGACCTGAACTTTTTACGCAATCCTTAACAGTCCAACTGCTGTGCAGTGAGTTGAAATTATAATGATATATCATGCATTTTATATACAGAAATTGCAAAAGACCAC
Source organism: Metopia argyrocephala (assembly GCA_963576795.1). Taxonomy (NCBI): domain Eukaryota; kingdom Metazoa; phylum Arthropoda; class Insecta; order Diptera; family Sarcophagidae; genus Metopia; species Metopia argyrocephala. The sequence goes on from OY756208.1 coordinate 26,206,079, forward strand.
CTATAATAATTTGAATATTCAATATAACTCTAAATAACCCAACACCAAAGCTTTGTCAACAGTAAACACTCTATTGTAAATTCCTGCTCATTATAATAAAAAAAAATTATTGTAGGCTGGTATAAATTTATTTTATTTCGTTCGAAAGAAATGTTGGCTATGTTGTTCCGTACATGAATCAAAATGTTGACAGAAACATGTTGCAGTTAGGAAAAATGTTGATATGTAGATTTCACATGTTTTTCGCAGTAAACTACTACTATTGAAACATTTTTTCTTAAACATTTCGTACGAAACATTTTTATATGCAATTTGACAGCTTTTCGTACGAAATGTTGAACTCAATACCAGGCTTTACATATAAAAATCTTTCGTATGAAAGAGTTGTGAAATAATGTTTCAAAAGTAGTACTCTGTTCCTGTTGCGAAAAACATGTGTAAACTACATATCAACATTTCTTCTAACTGCAACAAGTCTCTGGCAACATTTTTATTAGCATACGGAACCAATAAACGTACGAACGAAATAAAATAAATTTACACCAGCCTACAAAAATTTATTTTTATTATAATAAGTAGGATTTTAGAATAGAATTTTTATTATTTATATACCGTTGGTGTTAAGCTATTTAAAGTTGTATTGTATACACGAATTACTAGAGGCGCTCTTTTGAAATGTTTGATATATGAAATTCATGATATATCATTATAATTTCAGAACATAAATTGCATAAAAGTACAGCTCTTAAAAACAAGAGCTGAGTAACTATGTATAGTGTCACTGCTTTATTGGACCACCCACAGCTGATAGTTGTTATTGTTAAGTTTGATTTGAAATTTCAATATGAATCGACTTACACCAGAGCAACGCATGCAACAACCAAACCATGACAGCAGATTGATGATGACCCTTTTTGACCCGTGAAATTAGTTATTATGTTTTTTTAGATAACCCGGCATAAACCCCATCAGTTTGTTTTTTAAACTTTTCCTGTACGAAAGAAATTTGTTCATACGTAAACAAGATTTTTCTATGCAAGTTATGAGCGTACTTTACCAAAAGACGTTTGGATTTTTCTATCCTATTTTTTTTTTTTAAACTGCAGCCAACAAATGTCCGGTAGGCCCTTTGAAAGCTCCAACCCCAAGTCTTTTTAATAATACGACTCATGGAAATTTGTGTTATTTTCATGCCACGGGCCATGATTTAGGTTTACGGAGAGGATTTCGTTCAATTTATGCTTTGACGGCTTTAATTACTTGCTGTGTCCAAACGGTCCTGTAGGCAAATATGAGACTAATGCCGATCGGACGGAGCGTTTTAAAAATACAATTTTTTTGTTTTCTTTAAATAAATACATAGTTGGCCATTACAAACCTGTGTCAGGGTTACGGCCTAGCTTTTCACAGCACCCATGTTGTGTGTGTTAATTTTCGGCCCTCAAGGTCTACCGGCTACTGTAGACGCCGTGGTCTAGTAGTTAGTGTGTCGGCTTAATAAGACAAAAGACCGGTGTTCAAGCCTCAGCTCTAACATCTTGAAAAAAAAGGATATATGAAAAAAATATTTCTTTTGGCTACTACTTCTCAGCAGTCTTCTGGCAAGAAACTGCTCCCTGACATTTCAAGTCTATTCTACCAAAAACGAATGATCAGGAGTACAGTGCCGTCACCTTCTGGGAAGATAACAGCTAACCTATTAAAGACGCTCCCCACTCACATTCAGCATGCACCGACAGATGGGGCAATTGCTGTTGATCACTCCAGGGTAAAGTAGGCCTTGAAGGCCTTTGAGTTGTGAAATTGACAGCAACTTCTCTCATGAACAAAAAAAAAAGGCGCATAATAAAAAAAATTAAATAAAATCTATCTATGTACCTTCAAATTCCTATACAATGCATTGCATGAGTAGAGGTTTACTCCTCACCAAAAAAAAAGCCCTCTGAGAGTAACTGGTTGACATGAACAAGCTTCTCAAGTCTGTCGTTCGCAGTCGACTTTAAACTGCTAAGTATCTTCAAATGCTCATGAAAAAAAGTTAACACACATAACATGAATGCTGCGAGAAACTAGTCCGTAAGCTTGAAACAGGGTTGTAATCTAAAATTATGTATGTATGTTTTGATCCGTTAATAAATTTTTTTTTGTATACTATAAAAAATGTTTTTAAAAACTTGAATGAATAAAATTAAATTAAAAAATAAAATGTTTAAGTTCTTACATGATCTTATTATTATTTATTGACTTTACTTTCTTAATAGAAAAAAAGAAAACGATTTACAAAGTTTATAATTTTATTTTATCATCAAGAATTATCTTCTAGACAACTACTTTTAAAAGAAAATGTTCGTGAAAATGTTCATGTTACTTGTCTAAGTATTTTTAATTTTTTTTATATATAAAAGTATATACTGTTCAAAATAATCTCCGCTGAGGGTGGAAGTAAATAAAATCAAATAAATAGAAAGAAAAACTTTTATCATTAAATAATTTTCATTATCTTTCGTTAACAGTTTTTAACAACAACATGTAGTGGCGGAACAAAGCCTCTAGAACTATATGATTTGCTTTAATGTTTTTTTCTTTTTACCATTTCTTTATAAAATTCATTAGGAATCTCATACTGTATATAAAATAATTTAATTTTTTTTTTTATAAAATTTGTAGAAAAAATATTGCAGAAAATGGGAGGGTATTGAATATTAGACGCAAGTATTTCTATATCGGGATAACATATTCAACAAAACTCTGGTGAGTTTTTTATAAAGACTATTAAACTGTAGTTTTAGGGTGTTTTAAAAGATACAAGACCCTTTTGATTTACTCAAATTAGTAGATGAAATTCAGTATCAAAAATCACATATCAAGCAACCTCAAGAGAAAGTGAAAATTTAGGTTTTTTTCTATTTGTTTCACTCGTAGACTTTAAATTGGTAAAGTTTCTGTCAAATTGAAACTTTAGGAAATTAGAACGCAAAGTTTTTTAAAAGCAAATAAAATTTAATTGCTCTAATTATTTCAAAATTTTATTAAACCATGAATAAGTGAATGAATACAAAAAATATTTAAATCTTTTTACATTTTAATTAGAATCATAGAATTTTAATTTTTCGCTCGATTTCGGCATCACTCGTTTTCGGGTTTAATTAAAATTTCTGTTTAAATTTTTTATGATTTATTGAAAAGCCATTGGAAATACTTATATGTTAAAAAATAAACTACAAAAATCATATGTATGAGAGATTTTTATATATATATTAAAATTTTTTATTTCAATATATAGGTTTTGTTCGTGTTTTATTTGGATTTGCCATTGCGGAATTTATAATGAAATTAAATTTTTTTCTTATACACTCGTATTATTACTTCTTCTTCTTACTTTCTAATGAAATGTGTAGGCCAATTAAATTAAATATTATTTATTAAATTTTAGATATTCCAGTTAATTATGATAGACGCAGGTCACTCGTCTGAGAAACTAAATTCGTCAGAGTATCCTGACAAGTTTCAAATATTGCAGAGTTGGATTTTCTCGACTTGCTTTCCTTTTCTGCGTTCATTAGTACGCCTAACTAACAGAGGCGCCCATTTTGAACAACCATATTGATGCTACTTAGTTTATTGATGGCCCCTTTCATCTTTCTACGTACATTTCAGCTATTCATTATAGCTTTCTGTTCTGAAGATCTCATTGTGAGTATGAACTCTTGCTTAGGCAAGTGATATTCGGAGAATTAACTGGTGTTCGCCTCGGTTTTTGGGATTTCCGATTTTTTATCATTTCTTCTTTTGGATCTCAACTCATAGACGTTATCCTTATCAGTAATGCAGACACCCTTTCTATAACTTCAAGGGTTTCTTTGAAGGCAGTAAAGTCTTTGCAAGGGTTGGAATAAGACCTTATGAGAACTTGTGTTCAGAGCCAGAACCTGCATGACCGACTATGACGAGGAAATATGTCCTTGCCAAGGTTTAACTGAGAGGGACGTAAGGCAATTGAGACAATAACCTAAAACTATTTTGGTCGGATTTCACTTCCACGTACACAGTACAGTGTCCATATCGTAATCCATTATCCCATACATTTCTGAAATGTTGATTTGGAGGACCACGTAGTAATCACTCTGCCATCTTCCCTCTCTAGTGCCCTGTGGGAACACGCCTAATTAGATGGCGGCTTCCATTTGTCATGTTGTGAAGAGCGTCGCTGGGCATTGATGGCTTAGCATAATGCTCAGTAGTATGGAACTGCTCATTTAAATCACAGGTCACCTGTAGGCCGTTCAGATATGCGCAGCTTACTGACTCACCACAGCAGCTCTAAGCTTGAAATCCTAGGAAATTTATAAGCATAGTATATTTTTTTTTACAGATAAAATGCACCGTGAAAACATAAAGTAACATATCACAGGAGAACAAAATTACGATGAAATATTTTCATCCCAAAACAGTGATCAACAACATTCAAATATGAATATTTTTCAATTTTTTTTTATTATTATTAAAACCAGCACTCATGCCCTACTCATGCAGTTCATTGTGCTGGTCTAGGCAAATATGTTAACATAAGGTGAAAATTGGGATTGACAGGAAAAATATTCACTGGAAAATTTGCATAAACGAGCGGTGCCGCCAAAGAACGAATTCTCTCTATAATGCATTGTGCGATTCACTGGACAAGCAAATACAAATAGATGTTCTCTGAAAGAGGTACGAGTAGTCCGATTAAATATGCGATTATGCAGAATCAAGTCATTTATTTCATCAGAGCACCTCCCATAGTATTAAAGATAGAACTAAGAAACGGAATTCTAAATTTGTTTAGTTTTTCAAACATATTTTGCTCAAATAAAAAATATTAATATTAAACATGGTTCAGGGAAGGAACCAAGTGGTTCGTACTGTCGTGTAAAAAATATGTAGCATAACCCAACAATTGTTAAATTTCGCTGTAGAAAGCACTACTAGCTGAAAAAAATTGTAATTTAATTTAAAAACAATTTGAATTTCTTTTAAAATGCAAACAGTACAAAATAAAAAAGTTCCTTTCAGGCATGTAAATGCAGCAAATCAATAACTATAACATTCACAATTATTTTTTTTTTTTGTATTTTTTCTTCTTTTTAAGTTTTATCTGACAATAAACTTTGACAGTAACATGGCAGCCAGACCTTGAAATAGCTGATAAAACTAAAAAAGTAGCCACCAGTATATAAAAAAAATTTTAAATTTTTAAAGTCGGCTTATTGGTTTACTCTTGATAGGAAGCAAACGAATTAAAAAAAAATAAGCAGAGAAAAACTAGCAATTTATATATATTTCCTCATAGTCTTAATGAATTTCGTTAAAACAATTACCAACAACTAGAGTTTTCAATAACTACACTTTTGTAAAGGAAACAGGTTTTAATAATTTTTCAAAATTCATGAAAAAATAAATAAAAGCAGAGCTAAATTTATGGTGCTCAATCAAATTTATTCGTTTTACTAACCATCTATCAAATCATTTAATCATAAGGATGGCTATAAACATTTTAAGTCTATGTACAGCCCATCAATTTCACGCTCTTAAAAACGGAATACAATATGTGTGCATATGAAGTGGTTATTTAACCGACAACACGGCCAAGTTAAACTAATTTCTATGTTTTTCTTTTATGACAATCAACAAGTTAGGGCTTTTTTTATAATACTATACATGCATGAAGTAGAGGATTTAAAAACGCAATACGTACATGGAAAGAAACAATTAAAAAACATTTTATACGGACTATTCATTCAAAAAATTCTAATAGAAAACATTTCATTTCTCAACCACACTGATGCTGAGAAGTGAATAAAAATATAATACTTTTGCAATAAATTTTAATCTACATGTACATTTAAAAGTAGACATAGATACACACTTAATTGGCCATTACAACCCTGTTTTAGGGTGACGCACAGTCTCGTGTTTTCACATAACGAGCAGTCAAAAATAGAAGTTGTTGACGTAGAGTTATGAAGTTTGGCACACTTGTTTGACTTGGTGATAGATAGTAAAATTGCAAACTTGAAAAATTTTGGAGCAGGGATTCTAGTCCTTCCCATATATCCTGAAAATTAAAAATGTCATAACAGAAGACGAAAAGGTTCTATCATTATGAAATATTGTACACTGAACCTTGAATAAAATTATCGTTTCGACCAAATATGGTCCAATTCATAGGAAGGACAAGCCCAGTTCAAAAATATCCTTTTTCGAAAATTTAAGAAAAATTGTAAACAAAATTATAATTAATTAGTATTTTTTGTAACATGCAACTATTAGATCATACTGAATCTATAATTTTTTTTTTCAATTTTGAGCAAGAACACACCCGCCGCTCATATGTATATCCTGAATAAAAATTAAATCGAAAAATTTAAGCTCTAACTAAAACTATGTTTATTGTTTTTTAAATGCAATTAATTTTGTTAAATTTTTATAAAAATCAGATGAATGAAACCATATTAATACGAGCTTTATATTAAATTTCATTTGCTTCATATTGATCTAAAATATTAAATATTAAAAAATTAACGAATTTGAACCTGACTAGCTACTGAAAATTGCAAATAAAAATTAAAGGGGGACGAAAGTGAAAGCAAAACGAAAGTTTTTTGAAAACAACTTCCTTGCAGAAATCTTATAATAAAGTATAAAAAATACCTTTTTTATCTTTTTTTTATTGTCCACTGAAGTTAAAAATGTCTAATATTTTTAATATTTTAGAATAACGGTACACCGCATGTGTCAATCACATTTTAGTAAAAACCATAATTTCAAAATTTTGTTTTATTGATATTTTGCTTACCAATTAACCCTTCAAAGTTATAGTATTTTTCCAGATTCTTTGTAATAATTGTGTATTTACTTATAACGCTGAACTACCATAAAAATTAACTTTTATAAAAAATTCATTCTGATTGTTTTTAATTGGAACGTACTTAGTAAAACCATATTAACATTTCTTGTTAATTGAATACTTGATTTTTTGTTTTTGGCCGCCCTCACGTCACAGTGTAACGGCCTAGTTTCTCACAGCACCTAGGTTGTGTGCGTTAATTTTTATCCATGACTATCGGGGCCTACAATTTAAAGTGGACTCCGAACGACATACTTGAGAAGCTTGTTCATGGCAATCAGTTACTCGCAGAGCTTTTGCAAGAAGACTGCTAAAACATTGTCGCCAAAAGAAAAACTAGAGCTGATGTGTGTAAATGAAATTAATTTAAAAATTTTTTCTGAACAAGCTTTTAACAAATAAATCACTTTCAAAATACACGATTATTAAAGGACTTCTTCTATATGATTTAAAGAACATGTACTCTTGTTAAAGGTGCTACAAGCGTTTATAAAAAAAATACGCAAAAAATATATTTTTAAAAAAATTCTTAACTTATTGCTGATGTTAAATAGTATGCTTACTCTCAGCCAATCCATTTCTTTTCGCTGCGGAGACGGTGCACATGAGGAAAAATATTTAATAAAAATACAAAAAGAAAAAGAAAAACGTAAATTGAACGCAAATTAAGGGGGAAAGTAAGTAAATCTTATAAGGAATTCAGTTAAATATTTACACAAATACGTACATACTTGAAAAAGTACATATTTTTGTATATTATGTTCTCATGTACTCTTAATACATACATATACACAAATAAATAAATATATCCCTTTTAATTTATTGTGACGATTACCAGTTCATTAAAGTAGAATGTATGTACATACATACATACAATATATAGCTAATAGGGTCGTGAAATAGTAATATTATACGAACAACATATTTTTTAAAATTCTTATTTCATTTTTAGTTCTTAAATCATTATTCTTCAATTATTTGTTCTCTTTTTAAAATATTTTACTAAAATCAATCATCGATTTCTGTGACGATAAGAAAGTTACGTGAAATTTTGACGAGTCACATTTTTATTTGAATATATGTATGTATGGATATGTGAATAAACAAAATAGTCGGTTCTGGGCAATATCAGTCACCTTTGTATCCATTAAAAATGACAATCTAGTGTGCTATTTGGTCAAGGGGAACCATTGAAGCTTACTTCTCTGAAGCTGAAAACGGCGTAACGATAACTGACAATGGGGAGCGATATCGTGATATGATTGAAAACTTTTTAATGCCACAACTGCATGCTTTATGCTTGCCTAACATGTGTTTTCAACAAGACCCCAAATAATTCAACATCACGGTCTGTGTATTGTGGGAAAGTCTTTTGAACAGCAGACAATCAATTTAAAACTGCTAAGAAAATAGGAAACACAAAATTTTTTTCGAGATATATATACATAATTGGCAAATACAGCCCTGTCTCAGGTTTCCATAAGTACCAGGACCTACAGTTTAACCTCAATTCCGAACGACAGACTTGAGAAGCTTATTCATGATAATCAGTTACACTCAGAGTTTTTGAGAAAAGACTGCCAAAAGGTAGCCGCCGAAAGAAATATTTTTTTTCAAATTTCTTTTTTCAAGATATCACAGCTGGGGTTTGAACTCAGAATTCTTATCTAGTAAGCCAGCATACTAGCCATTAGACTACGGCGACCATAATGCAGACTACGGCGACAGGCAAATACATTCAATATTAAATATGAAATGTATCGCTTATGGGTAATCTGATCAAGAGACTTGTTAGGAGACTTTTTCCCAAATATGGTACTAAAACTATGAACTCTTACGTTAAAAAAATTATTCCCAAAATGACAAACAAATTTTGCAAGAAACTTGTTACGGTTGAGAAAAATTTTGAAACATAGATTTCACATTTTTTTATGTTTCTTTGTTGCCACTGGATCCTGCTGAACTACTTCAGCATTAGAGGGGAATCGTGTCGTTACATTATAACCAGTATGTGATTGTTGACATGATCGCTCATTCTTTCAAAATATAAAGCTTTCTGAGTGCCTCAAAACGTGTATATCATAACAATGGCCTCTGACTAAATGTTCGTAATATCTGTACTGGAAGTGCTCAATTGTATTCTTTCTAATTTGAGCTACTACAAGGATCTTTATATTACTATCACCAAATGTCCAGTAAAAATAGTAATCATTTTGTATAAGTTCTTTATGTTGATTAACACCCAATCTAGTACGTCTGGTAATGTAGTCAAGCCAATTCTACTTTTAAATCCGGCAGCACTCAATAATCCGCCAACCGAAATTTTTATGTTAAAGAAAGTAGTTTAGAATACTCCTTCTACTGCCCCAACCACTGATGCTACCAGGTATGAACAGCGCCAATTTGAAACAGATCCCGCATAAGCTAACTCATCTACACTAAGGTGTTTAAAGAAATTTGATATCCAAACAAACGCTTCGTACAGATGATAATATCTTCATCTCGCTCTGCTATAGATAACATAAACCGTCGTTTATCAAGAGTAATCATTAAATGGTATGGCTTTCAATACAATGCAACTGCCGCAGTATTTATCATTCTTTGTATATGAAGTTAGGGGCATTAAAGCATAGTCTTCAGAAGGGAGCAGACTAAGGTTATGGCCATGTCCTTTGACTTCTGTTGATTTGTTATTTTTCGTTTCAATTCTTGTAAAAATAACACAACGATAGAAAGATTTACAGCCTGTTTCTAGAACACGAATGGTTTTTGACATTCCTCTTTTTGTATGTGAAATAAATTTGTTAGTGTTTCTCATATAAAAAGACGAATGTCAAAAACCATTCGTGTTCTAGAAACAGGCTGTAAATCTTTCTATCGTTTTTTATTAATTTTTTAACGAAATACATACCACTATACGAGTATAACAGCCTGTTTCTAGAACACGAATGGTTTTTGACATTCCTCTTTTTGTATGTGAAATAAATTTGTTAGTGTTTCTCATATAAAAAGACGAATGTCAAAAACCATTCGTGTTCTAGAAACAGGCTGTTATACTCGTATAGTGGTATGTATTTCGTTAAAAAATTAATAAAAAACAAAACAAGTCTATATTTATTTAAATATCACAAAATTATCAAACTGCTTACGTATACGCCTACCACTCCCAAATTAATAAAACTCTGTAATTTGACTTTTCATCTCAAACTTAAACGAACTCTTAACTCATTAATTTAGGTGGAGGGGGATATTAAAGAGAAGAAAAATTACAAATTAAGAAAAATTAAATATTTAGAAATCATTTAACACAGAGAAAAGTATAGAAAATGTTTTTGCCTCCACTTTTAATTCGCGCTGATGTTAAAAGAGTAAAAAAATATTTTGTAATGAATCAGCTTTTTAATTGAAATTCTTCGAAATCAAATATTCATGTTTTAAAATGTTAATTATTTATCTGTAATAAACATTTGACTATTAAGTTACACAAACCCTTCCTTAAATGAACTCAAACGTCTACAATGTTTCCTGTTCAAAGGGTTTCACACTGTTTTCATATTAAGAAATGCGTTCAAAATCATAGCCGGGCATTAAACGAAGCGAAACATTAATGGGAATAAAGAAAACCTTTGCAATGATAATGAAGGTACTGTTTTTTGAAATTTTCATTATTTACAAAGTCAGCGATTATCATTTTATTTTCTTTATTTTGAAGAAAAGAAAAAAAATCTATTTTAATTATAAAAACAACGTCTTCATTCTATTTTAATGCAAAGCACTATAAAACACTGATTAATAATGTTCAAAGAAAAAATAATCATAAGTTCCAAGTGACATTTAATTAAATAATTACAATACAAAGGGGTGGAATTTGAGGTAAAACAAATTATTTAAAAGATATTTGAAGACAACAAATCATTTGAAACTAGGAGGAGTAAAGAAAAATTAGCCATTAATTGAAAAAGACATTGAAATAAACGAGTATTTCCATAAATTTGATTACCTGAAGAAGCTTGTAAATGTCAGGATTTATTTCCTATCTAACCTTCTTTAAATTGGATGGGCTTTTAGGTTCCATTATAAATTTATGGCTCTATAATATATAAATATATTGTATTTATACAAATGATAAAAGACCAAAAAAAAAAGAAGTTTTGCACAAGGTCATGACATTTTTTCACCTTCAAAACCAAAATCACAAAAAACTTTAAAAAATTCGATCTTGTTTACCTCTTTCCCCTGTTTATGTCCATAGGTAGCAAAGCATTAAAAATTTAAGGAAACAATGCTAAGAGGTACACTGGCGCATATTCCTATAAACGCACATGAGTTTTTTTTAAAGAATTTTGAAAAAATTAGACAAGAACATATTTAGTGGGAAAATAATATTTTTATTAAATCAACTAAGACTTCATTTAAAACATTGTTAACTAAAAACTTAATTTGTATTTCATTTTATATTTTTTAACTTAATTTTAGAGTTTAATTGCCATTTTTAAGGGTATTTTCCTATAAACGCACTTAAATTTATCAGTCTCTATAGTAATATTAATAATTGGTGGATGATCCTTTGTTGTGGATTACCTCAAAAATACGGTCTGGCATTGATTCCTCTAATTTTTTAAGGAGATCGGAATCAATTTCCTCCCAGGCTTGCTTTATTTTAAGTTTTAGTTCCGTTAATGTCATTATGGTTTCGTTTTGGGCATTATTGGAATAAACTTTACGGGCCATGTATCCCCACAAGTTCTCCATTGGGTTTAGGTCCGGACTGCAAGCCGGCCAGTCCAACAGAGGTATGCTGTGTTCGTTAAACCATGATCTAGACTGTTTTGAAACGTGTATTGCAGCATTATCTTGCTGGAATATGCAATCTTCATCCATTTTTTCATCCATAAAAGAGAGAAGAGCATCTTTCAACAATTCATTATAAATTGTGGTGTTCATTTTTGTTGGAACAAAACAAATTTTAGATTTGCCAACTGCAGAAAATGTGGCCCAAACCATAACACTGCCACCGCCGAAATTACGTTTCGACAACCGCACATCGTTTGATCTCAAATCGTGCCAATAACATGAGTATGAGTCAGGACCATCTAAATTAAATTGTTTTCGTCCGAGAAAATTACCTTTTTCCACTCCTCTGCCCATTTCATGTATTTTCGTGCGAATTTTAAACGATTTTCTTTATGGTGCTTTTTGAGCATTGGCTTACACTTGGGCTTCTTCCATTTTATGTTTTCATCTTTTCGTAAAATGTGAGCAACGTGTTTGGAAGTCACAGGAAATTTTAGTTTGTTCTTTATTTGTCTAGAATTCAATTTGTTACGGGTTGCTTCTTGTTTTATAAGATTAATCTGTCTTTTTGTTAATTTTGTATTTCTCTTTGTAGGCTTCCGAACACCATAATTCTGTCCTTTCTTAAAGAAATTACGCACCACACTCTCGGAACGTTTAATTTTACGACCAATTTCTCTATTGGAGCATCCTTGGTCATGAAAAAATTTAATTTGGATCTTTTCTTGATCGGACAAAAAAGTTCCTTTGGGCATCTTTATAACTGTTAAATTTATCACTTAAATGAGAAAATTTTGTCGTAAAATTGAGATATTGTCATTAAAAACATACCTTTATTTAAGAGAATCAAAAATTTATAATATTTTATTTTTGGTATTTTTTTTAAAGCAATTTTCACGTCTGCGTTTATAGAAATATTCCACCTAAAATAGCACCAAAAGCATTTGATCGCATAAATAAAGCAAACAACAAGACTAAGAGCCATCCCTAAATAAAAGCGGCAAGCGGAACGTTTTCCAACGCTCGGCGCTTACTCTGAACCGCCATCCCTAAATAAGAGCGGCAACGTTTTGTCAAAACATTAAAAACAGAGTAATACAAAAACATATGCTTATATAACAATTCTGGCTATTTTAATAATAAACTGCATTTCTCTATTGGTATTTGTAACATAAACTAAATTTTATAGTACTATTTTATTTATTTTTATTATATTTTATTTATTTATTTTATATTAATATTTATTATCTTCTATTTTGTTTATTTTTTGCCTTTACGAATAAAACATGGTTATGCAAATAACATATCTTTATATCACAACCCTGTTTTTTTCCTATTTGTTTACATTTTAGTTGCCTTTTGCGACCAACTTTACTATTAAACGCTCTGTCAAAATTGGATTTTCCAATTGCAAAGCGTTGCCGCCGCGTTATTTTGGGATGCTCCATACGAATTGTATGGGCATGAGAAATTTTGACAGCTAAAAAACGCTTGCCGCTTTTATTTAGGGATGGCAGTAAGAAAAAAATTTTGTTTACATTAAAAAAGTGCCGTTAAATTGCCTCTCATTTAATAAGTTCAGGTTTACTTTTGGATGAGAACAACAAAGATAAAACAAAAATTGAGAAAAAAATTAAATGCGTTTATAGGAATAGGCATCAGTGTAGTCGCCGAAAGAAATAATTTTTTCATATTTCTTTTTTTTTTCAAGATGTCAGAGCTGAGGTTTGAACCCGGCGCTATCGTCTTAGTAAGCTAACACACTAACCACTACACTACAGCGACTACACTGATACGCATATTTATATAGGATGTGTTTCTATTTATTTTGGGTTTTTAATAGAAGTAAGATGTGCAAATATTTTTCAATTTCTAAGAAGGTGCGCATTGGTTTGTTGCAAGATATTAGAGAGAGTAACCACAACTGAATACAAATTGTTGCACAATGCTTTCGTAAGGCAGCGAGAAACCCAATTTTAATAAACATCCACTCATACATACGCCCACCACCCATATATAAGTACATATCTAGTACTTTTATAATGGCTTACATTGCGGCTTTTAGCCCGTATTTTTCTTAAATTAAACTATTATTTCGGTAACACGTTATAATTCGATAGCTTCTAACTAACCATTGTATTTGGTAAGAATCGAACTCAACTCTTTCCAGCATCTAAACTTGTGCTTCACACACTAGTCTACTAGATAAGGGTGGTCCAACCATAACGCACTTTTTTAATTGGGAGTCACACTTTTACATCAAATTTTTTGCCCAATTTAATTTGACATTTCATTGTATCAGTATTTCAGAAGTTCAACCGAGCAGTGTGTTAAGCTTATTTCAAAAATGGACATTTAATTTTATTGGTATTTGAAGATTTTTATTTTTAAATTTTTTGCAAGTGCCTTATGGCAATGAGACAAGTTGCTGTCAGTTGATCTTTCAGAGGCCAGTGTTATTATCCATGAGTACCGGGACCTACAGTTTAATGTCGACTCCGAACGATAGACACTCTTTCGCGTAAGGAAATTTTTAAAGAATGGGCAAAATAGTTGGATATGGACTTGTAAAAACACGAATACTTGTAACACAGTTGTATGGGATGTGGGCGTGGCAGTGATGCAATTTCGCTTATTTTTAAATTTAAAGAGCAGGGGTTTAAAAGAGTAAGTCATAATAAACATTTTATAATGCTTAAGATTGGATTTTAAAATATAAGTATTAAATATTAATATCCATTTGAAAATCGCTGTTAAATTTTTAAAAAGACCCATAAAAATTTATATATTTTTCAGCTTTAAGATATAGGAATCAAGAATATAAATTTTAATTGTTTTTTGAACGAAAATGAAAGTCTTTTAAAAAAGTCGAAGAAAAAATTTATCACCAACTTAGATACGAAAAGAAACGCAAACATCAGCAATAATTTTTTATTATTTTGCTATACGACTATGAACAAATTTAGATAAATAATATTATTTCCCTCTTTCCCCGGCACCCTAGTATTGACGACAGATTCCATAATTTAAGTATTAAACGATTTAAAATAGGCAACAATGTGTCTGTCCAAACATAAAACATTCTTGTTTTTTTTTCTCTCTTTTACGCTCAATAAATTTGAAAATAAGTATTTTGCTTTTATTTTTAAAAGGCTCGTATAATATAATTTTCTAATTTTTTTCCCAGTCTAACATATTCATTCATTCTATCCTCCCGGCCATTCCTTGCCGTATACACTAACACATACATGCCCATATTTGTTTTTCTAAATACAACTTTCTTTTTTATTTGACCTCAATTTTTTTTTTATTTAATGTTGCTCATACGCCCCGCAGCTATATCTTTAATGCTAAAATTTATTGTGGCGGAAATGTTCATTTTGTTAAATTTAGTTGAATAAAAATTTCAAAGAATATCAACACAAAGTTTCCTGTAAGTCTGAGCGATAGAAGACAATTTTAAATAGAAATTATGAATTTTGAATGGCAAAGAAAAATGGCAAAAAAAAAGAAACAGAAAAATACAACTGAGATTGAACATATTGAAGCACTTCTATAGGAAAAAGAGACAACCAATATCATAAAACATGTGACAGATTTTAAAGTTTTGATTTTAATTTTGTTAGAGAAAACAAAATGTGGCCACCTAAAACAAAAGGAAAACAAATATGTTCTGTTACAAAACTTTAAATTATAAATTCAAACAAATTTTAGCCCCTGTGAAACTTGATTATTTGATATAAACACGACAAAATATGCGAGAAAAATATTATCACTTGAAGGATCTCCCAAAAAGTTGGGCTATTTCCGTTAATAGTAAGAAATAGTACCACAGGGCTGCTTTCTGTGTCTTATTATCTCTCAAATTGTGTGTCCTATCATGACAACAACATTTGTTATTGATATTTGTTTGATCACAATTCTGAACTAAGAAGCATAGCACCTATCATTTGCACGAATTCATAACTAATTTTCCAACCAAATTTGCATAATTAATAACTTTGTTCAAGAAATAATCTATTTACGAGGGCGAGTGAATAAGTCCGCAACTTCCCTCGTAGTTATATGAAATGTAATACTGCTCCCATTAAGTCTCAGCTGTTAGTAGACTACTGTCAAATTTTGGGGCAGTTCCGCCATTTACTTTGCTATTAGCAGCTGTTCAAAACGTACAATTTCGTGTATTTTTTATTTTTTTTAATGGAAAAAAGTAAATTTCGGACGCTCATTAAACATTGTTTTTTGCGGAAAAAAAAAACCGTCAATAAAACCAATTATTGGTTGCACAAGTACAAATGACACTGATTTTTCTGGAATCGTCGAAAAAATTCACGATTCAGTAAAAGTGTGTGAGATGGTTGGTGGCAAGTTGGGTGCCGCGCTGGCTCTCAATTGATCATAAACGTAATCTTGTGAATACTTCAAAGAATTGTTTGGAGTTCTTTATGTGCAATTCGAATGCGTTTTTACGGCGTTTTGTAACTGTGGATGAAACGTGGATCCATTATAACACTAGTCAGATAGAGCAACGAATAGCATTCTATTTCACACATAGTGGTCTCAGGTTCAAGCATGAGATTGAAGGAAAATTTTTAGCAAAGACATAGGTTTACAAAAATATGTATAGTGGTTAGAGCGCTCTCACAAAAACTGCAACGGCCCAGGTTCAAATCCCAGCAAAGGTGAAAAATGAAAAACTTAGTTTGCGGTTTTTTTCAAAAATTATAATTAAATAAAAAAAAAAATAAGAGGTTCCTTCCCCCCGTCCAAGAAGTCCATCAACAAAGAAACAGCTCTCTGACATTCCACCCTAATCCACCTTAACTATCGACAACAAAGACGAATGATCAAGAGACAGGCGCCATCTATTGGGAAGTAGCATATAACAGCTAAACCTACTTAGCAAAGACACTCACCACACAATCAACATGCAACGATGAGGCAATTGTTGTTGATCATTCAAGGGTGAAGGTATAACACTGGCCTTTGAATGATCAATTGACAACAAGTTGTCTCATTCCTAAGGCGCTTAATTGTAATGTAAGAAAAACAAAATGTATGTTCTCTCATAAATGTACTGTTATTTCCAAATGCATTTAGTAGGGGTTAACCCCTGAGTATTGGTCTCAAATAAAATTAAAAAAATTTGGCCATTAAAACCCAATTTCAGGGGTACGGCCTAGCATCTCGCAGCACCCATGATGGGTGTGTTACTTTTTATCCATGAGTACCGGGACCCACAGTTTAAAGAACAGACTTGAGAAGCTTGTATATGGCAACCAGTTGCTCTCAGAGCTTTGTTAGAAGACTGCTACGTGTAATAGGCAGTCACCAAAAGAAATAGTTGTTTTCATAGTTTTATGTGTGTTAAATTAAAATGAGTACACATGGAAGATATGCCATTTGTTGATGATTTTTTTTTAATTAAACACCATAGCGCGATGCCCATAAGTTTTTTCCTCTATGTTTAAAAACAGTTCAGCATTTTGTCATTCAACTTGTTTTAGTTTTTTTTTTTATAATTTACAATGACGCCAACTATGTTAATGAGAAAAAAATCCAACTTTGAAGGTTAAGCAAACCAAACAAAACAAAAAGATTTTAAATTAAACTCTAAATCTCAAAGGTACATTAACTCGACAGCACGTCTGCATATACAAAACATACTCGCAGCCGAAACCACATTAAACCGCTTACATACTAAATTTTAAAAACACATACAACAATTATATACCACAAAAAAACAAAAAAAAAATAAAAATAACCACTAAAATAAAGCACCCAAAAAACCTTGCAAATAGAAATTTGAACGGAAATTAATGTCAGTTTAGTACACAATCATTTGGGACAAAATCAGCAGTATACAATCAAACACAGTTTATACTTTATTCATCGTACACAATAAGGAGCACAATGAGAAGCACTAAAATTTATTAGTTTCTAAACGACTTAAAAAGCATATTCGTAGTAGTTTTGCTTGTTTTAAGTGTTTATATGCTATGTTTCGTAATTAAGTGATTTTTTGTCTTTGCTAACTGCAAACACAAAGACTACTGCAGACTACTAGCTAAAACGTGTCAAAATTAAAAATCATATCTTCAAAAGATGACGAATGTTTGGACGATATAACAGAAGCTCGAATACATGAGCACTTTCGTCGTTGCCTACTAACGACCTAATTTCTATTTCTGTAAGCAGCAATAAGCACTGCTAGTGCTGCCAATACAGTCAAAACATTAAGCACATAAAAGCCAAACCAAAGAATACGTCACAAATATAATTTGTTATCATAACAAATATTTACATAATATACAAAGAGTATTTAAATTGTAAATTTTAATTTTAAATACTATTATTTTATACTACTTTGAGTAACAAAGATGTTATATGTCAGGCCTGTGCAATAGTAAAAATGTAGTTGTGTTGGTGAGAAAATGAGAATTACACTGCTGTACGTGTAAGTAGCAGTTTCTGCAACTGTATGATTTTTTTTAAGTAAAATTTTTATGTAATATTTCATCTAAAAATTTAATTACTTTAAGAGCAATTTATAAATACTAATCTGCTATAAAGAAATAAAAAGTACTTTTAATTTTTGAACAAAAAAAAATTTTTAAGTTTCGTTTTCTTCATTAAATTTATTAAAAATTTTATAAAAATAATGAAAATGTCGCTGAAAAACTTTTAAACTATATTTTTAAATGTTCTATGATAAATAAGGTATTGGATTTACAAATTCATTTATAATAGAAAATATTTGTGTGCATTGCTATTAATTTTGTTCCCACTGCAAACAATTAATCAGCGCACATCCACCACGCTGTTTCAGTGACGACTGAAAGCAAGAGCGTAAGAATACATGTGAGTTTAGCTAAAGCACAATTGTGTATGAAATTTTTATTTTTGCACAGGCCTGTTATATGTATATGCAGCATCCCTTTTATTAGTAAAAATACTTGATGCTGACACTACTAAACAATATTATAAATATGTAGCACAGCGTCAGCTGTTTATATTATTTTTGTTTACAAAATAATCATGTAGCTAAATGCACCACTACAATTGAAATCAACTGCATTTGCAGTGGTGTAGCTATGTAGCCTGCCGTGGTCTATATGTTTCTACTTCATTGTTTATATTAAATGTATAATTTGTTTCTTTTTTTTTATAAACAAAGTTGTTATTTTAATAAAAGCAATACAAGTTTTTTATAAACGGTATTCAATATAAACATATTCGACTGTTTAAATTTGTATTGCTGTGAGCGTTTGGAAAAATACAGATTAAAACCAACTAAAAGTGTTAGTTGTGTTAGTGTATTAGTGTTATATGTCAGAATTTTAATAACGCATACATACAAAGTTTCAGGTATGAGCTAGCGGATATATGAAACATATTATTCTATTTTTACTATACAAGTAAGGCAAATTATTTTATATTTATAATATACACAACACTTATGATCAAAATAATAAGTATACGTGTATTATTTAAATATTTGCTTATATTTTTCAATTTAAATCTGGCAACTTTAACACAAATTGTAAAATCTGTAGTGGTAGCACTGATTCAAATTAAAACTGTTGCAAAGCTCAGGCTACTTTTTGCTTCTTTTGCAGTAAAACTCATATTTTATTTAAATAATTTGATACTTTCTTGGAAAGGTTATTTATTCTTAATATCTTCTTGAAATACATAAAAAAACTGCAATTAAATGTATTAAGATGAGTAGACATGATAAGCATGCTAACAGAGAGAGAATACAAAGAAACATATTTGTATAATGGCCCTAAAGCCCCAACAAATCAAATTATTATTTTTTTTTTTTAATTTCTATTTTTCCCCTTCAAAGTAATCCACCTTAGAAACAACGCACTTGTAAAAGCGATTTTTTCAATTCTCACAGCAGTTCTGATATGCACTTTTTGGTATACCGTTGATGAGAAGAGAGATGAAGGTATATCATAGTGAACGATAATAGGGACTTTATTAGAAATTAACAATAAGATGAGATCTTTAGTTTAAGCCTCAAAAGTTTTGTATGGTAACTGTTTATCGAAATGTGGAAAGCTCTGCCAGTAGTAACGGTGAATAGCCAAGAACAGGCAAAGTCAAACCTTTGTTACCTAAAGCCGCAAAAAATAATTCATTACCCGGATACAATGATACGACAAGATAACACTCAGAGTATCCTGGAGAACCAGCGCCAGCAACTTTTCTATCATACAATAACATGTCAACAAATGAAACACCTTAAAGAAATACTACATTATTCACAAAAAAAAAAATTCAAAACAAGTACACAAGAAATATTCTTTTTGTTAGATTTACCACAGAAATACTTGTTAAAGTAAATACTCATATACTGTCTAGATGCTGGACTAAGATTATTGCATTGTGTTTGAGTTGATTTACTCAATCCTAAGCGAGAAAATGAAACAAAGGGGACAAGCATACTTTAGAAACAATTATAGGACTAACTGCTTAAAAAGCCAAGTAATGCTCTAAAACACTATTACTCAGAAATCTATGCGAGAAAGAAGAAAACTCTGTGAGGTTTAATTATTATTTGAAATTTTCTACTTTAAATTTTTCTACTTTAATATTTTTTGAAAATTCTAATCAACAAAAAATTCAAATTTTGTTTTTTAGTCATTAAAAAAAATTTTTTTTCTGTAAATTTCGTTCAAAGAAAAAATGATACAAGAAAATTTTTTGAATTGGTATAAAGACTTAAGAGAGACAACATTGTGTTACGGAATAAAAAAATAAAAAGTTTTGTTTTAAATATTGAAATTTTTCAAATTTGTCTGCTGCATAATAGCAATTAAGAAGAAGAAAAAATTTTTTTTTATCAATTTCACATCTTGTTTTAATTTTAAACGGGATCTATCCGGGGATTGGAAGCCCAGGATAGGGTGACATTTATCTCGGTGTACAACAAGGAAGGAATTTCTAAAGATTTTTATATATTTCCCAAATTGTGAACGAGGAGAATTTCGCAAGGAAAAGAAGGGGATATGCATAATTATTAAAGGAAATAGAGAAAAATAAAGAAGGAAGAACAAGGAATAAATAAATAAAGAAAGAAAAACTAAAAATGAAGAAAACAAAACAAACAATAAAAGAATTATTCTAAAAAGTGAATTTTTATATAAAATACATTATAAAATGTATTTTTGTCTGAACATACATATATAAACATAATTGTCTTTCATACATATATATACATAAATATAAAATAAAAATATTAAATATATATCATTCACACCCCTCACGCATACTGTCACACATACACACTTATATATGTATATATAAAACGTATAAAATATAAAAATTATAAAACAAATTATTATATGAAAATTATAAAAAAAAAGTGAAAAAATGACAACTAAACCAAAGCAACTCAAGATTTCAGGCCTGACATCGAGAAGTGAGTTTTTTTTATTTATTTGTATATTAATAGAAAAAAAAATGAAAACTAAATTACATAAATTAATTATTTAAAAAAAGTATATACTATAGTTAAATTATAACACACACACACAAACATTTTTCTTTTTAAATAAAAAATAAAAAAAGTAATGTTATTTTATATTAAACTCTTAATTTAGAATTAATCTTTTGCATTTCAATCGTTAAATTTAAAATATTTTCTTTTTTCTATCTTCTTTAAAATATATATGTATATATATAAAGTTACTTTAGTTTAAATTAGTGATTAAGGGAAGTACATTTTGAAGAAATGAAATGAATAAAATTATTAAATTTATATGAGTTTTTGTGTTTTCGAAATGAATTTGTTTTAGATTAGTTTAGTTAATTTCTTTTTACGAAAAATTTAGGTTAGTTGGTTAGGTAAATTTATATTGGGCTATAATTGAACACCGCTACTTTTGCGAGGTTGAATTTAAGATAGCATGGTTGGGAGGGTTTTCGAATAAGGGGAATAATATCATCTTTTCCTCTAATATCTGCACTCTGTTTATTGTTTTTATTTTTATTTTCTTAGCTATTTATGTTTTTGTTTGTGTTTAGTTTTATTTTACCCGATTAACATAATCTATAATATATTGTTTTATTGCTACCTATAAATTTTTTCTTTTATGTTGGTTTAAATCGCGATTTAGTGTCTTTCTTTGAGAAAGTATAAACGACCTCACCCATTTTCCATGAGCACAGCTGGAGTTATAGGTAGCACTCACTGCTCAAAGATAGACTCTTAGCTAGGCAATCGTTACAACTCTTCAACCACTATTTGCTAAAGATATGTAATGTTAACTAAAAAACTAGCTATTCAGATAAGAAAGATGTGAAAGACCAACAATTATAGTGCCTTTAAAGTATTTTGAGAAATAAAACTGTTTTATAAAAGTAATCGATGGCAACAAAACACAATTTTTTTTTATTGAGACCAATACTCAGGGGTGTACCCCTACTGATGCTGTGGGCCTTAGGAATGAGACGAATTGCTGTCAATTGATCATTCAAAGGCCCGTGTTATATTTTAATCTTTGAATGTCTCATCATTGCATGTTGATTGTGTGGTGCAGGCCTTCGCTAAGTAGGTTTAGCTTCGTATGCTTTTTCCCAATAGATGGCGCTTGTCTATGGATCATTCGTCTTTGTTGTCGAGAGTTAAGGTGGATTAGGGTGGAATGTCAGGGAGCTGTTTCTTTGTTGATGGACTTCTTGTAGGGGGGGAAGGAACCTTTTACTATTCTTTTTTTTTAATTATAATTTTTGAAAAAACCGCAAACTAACTTTTTCATTTTTCATGTTTGCTGGGATTTGAACCTGGGCCGTTTGAGTTTTTATGCGAGCGCTCTAACCACTATACCACGCACCCCCTCCAACACAGAAAACTGACGGTATCCCATTAAACATACCCAAGATTTAGTGAAAGAAAGTTATGCACTATTTTCATAATTTGACCAAAACGAGAACTTTACACATTGTAATTCACTATGAAAAAATATTGACTAATTTACCTCACCCAAAACAAACAACTCCCAAGACCTGGAAGGGGACAAGTGAAGATAGTCTCAGCAATTACTTATAGGGTGGGCACATTTAAGGTTAGGAAGTAAAATGGCTTAAAAATACATTTTTTTTTTTTTTTTTACAAATTCAGTTTTATTGATACCAATGCAAAGTAGATATATGGAAATTAATAATGCAAATCAATATGTCTGGCAAATGTCTTGCTGAAACCAAAGGCCACTGTTGTCAACATTTTGTTTTTCTGTTTTTAGATCAATACTCAAGGGTAAACCCGTACTCATGCTGTGCATTGTACTGAAATGTAAAAGTATGTGGATAAATTTAATTAGAAAATTGTGGCAACAAACAAACGGTTATCATGGTCTCATCACTAAAGATGATTTTGTTGAAAATGCGTTGTTTTCTTTAAGTTTCCCAAACAGCTAATTCATAAACGTTCGACACAGACAATGGTAGTACAGCGTTCCAATGTGAAAATGTCCAAACTTTTTACCAAATAAATGTCAAAGCACGACAACTTAATTCTTGACATTTCAGCATTTAACAAACAATTTAGTTCTTAACCTCAAATTTGACCACCCAGTACAATAAACTGCTAAACAGAATGTATAGGGATCATCTAACTGATATTAAGAAAATAATTAAAGTTATTAACTGCCTATTAAACAAAAAATGTTAGAATGCAACTAAATATTTTTAATACAGCATTGCTCAATAACGCTCCTCTAAATGAGTTCAGATGAGATATACAATGAAGGGAAGCAAAAAGTTTTCGAAAACATGCCGAAAAGGAAATTAAATGCATTACAAAAGTTTGCAAAAATCATATCAACAAAGTTAAAATCAAAACTATTGGTTTTTATTTATTTGATGTTTTCAATTCAATACTCGTACTAGTTAACCGTAAGCAGTTTTGCGTTCATACATCTATTGTAAATTATTTTATTTTAATTAAATTTATCATTAATAAATGATTTCATATGTTTATTTATTTATTTTTTTTTTGTATACTACAAGGCTTCAGATATTTTGTACACTTTTGTTCATTGCAACAATAGAAGTTCAATTGTTGAAATGAATTTTTTCACTGAAAACTTCTGCCACCCCCTAACTTCCGAACAATACCATTTGATGATATTTCTGTATATAAAACACAATGGGTTAAAAAAATCAATATTTAAAATAAGGATTTACTAGTAAATTGATTCCTCTGTGACAGAGGAATAAACCATACACTTCAAATGCTAGCAAAACATAAATACGAGTATGACAAATACCGTTATAAAAAGTTTTTACCAATAACCCCACAGCTCTACAAGTATTGTTGATATACAAGAATTCAGGCATTGTTCATTATAAAATTGAACGATAAATACTCGTACGAGTATATGTGTATGTGTACTTGCTGAACATAAAGTTATGTAGTGTCAGTTACAATGTGTGTTAAATATGCTCTGAAAATAGGTATCATTTAAAAAAAAATCGTAGACAAAAAATTTTCTTTGTGTGCATTTACATACTTATGTAGTTAGAGAAACCCAGTAAACAATTTTATACCAGAGTTCTAATTATAAAATTATTTTCAAAAAAAAAAAATCTACAAAAACTAAAATATATTGAACAAATTCTTAACATAGAAACAAAGTATTAAGTAAGAAATTTCAATTTAATAAACTTGAGTTCTATTAAATAAACTTGAATTATTTTTGCAATTAATTCTCAATCAAAGGACATCTGTAAGAGAAAATATTCATTAGCGAAAATGATCAAATTTTTTAATCCAGCTACCAAGTTTCACAGGACTTCTTTGTTCCTTGTTAACATTATTGGAATTCAACTTCCTGTATATGGTTCGTAAGGAGCATGGTATCAAAAAACGAATGATCAGAAGAAAAGCGGCACCTACTGGGATGTAGTAGTAAGCAGCTACCTACTTAGCGAAGATCCTCACCACGACCAACATTCAACGATAGATGGGGCAATTAGTATTGATCATTCAAGGGTTAATGTATAAGAATGCCCTTTTAGCGATCAAATCAATTGAGATAATCTCTTAATAAAAAGAAGGAAAATATAAAACATCATTTACAAAAATTCCAATACACTGCATGGCATAAGTAGGGTTTTACTTCCCTGAGTATTGATCTCAATAAAAAAAGATGGCTTTGATATGATGGTAAGGCAATATTTGGATTCCATTGAAGATGACGAAGACAAAAATTTATATGAATATCATATTGAGGGTAACAAAACACTGATGCATTGTCTTACCCGAGAAGTGAATAGTTTTAAAACATACTGTTAAAGAACCCAATAAAAAATGACTACATTTAAACGCTCCAGAAGGCTCAGAAATAATTTTCGGCTTATGGCTTCTAAATAACATTTGCACATTCTGCACTCCGGCCTGAATTAAAACTTTAGTAATTTGTATCGAAATATTGCAGTTTCAGAAGAACGTAATATGTAATGAGTAAATACAGTCTTAAAATGAATAACAATGCATATCAAATAATTAACAAAGATTAACAAAATATATATAAAAATGTTTAAACATTTATGGTAACACCCTAAAGAAGCTTAAATATTCTCCAAAATGTGTTTTATATCTTAAACAACTGCATGCCAATTCAAGCCAATCATATTATTCCTAAACGAGGAGGACATATGTATACAATTTTAGACTTTTTATGTTTTACCCCTTCTTTTCTGTTTGATTTTTTATGTTTATTTGTTTGAAGTAAAACTTTTTAAATTTTAATGGCTATTCTTAGAGGGTTTCTTTTAAATTTAATATACAAAAAAGAATTTAAGTTTTTACACCCTTTATGGTAAATTTTGAAATAGAAATATATAAATAGAAATTATATAAAAAGAAGATTAGCAAAGAATAATTTTTCAATTTTGAAAGGTAGTACATAAAAAAGTAACAAAAGTTTTAAATGTTCTACATCATTAAGTTGAAACTAGACAATAAAACAAAGAAATTTATAGTCGTTCGAATCTAGTTTAAAAACACTCTACCCCAATATATGATATTTAGATTTATAAATGAAAGTATAGGGCCGAAGAATTTTCTTGGACTAAGTTTCAAAGAATTTTGTTTTAACTTGATAGCCGTTGAAAGTAATCTATGTCACGAATTGAAATGGATATGGAAAAAAAAGGCCAGCACTCAGGGGATAATCTCTACTCTTGCAGTGCAGTCTGCACTAGAAACCTAGATTATGAGAAAAGGTAGAAACAGTGAGTAGTGTTTGTGCACATTTAATCTCAACTAGTTCATATCGTAATTTTTAGGAAAAACAAATGCGGATAGATTGTTTCATAAACGATGAGGGCGACTAAAGAATAAATTCACTGTGCAATGCCTTGGGCGATTCGCTGGACAATCAACTACAAAACGATGTGTAATGTGAGAACTGCGTAAATATATGCAATTGGTAGAAAGTAGTAAATTTTATATTTTATCAGAGCACATTCTATTTTAGTACTTATAGAATAACGAAGTACACATCATATTGCCCTGATGCTTTAATGTACCAATAGAGTTGAACACAATAAATTCATTAATAACCATTTTAACCCTTTAATGTACGCAGTCAAAGAGTCCAAAAACATATTGCTCATTTGCAAGAAGAGTGGCATAACTCATAAAAAGCGATTCTGAGATAAATGCATAAATGAAAAGTAGAAGACACTTTTGGTCGCCACTCAATGGAAAAAAGAGATAAAAATTTAATTTTTAGATATGTTATAAATTACAGTTTGCTTTATATTTTTGTATTATTAACTCAACCACTCTCCTCGCAAATGAGCGATATTATGAAGCAAATGAAAGTTCTATTCTATCTTATGTCGGATTAAGGTTTAATAAATTGTAGGAAGGTCAGCTTGACTGAAGTATTGTCTGCACCGTTTTAAAAATCTAAGACACTTTAATGAATTTTCCACACTCGCAAAATGTGGTGATATCTGCGGATATCACAACGGATTTTCATGCTCAGAACATTAAGAACATTCACCTCTTCCATAACTACATCACATAATGAAAAGTGAGAAAACACCAACACTGCTACTCGTGAGATGGTCCATGTCCCTTGATTTAGATGTTCATGTTCAAATCAGATTTTATATACGCTGTCGCCATATGTTCCATGAAAATCACAAAAAGTGTCTGTTTTAATCCATAAAAACAAAAATAGTTCTACTTTTGCTTTTATGTGCTACAAAGAGCATTATATATGGATTTTGATAGAACTTTAATAAGTACACTTTTGTCTGCTAGAAAAATTAAGTAAAATTCTCGAAATATTTTTATTTTCATTAGTCCTTTATAAATTCCTACTATTAGGTCAAGGATCAACAATTTTTTAGTTTTAAAATAAGGCTCCAAACGAGTTATGGTCCACAACTATAAACGTAAAGTATTTAGTGGATTTTGAATTTTTGGAACTGCTAATTGATATCGACACCCAACCAAGTGTTTTGATACCTTTTGATTATTATATATCGAACCACGTAATGCCACTGGTAAATGCTGTCAAACCATTGTTGTTTGAGGCCAACATTGTTAGTATTAAATGTAATATACGGTGAATAGTGGCTTCGTTAAGAATAGCACACATAATTAAATACACTTCTATAATGAAAGAACTAATTAAAATGTTAAATTATTGACAATAAATTGTTAATTGACCAAAATGGCAATTCTCTTGCATACATTACATCAATTTTTCGGGCTACGGCCTAGCTTCTCGAAGCACCCATGTAGTGTGTGTCAATTTTTATCCATGAGTATCGGGACCTACAGTTTAAAGGCGACACCGAACGACAGGTTTGAGAAGTTTGTTCATGGCAATTAGTTACTCTCAGAACTTTTGCCAGAAGACTGCTAAGAGGTATTCGCCGAAAGAAATATTTTTCACATTTCTTTATTTCTACAAGTTGCAGCTGGGGTTTGAACGAGGAGCTCTTGTCTAATAAGCCATCACACTAATCACTATACTACGAGGACTACATGGCAATTCTCAAGCTACTTTTTAATTGTTTAAACAGTTGTTAGTATATGGGAGAAATTTCAAACAAAAAATAATTTATTGTGTTATTTCCGTAATTGAAATCAGTTTTGCAGTTTTCAACTCTAAATGTTTTTAAATTAAAATTAATGTTTTGTATCAATTTTTTTTTATAATAAAATCCAACAGGAATACCCTACACTTTAATGTAGAATCGTATGCACGCTATTTGAAACCACACCAAGATTAAAGAGATTTTGTTTAAAATATCAAGTTTTTATCCGGTATTTAAGGCACTTTAAGAAAATCTCTGTCTCTCGCTATAATTTTTTCTTCTTTTGTATCATTTAAATACATTTTTTTTTTTGCTTTTACTTTCGCACTTGCTAATTAGTTTAGCAACTACTACTTCTTCTTTTATATTTCTTTATTTCTAGTGTTTTATGCTGACGAGTGTTAAAACCAATCATTCGATTCCAATAGGCTATTATCGTAATTACTGGTTTTTACTAATTTTCCATATCCGTTTCCGTTGAACATTTTAGCATACACGCACAACACAACCGCTATATAAAGTATAAAGGCCGGATATATTAACAAATACAACCAATGAAGTATATGAAAGAGAAACATTAACGAGTTAATGTGGCATTTTTATGTTTAATTGCGGTCAGTTTTATTTCTTTGTGTTGTTGTAGTTCAATGCTTTAAAAATGTTAATTAACGTCATAAAAATGTTTTTGTTTTTTTGCTTGTTACGGTCAGTAGTTCACATAAATATACGAGTAATATGAAAAAATAAATGAAAAAATATAATTATAAAAATATAATGCAGACATACATATTGTTGAACATGAAAATTACAAAAGAAATTTATAAATTAAAATCGCAATTTTAGCAGGAATTGTAACGATTATAAGTTATATCGAAAAACTTATTTTTTTATGGTTATTTTGAGAGTTTTTCAAAAAAAGCTCAGCAGAAAAAGTTATTTTCCAACGGAAAAATAAAAATTAAAAAAATCTCAAAAAGTGAGTTTTATTTTTTCGTCATAAAATAAAACTCATTTTGTGATAAAACTCATTCTTTTCATTCGCAAGATCCTCGTTGCTACACTTTGCAGCACTGTTCGATAAATATCGAAAATTTCGATAATGTTGCGAGCTCACATTTGAATATTCATTCATTCGTTAATTTAGCAACGAGGTAATAAATATTAAAGTCTTATTTATTTTTAATTTATTATTTTATTTATTTTATTTTTTTTAAATTTCTAAATCTTGAAATGTCTTTTGTAAACTAATTTTGTATTTTACTTTCACTATTTTATTACTCCTTTGTGCAGCATAGTCAGGAAATACAAAATTATGGAAACGAAGAAAACAAAAACTCATTTTTATACTTAGCAAAAGTCATTCCAAAACTTTTTCGTTTCTGGTTTAAAATGTATGCAAACTAAAAAATAAAATAAAAGAACCATATTTGAGGTAATTCTTGAAGAAACAATCAATTTGTAATGAGTTTTTGTGTCTCTTCTGTTAGAGTTTCTGCGTAAAAAATAAAATTTAAATTATTTTTTTCCTGTACAACAGTTTAAAAAAAGAAGGAAAAGGTAAAGTTTTATTTTGGAAATAAATCCCTAAAGGCTTAAAGTAGATTTTTACTGTCTTTTTAGCAATTTAAAAGCAGTTACGCCAACTAATTTGGTATTTGCATACTTTTTATTACAAATTAATTAAATAAAGATACACGAGTTACTATTTCTTAAACACAAATTGTTTGTAAGATTTTTTTTCTTGTTTTCGAAGAATTTAAGGGAATTTAATACGAATTTCAAATTAAAGAACTGAATTGAATTTATTCAAGGAAAAAGTGTATTCAACAAAATAAGCAGATTATGCGTTTTATTATCTTATAACCAAACGAATTCGTTTATCTATAATATGGTTGTTCGGCTAAAAATTGTCATTATAAGGCACTCAAATGTAGTATTTTTAGAAAAAATACGTTTTATATTTGTTGTATTATTAAAGAAAATGTAAAGCATCCCAGGCTGCAGAGAATAATTGCAAAGTTTACAAATTGTGGCTGAAAAATAGCAGTGGTTTGTTCGTTTTCAATCTGATAATTTTGATGTTAAAGATACACTCCCAGCTCTGACATCTTAAAAAAAAAAAATTTGAAAAAATATATCTTTCGGCGACAACTTCTTACCAATCTTCTGGCAAAAGCTCTGAGATTAACTGATTGCCATGAACAAGCTTTTCAAGTCTGTCGTCCGGAGTCGACTTTAATCTGTAGGTCTTGTTATACTACTTATGTTCAGACATGAACTTTTATTGAGTCAATATTTGTATATGCTAATGTAATTTAGCTTACTCATAATTCATTCGACAGCTGGAAACCAGAAAACAAGAAGAGCTGTCTCACTGGCATCACTCTACCCTATTCTACTTTTCTTTATTTTTACCTATTTATGTAGATTTTTAATGTAAAAATTAATCAGTAATATATGAAATGTATTGCTTTGGGGATAAGCATATCTCTATGACCATTTCGTCTTTGCTTAAGAGACTCGTCAGGAGACTTTTTCCCAAAGGTGGTAAGCAAAAATACAAAAATACTAAACGCGAATAACATTTAGTATATAAAAACCAAACAAAAGTATTTACAAAGCAATACATTTCTGTTTTTTTTTTTTAATTGAAATTCTATTTTTCCTGTTTCACCACAGTCAGCCAACAATTAGTTGTTTTTAAATTTTTTATTTTAAAAATTTATTTTTATTGACAAGTGAGTTGTTAAATAACAACAAAATTTGTTCGCTTAATTGTAATATGCTCACTAAACACACATATGACAGTGCTGCATTTCTATTTTACTCGATATTTATAACAATTTCGTAGTTATTGAATAATAATTAATTAAAGTTTTGTATGGAATATTGAACTCAATAATGCCATTTATTGCGATAATCTCAACAAAGACGCATGTCTGAACACACACACAACATGGATACTGCGAGAAGCTAGGCCGTAACTCTGAAACAAGGTTGTAATGGCTAATTATGTATGTATTAGAACTTTTGAGACCAGTTTTGTTATACATTGTTCAAGGCATACAGGTCTTACTACGTCATTTTAACAGTGTTTGCAAAAGAATTAAAATTTGTAGCACGGTGGTACTAAAAACATAAAATATACAAACAATTATATAACTTTTAAATCCTTTCAAAAACATACATAAATTTATTTCAAAACTACGACTAAAAATGAGTAACAATAAAATTGGTAAAATACGTTCCAATTATTGACATTCCATTGGCCTCAGCAATTAGCAAAAAAATTAATTGAAACAGAAAAAGAATAATTTAATTCCAGCATTATTCTTCGCCTGAAAATGGCACGAGTTATAAGGAAAAAAGAAAACTACAATTTCCAAAAAATCTTAAACATTTAAGAATCATTAGTGAATGCCAAAGAAAATTCGTTAAAACAGTTAAAACATTTCAAGCAATAAACTTGCACAGTGGGCCAAAATTAATTACGAGTAAGAACATAAAATCAAATAGAGTAATATTGGTAAAAAGCTAGTACTGTAAAAAATATATCAGTATAGAATTTGAAACTAATTCGAGGCGATATAATTGGATAGCACTGAACTTAACGAGATTGAAATATGCTTTTTAATGTCGTTTTTTAATCTAATTCCAACAACATGAGTACTCGTATAAGCAACTATATACTTATAGATAAGAAAAAACGTACTTTAAAAGTAAAATCAAATGTTAAGGTTACGATAAGCTGAAGTCGGTTTTAACTTACTTAACATCGACAATAATGCGTATACTGGTTAACTGTCCTAACCAGAAAAATATATTTTTGCGAGAATTAAAAAAAAACTTTTGTAATCTTTTTTTTTCAGTTTGTTATTAGATGATTATGTTTAGTTCCATTACGTTTAGTTTCTGCATTAAAACTATCTCATTTTACACATTGGGCAAACAACTGAATTCTCACGAGCCACTTTAACTCCGTGAATACCACAATCACTAGGAATGCAAAACAAAGTCACATCATTATTACCACTTATTTACTATATGGTCTTTTTTTATCATATAGCCAGCGTCGCGGTTGACATTTTCGATATCAAGGCTTTTATCACCGTGTGACGGTCAAAAAAATATAATACGGTGTCGAATAACTTTTTATTTTCTCTGTATGCATAAAAACCGCATAAATTTTCTGTTCAGTAAAAATGTAAACTACAATGACAACAAAACTTTTCGGGCCACTTATAGACATACCCCAATTTAACAATGCTGCAGTTAGCTGCATCATTAGGGGAACTCTTTTGCCAGGCCCTGAGCAAAGTTCTGAATGTCGCCGATACTCTCCACGATTTATTGTTGTTTAATAGTGAAAGTCATTTTTAAAAAAAATTTATACTTATTTTTATGTTTTTTAATCTACTTATTTTAAATGTGTTTTTTTAATGATATATCCCCACTGTTCTTATTTAGTGTAAGTACAATTACTCGTAAATTAATTTTTTTATATATACATACATATATTTTTATTACTAACAACAGATGTTTATTATTTTTTTATATTTGCCATAACAGTCAGTTATTGTGAAGTGTGTTAATCATTTTGAAAGAAATATACACGAAAAAACATTTGACAAGCAAAACAACATCAGTGAATAGAAAAAAAACTGTAAACAGAGGAGTTAAAGCAAACGGAAGGATGAATATGACGGAAATAAATTGTTTTCCTCTTTTTTTAGTTTTTTCTCTCTCTCACACAATCTGTCTTTGGCATTTATGTTTTTTCACTTTAAGAAATTATTACGGTACGTAGACATTTGTCAAACAAATATTTGAATAAAAAATTAACCAATATTTTATTCAAACATTTATTTCGTTTTTTTGTTTGTTACTTTAAAATTTATTAATTAAAAATTTAAATATTATTTCTATATAAACTTTTAATTAAGCTTTAGGTCCATTAAATAATTATTATTTCGATATTTCGCTACTTTTCCTGATTTAATCGACCTAAAGCTTAATTAAAAGTTTATATATTAATCAATAATAAGGTCAACTAAACTTATTGATATAAATATTAATTCTCTTGATTATCTTTATACTTTAAAAAATATTTATATTAAACAAAATTTGTGCATAAAATATTTTTGTAAAATTTGGTTATTTTATTTGGTTATTTGGTTATGCTTTTCTCAACAAATTTTCGGCAAATGTGAACACAGCCTTAGTCTGGCTTAATGGTTTATTCTTTTAATGTTACAAACAAAAAAATATGTACAAAAGTATATGTATTTCTCAACAATAGTATATACATACATACTAGGGTATTCAATTATTCGACTTTTTTCTTTGGTCGATTAATCGAGTGAGTAATTATTCGGGTTTTTTTCTTGATCGATTAATCGAATAAAATTTCAAAATTGTTCGATTAATCGTATTTTGTTTTATATAAAATAACATACCAATTTTGCGTATTATTAAAACATTTTATTCAAAAAAACAAATAATAATAACCAAAAACAGTAAAAACAGTGTAGTGTAGAAAATGTAATGAGATCGTATATTTTACTTTCAAACATATTATTGAAAAACTAAACCATAAATAATTCATTAATTAATTTTAATATTTGAGATCATATATATAACGATTTAATATATAAAAGTAATAATTTACTACTTCGTATGCAATAAAAATATTAAATAAGTAATTAAAAATAATTCATATTATGAGTTAAAAATTAGTTAAAAAAAGTATGCACTTCTATTAAAGTAGTCTTTAAAAAAAAGGATGTAATTTATATGTTTAGCTTTCAACCGATTGGTTCCTTTAGTTTTAATAAAACTCGATTTTGAGAACACTCTCTCGCTGATTGTAGATGTTGGAGAAATTGAGAGAAGTTCATGGAAAATAATATATAATTTTTCGGTTCTGTTTTTGGTTTTTTCTAAATATAAGAAATCACCCATTAAATCGTTGCAGCCTCTTTTAGGTTTTTTAAAATTTTGCACACTTTTAATTGCTTCATTGAATTGTGATAATCAATTAAATCTTCTGCAATCATATCACCATCTGACACATTTTGTTCCATATTATCTAAAAACATTCTCAAAAACAATTTGTTTGCAAAATCTTTTTTTTTCAGATTTTGTGCAATATTTTAAAAAAGTGAAAATGTACCAGAATTTAGATATAAAATAAGTGTACAAAGTAGTTTTACACGTCTTTCATTTATTCGAATCGTAAGCCTTTCTAATAAATAATTTGGAAAATGATTGTTTGCATTTTCCACTGTATTAATACTTAACAAATTGTATAATGCCTTCTAAATCTATCAATGTAGCAGAATCCTTGCCGAGCTCTGTAATAGCGACATCAATTGGTTTAAGGGCTTTATTCAAATTTGATAAAACTTTAATTTCCATATCTGTAAAAGTCGTCAAACCAAAATCAGATAGAGCATAATTTACGTATTTACAAATACGAAGAAAATTTTCAATCATGGTAGATAAAGACGACCATCGATGCTTTACATCGTTTAAAAGACGAATTTCTTTTTCTTTTCTTTCAGCATAACATATGTTTGCAATTTCTTTTGTTTTTTATTAGATTTATTAAATATTTTAAAACACTTCGGAAGTTTATTAATACCATTTATTATTTCTATAAATAAAGTATTTTTTTATATGGATTAATCGATTAATCGTAGGAAATTATTCGAGTTATTCGTTATTCGAAATTTGACTATTTTTAATTGTTCGAACAATTATTTGAACAAAATTCTTCGATTAATCGATTAACGATTAATCGATTGAATACCCTAATACATACACATAAATATTTGACGACCCAATTGGTTCCGTCTTAAAGACATCATCGAGGATGGGTGCACGACAATAGACTCTCCTGTATGACGCATAGACGATAGCCATAACAATTCATCAGCGGCATTTTCAAATTTCATGCACGACTGGCTGAGCTACAATGTCACTGAGCTTGTCGTTGACCACACATTGTATAAACTATGCAAGCTTGTAGTCAATATTTTGCTTATCATCGACAACGTCTAGGAAATATACGACAAAATATCGTGCACGAACACCTCCGCGAAGTTGTCGAAACGCATTAGTGACTTATCTTAGAGACATCCTTGACGACAATGTGATGTAAGGCAATTGTGCCAACTGGGGAGTATTAATCATAATTCAAGTAAAAAAAATTCATTTTTAGTCTTCAAAAAAGTCATTAAAATTCTATTAAACATACATTTTTGATGTGATTTGTTTGTTAAACAAGTAAAATAAAAACAAAATCTTATTTGTATTATTTCAGTGGAAGATGGAGAAAAAATAAGAGAAAAAGAAAAATTATTAACATTATTAATCAGGCACACTGTGGGCCGCTAAGACGAAAAAAAAAACGCGTTTTGTGTGGCTAAATCGCGCTAAATTAGCACCGCTGAATTTGACAGCATTTCGTACGAAATTCAATACAATACCAGACTTTAATCCGAATATGATAACTTAGTAGTCAAATTTTCTTTTTTGCTAGAGTATTAACTAAATAGTATATGTATATGAGAAGCATGTATTTTAATTCGTTTTTATGTAAAAACAATCATTATTGGAAGTGTTTTAAACAATTAATGCTTTTTTATCATTTTTATTTAAACTACAAAATGCAGGTTTTTTATGTCACAAGAATAAAAGTGGCGGAATTGAATTTTCTTCATTAGGTCTAGATTTTTTGTAATGGGCGTGGCAAATTTTGCCTTCTCTATAAAACGACTACTTCCCTATATTAAATTATAACGGAGAACGGTTTAGCGAATTTGAAAAATGGAAACGGAAGAAGATACTGCAGAAAATTGCCTTTAAATAGTTTGAACTGAATTGTATGCCACGTTAAAGATTTTATAGTAATTTAGAATCGAACGTCGAAAAATTAAAAAAATACATAAAAAATTTCAAGATTTTTGCTCTTCTAAAGCTCATAAAAACTCTAAAACACCTGAAATTTTAAGCTTTTATAGTTCCTCTTTAAGATAATCTTACTAAAATGAATGAAAGCTATACTTCATAAAAACGTTTGTGGCATTTTCTTTGTCGATCACTGTCGTTAATGTTTAAAAAGAACAAATTTATTAGAATTTTTCTGCCCAAGTAACTGAAATTTAACTTTAGCTGCTTGTTACGGAAACTGATCTATTTATATGGCCACAATTGTACCTATATAAAGGATAAAAGGTGTGAGTTTTATCTTTAAAATCAAATGAAACACTTTAATTGCAAAACTTTTAACAAAATGGACAACAAAACCAGCATAAAATTGTAATATTTTAAGGCCAACAAAAAAGAAAAACACAGAATAAGAAAAACATCATTATCCGAATGACCGACCATTATCA
Source organism: Metopia argyrocephala (assembly GCA_963576795.1). NCBI lineage: Eukaryota > Metazoa > Arthropoda > Insecta > Diptera > Sarcophagidae > Metopia > Metopia argyrocephala. The sequence goes on from OY756208.1 coordinate 26,242,235, forward strand.
TTAATAAAAATCTCCAGGGCCAATGGTAATAAAAACAGAATTGCTACAGTTTGTGTCACACAAAAAAAAACAATCTAAAAAGTAAAACATTCCAACTTTCTTTCTACTTTGTTTGTGTTACAGAAATTGCTGATTTAATCTACTACGGAAGATGAGAAAATGAACATTAAAATATCTTAATTTAGGTAATTTTATCCTAAATTTATTATTACAAAAGCATTTTTTCTCCTTCGATTTTTTTTTCTTTTTGCAATTCTATATAATTTTATTTGAATAGTAAAAATGTTTTGTTTTAGTTCAAACATATACGAAAAGAAAAAGTCATTTAAGGAAAAAAAAGTATTCAAAGTTATAAATTACAATATATTTTTGGAAATAAATTTTTACAAGACTTAACATATCGTCGATGGAATTAAAGAACGCTGTAACTGACAAAACCTTAAATGTTCACCAGAGCCAAAAAACTTTCATAAAAATAAAACAAATACATACACTGGTATTTTTCACTTCGCAGACGGCGTAAGTGAATTTATTTCCATCGTAGAAATCTGGGATCTGGACCAATCGACGCGTATTTTTTTTCTGATAAAGATGATGCAAAAAACGTATTTTCGATTTTTTGTCAGTTACAGCGTTCTTTAATGCCATTGACGATATTGTTCTAAATTTCTTTCATATGAAATTTTCTTTCATTTAGTTAATTACTAGCTAAACGTTTGCGTAATTCTCTGCAGCAATTTGAGTTAAAAAATAAAATTGTAATACAAATAAGTACGGAGAGTTTTTAACTTATGATTTAACTTTAGGCTGTTTGGAACAAACAAAGAAACATCTGCTGATATACAAAAGTCAATATTTACTTTGTATAAGCAGGTACCACGCCTACTTCTTGAAGTCCGCCCACTTTTTAAAGATGTTTTTAACGGCTGTGAGGTTATTTAAAGTGAATGGAGAAGTTTTAGCTTTCTCTAGCTTAACGGTTCTCAAGTTGTTCAAAAAATAATATTTAATTTCAATGCTAGGTGCCATGCTCAATTTTCCAACTCAGCCCACTTTTCAACTGACTGCTGATTTGTTTTGAGCATTAACATTTTTGTGACAATTTAAGCAATATCTGCTACTATCGTTCTTAAGATATGTATACAAAAAACAATATTAAATTTGTTACGCCCATTTGTTTAATTCCCCTCTTAGTTTGACTGATGATTTGTACTGACGGTGAAGGCATTTGGACCGAATATAAAACCTTAGCTTTTAGCGTTCTCAGGATTTACAAAAATCAATGTTCACTTTGTTTCCGTTCATTCTTTTGTACAATTTTGAATATATAGACAAGTTAATATTTTCTCTGTGTAGGCGTGGCACCAAACAGTTTGAATTTTTCAAATTAATATAACTTATAATTTCTTCCGTAGTCGCCATGGTCTAGCGGCTTAGTGTGTGTTGGATTACTGACACAAAACCCCGGGTTCAAATCCCAGCTCTGAAATCTTGAAAAAGAAGAAATATGAGCAGTCTTCTGGCAAAAGCTCTGAGAGAACTGATTGCCATGTAAAAAGCTTTTAAACTCTGTCGTTCGAAGTCGACTTTAAACATTAGGTCCCAGTATTCATAGATAAAAAATTGACACAAACAACATGAATGCTGCGAGAAGCTAGGTCGTAACCCTGACACAGGGTTGTTACGGCCAATTATGTATGTATGTATGTATGTATACATAATTTCTTCCTGACATACAAAGAGATTTTACGAATATTGGTTTAGACTTCAAAGAAACAAAGAAGCACACATTAATTTTTGAGTATAAGAACTTTAATTAACAGATTTTGGAACATAGTTATAGTCAGTTATTACCGGAGTTTTACTTAATTTTAAACCGTAAATTTTTGTGTTTATATGACTCCTTTTTTCTTTTTTATGCATTACGAGTATTTACGTTGAGCATAAATGTGGCATTAACAGATGAAAATGTATAATAAATAGCAGCTCTTTGGTATTTTGTTTAAGGTATTACAAATGTCAACGCTTACTTTAAAAAATATTTTTAAGGTTATTATATTTTTTATACAAGTATGTAAGTATAAAACGAAAATAAAAAAATCAGTTTTCAATTTTTTTTTCTCAATGACCTGAAGCATTTTATAAATTGTGTCTGAGTATATAAGACTTTTACTTATGGTTGAATAATATTTGAATATCATTGAATTTCAATCATCAAACAAATGATGCAAAGAATTAAAAACAAAAAAAAACTTTTAAAATAATATGAGGGTAATTTGAAAATTCAGTAACCATAGAGAACATTCGTTCTTTAGCCGTACGATACGTTCAATTGGGTGAAGTTAAAAATGCCGTTCAAATATGTTTTGATGTATTTACTTACGTAATGAGATATTTGAAATACGTTAAAACGTACTCATACTTAGGGCATATTTCAAATATGTTTGTGACAAATCTCATGAAACTTTCAGACATATTTAAAATATTTAATTAAAAAGAAAAATATTTACGCATATTGAAAGCCAGAAAGTTTGAAAAAATTTTATAAATTTCGAAAAATATTTTATTACTCCGAAATTAAAAAAAAATTGATCTCAACTCAATTGCGCAATCAAGACGGAATTCTGTCATCATAACCAATAGATCTCTTTCATTATATGACGATTTTTTCAAAATTTCTTTAATAAAATACAAGGTTTTAAAAACACTTTGCGATAAAAATACAATACCGAAGAAGTTTGAGAAGGAATTTTTAATTTTAAAACAGACCAAGAAGACGAAATTTAATCTGAAGTCAGTTTTTGGTTTTTTTTTTATATTTTTATCTTAACCATTGAATATAATATTTAATACTTTTATTTATGTACATAAGAATTATTCGTACAGAAATTCAGAGATTAGTTTAGTTTCTTTGAAGCAATATTTCCAATTTATTTTTTTTATACTATTTTTATAACAACCATTGAATTTAAGGTTAAAAACTTGAATTTTTTTTGTGTACACAAAAAAATGTTTAAAATAAAAAAATATGAAAACAGGAAATTATTTTTTTGAATTGTTTTAACGTAATCGACACAACATTAGGCGGTAGCTTGACAGTATGACAGCGAAAATAATGTAAGCGACAAAAATACCCGTTTCGTTGTAGATAAAACCAATTTTATCATAATTATTGGACAAAATAATGTTGCATATTAAATTTCATGCTAATACTTAGACCAAAACCAGAGATAATTAGAAAAAACCTTCTCCTGTAAAATTGTGTTTTTGTCACTTACAATATTTCCGCCGTAAAGGCTCGATTTCATTTTTTATTATAATAAATATCTATTATATATAATATGAAATATATGCTTTTGCGGATACACATGTTTCTATGGCCATTTCGTCTCTGCTTAAGAGTCGTCAGGAGACTTTGTCCCAAAGAGAGTACTCAAAACTATAAATACTTATGTTAAAATAGTTATAGACTAAATGCGAATCATATCCCATTTAGTATACAACAACCAAACAAAAGTATTTACAAAGCAATACATTTCTGTTTTTCAAAAAATTTTAAATTCTATTTCTCTGTTCCACCACAGCAAGCCAACCTACGGTTGTGCATAATGTCTGTAGCAAATGAATAGAAAAACAAAAAGCTTTTTTATTAAAAAACAAAAAATATTTTTCGCCTTATTGGCAAAATACATTCAATATAATTTGAAATGTATGCTTTTGGGGATAAGCATGTCTCTATGGCCATTTCGTCTCTGCTTAAGAGACTCGTCAGGAGACTTTTTCCCAAAGGTGTTATTCAAAACTATAAATACTTATGTTAAAATAGTTATAGAACTAATGCGAATCATATCCCATTTAGTATTTAAGAACCAAAGAAAATAATTTACAAAGCAATACATTTCTGTTTTTCAAAAAATTCAAATTCTATTTCTCTATTCTACCCCATAGGAACATGAAATTCATGAAATTTATCACAAACATATTTGGAATATGTCCGAAATATATTTTAACGTATTTCAAGTATGACATTACGTAAGAAGAGTTTTTTTTTTTTTTTTTTTTTTTTTTTTATTTAAGACCAATACTCAGGAGCAAACCCCTACTAAATGCAGTGCAATGATATGAATAGGATCATATAAAATATTTATAATCGAACTAATAAAGCTGTCATCATACGAGTTGAAGCACAAAAAAGAATTTAAATATTTAAATTTCTACAATAAAAAAATTTACAAAAATTTAAGATAAGATAGAATTTTAAGCTTATGCAAAATTTTAGTATTTTTATTATTAAAAAACAAACAGGTATAGTTTTTATAATATTTTGCTGCTTCCAGTTAATCAAGGGATTTTAATATATTTGTACGAGTAAATATAAATAATATTCTCTTTGTGCTCTTTTGACCAAAACTATCTTGGCACAGCTAAACGTTGAATAAATTACTTTTATTTTTTTTTTACTTTTTCTTTTATTATTCCATTTTATTTTCTTTTGCTGAATACAACTGAATGGTTTTATTACAAACCCCTGGACTCAACTTTTCAGCAAAATGCGATTGGTTTATAGAAAAAAAAAGAGAAGAGATATATTAAAAAGTAACAAAAACAAAAATGCTGCACTAAAGAAGACTTCAAAAAAATATTTGGGAGTAAAATGTAAATTTTTTAGCAGACAGAATTTAAAAAAAAATTTATTTCGTTTCTTTGAATAGAAAAATTAAAATAAACTTTTTTCATGTTTACAAATTTAAATTTCGGTGAGATGGCGATTGAAAAATTATTAAGAAAAAGAAAAAATTTTTTAAATTTCTCAAAAATTTTATTGGTTGCACTTTTTTCGTCAAATATTTCCCTAATGTGAGAGCAGCTTTCGTCGTTCTTTTTATTAAAAAAAAATTAAACATTTATTTTTAATTATGGATAATGCCAGAATCCATAAAACCCAGGAAATTCGAAATATGGTGGATAATAGCGACTGTACGCCAAAATTTTTACCACCTTATTCTCCTATGTCGAACCCGATAGAGAAAACTTTTTCTAAGATAAACGACCTTATTCCAGTTGGCGACGTCGTTATCGTCTGACGACATTTTTGTAGCAGACTAAAGAAAAATTGTTTCTCTTGCCTTTAATCTATTACAAAAATGTCGTTACCCGCCGACGACGTCGGCAATTGGAATACGGCCTAAAATTCCACGCCCGATAATTATTAAAGTGACATTAGTAAGTGTATATAATTGAGGAAAGTGTCGCACAAATTAATCAAATTGATTGTGCAAACTATGTTATGGATATGATCATGTTAATTCTTATAGCGGTCAGTGGACAAATTCTTCATTAATTTTAACAAGTATTATATAAAAATGAATATGTTTAATATGTTTTATATTTTTCTTTTATTTCCTATTAAATTCTATAACTGGTTTAATTTAATTTGAAAAATGTTTAAATGAATTTGAATAAAGTTTCATTTATTTTGAATAAAGTTTCATTTATTTTGAAAAGAGTTTCGTTTAATTTGAAAAAGGTTTAATTTAAACTGATAATGCTATATAAGGAAAAGTAGATTTTCAATTAAAATTTTAAATGGTTGTTATCATATGAAAAAAAAAAATAATTGTTTTATTTGAAAAATAATTTTAGGAAAGAAAAAATTGAAAAGATATTTGAAATGGTTCTAATCATTTTAACGGCAGTGTATAATTTTTTTTTTAATTTTTATTGAAATGCATTTTTTTTCACACTTCGCTACTTCTTTGTGTAGCATTGCCAAAAGCAATTTGTTAAACTAAATGACTATTAGACTATTGCTTACCTTCAATCAATTATTTTTTAATAAATTTTTATTAAATGATTTCAGACCAAATTTGTTTAATAATTAAAATACTGATGTCCTGCCCAATTTATCTGGAATTATAAAAAAAGTAGAATTATATAAAATTGTGTCGAATGTGTCGTAATAAAATAGAGGAAGGAAAATGTGTTTTATAAATCTTATTTATATATGTATGTGCATATGTGTATGTGTACATACATACATATATTTATTTTATTTTTTACAAAATTTAATAAAATATATCAGCGGGAGTACTTGACTTTAAATTTTTTTGTGATGACACCCACTTAAAGTGGGTAAAATTTAAAAATAATATTTTAATTTTCAATAAAGCTGCAAAGACATGAATTGCGGTGTAAAATCTCAGCTCTGGCATCTTAAAAGAAAAAAATAATACAAAAATTTATTCGTTTGGCGACTACCTCTTAGCAGTCGTCTGGCAAAAGCTCTGAGAGTAACTGATTGCAATGAACTTCTCAAGTCAGTCGTTCGGATTCCAAGTTAGACTGTAGGTCCCGGTATTCATGACGAATACAATATGAAAACAATGAGCAACATCCTTGTTAAAAAAAAGCTTTTCAATAACTTGAAAAGAAATAAAATTGCACCTAAACTGAATCCGCTCTTCACGTGTGCGAATAAACTCGAATGTTCCACAAGATCATGCCATCGAAGGCCAATGTTATACTTTCAACCTTGAAAATGATCAACAGCAATTGCCCTATCTGTTAATATTAATTTTGTTTCTTTGTTGTGAAGTGCTGAGGATCTTGGCGTGGGATTTGTTTTTAGGTTTTGGTCCTTGCATTCTAGTTTTGAAACTCTAGTTTGCCCAGTAGGTGACATTTTCTTCTAATCATTTATTTGATGGATCAAAGGTGATTAGACTGGAAAATCAGGGTGCGGTTTTCTTTGTAATGGACTTCTTTGGAAGTGAAGGTGAACCCCTTTTATATTTTAATTTAATTTAAAACTTTGAAAATGCTGTACAAATTTTTTTTCATATTCTTCAGTGCTGGGGCTCGAGCCTGGGCTTGTTTGTGTTGTAAGCGAGCGCTCTAACCACTACACTATGCCACCCAAAAAAATGGAGAAAAAAGAAACAAGGGTAGAAAAAAAACAAACTATATAAGTTCACATCTTAGGCGATGGTAAAAAAAGGGTTACTCTCTTACACCAACACAAATTGAAAATAAATTTCAAGACCTTGAACAGCAAAGTGAAAAGTAACTCTGAACAATACGCAAATTGGACCAATAGACTAAATGGCTATAAATGGCTTACTTGACAAATTTCAATGAAAGACTAGTCAAATAAGTTCTTAATAAACCTGCAATATTTTTAATGAATAGAGCAGTTAAAACTGAAATTAAGACTACTGGAACTATTCCGTAATAAATATTTCTATACAATTAACCTTTTTATTATTTTTAAATTTTTTAGATTTAGATTCGTGTACAACTGCGGGGTTTTTGGGTTCGATTACCACCAGACACCCTGGTCTGCAATACTACACCAAGCCAATGGTCATAATTATAGTCCGCTCGTATTAATAATAATCAGAATGTAATTTAATATTGTATTGTAATTTAAAAGAGACATTAATTTTTAAGGTTCTGATAACGACAAATAAATAAACAAATAAAATACCCGCAAAGAAAACTCAAAAGTTATGTAAAAGAGGCTACACAGTTAAATTAAATTAATTGAGAAATCTTGGCTTTAATTTAAAAATTAATTTTGCAATACATTTTAGTATTTATTATTCGCTTTTTTTAATTTTTTATGCATGACAGGACAGTATTGTAAAACGCGCTCAAGTGGAATAAAAACTTTTTCGCTTTATGATTTTTTGTTTCTTTCATTTTTCAAAAAGTTTTCTTGAAACTTTTTTTTTTTTAACAATTTGTAGCAAAGCGAGTGAAACCTTTGCAATTATATGACTAACAAACGAATTCTGTGAGAAATATTATTTATTCTCGTTTTATAGTTTTTATTGTTTTTAAATGGGAAAAAGAGAACTTTTAATTAAAAAAAAAACGAAGAAAATATAAATTTTTTTGTATTTAAATGAAAGTTTCTGACAATCTTCTTTAAAGCCAACCAACATGCTTTAAACTTTTTTGACTGTGTAACTTCTTTTTGATATTTTAGTTTTTTTTTTTTTTGTTATTAATTGAACTGTAGTTTATAAATTTGTTATAAATTCCTCAGATAACACTGGTCAACAAAAGAACATTGTTTCCTTCGATTTTTTTTTTTTTTGTTTCTATATCAGAATGACGTGTATCTTTTCAGTACGTCAACAGTTTTTCCGTAACAGCTCTTGTTTTTAACTAACTACCCTCACCTGCTATTTTCTTTATTTATTGAAGATTAAAATATATACTATTGTTGTTTAAAATTTGCCTTTGTCAAGAATATGTTGTCTGCTTTATCCTGATGGTTTTTGCTGTATCTGTTGTGAATATAAATGGGAAAAATATGCAAAACCTATATCGGACTCTGTGAAAACTACGTATCATGAATACTTTAAAATTAAATTGTGGGTTTGAAAGCTGGTATATTTGGTGAGCTGCAGATTAGGGAACATGTGAAAGATTCTAGTTTTGTCAAATTAACGACAGAAGTCGAATGCAGAGCCTGGCATTCATATGTTTTGCTTATGAGTAATTTCCTAGGCAAAAAGAAATCTGACAACCATGTCGAGCTTGTATAGCGCACGCTATCGAGCTTACAAGAACTAGGGTGCGACATGAGCATAAAATTATACTTCCTGCACATTTGGACCGATTTTCACAAAATCTTGGCGGTATCAGGGAAGTTGGTACTCACATACGATGGCAGATTACTGCTGGAGTTGGTAACGAGAATTACTTAAAGTCGTTCATTCAACGAAATGTTATAAAAGATCATTTGATAGAATTCGATAGAAATTTCCTAACATATGTATTAATTTTTTGTACTTTTTCCTTAAAAATAATAAAACTGTATATTTCAAAAAGTAGAGCTGTTGGTAATCTCTCAGTATTTTTTTTTTTTATATTTTCAATTAGAGCGGCAGAAGTAGCCAATAATAGAAAAAAATTAAAGGAAACTAGGGTTAGGGTTTTTTAATTCATTTTATTTAAAACTACTTATTTTAGTCACATTTTATATCATTTCAATAAGACCTTTTTATAGTAACGGTTTCGTTGGAAAAACAAAAATATTTGGTTTTAATTCACTTCACATTTGAATATCATTTCCTTCATAATATTTCTTTTAAATAGCTAATAAGGAATTCTTTATTTAAAACGAAATATGTAAAAGCATTTACTACATTGTGATTAAGTTTGTTTTTACTGTGGCCGTATCTTCTTTATTTAAGCGACTGGCAGAAAAAACTCGTACAGCATTTGATGTTAACAGAAATGAAAGGTTGTGTAGAAGTCATCCAGGTCAAATTCAACTTGGACAAACACTACAAAAGAGCATATCGCACTTGATCAATTAAAACTTTTAGTTAAGAATCTCATTACCAAAGGTATTTTAATCAGGGGTGCCATCTAGCCAGGGTTCGTTAAAGGATAATAACAGGACGGTTTTTTTGCAGAAATTGTGTAATTTATGGTATACATATATTACTTTTTAAACTAAAACTAAAAAAATAATAAATCATCAAATAAAGACTATATTGCAAAATTGAACTCAAATATTATTAGATTTTCGTTGTAGCTAGATGTTGTAAAAGGAGAGGAGCCGTTGAACTATAACATCGAACTAGTTCATTTTTGCTCTGTAAACTAAAACGATCGCTCACTTAAATAAACTATTAAGTAGAAGTCTACTTAGCATAGCAAATATTCTACCATTATCACTAAAACCCACATATTTTGTGCCATTTATAGTCACTGTCCCATGTCATATGTTTTCTTGCCATTTTAAATTGAGTATGTAATTCAGAGCTGCTGAAAGTGAAGAATTTGACACAATATCTAATAGTTTTACATTCTTGATTGAAGTTCTTTCTAGTATAGCTGTTGAACTAAATGATCGAACTAGTTTAATTTTGCTCTGTAAACTAATGAACTATTACGTACAAGAGTACTTAATATAGCAAATGTTTTACCGTTGTCACTAATAACTGTTTTGTGCTGTTTCTGGCCATTTTTTTGTGTACGTAATTCAGAGCTGCTGAAAGTGAAGAATTCGACACAATATTTAACAGTTTTCCATTATGGCTTGAAGTACTTTCTAGTAATCATTTTCGTTATTTTCAATACTCTACTTATATCTGATACTATATATATGGGGTTTTGTGTTTTTCCTTATCAATCTTTCCTATTGTTATTGTAGCATTAATTTTAAGGTATAACTACAATGTTACTCGTCCAAATATCAAAATTCAGTCGATAGTTAGGAGAAGAAAGGCTTTAATAGAAAATTTAAATCTTTAATATAACTTAAAAGCTTTATGAAGAGAAAAAAGGGTTAGAGGAGTAAGATGTGGAGAGCATTTTGTGTCATAACTTATAATGGGTAGATATTCGGATTGGCTCGGCTTACCTGCAAATGTCTTCAATCTAGGTTGTAAATCGGTGTAAGAAAGAGGTAGTGTTTCTCACTTTGTATGAATATATCCATCTATAGCTTGTTATACGATCCTCTCAGTTGGCTCAACTTTGTTCGATCGTTTGACGGAGCTATCATTCTATGATAGAAGAACGATTGCCAGGTTATGAAACTTTTTGTCTGATTCCTAGTATTTTTTAGTGTTGCTCTGCTTTAAGGAAAAATATCTAATCTGACCAACATGAAATGTTAACGTGAGCTGGTTGGGCTTGGTCTGATGTGGTATCACAACGGACTCCTATTTATACTCATGTAAGCTTTGTTTGAAAAGCTCTATCACATCGTATCCTCTAACTTTTGTTGATATGAGAATTCGTTTTTGTTTTGTTTTTAGAATCTTCTAGAGCCGTTCATAAAATTTAGATACAAGGTAAGATATTGAAAATGATCAAATTGAAAAAAATAAAAGATAAATAAGGCTTTTATTTTGGTACTCACAGTATGTGTTCACAGGTAGCTTAGTTATCAATTCAAAAGCTTAATGTCTTTTAATAATCATGTACTTAATCTAAAAGATTTTTACTTTTTAAGTAAAACCACAAAATAAAAATATTAAGCTTGAAAAAAAGATAAGATTACACCTGCAAAGTTATTAAATATTTCAAGTAAACCAATGCCAGCAAAATCATGCTAAAGTTTTATGTTTTAATAAACTTCATCTAAAACTATTCCAAAAGCATGGAAATATTAGTAAATTAAAAAAAAACCTAAAATCTTCTCTACCTTTCTTTATGCATTTGTTAGCTTAAAACCTATTTTAAATTTCGCCAACAAAAATGCATATTGCAGGTTAACAAACATGGAAAATTTATATTAAAATGCATATTTGTTTCATAACATTGCATGTCATTATTTCAACACGCTTTTAATAAAGAAAAGAGTATTTTTATCATGAGAAAAAATTAAAAACAGATATTATTCGTATGGATTATATAGGATTAACATTTCTTTTTTTTTTTTTTTTGTTTATGACCTTTGAAAATAATTACAAAAGGTTTTATATGCAAATAAGAACTAAAAAATTTAAAGAATTCTTATTAAATTTGTACATTAATTTAAAATCATGAAGGGCGAGTGTTATGGTAACGTTTTGCAGCGCTTAAGTTAAAAAATTTTATTAAAAAACAAGACAGGAGACTTATTTTGCATTATGATGCAAAATCCAATACGAACAATTGCTATTCTGTGTAACCATGTTCGAAAAATATGTTTTTTTTTCGCATTCAAAATGCGAACTTAACTTTGCCCCAATTAACTTTGTTATCAGTACTAATAATCAGTTAAAATGTGGTCGCTGTTGGGTAAGGGGGAGTGGTACCTTCTTATAAAGGTATTTTACACATGCATCAATTATAACGTTAAATTACGTTATACAAAGTATATTTTTAATGTCAAATTAATATTGATTGGAGATGTTTAGGAGTAATGATGAATTATGTAGTAAGAGCTATACAATTATACAATTATACTTGGGAAATTCAAAAGCGAATATGTTTTAATACCACGCTTGCCAATGAGTCCCACTCACATGCCATTTGAATTTCAATGATTTGGTTTCGCAATGACTATTATTAAAGGTCATTTGTTGCAAGTCTCCGGCATAAATTTAAAAGTGTCACATCGTCATATTTTCGTTTTGAAGCGAGAAAACAAGGCATAGAATATTTGAAATGAGAAACAAGCTATGATTACAATACTTGCTTAACCTTCTAGCAAGAACTTATTCACGGGATTAATAAACAAATAAATAAAACGTTGCAGCGTATACTGATCATAAATGTCAAAATGTAAGCACGTTATGGCAATGCCTTTAACAGTAAACTATTTTTTGGGTTCTAATGGATTTATGAAAGGCTCTCTATTTCCTTTTTTTGTTTTGGCGTCTAACATTTGCACAAATTATTACTGTGCGGTTTTTATGTATAATTTTTATTTTTCTCTTTCGTTTTGCTGTCCAACCAACTTTTCATTGCATCAACAACTGTTGGGTATTTACCTGTAACAATACGCTTAAAGTGTGATATTTTTGGTAACCACTTGTTTACTTTTGAGTAACACGAGAGTAAAAAAAAATAATAAAATGCTGAAAAACCAAAAAAGAAAAATAAAAGAAAAAAAATTCAATATTCTTTGCTGTTGTTTTTCCATTTTAACCACAACCTAAAACATTATTTGAAAGCATATTTTTTTGTTAAGCTGCCAACAACATTTACTTTTCAATTGAACACAATTTTAAAGGCGTAACTACTGCGGTATACTGTAGTGGACATTTATTGGCAAAATAATGAAAAATAAAAAAAAGTATTGAAATGAAAGCTGACAAAGAAAAATAAACAAAAGCGCTCTATAGTCAGTGGTATAGTTTGGTATCAAAAGGAGAATGAAGTTTAAATTTCAAATCATTTAAAAAATAATTTTTAATATACGAGTATACTTTGATTTGCTTGTGATTATGTTGATGACACACATTGGATATGTCTCATTTGCATTTTGTCCAACTTATTCTGCACATTCATATGTTTATGAGCAGAAGTCAGATTTCGTATACAAAGTTCAAGTCTTCAAGGTCACCAAGGCAAATAAAGGTAAAAAAATTTAGATAATAAAAGGTAACCTTGTGGTTATTCTTTTGCAGAGAACATGTAACACTGTCTCTGACAAATTTATTAATTTGTTCGATACTAATTTTGATTACAGTGTTTATCATAGCAGGGTTGCCTTTTATATTTTGGGATTAGAGAAGAAAAACAAATATTAATCATCGAAAATCACTTTTTTGTTTTTCAAAATACTCCCCATACTTTGCCGCTCTGATTGAGGTATCTCCAAACATGCATTCTGAATGTAGCAACCGCTTCTTTTAAAATTTATGTGACAACCGTCCGCACTGCAACATAGTAAATTCCGAACCTGTTCTTAATTCCACAACAAAATATCACCTGCTATTTAAAATATTAGCCTGAATGTTACACAACTCATACACAGAGGGAAAAAAGGCGTTCTAAAATTGTTAACAAAGGGTATTAAATTAAGAACGTACCGTGAACAATATTTCGGTAACTTTCGGTATCAAATCAAGCTCAATTCGTTAATAAAATAAGAACAAACGGCACAAAATGCCATAAGTTAATAAATCAAGAACAACCGGTAGTAAAATCGTGAACAATTGTATAAAAATATCATAAGTTAATAAATTAAGAACGATCTGTTATTACATTAGGAACGACCTGTTATCGAATCATGAACAATATGGTATCACAGTAAAATCATATTGGTATATGGCAAACTTTTGTATTGTTTGTTAGTTTTTTTTATTAAAGTTTTGTGTGGAAGTGTCATCCGAAAATGTAAACAATTTTATTTACTTATTTTCTTTTAAAAAAACTCTGATTATACGGAGGAGCTAAGTGGGGATGACAAGGACAAGAAAAGTTTTTTTTTTTTCAATTAATTTATATGGAAAGCAGTTTTGAAATGTTAAAAAGTAACGGCTGTATGTATAATGAAAAATTAGCAATTTGTTAGTATATAGGCCAAAAAACTGGCAAGTTTATCACGCGCTATAGACTGATTTTATTAAAACTTTCCATACCCACTATTTGATAACTAGTCAGATAATTCAAAAAATTAAATACCTTGTATGTTTGAGCAAGAATTTCCACGTATTAGAATGACAAACTTAGCCACTGTGTACAACGAGCTGCTAATTTTTTATTATACATAAGGCTGTAAGTGAACAAAAAAAAAATAAAAAAAAAGCAATAAGAAAAAATATAATTAACCGCTTTCTAGGTGCTATTTTTACATTCAAAAGTTTGCGGTACTTAAAAAATTAGGATTTAAAGAATTTCCACTCGGACTTCGAATTAAGTTTAGATGTTCCTATAAAAGAAACGGCGGTATTATTACGTTTTGTATAGTTTGGGCACGTTAATGCATATTCTTTCTTTTTTTGTTTTTGGTATTAGTTAGGAATTGACGATGAGACTCTATCACTTCAACTTTCAAGAAACCGGAGTTAGGAATATATATATGTATTTTTGAAAATATATAATTAATATACATATATACAATACATATATATATATATATATATATATATATATATATATATAAATTTATAACTTTAGATAGTTGGAAATCATTATTTCCGTATGATGAAATTGAAGTGAGGAATGGATCTACAGCTTTAGATTACAACAGATTAAAAGAATTTAATTTAAAAATGACTGCAAGTAAGTTTCTTTTAACACTAAATCCCTCAGTTCATGTGTTATACTAGGGAGTTAATATAAAATGTTTTTACCACCATTTTCAGCCATATGAAGAAGTTGGTTTTCTTAAAGGTAAAACTGATTTCAGAATTTGTGAGTACCCCACTGCATTTATACCCAATATATAATTGAAAATTCAATTTTCGAGTTAAGTATATATAAATTTGTTCAACAAGTCATCAATTTTAAAGTAAGGGAATTATGCATATATGTATGTACTATATGTAAAATATAGATCAACATTTTTATTATATATAGATTTTATTTAATAAAGAGTGTAATATAAATTTGTTTTTTTGTGTTTTAATTGTAAGGTCTTAATGGGTTATTTCTTTGTACATAAAATAATAACAAGTCGTTCACAAAATAAGAACAAGTGGTAACAAAACAATACTGCCACGGTATCAAAGTAAGAACCGTGTTTTAACAGAGAAAGAACGGTCCGTTATCAAAATAAGAACGATTGGTAACAAAGCAAGAGGATTGTGGTATCAAAGTAAGAACCATGCGTTATTAAAATAAGAAAGCTTGGTAACAAGAAGGGAACAGTGTGTTATCAAAATAATAACGGTTGGTAATAAAGTGATACCGAGTTGTAATTGAAATATTGATACCAACTGTTAACGAAGTAAGCACAAACGGACTTAACTCAATTTCCATACCAAATGGTATCAATTTCGGTAGTTTTCTACCGCTTTTTTTTCTAAGTGTAGTCTCCATTTCATAAAGTTCCAATAATTTGTAATAATATTGGCAGTGTACAATTTAAATACTACCGTCCTACAATTCCGCCTACAGCAATATTTTTCTATGAAAAAAATTAATTAAATTGAATTAAAGTTTATACAGGAAAATTTATGAAAAAAAATGCAACAGTCCTTCAATTTAAATTTATTTTTTGTTACAAAAAAAAGAACTTGAGCCAAATTTTAATTAAAAATGTGAATTAAATTAAATTCAAAGTTTCATTTTACCACACAAACAGTTTTTGTTTATTTACTTTTGTAGTCAATTATAAGCAATTTAAGAAATTATCTTTTTCAAGTTAAATTTAATTTATTATTTATTTCAATGAATTTTTTTTAGTAGCCATCTTGTATTTCCTGTTACAATGTAGGTTTGTGTTGTGTACTATAACGGACATTTATGCAACAAATGCTGTTGCACTTCCTGCTGCCTACATTTCAGCAGGCATTTCATATCTTCCTGCAGCCGTTTTTATTGTTTCATTTACAGACATACTCATGTTTTTTTTTATTAAAATTAAAGGTAGTTTTTCATAATTAATATCGTCATTACTTTGTGTGAGACTAACCTTCTATTATTTTGTGTGTATTGTGATTATTAAGTCGTATTTCAGAGAGCGATTTGAGTAGAGACAGATCTTTGAAATTTCTTACACTTACAGAAAAGAATTTAAGAAAAATTAATAATTTTGAATTATTCAATCGAAAAACATGTCTGCCTCTTGTAACCTGAAATTCAGTATATTACTCGTATATAGGACACATTACTGGACGCATAATCACAAAGAGTTATCGTTGTTATACACTAGGATTGTTTTTCTGAAATCTGTTTATAAAGTCTATCAAAATAAGCAGACCCTCACGAAAGTTAGCACTCTACGTGGGATAATCACTTTGTCGTGGTGTGAAGGTTTACACTACAAGGACTCAACTGGCTAAGCTGGCGGGGTCTGCCATGCCAGAAAGGCAGTTGAGCACCAGTAACCAAGACTTATCCGGAAGGCTGGATAAAGAAGAATAACAATAAGAACATCATCTCCAATATCATTAAAATCTTTTAATCCTTCCCTAATTTAAATTTTACTGTGCTGACATGTTGGGGTTGATTGTTGTTTGTAATTTTGGTTACTTTCTATCCACTTTAATTAATTGTCGTCTGTCGCTAAAGTGTACTTAGTGTATCACATAATCGTTACTGTGTGTAACTGGCCATTACCACACTGTTTCAGAGTTACGGCCTAGCTTCTCGCAGCATTCATATTGTGTGAGTTAATTTTTATCCATGGGTACCGGGACCTACAGTTTAAACTCAACGCCGAACGACAGATTTGAGAAGCTTTTTAGTGGCAATCAATTACTGCCAGAGCTCTTGCCAGAAGACATCATTTTTTCAAGATGTCGGAGCTGAAATTTGAACCCGGCGCACAGTGGGTTAGAATAGCGTGTTTTCTTGGATCAAATCAGGGAAGCTATGTTCGGATAATTTTTCTTTATTTTTCAGTTAATACCATTTAAATAAGTAAAACAAAATGTTTTCTTAGTATATTTCAGTAGAATTTTATTAAATAATGCCAAATATCAGTGTAGGTATATAGTGCAAGGAGTACAGTATGAGAACTTAAACACTACATTTTATAAATCTTAAAGTTAATCATCAACATCATTATCACCATCATCATTGTCATCATCATCATCATCAGCAGCATCAGCAACTTCAACATCATTGAAATAGTTCTTGTACGGAGCTGCAGGATCAATTAAATCAATTTTCTCTTCTGTCAAGCTTTAAACCTTCTTTGTAGTCAATTTTTGCATTCTGGAAATAATTGGGTCAGAGGTCATCAAAAACATATTAAAAATGTTTTGGTTTGATTTTTCGCGACTGCACTTTCGTGAATGAAACTCCCTATATTTTTTTAAAATCTTTATTTCGAGCTTCTTGCGCTTCTTCTGATAACTGCCTAATAGGTAAAATGGCATTTAACACAATTTCGGGTCCGTGAATAAAATACTTGTGCAAAGTGGGAGACATATTGTATCAAGTATACGTTTCAACAAAAAGTCGTCCTGTATTGTGTGCATAAGACGTGCAAAAGACATTCAAAAAATCGAATCCAGCCATGAAGAATGGAAAGGCCAAATCTTAAATTGTCTACATGTACAGGTCTTTCGATCAGTAAGAAAAAAGTAACATGAAAAACAACAAAACACAACACACAACAACAGCACCAATCGCGAGAGCAATGTGATTTTTAGCTATTTGACTGCTGCAACACTTGCATTAAACAATGCATAACTTCTAAAAGGAACAAAAAGGCAGCGTAAAATTTTGCAATATAATAGAGATTTATGTCCTCTTTAATATAAACTAAAAATTATGACACAAATGTGGACAAATAATAACTATATGTCCATTTAAAATATAAAAATGCTAATTTTTTTGGCACTTCCAATATAAATAACTAAATCTAAAACACTTCTACACACTATTTGATACACAAGTGCTAACGAAGTATTTCTAAATTACCTGAACTTTATGGTTCCATTGAAAAATTGTTAACTTTTGCAATACTTTTAAAAATAAATAAAGTTTTCCACGGAAAAGTTTTTACTTTTTTTAGCTTTTTTTGCACAAAAATTTTTATAAAGTTTGACTTTGAAGTTTCACTAGAAAAACACCAGAGCACTTTTGACATTTATTTTAACGACAAGTGATGTAGAATTTTATATACTCTAACCGGGTATAAAAAATTTTGACGATACTTAAAAATTTTTTTTTTAATTAATCCAAGAAAAAAGGCTATTCTAACCCTGTGTGCGGCGCTATCGTCTTAGTAAGCCTACACACTAACCACTAGACGGCGACTTAATTGCTGTCGGATTATTCAGTGGTGAAAGAATAACACTGGCCGTTGAATAACACTATGCGACAAATGAAGACTTTTGGAATAAAGCACGAACTCCAAAGTATAGGTTCGATTGTACTACCAAAAGTTAGTAAAACCCTGTACTCGGTTTTGTTAGATTGACTACCAAAAGATTCAAAAGATTTTGAAATCACTGCATAACTCAAAAAAAGGCGTACTCAGTTTTTGCCCAACAGCTAGCTCAAACTTAAAGACTCGACTACACAAATTTTAAAATATTTTTGTGCAAAAAATAATTTTTTCTTCCACTTTTTTGCAAAAATGAAGGAAAAAATTTTTACTTTTTTCAGCATAACTTACATAGACTCGCCATTGTAAATCTGAACAATTTTCATGAACATATCAATACAATCTGAATGTGTCTAGGCATCCAAAATAGCTTACAGAGACCAATTTTTACCCTAAAAATGTTATTTTTCACAACTTTTGTAAATAAATTTTTCTTTTTTATTTTATTTTTTTTTAATCGTGCCAGCTTATATAGCATTAAAAACAGTGGTCATCTCAACTTTTCTTAATCTTCTAGGGAATTTGTTTTTAGAACGCAAATAGACTTGGCCAAAAACTGAACTTTAGCATTTGTGCCTTCAACCTAATGCGAGGTGTCAACAATGTAGCCAAAGGCCAAAATCTTGAAATTCCGCCAGTATACGTACTACCACTTGTATTAAAAGATAGAGAATATTGGTATTGAAATTGTATACAATATTTATGAACGAGAAGAGCGTACTTTTTTTTCAATATTGAAACATTGTTTTCGATACGTACTTGGTAATCGATGTAAAATTCCATACTAAAAGCACTTTGTAATCTAGGGAAAGGTATCGAGTATGTATGTATAAACTTATACTTGTATTAACTTGTACTTGTATCTCTTCCTCCCTAAAAGTGCAGTTGAACACTGGACAATTTAAAGCAAAACTGTTTGCAAATCATACACTCTTGCGAAAAAAAAACTTATCAATGTCAAAGCATCTAAAAGTCTTTTTTTGTGGTTTCTTTTTTAAGCTACATTGTTTCCATATATTAAAGACACAAACCAAGTGAATCCCACCTTTTTATTTTATCTATCTATCTATCCGTTAAATAAAAATTTAATAAATTTTCCGCAATTTTTCTTCTTGTCAATTTGTACGTTTAGCTCAAAACAATAAATTTTAATAAAACTTTAATAAAACCAGCAGAATATAAAATTATGGCAACTGTTAATAATTCTTTAATTTTAACTTTATTCCATTCACTGCTGTCTAAAAAGAAATTTATCACAATAAATTATTTTTGTTTAGGGTTTAACAATAACTCATTAGACCGGCTACAATTTGCTTACTCGTATATGTCAAAACATCACATTCAATTTTTGTTTTTAACACATTCTGTCTCTATGTGTTGCTAATTGTAGGTAAAGGTGTCGTTTCATAATAAAATTTTAATTGTTAGTTTGACTATACATGTTACTGTTAAAAATTTTAATTAAAATTTTTTAGTATGTTGTCGGATAACCACCAAAATCTAACACATATTCGTACAGCAATTTATGGCATTCACACAAAACATGACAATCTGTCATCATGCGACAAATACTCTTATATGAGAAAATAAAATTTTGACAAATTTCAACAAATAAAATGTTAATAAAAAAAAAACATTTTATACACATGAATTAAACTCATGGAAAGGTGAAATGAGATTACATTTTATATATTTTTTAGAATTTGTCGCAGTTTTTGTAATATCAGAATCTGTTTTTTAATAGATTCTAAAATTTTTGGATTAAGTATAGTATATATCGTCGTGCGGGAGTTTATGTACTCTATTCGTCAATTCATATTTTATATCTCGAGTTAATGATGCCAATTTAGGCTTTCGACCCCAAATTTTCCAGTCTGCAATCTGTTTTCGGATATCT
This sequence comes from Metopia argyrocephala, assembly GCA_963576795.1. Lineage (NCBI taxonomy): Eukaryota > Metazoa > Arthropoda > Insecta > Diptera > Sarcophagidae > Metopia > Metopia argyrocephala. Next base: position 26,262,538 of record OY756208.1, read on the forward strand.
CGTCCGGTTTCGGAGATAAATAGCCGAAAACAGATTGCAGGTTTTAAAAATATTGGTGTCAAAAACCAAACCGAACCGATATCCTTCGCAATATTTTCGACATGTTATATTCTTTGCAAGCCTTACTTAGGGTTGCATTTCACATACCAGCTGAGGTAAGTTGTTGCGTTAATTACGAGTCATGAACAAGATCTATATCGATTTAATAACTTTATTAGCCAACACATAAAAATATTTCAGTATGTTTTTATTTGTTTTCGCTTAATTTAACTGTGATGAAGCCTTATTCTGTAACTCTCCTAAGCTAAAACTCTATTGCTAAAAATTTATAAACTTGTTTAGGACCTTTTGGCTACGAAAAAAACTCTTGAACTTATTACTCTTGCTTATTACCTCTAAACTTTTTAATTTGATATATCCTAACGTCCAGCCTGTTTCAAAAACCCAAGATTTTAGCATTTTAGAAAAAGTGAATTACAAAATAATGCCCCTGGTATTTTTTTCCTGGCAGCTGTAGTTTAAAAATTATTTTCAAAGTATGATTGTTTACCCACTCTCTTTGAAACAGCCACTGTGGTTGATAAATAAAATGTTTTTCATAAGGTTTCATTGAATAAGGTCTCTGCATAAGGTGCCGATAAAGATTCAAGCAGTAATCTATCATGCGTAAGTCCGGCTTCCCTTGATAACGTTATTCCATTGTGCGATTATACTTGTAAAACAGTGCACTTCGCTCGTCACTGTAATCTCCAATGTGGCAGGAAATCGATCCAAATGACTGTGTAAATAATGTAGTTTAGTACTCATGTTGCCCTCTAGGTGTTTTAAATGAGACAACTTGAGATTATGTTAATTAAAATCCAGTGTTTTTCTAAATTTCATTATAAAAAATCGTAAATAAGAATGAATATTTCCCAGCAGAAAATTTTTCAAATTTGAAAGCAATAAATAAAATTGTAAGCAATAATGGAAGCATTATATTGTTTATTCATACCCTAAAGCTTCCAAAAATGCTCTTACATTAGTGGTAAGCACTAATTTCTGCTGGGTTTGCTGAATTCAATCGTCAACTTGTGTTAAAAAGTCCACGTATTGCTTCCGTTTTGCTGTCAAATTAAGTTTAAATTGTGTTTTTTCATCGTGTTGAACTTTGCATTCAAAATTTTAATTCCCTTTTTGTGTTATTATTTCTTTTCTTTAATTGCAAATTATTGCCATAGGGATTTTGTTCATTTGAGCATATCTAATAATATTCATAGGAACTGTTATTCATATTTTGTAGGTTCAACCCACCTTCCTTCCACCCCTTTAGTTTACCACTTCAATAGTTAATTTAATGTAAACAATATTCTTATTAATGATTTCCAAGAAAATTATTTAACAGAAACAAAACATTGACAGGTTCGTTTATAGATACGACAAAATGTTGATCTTTTATCGTTATTGCAAATGCCAGCTTTTTACTCAGAGCAGGGAAGTTTTTCCAACAGATAAGTAAAACATTGGCCAAGTTTGTTATGAACTTTAACATATTGCTTCATAATACCAACTTTTATATGAAGTAGTGACAATATAATTCGATTATGAGTAACTAAAGCTGAATTTACTACATTTTAAGAGAGTTTCGCAGTGGACATACCTTTTGAATTCAATTGTTGTTTTTATCACGAGTCTCCTACAAGCATATGAAACTCGGTTGTTTAGTATAACATACCTGTTACCCTAAGAGGAAATTTATTATTTTCAAATCTACGCAAATTTTCCAGTTATGTTCATCATACCTTAGTTTTTCTATTACAATATCCATATTGTTCTTTCATAGAAGCTAAACCGTATAAGTATTTTTTTCCACTTCAAAATTCTCTTATTCCCATCCTATTCCAACAATTATTATATTTGTGTAAACTCATCTTTTGCATAAGAACTTTATTACAGTAAATCTTTTCTACGTAAACTATAAAATATAATTTTTGTTTCTGGTTTAAGTAGATATTTCTTGTACAGACAAAATGCCAATAGTTCGGACTGCTCTTTCGATTGATTTAAATTCTTTACTAAGTCCTTTAATTCACTTTGATTGAATGATGGACTAGGTGTGAAATCAATATAGGATTTTGTTCTTCTACATTACATTCTGATTGAACTTTCTTAATATGACGTTTGGCGTCCAATCTTATCTCATACCGTTTTTTCTCAAATTGATTGATTAGCTCTACTTATATTCATTAAAATTGATGTCAAATAGTACATCATATGGTGAAGCCCACGCTTTGCATATCACGTAAATATTTATATCAATGCTCACTTTTCTCTCTCTTCTTAGCTCGTCATATTTGGTTATTGCTCTTTGAAATTAATGTAGGATTTCTATCTCTTATTATGGTTTGCAGATTGCCACAAATAGTTCATTATACCTCAATTTTGTTAACTACTATATAATATTCTTTGCATATCAACAGTGATGTTTGTAAATGCATCACGGTGGCAAATTTTTAAAATATAATAAAAAATATTGCACAAGTTATGTATGCAGAAGTCATGTTTGCGGTGAGAGTACTACTCATATGTATTTGCATGAAAAATTCTAGAATTAAAATTCAATATAGCTTGAGTTCAAACAATAAATGTCGTGATGCAGTGCAGTAATGCATTTACGAACAAGCCCATAACTCTACTCGTAATTACGAGAAATTTCGTAAAAACCAAACATTTTTTTGTAACAACTGCGCCAAATTTTGCAAAAATGTGTTTACTACAGTACTACAGCTTTAAATTTTATATTATAGGTGGCAACAAAAGCCATATATTAATTAGCAAATACTTGATACAAAAAGAAAAATTTACTCGCTTGTTATTAATGATTAGAAAAAAATAAATTAAAAGCTTTACTTGCATGTATTTTGGGCTTTTGCTGTATTTTTAACAACAACAGTTTGTTGAGAACTAAAATAAAACACTTTATTTTTAATCACATTTTATTGATTTTACATTAAAGTCTGGTTGACTAACTGACTGGATCGTTAGTTACATTAGTTGACTGGTTATTAATTGGTTTATAAAATATTGAAAATGTTTATACTCGTAAATTATAAATCTCTTCTGGTGCGTTAAGACTGTTAAGTGGTGGTTGTAAATTAATCGCAATATTCCAAGACAAAAATAATTTTATAGAAATTGTTCTGAATGACATGTAAGGCAATATGTAGTATATTGAAATCGAAGTTTGTCGTTTTTTAATTTATTTGGTAGCCAAGTTTAAGTATGTAAATGGTAAATAAATGAATAAACTCTTATATATTATTCCTGTTAAAACCTGTGAACGCGTATATAAACCATAAGTTCAAACATACAAACATACGAGTAGCATAGGAAAAGAAAAAAACAAAATCAGATAATCATTAACAATTAAAGGGCTGGTTAACAGTTTCCTAGTAAGTTTGTCGTCATCTAACATCCAAAAGGTCTCAAGTAGTGAAAAAAAATATGAAATGGACTTGGTGATTTCTTAAATACCAGTTTGATTGCCTGTTTATGAGCTTTGTAGGCATTCACATAAAATGAGTATACTGTTGTCAATTTTCAATATTTCATTTAAGCAATACCAACACAATAAAAGAGCGATTGTAACGAATGTCATGCATTGCATTGCTTGTTTTCTCTTACAGTAATATAACATTCAAAAAAGCTATGAATGGACAACGAATGGTATGAATGGTTGGCATGCCTAATTAAGGAAACGCAATATATATATATTTAAAAGGATTTATGTATATATGTACAGTGCACTCGTTGGCGAAATTGGTAATATTAGCTATTGCGGAATTTCATGACAAAAGTATAAAACTTTGCAATATAAGCCTGCATTTTACATGTTTAAAAGTGAAATTATTTTGTTATTTGAATTATTAAAATATAAAACTAAAACAAAACGAGATCACGAGGAAATAATGGTTGTGATTTAATTTTTTTTTTGCCAAATATCATGGATTTCAGTGGTGTCATTAACACAAGAAACATTCACAAGCTAAGCACTCCATAAAAGTTAGTAAAACAATGCTCTAATCGCGACATCAGAGCAATAAAAAAATGATTTACGTTATAAGTTTGTTCACGTTACAGAGTAGTCAATGTAAACAAAAGCTTGTTCACGTTAAGCGATGTTCACGTTAGACGGTGTTCACGTTACCACAAATGCACTGAATATTTACAGCCTATTCATAGAAGACAGATGGGTTAAGACGTTCGTGTTTTTATATTTAAAACACTAACAAATTTGAATGTTTTTTTTTTTTTGTTTCTTACTCTATAAACAGATTATTAATGTAGAATCATTCGTTGCAGAACATGTAACAGTATTATAAAAAAGAGTATGTAAAAGGCAATCAACAAAAACAAAGAGTGTGAATAACGCATCACCGGTAGAAATTGATGTTGAATGAATGCATAGCAAAAGCAATGAATTCATGAATACTTAGCAAACGTGAATACTTTCAATCTGTTCACTGCTACATCACCCCTTTTTGAATATTTATGGCCAAACAAACCATTTTTATTATCTCAACTCAAAAGATCTTCTTTGGCTTTCACTTTATAGGTTCGAATATTTGTGCCAGATATGCTAAATATTTTTGTGCAATACTTATACCAATGTGAGTCGTTTGTGGTTTAAATAGTTTGCTTTTTTATATATCTATAATTCTTTTCTAAGTCAAATAAATGCATTTGCTAAAGGATAAAGTTTTCATTTGGCTTTTCTAAAGTCCATTAAAATTAAATTAAAAGTTCTTATGCATCTGTTTTTAGGTTATGAGTTTTATAACTTTTGTTTAAATTTAACTTTTTATTGTATCTCTTATATGTAACTTTGAAATTTTAAATCCTTTATACAAATTTTCTGAAATGTGAAAACTAAAGAAAAAAAAATAATTTTCTAAATGTTGTTGGCAATGGCTTTAGCAAAAATTTTAGTGAAGCAAAAGCCAAAGTAGAAGTATTAGGAAATAAAAAAGATATAGAATAAAACTTATAAAGAAGAAGCAAAATTATTATTGCCATTAATGTCTTTAAACATTCCAAAGAGGATCATAATAAATTCTTTACATTTGTCCCAAAACAAATCTAATGCTTTAATCTGGCTTCAACTCATTACATAAGCAGCAGTTTTTTTTTTTTTTTTTTGGGTGGGGGGGGGGGGGTATGGATTCGTGGTTGGTATGGATATTGGTTAAAGAGCTCTCACAAAAACTCCAACGACCCAGCTTCAAATCCCAGCAAATGTGAAAAATGAAAAAAGTTAATTTGCGGCTTTTCAAAATTATAATTTAAAAATAAGAGGTCCTCCCCCCCCCCACTCCAAGAAGATAATCTACAAAAAAACGGCTCCCCGACATTCCACTCAATACAACCTTAACCAATGTCAACAAAAAAGAAGAAGATAACAGCTAAACCTACTTAGTGAAGGCACTCACCGCATAATCAACATGCAATTATGAGGCAATTTATGTTGATCAATTAAGGGTGAAGGTATAATACTGGCCTTTGAATGATCAATTCACAGCAATTTGTCTCATTCCTAAGGCGCTTAATAATATAAGGAAAACAAAATATATGTTCTGTTATAAATGTACTGTCCTTTTCAAAGATTCCAATACAATGCACAACATTTAGTAGGGGTTTACCAGTGAGTATTGGTCTCAAATAAAAAAGAAAAAAAAATACGCCTTCTCCAGGTATAGACTGGAATTTAGATTCCTCTTTTTTCAGGGTGGGTTCAATTCTATGGCTTGTTTCACTTGTCGCCTTATGGTTCTATTAGGATTTTCCGAATTAATTTTAATTTCATTCTATTTACAAAATGCAATGTAAACAACGGGTTATAAATGGTTAAATGGGGTTGGCATCCCTCACTGTTGGATTGCACGACTCGCAACCAACCATACAAATACGTAAACTTCACTCATGAATAAAACATGACTAACATAAAACGGTGTCTTACTGACCAAATTTTGTGAAGTTTATGTTCCCAATTGGAAAGTTAGTTGTGTTATTAACGATGCTTTACATAATTTTATTTTTAGGTGTTCTTCCAGAAGCCCGCTCTATTTGCTTTCACCAGTAAAGAATCTAGCTTTTCCTAAAAGTTGCAATGGCTATGCGCCAGGATATAAATGTGGTCTAAGTAATCCAATACTTTCAGCCGTATGTTAAGTCCCCATATTAGACCTCCAAAAATGGATAAGATTCGTTGGAACACACAAGCAAGTACAATATTAAACAGTAAAGAATAGAAAATACAACCTTGTTTAACATCTGATCTTATAGTCGACTGACAATACTCTCATTTAAAATACGACTGCTTGCATTCATTTTTAGCGGGCCATTTAAGTCGATAACCTTCGTAAAAGTACTCGTAACTCTGTAAGCTCATACAATCCAAATTGGAAAATAATCAAGGAGTTAAGCAAATTGGAACACACAATCTAGAACAACGTGAAGAGAAAGCACAGCCTGCTTTTATAGGGATTGGTCGATTGACACTACCGTCGAATTCGTAAAGACGGCTCGCATTAGCGTTTAGTGACGTATTAAAGTCTATAACCTTCTCTGAAATAACTCTGTAAGCTAATGCTCTTCATATAGCGGGTGAGCAAGGTTGTCTAAAGTTCTTTCGAAGTTGATGAAAGTTGTCTCAACGGATTGTTGAATTAACAAAAGTAACAGATTTTTATTAAAATTATTTTTTAATTTATTCTCTCTTAAACTCCTTGTGCCCAAACTGTTCTCCAGATCTGTATTACTTACATTTTATTTATAAATTTACAATTTAAAATCAATTTAAATTTCCATTAACAGATAGCACGTATACTTTTGTTATGCATTTATTTTTTCATTTTACGTTTAAATGGAATACTTTTGTATATTCTTGAAACTTATGCAGTCATAGCAAAAGAGACAAGTTTAGAAAAACAAAAAGTTTATTAAAGTTAAATTTGAAATTCCTATCATTCACCTGCAAGTGCACACGGCCTCTCAATATGGCTCTTAAAGAACAGACTTGCATTTATAAAAAATACAAGTTTTTAACCCAAAAAGAAAAAAAAACTACATTTACAATTGGTATCACAGTGACAGAAAAAAGTAATAAAACTGAAATAAAACAGAATACATATCAACCAGTAGTACAATATTAAGGAATTCTTATGAAGACTTACAGCTCCACAAATATGAGACAAAGTAGTTTTAAGTGTAGAAACTCTAAAATGCAAAACAAAAACAAAAAAAAAACGAACATTTTTAATAAAAAATTTTTTACACTACCTGCAGTTTCCTTTTTGTAACAAACTTACCCCCATTTTTGTTTTACAGTAGTCAGTCTCATTCCTTCACTAGTTAAAAGGAAATCGTTCAGGTGTAAATATATAAAAGCAGTACATAAAATATTAAAAGTATTCTTAATGGTAATTTCGTGTATTATAGTATAGTTTCACTTCTCCTTAAAACTGAACTCGTTACAGTTTAACCCATTAATGCCAAACTTTTTTATAAAGTCGTATAAATTAAAAAAAAATAATTTTCGAAACACAACCTGTAGTCTAAGGGCAACGAAATAAATTTTTTTGTAATTCTTTAAATAGGAAGATGATCACCATAGTCTAAGGCTCCTGGTTCAAAACCGAACTTTGACAGTTTTTTTTTTTTATTTTTATTTAAGACAAATACTCAAGGGTAAACCCCTACTAAATGCAGTGCATTGTATCGAAATGTTGAATATATAGATAGATGTAAAGATGTTAGGCGTCTTATGTCAATAGGACAAATTGCTATCAATTTGATCACTCAAAGGCCAGTGTTATACCTTCACCTTTGAATGATCAACAGCAATTGCCCCACCTGGATGTTGAATGTAGGTGGTAAGCATCTTTTATGCAGATTAACTGTTATCTTAACAGGAGGTGGCGCTATACTCGTAATTCGCTTCTTGGTGGAATAGACTGGAAAAGACAGGGAGTATTTTGGCCAGAATATTTGGCAATCAGTTACAAATATTAATATCTATAGGAGTTAAACAAATTTACAAAAATATTGCCCATAAATAACATACTCTTGGCAAACTGCTATTTAAAAAAAATGTTTTTCTTAACTTTTGATCCCACAATAAGTAGTGACTTAACGAATCTGTACATTATTTAGAATTGTGGCGAAATATGCATATTTTGGCAACTGAAATCATGTAGATATTGAAATATTTTGCTTTTTTATTTAGAAAATATAGAAAACCTAAAACCCTCTAATAAGAAAAACAAAACATTTTTATAAGTTTAAGAGGATTTTATCATGCAAACTTTATGTTCAAGTTTGTTTTATAAAGTTTAAATTAAAAGTTATTTTTCTGATTAGCCTTTATTTATTTACATATAGACGTATTTTGCATAAATAAATTTGTATTACTTTTATAAATATATTCTTAAAAAACTCAATTTCTCAAAACTTTAATATTCATTTTTAAAATTATTAAAAAAGGAAGGAGACAATTAAAAATGCTAATATGTCGCAAACAATTTCTGTTGTCATTTAATTTGTATACCCTTCTTATAAACGAAACAAACAAGTAAAGGGATAAAAAAAAACAAATAACTTTTATTTTTTTTTTATTTATTTTTTTTTTTTTTTTTTTTTTTTTTTGTCAAGGAGAAGAATACTTTAGATCATGATGTACGAGTACATAAATTTTCCAAAAAAAAAACACAAATCTAAATATTACTGTGTCAGTCAAATTCTACTGAGTACCATACTAAAATCAGAAAAAAAATAATAAATAAATATCGTTATTGCAGCACTTCAAAATGGATATTTTTTAGATATTTTCTTATGCAACAAAAATCAACAGAGTCTTCTCTCATAAGATAAATTATGATTTTGATTCAATATAACATATCGTCATATTAAATTAATTTTTTTATTAATAATGGTTCGTTTTATCAAAATACATGTTCGTGCAAAATTTAAGATTCCTACAATCAAAAATGGCGATTTTACTAACGATATTCAAGCGGGCGTAACTACAAGTGCATGTATTTCTAAATGCAAGAAGACATAACTGCATACATATTTATGTATATGAAAACCTTACATACAAACTCATTTGTTGTATATAGGGATGCCAATCCCAATACGCGATCCTGAAAATTATATGATTTCTGGATTTACAAAATTTTTAGTTTTAACGTTTTTTGCTTCTTCTGTAAAAAAAAAGTGTAGTTACGTCTGTTTGCATTTAATAAGACACAAGTCACACATGAGTGCTGCGAAAAGCTAGGCCGTAACTCTGGAACAGGCTGACAATGGCCAGTTACACACAGTAAAGATTATGTGATTCACTAAGTACAGTTTAGCAACAGCCGACAATTAATTAAAGTGCTTAGAAAACAAAGTCACAAATCTTTTCTTTCTTTGAGGCACAAATATAAATAAAAATAGTTCTTAACCAATATATTTAATAGCAATAGGGGGTGCGTAATGTAGTGGTTAGAGCGCTTGCATAAAAACTCAAACGGCCCAGGTTCAAATCCCAACAAAGGTGAAAAAATTATTTGTATACGGTAATAGGTTCCCCCTCCCCCCTCCAAGAAGTCCATCAATACAGAAACCGCTTCCTGACATTCCATTTTAATCCACCTTAATACCATTATCAACAAAGACGAATGATCAGGAGATAAGCGCCATCTATTGTGAAGTAGCAAATGACAGCTAAACCTACTCACCGAAGGCACTCACCACATAATCAACATGCAACAATGAGACAATTGCTGTTGATCATTCAAAGGTGAAGGTAAGGCGCTAAGGCGCTTAATAATTAATAATAATATTATATAAGAAATAATATTTACTGTCCTTTCCATAAATTTCAATACAATGTATAGCATCAGTAGGGGTTTACCCCTGAGTATTGGTCTCAAAAAAAAAAATAAATAAATAAATAAATAGCATAGACACATTAATGTCTTTGTCTGTCTACAATATATCAAACTAAAAAATTTACGATTTCCAATTGAAAAAAAAAAACATAAAAATATTTGTCATTAGTTTACGACAATAGCTATACACACTGTCGTAAATAAAAGTTAATAGAATGAAATTCTGTAACTACTTACATGGCTGCCGTATAAACAAATTATAAACCTGAGACATAATCCAATATCTTTTCTTTACACTTCAATGAATGTTACAGCACCATTGTGTAAGTAAGGATATTATCGTTTATGTTTCAAATGTCTCTTGTCATGCGAAACACCGCTAGCCACTAGAACACAGCAATATCAAAAATTCTGTTGTTTACTGAATCGCACTGCAGACCTCAAACTGATTGAAAATATATGTAACTCATATGTATTAGAAGATTAAAAAATATAGATGGCCATCCTAAACACGGTATGTAAAAATTTATTGGGGCCAATGCAACAAATAAGCTCAAAAATATATTTAATAATGAACCGTATAAAGCATGGGTGTCATGGAATCTTGTCCGAATTGGATTTAAAACCGACAAGAGAAGAATTGAGAAGAATTTCTATGGAGTTATTAAATTCAATAATTACACCACGGCTATACGAGCCATAAATTTGGTATATCATGAACAAATTTTTTGTCGATCATCGATTTGGGTCGTGTAGACTCTGTAAATCTGGCATGTCTTTTGTCGGCCATTGTTGGTAAAATAAATAAATAACCGCAGAAATAAAGGAAACGCACTTGATGAAAAATTAAAAATTATGATTTGGTAAACCATACGTTGTCACCACGTACACAAATTGGAACAAAATTTTTTCATATGCGCTGCCGATGTTTTGTTCATGATATTTCAAATCGAAGGCTCGTATAGACGGGGTGTAATGACTAGAATTAGTTCACTTTTGAATATAAAAGATATAAAATAACAATATTGGATTTTATGTTACCAAAGAATGTTTTTTTTTTTTTGTTCTGGTTTTGAAATCCAATTCCGAGTTCTTGGAATTTTATGACAAATGTGTTCAGAAAGCTTCTAAGCTTAATTTATTTAGAAAACGTCATTAAAATCGTAATAATTCTGAGAAAATTTATTTGGGCTTAAAAAACAAGAAAAGATAACAATACGTCTCAGGCTACTAAAATATGTTTTCCAAAGTTTAAGGTGACGTTACTGTAAAATAACAGAGAAAAACAAAAAGTAAAAAAACGTTATGCTGAAACAAATTATAAATGACATTAACAAGTAAAAATTCTAAAAGACGTTTATTGTACAAACTGCTTAAATGTATCGTTGTTTTTGTTTTTAAATCAACAAGGACACCGTATTAACAGAAAAAAACAGACTAAAAAACAGCAGCCAAACATTCAACCAGTTTAACTGTCAGTCCGTCCGTTTGCTCACTCAATCCATTTAATTTTGTCACCAAAATAACTCACAAGTTAAACAAAACAAAACACAACAAAATAGGAAAAAGTTATATTTCAACACAAATTAAGGAGAAAAGTATGTAAATCCTGTAAAGAATTCATTGAAAAGAAACAAACAAAAAAATACGTAGAATAAAAACGATACAAAAACAAAATCCTAAATCACAGTTACACACAAATAAGGGATAAGCACACGTGAATAAAATATAAACTGCCTTAAAGTCACATAGACCCTATCCACCAAGAACATATAAGCAGGTGTTTTAAATTGAATTCAAAGTCAAACGAATTTTGTTGAAAATTTTGACATTCTCAGAATTTTGACATTGTGTGTGTATATAGTTGAAAATGTAACTGTGTGTCAGAAAAAATACTACATAATTATTTCAGAATAAAGGATAATTATTAATGGTTTTGCTTTAAAAAAAAATCTAATAAAAGTAGGAATGAAAAATAACCTTTAAAACATAATGTCATACAAAAATAAACTGTACAGTACAGAACAAAAGCTGAATGGAATTGTGTGTGTGTGAATTTCTATGTTAACATCACGGAGGCAGTTCTCTTACAAAACGAGTGATTTAATTATTTTTAAGTCAATTCGTTACTTTTTATTGCATAATAGTAAAGGAAAATGGCATATTTTAAGGCGTTTTTTATTTATTTATTTTTTTTTTTGTTTCTTCCACATAAAACTAAATAATAATAATTTAATTTTAAAAGTAATTTAGAAATTAAAACAGAGGTTATCTTTTTTTTTTTCTTTTCAGTCCTCTCTATATTATTTAAGCCCTTATAACCCAAAATTTATTTCGTATTGATATATCGATGGCTTAATATAAAAAAGGCCTAACTCAATTTTTTGTTACTTTACAGGAGAAGGAAAAAATTCACTAAATTCCCAAAATTTATAGATACAACAAAAATTTTAATACATTAAAAAAAAAAACAAGCAACACATTTTATTTCTCATTGAAATATCTTTTTATTTTTATATTAATGAAGTAATCTAAGATAGGCCCTTGTTTCATTGATATTAAAAAAAAAAGAAGTTGGGCCTTTATTAAACAGAGTTGAAGTTCAGGTTTTAATAATAAACGAAAGTAATATATGAAATTAAGAGGATTAAGTCAAAAGTTAACTGTAGAAAATTAGTTCTTATAAGGCAAGTTGTCATAAAAAAGATGACAATCTGCAGGTAAAAACTTTTTTAAGTCCCGTAGGTGCTCCCATTTCTTTTTCATTATGGCAATTTTCTCCTAATAAAGTGAATCAGGGGGGGTATTCTTAATCGCCGACATTGATCTATGTGGGAGAAATTCGTAATCGTCAGTTATATATGTTTTGAAATATATTGCTTATACGCCAAGGCTCGTAACATGTTAACGGTAAGATCACCAATATGTTTGCCTAAAATTTGAAATAGTGGTTTAAGTACATACATTTGTAGAACTTATCGGAACACTCAAAATATTTGTGTGCATAATTATATTGGGAAGTACCGTTTTGTTAGTATAGCAAGTTAATAATAAAAATGATAAACCAAGAAAAGAGGATGAAGAAGATAACATAATAAAGTTCAACAAATGAAATGAAAAAAAAATAAGAATCGCGTACACTCTCTGCTGTACTGTCGATACACTTTACTTTCTCATTCGTAGCATACACAAGTATACACACAATGCAAAAATAAGTACGGCATCAAAAATAAGATTTGTATCGTGTGTCAAAATACCATAAAATAAGAATCTCATGGTGTGAACAGTGACTAACTAGTCTACCAGCTAATCGTGTTTGTTTCGTTAGTATATTGTATTTAATACACCTTGGTATAATATTTTCCAAACGAAACAAAAAGAGAGTTAGGTCTTTTTCTTTCAAAAATTCTTTGACTTGACTTAGGCCTTTTTTTGAAATCGTTATAAATCTGTTCTATAAAGTTATATCTCCCTGACGTTTGTCTTTCAGAACAAATAAAAAACTCTATTTTGAAAAAAATTGAGTTAAGCCTTTTTTATATTAAGCCATCGATATGTAGATTTGGAGAACAGTGCAAATAATAATAAAAACATCAAGAAAGTATAACGGGTGTAAAAAGTTCAAGTACTAGTATACATAATCGTCTAAATTCAGAAGTGTCAAAATATTTACGGATGTCATCGAAAAAAAGTGGAGTCTGTCAAAAACAATTTTTAGTGGTAAATTCCATAAAAACCGATTTTACTGTATTTTTCCTTCAAGATAGCGTTTTCTTTCCAAAATAAAAAGTAAACGTACATACCTAAATAATTAGCCATTACAACCCTGTGTCAGGATTACGGCCTAGCTTCTCGCAGCACTCATGTTGTGTGTGTTAATTTTTATCCATTAGTCCATTAGTCGACACCGAATGACAGACTTGAGAAGCCTGTTCATAGCAATTAGTTACTCCCAGAGCTTTTATCAGAAGACTTCTGAGAGGTAGTCGCCGAAAGAAATATTTTTTTTTTATTTTTTCAAGATTTCATAGCTGAAATTTGAACCTGAAAATTATATTTGAAAAACATTACATTACAAGAGGAAATTAAACGTGGCATCAATGAAGCTTAGCCACAATTATGCAGAAATGTCATGACAGATTTCGACGAGAGTGTGAGTCATGGAGGAGGCAATTTGCCCGATGTATTATGCCTTAAACAACACTATCCTATGCAGTTTACGATTAAATTGCAGAATATACGAAATTTTAGAACAACCTTTATATCTATATCGTCGATGGAATTAAAGAACGCTGTAACTGACAAAACCTGAAATGTTAACCAAAGCCAAAAACCCTGTATGAAAGTAGAACAAAGACACTGGTATTTTTCAAAACGCAGACGGCGTAAGTGAATTTATTTTCATCGTAGAAATCTAGGACCGCCACCAATCGATAAAAACTGATGCAAAAAACGTATTTTCGATTTTTTGTCAGTTACAGCGTTCTTTAACAACATTGACGATATACATATACCAGAAATTATCCAATATATGTATTTATTACCACCACTTGTCTATTTTTAAACGTAAAAAGTATAAATTAAAACATACAAATAAAATCAAGCATTTTAACGCTTTGGAAAATTCAATACAAAAAAAAACATTTGAAATTTAAAAGATATTTATTTGCTTCAGTACCATGAAGTGTTTTCAATTAAAAATTACAATTACAAGTAAAAGACAGAGAAAACGAAAACATTTTTTTTCCATTTGGGAAGTTTATTTCATTTCTAAGTGCTCTTGTTAAATGATTGAAATCGATTACACGTTTTACAGTTTTTGGTTTTGGCTTTGATGATAAAAAGTAAGTAAGTAAGTATTTTTAATAGAAACTTGTTAAAAGAAATGTAAAACCAGAGAGTGAGTTTTTAAACTAAAAGTTTTACAAAATTGTTACTTAATTTGTTGAATTTAAAATTCTGTAATAGATGCTCTGCTTGAGTAGACTAACGTTGGTCTTATAGTGTACATACACTGCTAGTCATTAAAGAATTGAACAAAATACATGTAATTTGAATTTGTAACGTGTAACATGGAAACCCATATTGGCATCACTTAGGAACGTCAAAATTTAAAAAGAAAAAACTTGACATACAGATGTAATAAAAGCACATTCTTTTTGTTATAGAATAAGAATATAAGCTAAGACTAAATAGTCAGTAAGATACAAATAAACGTTTTTCATTTTGCAGATATTTTATTCTGGTGATCACCACACATTGTTATTTAACTTTAAGAAAATTAATTTCACAAAACTTAATAATAACTTGTTTACAGAAGATGTCAGGTTAAAGCCTTGAACAAATTGTTCATGGACGAACGCGTAGCCATTTAAGTATTTATCACACATTAGCATTAGTACCAGAGTGGACAAACAAACAAAACATTTCGCAGACGTTTTGACAAAGCCATAAACTTTTTAATTTTTTTAATTGTTTTGTACAAGAGCAAAACCAAAACAAAACAATTGGCTTTTCGCTCTTTCGCTTGCTTTGATATTCCGTTACATTCGTATAATTGCATACAAAGCAAAAGCAGAAACGTATTTTTTTAGTGTTTCATTTAGTTAGTATGTATATTTTTTTCTTTTTTTTTTAATAAAATTTAAATCATAATTAAAATCATTATTGCTTTGTCAAAAATCTTGATTCATTTAGGTATGTAAGTATGCATATATATTATTTTAAGGTGTTATAATAAGCAAATCAATAAGTAAACATTTGCAAACGTATTTTCTTTAAACTTTTTAATTATGTTCTCATACATTTTCAGTTCTACCTACGCACATTTGAGTTGGTGTATTTGTAGTGCTCAAAACAAAAACAATATACAAAACTAAATAGGACAATCGCTCTCACTGTTTTTGTTTTGTTTTTTTTTTACTCAGTGTGAAGAACAAAACAAAATGAGATCAAATGCTTCGTTTTGTTTATTTTCCTATTCTGATTGCCATTTTGGAAAAAATCTTGATTTGTTTACTTTTGCTCATGGAAAATTATTATTTTGAGCAGAGTAACGGGTAATCAAGAGTGTAAAAAAGTGTCGCTTTTATATTGTGTGCTACGTCCCTTGATGTGTGCGCTGTGCTTACTGTTTACCTGTGCTGCTGCGGTCGGTGTGTGATCGCGGTGTTGTTTATTGAGGTCTTAGGTACCAAATTTAAAAAAGATTGTAAAAATTTATGGTAAAGAATTCGTTAAATCTGTGTCCAAAAATAAAAAATCTACTTATCTTATCTGGAAAAATTCATAATAATTACATTAATTATACGCCTTATACGTATCTAGTTATTTGAATATTGTATTTAAAAAGACGAGAAGAAATAATTTTAGTGTATTCTTTCATTGTTTATTTTTATGTTATTTTTTATTGCTTATTTTTGTCAGTAGCATTGATGTGTATGTTTTTATTACAAATAAAAGAAAAGGAATATAAGTAATTACAAAAATTTTTTTATATTTTGACTGTCAGGGTTTTTTTTTTTTTAATCAAAAAAATTTTTTTATATAAGTATGTCCAGAAATTTGGAAGATTAAATCTGGCAAGCCTATATGTTATCAGCAATAAATTGCTTGGCTATATATACATATTTGTTGAATTGTATATGAGTAGTGTAGAACAGAGCACCTACAATTTCAATTCACAATCACAAGAATTTGTTTTTTTTTTGTGTTTTTTAAAAATCCGAAGCATTTATATTATGCTGCTGACATTTGTAATTTTTGCAAAAAGTTTTCGTTAATTTATCAACTGTCAAACAAGAAATGGAAATACATAAGTTGCCAGTTATTCATTCATTCAGTTGCTTATTTGTTCAGGTTTGTTTTACAATAAAAATAAATAAAGAAACACAATATTTGAATGGCATAAGAATAACATTTTCTTACAAATAAAGTAATGGAAATACCGTATTTCATATACATACATACGTATGTACAAAAAAAATCTACAAAAAATATTATCCGAAGTAATTTTGCATTGTCGTGTTGTGTGACATTCAGTTTTTCATTATTTTAATGCAATATTTTCTTCTCATGCATTCATTTAATTTAAGCTACTGCACAAAAAAAATCTTTTAACCCGTAGAATTTTCAGTAAAAGAAAATGAAAGAAGAAAATTAAAATTTGCATAATAAAACGTTTTTTTTTTTTTCTTTCTGAATGTATCTGTCTAAGTATTATACCGGTCTTTAAAAATTCCATTTTAACACACGTTCTTGGTTTAAGCATTATCGCAACAAATTTCCAATATTATCTCAGTTATCTTCGTCTAGTAATTAGTGTTGTCAACTTTAAATTTTTAGAAAGCCTTAAAATTGTAAAAAAATGGAATTTAAAATAGTGAACACTTTGTTATTTGAGAATTTTTTAGATGCAGTGAATTTTAGTGGTTTGAAGAAATGGGTAATGGGAAGGGAAAAAAGGAAGAGTTTTTATTAATATCGTAATTGGAGATTGTTCCATAAAGGCACCGTTCTACTAAAGAACGAGTTCTCTTTGTAGTGTATTATGCTCTTCGATGCGCAATTAATTATAAAAAGATATGCTTTTGGCAGAGATATGAGTACTATGTTAAAATATCCGATTATTTTAAAAGAATGTCTTTATCTCATGAGAACGCCCGCCGTATTGCGTCAATGAATCAATAGAGTTATATATCCTACCGTCATTACTAACCACCTTCGTCTTTTTCCGTACCCACTCACGAAATAGCATCCATGTCGGTTAAAAAGAGAGAAATTCAGAAGAACATAGTTTTCCTTTCGGAATGCTTGTTAGTATACCGAATGAAAATTTGTGCGATCTACTCTGTCGACTACAGTTGCATATCAATTAGGAGTTAAAATAAGAACAATATTTACAGTCTGTTTCGCGATATCGCAAGAGTGCATAACAAAACCAAGAAGGAGGCGAATGAACGCTTTTTTTCGATATTGTTAAACAGACCGTTAAACAATATATAACGCACACTTTCCTATCTACCAGGCCGTATTTGGGTATGTTTGTCATCGTGGAATGTATTATTGACCTCTTTGGTCGTTAAATTTTTTCTATATTTTTGTAAATGGAAATTCTTTTTATAATTCTAAATATTGAACACTTAGCCCAACGGTGTCCAATCACATGATCTTGGCGGCCAATTTACATCGCCACCACGTGAGATAAAACGGCCATTAAATTTGTAAATTAAATTAATTGAATTAAATTTTCTTTAGCTGTGTGGCAAGTGGTACCGTTCTGTTGAAGCCACATATCGTCCACATCATCAACGACGAGCGTGAGAGGTGCAAATGTTGAGCACGATGACGAGTTGAGGCGAACGGCTCTTCAGCCACACTATCACGAACAGCAGCTATATTTTCTGTATGACCATGCACAAGTGTTTTCACATATCCTACAGACCCGGTTTGCTTAAACTTTTGCACCATTTTTACGATTGTGCGAAGTGCACGATATGCATTTAGATTCGAACGCCCATTTTCATAAGCCTGAATAACTTTAACGCGATGCACCATTGTATATTTTTCCATGGTTCAAATTGAGTTATTCTGAAATTGAGAAATCTCAAATGAAATGCAAAAAAAAACGTGACGTTTGGCTGTGATTCACATTTAACATCGGCCTTTAAAATTTAACCACCCGATACAAATATTACTTTTCCATTTGATTATATATTCTTATTCTCTTCTGGAAGATCTATTGCTCAGCTAAAGTTAAATTTCAAAAACTATTTATTCATACACCGATCTGTAAATCACTACGTTTTCAAAATTGAATAAATGACAACTAGTTTTGCAGATGCAGCTTCAACAAGATGGCCGCTATCAACTGTCAAAGTTCGAAAATCTGTAATAAGTAGTATGATATGGCAAGAAGAACTTGTTACGGAATTGTTATTACTTGTAATGTAAATATCTCTTGCATAAGAAACATAATTTTTCAAAAATTTAATTCATTTTATATTTTATATATTTTTTTATATTTTAATTTATTTTATTTATTTATAAACTAAAAAGTATGTATGTATTTCGGCAAAGGAATATGTTTTCTAATCATTTCGAAAAAATAAACAAAATAAAGAAATTTTGCATTACCCACACAAGAATGCATTTTAAACTTGTGGTTTGTTATTACAAAAAATAATTTTTTTTTTGTGAAATTTAAAAAAAAATTTAATACTGCTATAAAGACATGGAGATTAAACTTCAAATAATCCTTTTTTAAGTTTATGATAATTTCTTTTTTGGCTACACGTACGAGTATACCCGAAAACAAATGTTTCCGTTGCCCTTATATTGTATTTGTGGTAATACCTCATCATACCCTTGTGGCATTTCTAACGAAATTCTTATTTCTCTCATAGAATACTATTTAACATACTGAATAGATGTAAGGAAGGATAAAACATTTATTCCCAAGAAAAAGATTGTTGTGTTTTTGGCATAAAGTTCCTGGAAATAAAAATTTTTATTAAAAAAAACCCATTATGAGTTATGGGAATATTAAAGCTGTAACAAGAGAGTTGTAAAAAGGAAATATAAAAAAGAAATATAGCAAAAGCATACATACTTTTGTATGTATGTATGTATAAAAAAACATGCACATATTTGCTTACATTTCTAAACACACTTTAAATAAATTTGAATAATTAGAACTAAGATTTGAATTAAAAAGGGCACGCAAATGGTAAAAATATGAGCTGAGGAATAGGTTTCAAAGTAATAAAATATACAAAAAAAGGTTAAAAGGCCTTAAAACCTTTACACTTGAACTGACTGAAATGCATATTTTTTTTTGTTTACTTAAATTAGAATTAGGGGTCCAAGAATAAAAAAACAAATATTTTGTTCCCAGAATTTTAGAAAGAATTTGATTTTAAAAATTTCTTGCTGATGACTACACGGTAGTCGCCGTTGTCTTGTAGTCTAGTGGTTAGTGTGTTGGCTTACTAAGACGATAGGGCCGGGTACAATTCTCAGCTCTGACATCTTGAAAAATTTTATTTCTTTCGGCGACTACCTCTAAACAGTCTTCTGGTAAAAGCTTTGGGAGTAATTGAGTGCTATGAAAAAGCTTCTCCGATCTGTCGGAAATCTGTAGGTCCCGGTACTCATAAACGTTGTACAAGCCTGGGTGGAGTTTGGGATAAGACGACTGAATAGGAGGCCGTTGATTAAGCTAGCTAGTAGCCGGGCGTGATGTCACTGTGTCAGTATTCTCGGGGCCAAGGGATGTGTTCAATTATAAATAAATTATTATAGACCTTCTTATGAAAATAAGAAAACAAGATCTAAATATAAGTACATATAGGTGGCGTAGTATAGTGGTTAGAGCGCTCGCACAGAAACTCAAACGACCGAGGTTCAATCCAAGCAAAGGACAAATATTTTAAAATAAAATTTGCAGATTTTCTAAATTATAAGTAATTAAAAATAAGAGGTCCCCCCTACCACAAGATCATCTTTAAGACAATGCTCCCTGACATTTCCAATCTATTCCACTAAAAACGAATCATCAGTCGTACAGCGCCACCTTCTGGAAAGATAACAGATAACCTTCTGAAGACGCTTGCCAATTACATTCAACATTTACCGACAGATGGGGCAATTGCTGTTGATCATTCAACTGGCCTTTGAGTGGTCAAATTGACGAAAAGACGCTTTATAAAAAATAACAAAAATAAATCTATCTATATATGGGTTAAACCATATCAACTCAACTTAAAATATGCCGTTTTTGAAATGACTGTCTCCGAATTTGCTCATTTTTGATATGAATAAAGTATATCATAACACTAAGACAAATATAAAATTTAAGGGCACTGACACTTCTCGATCCGGAAATATGAGGTCTTGAAAATCGGAAAACAGTACAAAAATGCACAAAGTTACACTTACTAATTGTAATTTTCTTAAAAAGTATTATAGCTACGCATCTCCAGGCTACTCCAGGGCAGTTGTGGAGTTTTTTGTGGACTTTTACTTCTTCAACCCAACCTTTGACCCCGATGAAGAGCTATTTGCCCCCATCCCACGTTTTTGTTTCATGTTTTTTTTGTAGAAACTTACAAAATAAGCGGTTCCAGCTAATCGAAATCGAAAAATCGTGTACCATTCTACCACTAATATACTAGTTTTAATCTCATTCTTTTGCGATTTGGCTTTTATTTCTTGATCCAAAAAGACCACCACTCTGAAATTTTTCACAACTGTAGAGAACAAAACTATCCTTGGCATATATTTTTTTCAAATTTTTAAAAAGGTCGCTTTCGGAGATATAGGCTTCCGTTTTATAGATAAAGAATGTTGACCTTTGACTTTTTCAAAGAAAAAATCATGTTGCATATTAAATCAAAGGTAATTTAATACCCTTCCAAATGCGACTTTTAAGAGATGCGTATCTATAATACTTTTCCAGAAAATTACAATTAAGTATGTGTAACTTTGTGCATTTTTGCACTGTTTTCCGATTTTCAAGACCTCATATTTCCGGATCCAGATGTATCAGTGCTTCCAAACTTTGTGTTTAATTTAGTTCTATGCTATACTATATTTCTACAAAAAATCATAAAATTCGGAGGGGGTAGGTTAAAACCATTGGTTGATTTGACTTGGAATATCCCATATGTATGTTCAAATATAGGGGTTATCCCTGTGTATTGGTCTTAAAAAAAAGATCAACTTAGTGTACAGTTACATGGAATCAATAGAAATTGTAAAGGCAATCCATTTTCAGTAATGTTGATCAGTTGCTTTTAGCTACAAAATATTTATCATCTAATTAGGAAAAGGTTTGCCACTTACGAATTTGTATTTACAATTTAAGAAATGAAGAATACGTAAAAATACTAAAAGCGTTTGCCCGTATTCATAAAAAATAATATTGGTTTATAGAGTGCTTATTTCACATATTTCTATGGAGTAATTGTCAAATAAGCAATTAATAAAACCGTTTTATTTTTCATGAATACGGGCATTTAACTACAAAAGTGGTGCTTCAAACGAGGCCACTTTTCGAGCATACTGGGCTGATTGTGATTTTCATAATTCAGCAATATTGCAAGGATTTGACAAGTTTATAAACAAATTTGAAGAGACTGAAAAAGTATCGAAAATGTCTCTTCTGTTAGTGAAAGTGTAGGGGACAATTAAAATTTTTCCATTCCACTGTGTTCTCAGCAATTAGGTCCTTGGTTCTTTACCGCCAGTTCAAAGCTCTATCAACCGAATTTTTTGATCCTCCAATTGAAAATTCTGAATTGGACAATTTTAGTTTTATTACATAAAATTTTCCAGGTCACGTAATGGCTGGACTTGGAGACGTGAATTAGTCCCCAAGATCAATAGATTTTACCAAAAGCAACATTGGTTTTTTTAATCACCTCAAAGTTGTAGTCATCAACTTCTTCTCTGTTTCCATGTCTCGGGTACATTGTGTTTGTCATAAATTTGATTTTGTTTCCATTTACTGCAAAACTAATTATTTTTTTTTTTATTATTCGCTTCAGATTATCTCAAAGATTGTAGTTGCCGCTCTCAACATTCCATCCATGATGTAATGATATTGTCATATTCACTTAATATATCGAGCTTCCTGTAGAATATGTTAACTGTATTTAAGCCTGCATTTCATTTGGCCTTTTCGAGTAGGATACTAAAACCATCAGTATGTATAAAACCTGATTGATATCAAATCGGTAGTGTCTTTCAGTTTTAACTGCAGTTCTTCTTGGCCGTTCATTCACGATACTCATGTATCGCTTTGTATACCTTATAGGGCTTTCGAAAAAGGCTTTACCGATGAAAAGTTGGTATATGTAGATATCCATCTCGTAAAACTTTTTCCAGATTTTCGGCAGTATAAAACTCTCGTCGATGGTAAGATTTTCAAGGTCTAAAACCAGATACATTTGATTCAAGTATCTTTTTATCTTGTAGGCGAATGGAAGAACACTTATTCCTCTATAGTTACCACATGCTGTATTATTGCCTTTTGTTATGTTGGAGAAATAGTAAACATACCTCTTATAGAACTTAAACTAGACGATTCTCATTAAGTACATAAAAGAACAATCTATAGTTTGAATCTATATTATTGGAAAAATTCTGAATAAATTTTCATGGAGACATCCTTATAAGCCATTTATTTTAGTTTTTATAATACATATTTTGAAATTAAGTATGAAAAATGTAATATATAGTATAGTACATATTAAATATTATTTAATTTCGCTTCCTTCCCAAAGTATATTTTTTATTAAAAATACTTTAAAAAAATATTTTAAACAAAATTCAAGGCAAGCCGGATATTTAATCTGTCTGACATTTTAGAACCTCACAATAATAAAAATAATTGTTAGTTTTAAAATTTTAATTCAAATTTTTTTGTTTTATAATGGCTTATTGGTTATATCGAAATTTTAATGAATTCAAAAATGATGCAGTCAACGCCGAAAGCATATTCGTTAATAAAGAAATCAACAGCAGCATAGATTATATTTTGAACAGTGACAAAGCAAAAACAGATAGAAATTGTAATCCAAAATATTTAGCCCATATTATACATCATAAAAATATAAAAAGAATCAAGGGTGGTAGTCAATATCACGAGGAAATCTATTACGATTGCCAACCCTTTGACTATGAAGAAGAGCTGTCAATTGAAAATCCATTGGAACAGAAGCAATTGATTATGAATAATGAAATGGAAAATCCAAAAGAATTTAAGAGAATTCTTAAGCAAACAGACTATAATCATAATATCTTGTACCGCACATTTCGACAAGTCCATTATAAAGCTAAAAAGTCTTACAAAATTTCTGGCAAAAGTATCGGTTCAAATTCCAAATATTGCCGTAAGTGCGGTGATGAGATAAATTCTCAGCAGTTTATAGAAGAGCAAATGGATCGAGGCGATATAAATCCTTTGAACGTCTTAAATTTGGAAGTGCCTGTTAAGAAATGTGAAACTTTGAAAAACGAAAAGGACAAAAATAATAAGGAAAAATACAATTACTGTGAGTGTACAAGCTCTTGTAATTCCAATACTATAAGCCAGGAGAATGTATGTTCTATATGTTGTGACTCATCGGAAACATCTCTAAGAAAACCAGATAATCCAGCAACAACTGGCCCTAAAGCAGAAAATAAATTAATCGAAGATCCCTCTTGCCTTATAGAAACTAATCTCTGTCAACAACAGCAAGAGGATGAGCTTAAAGATCTGAACTTTTGTGAGAGATGTGCAGTTCTTAGAGGAGAAATTCCAGCTCCAAACAAAAAACAGGAAGTTCTATCTAATACAAGTCAACACGAAGAAGTTGAAAATATTTCCCAAGCATATCAACCCAGTAAATGCGGTTGCAGACCCAAGTCTAATAAAAGAAAATCCAATCAGCCAAGGAAACAAACGCTAGACATTAAACCAATTACCTTAACTATACCACTTAAGTTGCAATTGGATTCACAAGAGTGCAAATCACGTTTCATAGAGACTGAAATCATTTTGGAAGCCTCCAGTGGTAGACAAAAACAAACATCTTATTTCTTACAACCTCCAACTACAACCATTCAGGGAACTTCAGATAGTGATGTATTCCGTTCGTGTGTTTCCGTTTCAGGCATAATTGAACCACCAGAAGATAAACCAAATAATTTTTCAGCAAATAGTGTACCATATAAAGAAAAAACTCTACCGCAACAGATAGTGGAAATTAAACAGCAGGCTACTAAAGGTACACAAAGCTCTACTATACTTCCAACTATACTACCTCTAACTTCAGTAGGTTCAACTACAGCACCTTTAGTTGCAGTACCTTCACCTACGGCCCCTTTACCTATAGTACCTTTATCTGCAGTAACTTTACCTGAAGTACCTTCATCTACAGAACTTATAACGACAATATATTCACCTATATTAACTTCATCTACATTACCTGTACCTACATTACCTTCAACTCTAGAATCTTCAACGTCAATACCTTCACCTACAGTACCTTTAACTGATGCCCCCAAATCACCCACAAACCTGGAAAAGTTAAAAATGCAAGCCCAGGGTTTGCCAGCTTTAGAACAACAACCACCTAAAGCTACTACACAAGCTTTACAAGAAGAAACACGTTTTCCATTACCTAATGAGTCAAGACCTAGCGAGAGAAATAATGTCTCATTTCCATGCTGTAGTTTACCTACTAATTATATGCCCATGTCTTTTGAAGAAACTGATAAAAATAAAATTCGCCAAAAGCCACCTTTGCATCCTAAACCAGTACAAAGGACTGTAAATGAAAGTGTTCAAACTGATTATTCTACTCTAAATGCCGGTGGCCATTATAAACGTAAAGACATGCGTACGGAAATCCAAAAAGAGTTACAAGAGCTGCTGAAACAGAATCCTTCCAATACGGAACATTTATATGATAACCAGGAAAGAGATGAAATACTCTTGGATTTATACAAATTATTTCATCCCGAAAAAGTTGGCTTATTGCCCGAAGATTTATGTCGGGAAGAAGTGTTAGATGACATACACTTTATTGTAGACACTGATCTGCATGCAGGTACCTCCACTCATTCAATACACTTGACTGAATCACATGAAAGAGTAGTAGAAATTTTAAAACACATAATAAATCCGAAAGTCTTGAAAATGGACGAAAAGAAACAGAAATATACTAAAGAAATAAGAGAAAAAATTCTACAGTATTTACAAGAAGTTCTAACACCACACAAACAGAAATCACCAGCTAATAAGGAGAAACGTGAAAATATTTTGCATGATTTGCGTTATATGTTGGATACAGGAGCAGAGAAAAGTTCGACACGAAGACAACACAGGTCTTCGCAAGAACTGCAAGGGCCCAGTACATCACATGCACAAGAGATAAGACAACAGCAACTCCAACAAAGACCATCCAACGAAATACGGGAAAGTCTAATAGCTGACCTTAGATATATGCTGGATGCCACACCTCATTTAGACGATGAAAATGAAGCGGCTCAGGGAAATGCAGGTCAAAGGACAACACCACCAGGAAAGCCGAAGAGAAAGCCAAACAAATATTCATCAGAAGACTCATTACTGGATAATTATCGCTATCAGAAACGTAAAGTAAGTAAATATTTAAAAGCGTTGAGTTATTTTAGACGAGTTGAACTAGTAAATCAAATAGTATAACATTATCATTTTGATTTTAAACATAATATTGTCGTGCGGGAGTTTATGTGCTCCATACGCCATTTCATATATCTCGAGTTAGGTTTTTGACACCAAAATTTTCAAAATCTGCAATCCGCTTTCGGCTATTTATCTCCGAAACTGTAAGAGATATCTGAAAACGGATTGCAGACTAGAAATATTTGGGTTCAAAACCCTAAAGTGGCATCATTAACTCGAGGTATATAAAAAACATGAAATGGCGGAATTAGCACATAAACTCCCGCACGACGATACGCTACTACGTCATCGACGACGTTACTCTGTAGGATATGTTGCAAATTCATTTAGCTTGCGGCAATTTCATTTATCAACGAGGTTGTTAAACAAAAAAATCTCGCCAATTAATAACTGATTTTTAAATAAATCTGAAGAATTTGGTAGTGATTCTTGAACTAAAATGACTTACGCGAGTGGATGAATAATAAATGGCATAGTGTTTTTCAGTTACCTCTATTGCAAATTCGATCGGTCTTAAAACAAACACATTCTTTTCATAATTATTGATCTATTTTTAACTTTTTATTTGTATAGGATTAAAAATTAATTGTGTACCGATGATTGCAATACATAAAGCCATTAAACATGCGCTCTCCTTTAATCGTATTAATCGTGTTGAAATAAATTTATGCCTCTCAGAGATTATTATATTTGTGAGTACTTCCATAGAAATTGGTATAAATACTCGTATTTTAAGAACAACTTGGTATAATTTTATTACCAAATACTCTTATTATGTTAGCAATCGTTATTACCGATTTCTTGATTTGATCCCATATCGTTCGTGATTATTCTAAATTTGTTAAGTTACGGTACTAGAATATGTTCTCATTTTCATTGCGCAGCAACCTTGATTTGATTTTGAAAGTTTGCAAAACATTGCTATCGATTCGTTACCAATTTGATATTAGACCTTATGACTTTTAAAACATATCTTTCCGCTCTAACAATTTTGGTAGAGATTAAAAATAGGGATCAATCTCTTTTAGATTTTCTTCTTTTTTCTACTTAATAATAATTTTAATAATAAAAATATTATTTTCAGTAAGTGAAGTCACGAAAAGAACGTACGCAAACAAAAGAACTGCAGCCATACTCATTGGAATCATTTTTCTGATGCTATTTTGTTACGAATAATAAAAATTAACTAAAAATAAATGTAATTTTTTTGTATGTATGTTACTTGTACAAATTTAAATGAAAAATTTTCAATAAACGAAAACTATTTAAACTCAATTTCATCAACTGCCTTAAACAACTCAAAGTGGTATTGTGGCTTGCAAGATTGGTAACAAAAAAAATTCCTTTTGATATCAGTTCGAATGAATCAATGAAAGCTGTGTCATATAATCCAATGTTGTCGGAATTTCATTTAAAATCGAGAAGTAAAAACCTTCAGAGGTGTCATAGATTCCAATATTGCGAGAATTGGATTTCAAAGTGGAAATTAAAATACACTGTGGTATTATAAAACCTAAAGTTGTATATTTAACACCGAAATTGTGGTAATTATCATTAAAATTATATCCATGTCATTGTCAAACCCAATTAGGAGAATATCGGATTCTATAAGTTTCCCATTTCTTTGCTGTTATAAAATTTTATAATGAAGCTTTCACGATAAGCTAGGCCGTAACTCTGAAAAATGGTTGCAATGTATGTACATATGTATGTATCTTTTATGTACTACAACAAGGAATTAATTGGGTTAAAACGGCATGAATTGCTTCATGGTCATTATGACAGTACTAAAGCACTCATTTTCGATTATGCAACAGAAATCGAGCCTTTGCCTACGAAATTTTATTGCATTCCTAATATTGCTTAGAACTTGCATTTTCCATTTATGATTTGTTTCCATCTATACAGAATTCTTTCAATGGTGTAAATTTAAGTTCCGCAGAGGCTATGTATGTATGTACATATGTATCATTTATGTACGAAATGGAATTAAAATTTATTGATATTATTGTAGTCACCGTAAGTGTAGGTGTAACTGTGTTGGCTTACTAGACAAAAGCTCCGGGTTCAAGCAACAGCTCTGACATCGTGAAAAAAAAAGAAGTATGAGAAAAATATTTCTTTCAGCGACAACCTCGTAACAGTGTTCTGGCAAAAGTTCTGAGAGTAACTGATAGCCATGAGCAAACTTCTCAAGTCTGTAGTTCAGAGTCGACTTTAAACTGGAAGGCCCCGGTACTCATGGTTAAAAATTGACATATAGGGGCCGCAATTTATTTTATTATTTAATTTATCTCTTATTACTGGATATTTTCCAAAATTTTGGAAAAAATCTTTAAGTATACCTCTATTTAAATCTGGAAATAGATCCTTCATATCGAATTATAGAGGCATAGCTATATTAAGTATTATTCCTAAACTTTTTGAACAAATAGTAACGGAATGTTTCTCTCATCAAATTTCATAATTTCTGTCACCCTTACAACATGGATTTAGAAAAGGACGTTCTACTTCTACAAATTTACTGAAATTTTCTTCGTCAGTTATAAGCGCTTTTATCAAAGGCATGCAGGCCGACACCATATATACGGATTTTAGCAAAGCTTTTGATAAAGTCAACCATAATCTCCTCATACACAAATTAAATAAATTTGGATTAGCTTCTGCTTTTCTTAAATGGATATCTTCGTATCTGATCGATAGATTTCAATGTATTTTATTTAGGAACCATAAGTCAAAAACTATCTCTGTTCCATCTGGTGTCCCACAAGGTAGTCACTTGGGGCCGTTATTGTTCCTTATATACATTAATGATTTACCATCCTGTATAAAGTATTGCAACATTTTAATGTATGCCGATGACGTTAAGATTTTTTTCACCTCAACGATTCCAATTTTCGTAATCTCCTTCAAAACGACTTACAGAATTTTAATGAGTGGTGTAAAACTAACTTAATGCAACTTAATATTAAAAAATGTAAGTACATGGTATTCTATAGAGCCAATCCTGTTATCTGCAGTTATAAATTTGATACTTATAATATAAAAAAAAGTCGATACATTTCTTGATCTTGGTGTGTTACTCGATCCAAAACTAACTTTTAACCCACACATTTCACAAATTGTAAATAAGGCAAAAGGTGTATTGGGATTTAATAAACGCTGGGGAAAGGAGTTCAGAGATCCATATGTATTAAAGCAGCTGTTCACTTCATTGGTTAGACCAATACTTGAGTATGCTTCTATAGTTTGGGATCCTCAATACGAAATTCATATAAATAAAATTGAATCTGTACAAAAACAGTTTCTTCTTTTTTTTCTCAGAAATCTTCAGTAGAATCCGAATAGAGTTTTACCATCTTACGAAAGCCGTCTAGCACTTATCAAACTTCCTACTCTCAAAAGCAGAAGAACTTGTTTCAACATTTCCTTCATTAATAATTTGATACGCGGAGTTATTGATTCTGAGACTTTACTTATGCAGCTGGAATTTATTATTCCTACTCGACCAACTAGTTATAATATTCCTCTTAAACTGCAATACTTCCGATCTAATTTCGCCTTCCGACCTAATTCGCCTATTTCATGCGATTTGCGATTTCCAGCACATGAGCGTATATTTCGCATGTAATTGGGTTTCTCAGGCTAAATTGTTTGAAATATAAAAATGCAAGAAATTATTCAATAGAGCTGGTAAAAAAACACATTAATTCTGTAATCTGTCCTTTAGGATTTCCTTAAACATTTACAGCCATACATATTTATAAAAAAATAAAATTAATTGCAAATGTGTTTTAAGTTAAATTTTCCATAAAATTTGTATTTTAAGTAAATTTCAAAACTATTTTAATATTTTATTGAAATCAACAAAATATGTTTCAGATTTTCGAAAACTATTTTCTTGCAAGAAAGAATTTTTTAAACTGCTGCATATGAACTTTCTGCAAGAGCTCAACTTGTCACAAAAAGTTTAAATTTTATTTTTCTTTAATGGAAATGAATTGAATTTGTTGGCAGAAAAATAAAACATAAAATGACCAGATTAAATGAACAGAAAAACAAAAACTGGCACAGGAAACTACGATGCCCAAGTAAATGACAAGAAAAAAAAAGGAAATTTTAATTTAAATTACTGTTGACACATTTTTACTCGTTTCTATATTTCTTAAAACACCTGTAAAAATGGCAACCAAATGTAGTAAAAGAAGAATTTGTTAGAAAACATTGCAAAGTGTTTGAGAAAAAAACAAAAAAACAAAAATACACTCTACAGTACAATGCTATGAACTAATGGATAAAAAATATTTTAAGAGGTAATCTATTGCGTGACAATAAATCTCTTTAATTCCATGATGGACTTTGAAATTTTGTTTAAAGAATTTTTACATTCTTAGAATAATGTCTTTAAATTGTTGTCCAACAATTGAATTAATTCTTATTTTACATTTCTCAGTCAAACTGATATCAAAATTCAGTCATGAAATAGCGAGTCTTTCAAGCATTGATGCTGCTTTATAAATGCCGATAAATATTTGTAAATGCCATAGGCCGATATACATATATTTTTTCCTTCTACCACAATTAGCCAAAGCAATATTGTAAAGCTCTCATTAATTTGTGTTCCATTTTATAGTAGAATATTTTTTGTGCCATAGCAAGCGTATTTACATAGAAAATATGTAAATTTCGTTTCATAAATTTTTGTTTTTTCCCTTCAACATATAAGAGCTCTCTTTTTTATTGAGAACAATACTCAGGGGTAAACCCCTACTAAATGCTGTGCATTGTATTGGAATATTTTGGAAAGGCAGTACATATATATTTTTTATATTATTATTAAGCGTCTTGGAAATAAGACAATTTGCTGTGAATTGTGCATTCAAAGGCCAGTACTATATCTTCACTTTTGAATGATCAACAGCAATTGCCTTATAATTGCATGTTTATTGTGTGGTGAGTGCCTTCGCTAAGTAGGTTTAGCTGTCATCTGCTACTTCCCAATAAGTGGTGCTCGTCTTCTGGTTATTCGTCTTTGTTGTCGATGATTAAAGTGGAATGTAGTGGCGAACGAAACTTTCCCTGGTACACGCATTCCATTTTTTACATTTAAGTTGCACTATTTTTGAGCAGCTTTGCTGCCAATTTATTTATTTCTACGATATACTCGTACTTAACTTCGACCCTCCTTAAGTCCTTCATTAAACCATATGGTACAGTAGAGCTGCAAAACTATCGATAGTCGGCCCCATCGATAGTTTCGATAGTTTAAAGAAAACTATCGATACTATCGATACTATCGGTTTTCTATTTTTCTGAGAAAATTAGAATCGCAATACGAATTTGTTGATATATTTTTACTAGGTTCTTCTAAAATCTAGTGGAGAAGTAGAATTCAATGTGTATCGGAAGTCCAGTAAGTAAAACTCTATTAAAATACAGCAAGTACTATGTACATATGTATATGGGTTATTATTCGCTTTTAACTGTCATTCATAATAAATATATTAATTTAAATAAAAGACGCAATTATTTGTCAAACAAAAAAAAATTCTTTGAAGCTGTTAATTTGAGATAAGTTTTTTTTTTTAATTAACGTTAATCGTAAAAGGCTTTGACATTTAAAACGTAAAACATACATTTTAATTAAAGGGGATTATAAAAAACAATTCAAAATAAAATTAGGTACAGCTTTACCCAATAATTTTTGTTAATGAACAAGAGTTTATCGAGTTTTTGGTCGATGGTCTTAATTGACTTTTCCGCTTCTCTAAAACTAGGGTGCGAACGTTTAAGGTGATCTAATAAATTTGTAGTATTGCCGCTAGTTTTATACATCTGAATACGTCCTACGTATCTTTTTTGGAATACCTTCTTCATCATCGTTGTCTACCTCAATAATTCGTTGCCATTTTCTATTAAACACAGACAGCAATACACACTCCTATGGATGTGTCCATTAGACACCTATTGTAGGAACCTCTCCATTTTTTAGAACTGTTTTTTATTTAAATACATATTCTTTATTCTTTCAGAAATACTATTAATAATACCAGAAACTTCTACTTTAAAACTTCTTTGTATTATTTTTGTGTTTATGCACTTCTATAAATATATATATATATATATATATATATATAAAGAAGCCAGTTACCTTGCCGTCAATAATTCGCCGTTGTCGCTATTAAGGTATTCTTTATTCTTTCTTTTTTCGTTGCCGCTGAATAAAAATAATTAAGTTTAAATAAAATTAATTACCCTACGGAGTTTAATAGGATAACACTTTTTTGAAATATTGACTCTATTTTATTTTACATTAAATAAATGCAAATATAATATTTTTATTGAAAAATTAAAACATTCATACGAAAATTTACCGGCGGCAAAAAATGTGGGTTGAAAAAGTTTACTTTTAAAATTTTCCGATAGTATCGCTGCCGATAGTGAAACCATCGATAGTCGGCCAAAAATAAAACTATCGATACTATCGATAGTACTATCGATTGTTTTGCAGCTCTATGGTACAGACTTCGGTTCTTTACTATTTGTACCATTTTACTAACGAACTATTTTCTGCATCTGATTGAAAGATGTGTGTGCCTAACGAAGCAATTCGAAATTTAATGAATTGCTTTTGAGCATCGCAGTAGTGACTTTTTTGCCATATGCTCCTTTTTTTATTTCAGCTCTGATAGTTATTTTTTGGCGGGTTTAAAACGTACGACTCAGTTTTCGGCTGTGGTTATACAACAACGCAAAAACTTTTATGTATTGAAACATCGCTAAACATTCCATTGGTAGATCTTCATGACGCTGTTTTTGTTGTGAAAAAAACGTGGAATAATCATCTTATTGTAGTGTAGAGGCTTACACTGCAAGAACTCAACTGGTTCAGTTGGCGGAGAGCAATATGAATGGTGAGCGTCTTCAGTAGATTAGCTGTTATCTTCCCAGAAGGTGGTGCTGTACTCCTGATCATTGGTTTCTGGTGGAATAGATTAGAAATGTCAGGGGGCGGTTTCTTGCAGATGGTCTTGCTGGAGGGGGGGGGGGGGAACCTCTTATTTTATTTAAATTTCATTTTTAATTTAAATTGTAATTTTAGAAAACCGCAAATATTTATTTTTATAATTTTGCCCTTCGCTGGGATTGAACCTTGGTCGTGTGAGTTTCTGTGCAAGCGCTCTACCAGTATGCCACGACCCCCCCCCCCCCCCCTAGCTCATGTAGCTTCTGCCGGCGAGTTTAATTTATTAAATTAAAGTCTTAAGCTAATACTACAATATTTTGTGAATTTTATTGGCGATTTGTACGGCCACACTTAAATTCTGCGATATTGTAAAGGCTTCAAAGAAGAGACAGGCTGTCCCAAAGTAAAGATTTAATCTGGTTTTAAGATTCAGCACTGAGGGAGGCCTATTAACTGACGGTATTCAATTCCACAACGATAACCAATTATTCCATGTTAATAGATTAACTGCGATAGTGGCTATATACTTAATTGCAAATAGTTACCAATTACTACTTTTGCTACCGCCCACGTATTTAGCGCATAATTTGTTCAACTTGATCTTTTAAACAGTTTAAACGTGCTTTTCTTTTGCACATAATTCAAGTACTTTCTTAACTTGTTTTTTTCTGGCACTACTTCTTTTCACTGTTCTTGGCAAAAAAAAGCACACACTGTAGTTTTCACATAAAATTACAAAACAGTAGAGTCTATAATACATTTTGTTGAAAATCTTATAGTATTTTTTTCTTTTTGTTTTTTTTTTGTAATTTACAGTGACATCAAACAAACAAGTTAATTAAAAAAAAAGAAATTCGCTTAACAAAAAGGCCGGGTATTAAACTTAAAAACCCAGTGATGCGTAAATTACAAAAAAAGAGAAAAACGGTTTTTGTGGAGATATGCCAGGTGGTATGAGTCTATAGGTGTCAACAACAATTCAGTCTCTTTTCTTTTGGGTTTAAGTATCCTTATTCAACACATACAAGTTCGCACACACACACACATACATATGAATGTTTATTGTTTATGGCCACCCTTTTTTATTTTAAGGACACACACAATAACAAAGTCATACACAAACACTTTTATTCTGTTATTAAAAACAACTGGCGTACAAAATAATAACAACAGCAGCCAAAGAAACGATGGCAAAAAAAAAACGATGAAAACGAAAATTGTAACGGAAATTAATGTCAGTTTTGTGTACAAATAATCTCAACTGATGTATGTTTAAGTGTATGTGAGTTTAAGTGTACACGCGAATAGATTAGTAAAAAAAACAAAAACAAATGAAACTGTTACTTTTGTTTATGGCTAGGAACGTGTCAGAAAATAATACACACGTTCTATACATATACATATGTATACATAGAAGTCTGATGCATGAGAGAGTGTGTGTTAGCTTAAACTTTTGCAAATAAAATGGAGAAAGAATCACATAAAGCCTGTCAATAAAAAACAAACACTTCACTAGCGAAGTACATGTTCATAAAATATTTAATACTTGTAACAAAATCAGAACACAAGCTCACACTTTCTACCATTTTGTTTTGGGTAAAAACTTAAATTAAATCCCATTTTTGGCCTTAACTTTTTCTCAGTGGGCTGAAGCCCTAAACAGTAGAATGGATTGTTATTTTTCGGTAAACAGCCTTAGATAACTCTGCTATAGTGGAAGCTATAGAAGTGGAACCAAAACAACCGGTGTGCATTGCGGCAGCTTCTGTATCTCCATTATTGCATGTTTGAAATATTTAGGTTTTTGGTTTTTTTTATTTCGCACC
This sequence comes from Metopia argyrocephala, assembly GCA_963576795.1. NCBI lineage: Eukaryota > Metazoa > Arthropoda > Insecta > Diptera > Sarcophagidae > Metopia > Metopia argyrocephala. The sequence continues at coordinate 26,297,461 of OY756208.1, forward strand.
TTTTAATTTGTAGTACACTTATATGTATGTCTCCACTTTGCTTAACGTTCATCGGTCATTTACAGTTGAAAAGGGTTTTTTTTTAAATCGAAAATACGAAACACATTCACGCTTGTAAATTCGCCCTTTTCTCAGTTTTGCTATTTTGGTACTTGTGGCTTTTTTTTATTTTTGTGGGCAATAGAACTTTTATCAGGCATTTATTGCTATAAAAATTGATGTTTATTGTACGATTTCCTATGCATGAATGCATGTATGAAGTTGTTCAGCATGTACATATTGCTTGAAAAGTCAGATGTATTCAAGTGAACTGTGAAATCGATATTTTTATATTTTTTTTACTTATAAAACGTTTTAGAGTTTATTTGTATTTTTTTTTTTTTTATTTACGTCTGTATTTGTTGTAAATCTCCAAAGATTTATTTTTATTCTTTTGTAGTATTAAAATTCTTATAGAATTAACAAAAATTCATGTGCTAAACTTTAATTGTTCGTGTGTATTTTTAAAATAAATTTCCATAAAAAACTTGAAAAGAAAAATAAAATTTAATTAAAGTTTTAATTTTACAATGAAATTACTCTGCTGTTTACCTTCTTACTTAAAGTCACGTTTGTGTCCACATATACAACATGTGACACTCATTTTAAATGGCTTGAGTTGCTTAAAATACCATTACCATATACCAAAAAAATTTTTGATTTAAAATTCGTTAACTTATAGCTTGAATTATAACTTTTTTAACAGCGAAAATAGAATTTAAGTGTTTAGAAAAACATAAATGTATTGCTTTGTAAATACTTTTGTTTGGTTTTTATATACTAAATGGGATATGATTAGCATTTAGTTTATAACTATTTGAATACAAGTAATTGTATTTTTGATTACAACTTTTGGGAAAAAGTCTCCTGAGGAGTCTCTTAAGCAGAGACGAAACGATCAAAGACACATGCTTATCCCCAAAGCAATGCATTTCATATAATATATTTTTTATATAACAAAATACATACATATGATCTATTATTTTTAAATGTGGTATAAGTCCATTTTTTCATGTACATACACATACATATATAATTGGCCATTCCAACCCTACAGTTTAAAGTCGTTACTCTCAGAGCTTTTGCCATAAAACTGCTGAACAGTACCTCTCAGCAGTCTTCTAACAAAAGCTCTGGGAGTAATTGATTGCCTTAGAGGACCAAAGATCTTACGAAGAACTTTTCTCTCGAACACCCCCAGGACCGCTGCATCGGCACAAGACAGCGTCCATGCTTCCGCACCATAGAGAAGCATCGGGATAATAAGCAACTTATAGAGTGTTAATTTCGTCGCACGAGAGAGGTCTCTATTACTAAACTGCCTACCGAGACCGTAGTAGCACCTTTTGGCCAGTGTGATTCTTCGCCAGATCTCTAGACTGACATCATTCTTGCTGGTAATGGCGGTGCCAAGGTAGATGATCTCCTTGACCACATCGAATGTATAGTTGCCGGCTGTAACCTGAGAGCCGATACGATCAACGTCCCTACTCGTCGATAACATGTACTTCGTCTTGCTCTCATTTACCGCCAGACCCATTTTAGCAGACTCCCGTTCAATAGCATTAAAGGCTGCGGTGACATCTCGCTTGGTATGCCCAATGATGTCTATATCGTCTGCATACGCAAGGAGCTGGACACTTTTGTTAAAAACAGTGCCATTACGATGCACACCCGCCTTTCGCAAAACACTCTCCATGACGAAATTGAAGAGGTCGCAGGATAAGGGATCGCCCTGTCTGAAACCTCGCACGGTATTAAAAGACTCGGAGAGGTCTCTTCCTACCTTGACGGAGCTGCGGGAATTACTCCACGTCATTCTAAAGAGAGTGTCAAATTCAAATGTAAAAGACGATTATGTTGGGAAATAAAAGATTTAATTTTCCAAATTTGATGTATTAGCCCTAGTGTGTATGTTTAGTTTCTGTCTTTTTGGGCCTCTTTCTGGGCTGTTACAGTTACGTGTAACCTTATGATAGAGTTGATCCCTTGAGTGAGTATGAAAAAGTATGTACCAGGAAATGATATCTCTTCCAATGAAATAAAAGAAAAACATGGTGCTAAGAAAAGAAATAATTTAATTATGAGTTTTATTACCTTTAACTCTTCAGCAAAATGCAAAAATTAAAAAAAAATTAAAAACAAGTCTTGTTTCTTTTTTTCAGAAATATTAAACACTATTGTAGTTGGTGTAAAATATTGAAATTATTTCTGGAAGTGTAGTTGTCTTACTTTTTGTGTCTATGAATACCAGTATACAAACACACATACATAAACTTATGCCTTAAAACTTTGTAGTTGTCTAGCTTTGAAGGTGTTGATATAGATTTCCTTCCTATGCTGGAAGTTTTCAATTTTATATTTTACTGGTCTCTGTTGTGGTTGATATCTATTGTTCATTTTTGCAGCTTTTGAAAAGTAAATATAAAGTCTTATTAAAAATATTGATTTTATTTTTTATTCTTTTGTGTCTCATTTATCATTTTTGAAATTCATTTACAAAAATAACCATAATAAATATTGTCTTAAACTTCGAAACAGTGTTGTCAGATTTATTTCAATCCATTTCTTTAAATTAAATATGAAAAATCGCCAAAATTGCCAAGTTATTTTCATTTTATAATTTTGGCAATTAAATATGGATATATTTCTCAACTTATTAATGGCTTTGATATCCTAAGAATTGTCTTCAGTGAAAAAAATTAAAACTGAATCAATGCAAGTCAGAACAGAGAGTGGTGTCAGTTTTGGTGTTAATGGACCCAATCGATTCCTCATAAGAGACCACTGTATATTTTTTAAAATTAAACATTTAACATATACTTGGACAATCATATGAAACCAAAACTTGTCAAAAGCTTGTATACCTTGATCTGTAGAATAAGCGTTAATAAGTTTACCAGGAGATCCGTGACACTCTATATTAGTTAGGAACGTTATATAAAGCGGCATTGCTTTTTATAGCTGCCAATCTAGTCAGACACTCTGAGGCGGAAATAAGCCCTAAGATATGGTGCAATTCTGATGGTGTAAAAATAGAAGGCCAAAATTAAAAATCCTCCAGGATAATCTTAGTGGTAATTTGAGAGGGCATTTTGAGAGGGCACTTCCGAGAAATGACAATCACAATTGTAGGGGTTTGTAGATTGTGCGTACAGGTGTCAAAAACAATGCAACAATAATTGTGTAAATGTGGAGTTCTTAATAGATTAATGCCGATTATAATATAATTCGTAATATGGCTTTGAGCAGTTCATATTTTTTAAAAGAAAAATATCTACTTAAATACGGACTTCCGAAAAAGATTTACCAGCATACATTGAATGATCGATAATTAGATTTTTCGGATAAAAAAAGGAACAGAATAAAATTAAAATTATTATCACTTTAATAACAACTGCCACTATTTTCTTGATAGCTAAAATATTAAACAAGTAAGCCGTATATGACTTTGAAAATACAAACCATTTCAATTACGAACGATATCGTTTTTCATCACATAACGGTTTTTTTAATACATTGAAAATTAGAACCTCGACTTTTAATACCGTCATGTTCGGCAAAAAATCGCAACATCTGAAAACCCTACTTATAAAGGAACTGTATAAGGTAGCACAAGTTCATGGCGAGAAAATGCAATACAATTAATCTTTTATATTCATGAAGTAAATAAATAATAAAAACAAAAACAAATTAATTAATTAAAAACTGTATTGATGGATTTATTTTTTAATTCAAATAAAAAAGATATATAAAACTTTTTTAATACTTTATTAAATAATACTGCACCATTGTTATGATATTTAATTAAAAAAATTTTAAAAAACCTCTTTAAAAAAAAAGGATTGTGGTTTATTTGAATGCCTAAAAAAATTAAAAAAAAGAGATTAAATTATTAACGGCAAAGATTCGGTAAATTCTTAATAGAGGCTCTCTTAAAACTACTGCAGTTTATGGGATTTTTCGCTAAACTGGGGATTTTTTTTAATGGCGAAAAAATATTTACTCTGGGAATATGGAGTAATTTTGGGGATCGTAATATATATTTAATGGAATTTTCGGGGACTTTTGCTCAACAAGTCTAAACATAATTTTGCTTTAAAACTTACTGATTTAATATTGAAATTTGTTGGTGATTTTTTAACATTTCGATAAACGCATCAGCAGAGGCGGAAAAGACTGCATAAATTACACTGTGCAGCACTAAAATCTTGAACCAATTGAGGGTTTTTCTTCTACCATCATAAGCTTTCAGATTGTGGGGTTCTCAATTGGTTCAAGATTTTAAAGCTGAAAAATGTGCTACAGTGTTATTAATAACATAATGTGTAATGAAGAATACCGATTATAATTATTATTTATATCGCCAATATTATGTTAAATAAATTGCTTGAACTTAGATTTCTAGAGCGATAAAATAGGTGCTGGAAGCTCATTTGAAAAACTTCACGTAAGTCTTCTATCCTTAGCTTTCAGAATATTAAAACTAATTAATACGTTGGGAAAATACAAGAAGTAATGGAATTAGAGTATGACCTTGAAGCAGAGCTGAGTACAGAACCATAAGTTTCAACACTAAAAATTAGAAAAATCCCTTTTTGTATTTCAAAACTTACGGTTGTAGCATTAGCCCATTTTGGTCAAATATTTTTTTCTATCAAGATGCCTCAGGATCAAAGCTGTTTAAAGAACTAGCGGAACTGTTTCAGAATATGCTTAATGGAGATCTTCGGTTATACAAAATGAAAGATAGTAAACAAGCTTTTTTAGAGTCATTTATAAACCAAACAAGTAATTTTTGAAGACTATCTTTCTGGAGGTGAAAAATCTGAATTTGACGATGAGGCAAAGAAAAAAACTGACAGCACAGGAATTTCTTAATAAACCCGGCGCAAACCTTGTTTCTACAAAAAACGCAAAATAAACAAAGTCGCTATAAAAACTAGTAACGCAGAGCAGAATAAACTACGCTAAAGAGCTTCTAATGTTGCCTAAAGATTATTTAATTTTTCTCTCAAAAATTATTTTTTTCAAATGCAATTTTCTCGAAAACGGTAAGAAAAATGTTGTGCACGCATAGCTTTTTAGAATCTGCACACTCGGCCCTTTCCATTTATATGTAACACTTGCAAGAAAGAGGTTCTGCAAAATAATAAATAACTCGATACATTTAAAACTGTATTACGTGAGTTATACGTGGGTCAAGCACAGCAATGACTTTAGCAGTTTTAACCATATAGAGTGATGTATTACTTCAAAAAGAAAAAATAATCTTTAAACTATCTATGTCATATTCTGTCATTGAATCATCAAAGAAATATTCACGAAGGAATTGTACACTAGTCGAACCGAACATGTTTTCGACTCTAGTAACGGTTAACTCTTTAGAGTTCTTACATACATACATACATGCATAACTGGCCTTTACAACCCTGTGTCAGGATTACGGCCTAGCTTCTCGCAGCACTCATGTTGTGTGTGTAAATTTTTATCCATGAGTACCGGGACCTACAGTTTAATGTCGACTCCGAACGACAAACTTGAGAAGCTTGTTCATGGCAATTAATTACTTTCAGAGCTTTTGCCAGAAGACTGCTGAGAGGTAGTCGCCGAAAGAAAAATTTTTTTTTTTTCATATTTTTTTTAAGATGTCAGAGCTGGGTGTCGAAACCAGGGCTCATGTCTTAGTAAGCCAACACACTAACTACTAGACCACGACGACTACCTTTAGAGTTCTTGGTGATCTGTATAAGTCTAAGGCATTTCTCAACTATTTACCACACACGTATTTCTAGAAATCGTATATTAAAATTGTACTCTTTTTTACATACTTTGTAACGAGTTAGTCGAAGCCTTGTCAAGCACATCACGTTTTCTCTCTATCATGTACTTCTTTTCTTTTTATCATTTCATTTTTGTACTTATTATTGTTATTCATTTCGGATAATCAAAATTACAGCGAGCTGCTGTTCTACTGTAGCTGGAGTAAAATAGTAAAATTTCTTAACGTATGTAATTTTTTCCTTTGATTGAGAAAACATTGCAAAAAAGAAATCTTCATTCAATTCATTTAATAAAACTTAGTTTTGATCCTATTATTAAGGCATTTTATGACGAAAAAAGAAATTAATTTACAAAAGAGAGCAACAAACTTACTGGGATTCGACCTCGAGTTTCCAGGTCATTAACGAAAAAGGAACATACATATTTTTAACGTTGCTAAAGTTTTGCACCCCTGTGCTATATTTATTCTGATAATATCAATAAAATTTTATATGAAGAAGTATAAATATTTTTCTTATATTATAAAGGTATTGTTTACAGTCGAAACGATATAAAAAATATTTTTTTTCGTTTTATTTGCTTTTATATAATATTGTTACATATTATAGGTATACTCATACATATGTTTTAATAGAATAGTCGTATATTTCGTTTTTTGTGCGCCACATTTGTTTATTTTTAAAATTTATGTTGTTAACAGTAAAATGGAAATAAAAAATATAAAAATGGAAATCTACAACTTTTACACATACTCGTACATACTACATACATATGTTCTTACTTACCTATTATACACACATACATACATATGCTGCTGTTTTGCTGACATAGACACTGTGGTATGTATGAAAATTATTGTGTTATTTGGGAGCCTTTTATGGATAAAAGAGAGCTTGTGCTTGAAGTAGAAATTTAAATACAGCTGAATACACTTTAAATATAACGCTTGGCATGTTACACTTCACTAGTTTTTAGTTTTTTTTGTTCATAATTTTTTTAGAATTTTTTTTTTTATTTTTGTTTTCAAGTAACGAGAGATGTTTTTTGTTATTGTTTTTTTGTTATTGTTTAATATTTTAAAAGGAAAAAAATTTAAATTTTTATACCAAAAATTTAGAGTGAGTTTTTCTTATTTAGTTGACACTGCGGCTTGATTCTAAATACTTATCTGTAATAAAATTAAAAAGAAGTAAAAATTTGATTTATTTATTTTTGTTTTTGGCAGTAAATTTCACAAAATGCCCTACAACACAAACAAGTACTTTCTCTATTATTGGACTACACAATAAGCACAAGACATAGTACTCACCATAAAAGTATTAACTAATCGTACATTATAACTCTACTTTAACGTCCAAAAGGTATTTTTTTATATTTTTGAAATAAATTTTTGTTGGTCAATTTCTTTTTTTTTAGATTGAGGATTAGCCGACGAAAACAAAAATTTCGCTTAAAGTCTCCTCAAATATTGACTTTTCTTCTATAAATCAATATTGTTTCAGTTTTGTGCAGGACTTTAGAGTTATCAAAAAATATTCCAGCTTCGACTTCAATGCTAAATGTATCTACATATCTGTGGACATTTGACAAAACGTCTTCTCTCTAAATCAACAACTTTTCAGTAGAGCAAAAAAACAGTTAAAAAGGCTAATAGAAGTTATTGCTTAGAAAATTAAAGAAATTTTGAACTTGGATATTATGCACAAACACTTAACGAACATTATGCGACCTTTTTTTCCTTCTAGAAGCAATAGTTTTCTTTAAAACGTCAAAAAGTTAATTTAAGACTTTTTGTTAAATAGATTTTAAATAAAAAAAAATTTGCTTCCACCTTGTATGGTATGGTCGTTTTTTCAAAATTTTTTTGGTTAAATTTGAAAATTATTTAGTCGCTTAAGTCAAGACAAGTTGTTTAAAATGTAATATGAAAGAAATGTTTAAAGAAGTTGATCTGGAAAATATATTTCTTTTTTATTAAAAAAAATACTTCTATTTTTCTCTAAAATATGCAAATAATTAAAAAAATAATAATAAAAATTAAATAAATTTTTTTATAGACATTCAATTTTTCAAATTATTCTTAATTCTCTGAAAGAAGTCGTTTTGTCAAATTGAAATTGGGGGAAAGTCTGAAAGACGTCGATTAGTCAACTGCATATCTTGCGTTCCAAAGGTCGTAGAAATACGGGGATTAGAGCAAAAAAAAGGACAAGGAAATTCTATATATACTATAAAAATATTGAAAAATTTTCTTATTTCGAGAGAAGACGTTTTTTCAAAATTCCACAGATAAGTATCGTCATATTAAATGCAAACGAACGTAACTACACTTTTCGAAACAATACTTATTTAATCGACCTAAAGCTTAATTAAAAGTTTATATATTAAATAAATTTTTTAAAATATTAAAAAAGGATAGATACTGAATCTTACTAATCAACTTTAATATCTTTTTAAAATATTTTGTATGTATAGAATTTATAAAATTAAAAAATTTATTTATTTTTTTACTTTATTTTTTATTTTCTAAAACCCTGAACTGTAAAATATTGCTATATTTTTAATACTAACTTATTTTCATTTTTATGCAAAATTAATTTACTAAACATTCTAAATTTAAAAAAGTTCTGAACACGGTGCGTTTTTCTTTAAATGGAGCTTTTTTTCTCCATTTTGGTGCGCTTTGAAATTTTAAAGTTGACAACGCTGTCCTAGAGCTTTTGCCAAAAGACTGCTAAGAAATAATTTTTTTCATATTTCTCTTTTTCAAGATGTCAAAGCTGTGACTTGAGCCTGGCGCTATCGTCTTAGTAAGCCAACAGACTAACAACTAGACCACGGCGACCAAGTAATACTAGGAAATTGTAAAGTCGGCCCCGTAAATTTTAAAGCGACTCCGGTGAAATAAGGAAACTCCACAGATCTGGTTTTGTGTCTAAGCTTTTAAAATTTAATACAACATTTCACTGCAGTCTTAATAAAAGTGTAAGCTTCTTAAGGGCTTAAATGACAAGTTTTTTATGGAAAAATGTCAAAGAAGCCCTTAGTAAACGTATTTTAGATTTTATGAATACGACAGTTAGTATATACTCGAATTACTAATTGCACTTCACTAATTGCACATATTTTTTTTTTTTTTGCCTAAATAAATACATAGTTTCTAATAAGAAAAAAAATTATTCACAATAATACAATAAAAAAAAGTTTTGTGCAGTAAATGTCATGTCAGATCAAAACTGCCACTTTCACGATAAATTTGCACTCCATTATGAAAGAAGAAATTGTTTGCTAAAGTGGTTTAAGAGTTTATATGTGTATGTTACCACATACACATTTGTATAGAAGTGGCAAAGTATCCTATAAAATAATTTTTTTTTATTTTATTTTATTGCGGCCAATACTTAGGGGTAAACTCCTACTCATGCTGTGCATTGTATTGGAATCAGTGTTCGAAAATTTACCTTATAAAACGTACTTTAGTGTTCTGTACTGTAGAATATTAAGTACAGAAACACTAAAAGTGTTTGTGTAGGAAATTCAAAACAAACAAAAACATTATAATATTTTTGAATTTTCTACATAACGAATATACTGTTCTTAACCTATAGAAAAAAAAACAAAGGAAAAATATTTATTTTTTGTTCTAATTTTTTTCAATTTTTTTATTTTAAACTGATTGATAAAAAATGCAAAAAAAGGAAATAGTTTGAAATTTGGGGAAAAATAACCCAAGATCACTAAACCAAAATGTATACAAACACTAAAACTGTACTGTTTTAAAACAAAAAACAGAACGACTTATTCTGGTTGTGTAGAAATACACAAACACTAAAAAAATAAATACGGTTTTAGGATTTGTGAACCGTACATATAATAATGTACAGTTTATTTTCGAACACTGATTGGAATATGAAGATGGGTAGATAATTGTTTTTTTTTATTATTTTTATTATTAAATGTTTCTGTCAATTTGATCACTCAAAAGCAAGTGTCATACATTCACTCTTGAATGATTAACAGCATATGTCGTTGGATGTTGATTATAAGTGGTGAGCGTCTCCTCTAAGTAGGTTAGCTTCCCAGACGGTGACGCTGTACTCCTGATCATTCGTTTTTGATGCCAATGCCAAAGGTGGAATAGAGTGGAATGCCACTAAATTAAGAATTTACTCGTAAATGAACTAGCTTTGGTACAGGTACATTCTATCGCAAGAATAAAAAAAAAGGGAAACTATTGACTAAATCTTATTTTTTTTATTTGAGACCAATACTCAGGGGTAAACTCCTACTAAATGCAATGCATTGTATTGGAAAGGACAGTACATTTATGACAGAACATACATTTTTTGTTTTTCTTATATAACTATTAAGCACTTTAGGAATGAAACAAATGGCTGTGAATTGATCATTAAAAGACAAGTGTTATACCTTCACCCTTGAATGATCAGCAGTAATTGCCTCATCGTTGCATGTTGGTTGTGTGATGAGTGTCTTCGCTAAGTAGGTTTAGCTGTTATCTGCTACCTCCCAATAGGTGGCGCTTTTCTCTTGATCATTCGTTTTTTATTGACATTGGTTAAGGTGGAATAGAGTGGAATGTCGGGGAGCGGTTTCTCTTTAGATGGTCTTCTTGGAGGGGGGGGGGGGGATGATTGGAAACTAAAACAAAATGTTGTGATGCATTTCATCCAATCAAGATGATTGGACTGCACACAACGGCTCTAACTAGCTAGTAAATACTTTCACACGAAGATCTGTGTATACAGCCCTCAACTTATTTAGGGTACCTCTGACGAATTTCAAAATATCAGCCAATGCCAACCTTGACAGTTGCCTATCCGATATTTGAAAATCATAAAGGTCACTTAAGCAACAACTCTGCACAAGAGCCCCGTACATGCTCTGATGACTCGATTATCACATTACAGAATCTGCACAAACTAGAAGTCCAGGTTGCCCTTAGAGAATCTAATGTACGAATCGAATTTCCGTTGGTTATAGTTACCATGTGAAAGAAATTTGCCAAACCAATCATTGTCACAGAAGACAGTTCATGTGATAATTAAGAGAAAGCGCTGCACTTCAAAAAAAAAATATTTCCTAATTTAGCGTCTTCAACCTACGATATTTAAACGTTAAATAAAACACGCTGGGTTGACACATTTCGGGTCACAAGATTCGATAAAAACAATTATGGCTGCTGACTGTTAATCAATTACCAAAACCATCTAACATAACCCAATCATTAGAAATGCTGTTGTACAGTGTAATCGATTTATTTAAGTTTACTTAAATTCTTTTATATTTAATAAACAATATTTTCAGGGTATTTATTGTCCAACAATATCTCTACAGTAGTTTGGTATCATTCCCCATAAACAATGTCACGTTTGCTTTTATGAAGCCACGCACAAAACACAATTCATTCTACATTCTAATGCCAATTTATTGTCAGAAACTAATTGAATGTAAAGCATTTAAATGAGAATATAACAACCAACAACTATTTTCATCATCAGAAGTTAAACGAATTGTTATAGTTGTAGTTATTGTCAATGATGAGTGGCATGAATGCACAAAAGACCGATTATTTCACTTTTGCTTTATTAAACATATGGGTGTTTTCATAAATTTTGTATCGATTTATTGAAATAATTTTTATATAATATTTTCATATAGAAAAGTTTCTTGGTAGTATTCTGTTCAATCTATAATTGTGGTAAATATTTGATACTAAAAGCTGTTTAAGGCACAAATGCAATTAAATCAAATATTTTTTAAAATACACCCATATTGTTAACTTCCATTTCTTTTAGCTCAATATGAATTATTATCCGTTTCTTGTGTGTCCTTAAAAATTGCCCTTCTTTCATTTGCGTTATTTGAAAACGTTGTAGCAATAATAGAGTTCCAGGGGTAATATAATAAATGTTTAGGACGTGATTACTGCATGCATTAAACAAAACAAACACACTGGCTTTTAGTTTGATATTAAAGTTTTAAAAAACTTACTAAATTATTCAAAAAAAAAGTAACGCTAAACTAAAAGCAACAATTATTTCTAATCATATACGATATTGTATTCAACTGAATATGAAATTAAGATAAAAAGTTAAATTAATCAGAAATTAAAAAACAGATGCGAATGAAAAATTCTTTAAAAGTTTTCTTTTATCTTTTAGAAACTTCAAAAAAAACAACATTTTTACTTCCTTTATAAATTTTTAAATAAAACATTTTTTAATACTTCTTTACTTCCTTCGCTTTATATAAAATCTGTTATTTTTACTGCTTTCTTCAGGTATGTTTTTTCTCTTACTTTCTTTTTTTATGTACATGAGATTATATACATTCCTTTAGGTAGCAATTTGCTTTCAACCCACTTTTTGGCCACATCTTTAACCTGGCATATGTATCTTGAGACCAAATAAATGTTAAACACAGTAAACCAAAGCTTTTATCGTAATTACTAATGCCTACTAATTTCTAATATCCTTTTATGGTGTCCATTTATTAAGTAACACACAATGAATTACAGTTCAGCTAAAATTGTTGCGTAAAATGGCAACCGAATGCGCAAACAAATTCTAAATAATAAAGTGTTTAGAAAACAACGAGTTATTTTTTTGCAGTGGTCATTATGGAAAAATAGAAGATGGCCTATTCCAATATTATTTCAGATATAACAACAACACAGTAACATTAAAGACTCCTTGGACCATCATCCCTATATCGTCGTGCGGGAGTTTAAGTGCTCTATCCGCCATTTCATATTTTTTATATATCTCGAGTAAATGATGCCACTTTACGTTTTCGACCCCAAATTTTTAAATCTGTAATCCGTTTTAGGATACCTCGTCAAGTTTCGAAGATAAATAGCTGAAAACGGATTGCAGATTTTAAAAATTTTGGTGTCAAAAACCTAAATTAGCATTATTAAGGGCGTATAGAGTACTTAAACTCCCGCACGACGATATAGTGTGATATTTCAGCCACAGCTTATTTTTCCACAATGAGCACTAATCTTATCCTGTTTTCTATTCTTTTTATCAAAATTATTCTGAGCTTTTTTAATCTTAAATTTTATAAAAATGATTTTTTTTCGACGAGTAACAAAAGAAATAATATAGCTGTCAGCTGTCCGCTGTCCCTCCATTAAATTAGAATATGTTTCCATTAACCATCTAAAAGGTCCCAAAATTCTCATACATAGACGCTGTTAAACTATTAACAGAGCTCTGTTGAGGCAAAAATTGTGCATATTAAAAATAGTTTGTTTCTTCGCTTTTAAAATTCGAATTTATTTTCACACATATAAATAATGAAGCTAGACTTATAAATTTACGTACAAAGTGTCACCAGGCCAATATGTGCCTTTGGAATGGGCGAAATTGGAACACTGCCACACCCACATGCAAAAATTTATATCTAAAATTATTAGTTTTGTTACACGCTACAGCTTCGTCTGGTATATCTCAAAGTCCATATCTAACCATTAATAATATCAATAAGACGACTTTGCGAATTATTTTGCGAGTTTTTACCTATTCTACAAAAATTTAATTTTACGCTAGAGGGAAGGTAATACTGAAAGAGTAAAAAAATTTATGGCGGTCGCAAAAATGCACAAGATTTTTTTGTTTTACCTTAAAGTGAACACTGGACAGTTTAACCCAAATATAGTTTTACACCGAAACTATCTGGAATAAACAGTTTTAAATGGACTTGAAAAAAAAGAATTGTTGTATTTTTTCTTTTTTTTTTGCACTTTCTAAACTTCTTCTTTCAAAAAACATTTTTTTGTTTAATACTTACAATGCAAATAATTAAATGAAATTTGTAATATATTTTCTTGAAATAAAGTTTAGTAGCCTTTTTAATCGTAAAAAATTTACACAAAAAATACGCTTTTCTTTGAAATCTGAATGTTGACAACAACTGGCTTACTTTTTCCTAGTCTAAAACCAAAATCAAAAAACATGAATTTCATTTGCCTATTGTATTGAGAAGCTAATTAAAGGATCAAAAGGAATGTTTCCAGACATTTGTTTTTTTATATTGTCCAGCTGAATTTAGAATTTACTACACTGTGCGTGGTTGTGAACTTGTTAATTTTGATTGACATCATCTATGGAGCCAATTCTAATCATCGAAACGAGAGATTACAAAACCAAGAAATATTTCTTGCATTAGTGCATTAGCTTTTTAGCATGTGGTACCGTCTTATTTAAATCACATATTTGCAATTAAGGCAGAACGAACTGTGTTATCAGCCAGCCTCATTTTCATTTATGCTCCACTGATAACTTCTGCCTAATATATACAGGCAGTGACATATTGTAAATGCAAGCTCGCACTCATGTTGTTAATTTTTATCCATGAGTTCCGGGACATACAGTTTGAAGTCGACTTCGAACGACAGATTTGAGAAGGTTTTTCATGGCAATCAATTATTAACAGAGCTTTTGCCAGAAGACTGCTGAGAGGTACTCGCCGAAAGAAATAATTTTTTCATATTTCTTTTTTTTTAAGATCTCAGAGCTGAAATTTGAACCCGACGCTATCGTCTTAGTAAGCCAACACACTAACAACTAGACCACGGCGACCATGTAATACTAGGAAATTGTAGAAACGGAACCGTTAATTTTTAAAGCGACTGCGACTCCAATTCCGACTCCGGTGAAAGTAAGGAAACTCCACAGATCTGGTTTTATGTCTTTAAGATTTTAATACAACATTTCACTGCAGTCTTAATAAAAATGTAAGCTTCTTAAGGGCTTAAATGGCAAGTAAGCCCGACGCTAACGTCTTAATAAGTCAACACATTAACAACTAGACCACGGCGACTACAGCCTGAACATTTAGAAAGGCTAATAATAACCGAGCATCGCATGAAAGTTATCTTTGGCACTGTATTACTTACTACAATTCAACATAATTCTGTACGTGATAAAGTTTCCGTAAAACCAGATGCATTTTATTCCGTTACTTTTCAACATTATACTAGACAATAGTTATGAGATATTTAACAAATAATAAAAGAGGCTCCACAATCATGCACACGACATAAGATATTTCTTTGAACACACACTTCCTGCGACTTTATGGAAAACCTTGAAATTCGGTCAACAAAACTAACTGAAGAAATAACCATCAATCTCCACCCACATGAAAATTTAAATCTTTAACACGTTTGTGTGACCTGCAATTTTCTATATAGTTGCGAAACTTGGAATATGAGTGCCTAAGGTGAGAATTCATTCCGATATGTTATCGAACTATGATATGGAAATAAGACAAAAAAAGTACGAATAAATTGACAACGCATGGCAAAGATCACCGCAGTGCTATTAATTAGAAATTAGTAACAGAAGAAGGTGAGGTGTTGCTTCTAGACAGAGAGATATAAAGACCTTGAGTGATGTAATGAAATTCAGTTACTTTTATCAAAAAAAAATAAAAAAACAATTGCAGAAGAAATTTGTATGTTTGTGACCTAATGCCCCTTAAGAGGCAGAAAGAACTAAATTTTGTATAAATTAATCATTCTACAGGAGCTATGGCATAAAATTGCTTTGCTGGCTTTAAGTTTGATTGGGTGATACTTAAAATCAAACACGACTTTAATGTTAAAATAAATCTTTAAATCGTAAAACTATTGCGTTTATATTGCAGCCAAGTATCTCATTTGATTTTTTCGTAGTTTCGTTAAAAATACTCGTATTTGAATATTTTTTATGGCAACGGCTGCCAGCATTTTATTGTGGCAAAGTTTGCTTTTTGAACATAAATCGGTTGGAACGTTTTTTTGGAATATAAAATTTTAACAAAACTTTTAAAAGTCACATCTGTTGCATGATTAAAAATACAGCAAATGCCTTAATTTTTTACTCTCTTTATTTATTAATATTTTATATGCCTTCCACTTATATAACACATTTATAGAGTATTTTGACTTTATATCGTTAAATGCCTATGTGTGTGTATTCACGTTGGTAATTAAAGTTGAATGTGTAAAACTTTACATAATTTTTCTACTTAAACAGTAATAAAATTTAATTTTTAATAAAATTATTTTTAAATAAAATTGCGCAATAATGCGTAATTTGCTTCATTGATGTTATTTTGTTATAAAAGCAATAGCACCCTCATAGTTTATTTCTACATGTTTGTCTTTGAAACATGCTGCATATAATTTAACACGCGTTACCAGTATTCAATATACATATACGAGTATTCTTCTTAATGCAATACATACTTAATTTCAAACACCATATACGAGCACGCATGTTAAAAGAGACCACCGTGATGTTGTTGTCGTCATGCAATTTAATTAATAAAAGAAAAATTAATGGAAAACAAAATATAAATATACGATAGAAGCACGTCAAGCTTAAGTGTTTAAATATAATATCCCCATTTTTTTATTATATTCCAGAGCAATTACGGGCCAAACAAGCTCAAAAGTTTTTATAGTTTATGGCTTTTCTTATAAAAATTTTCTTTATATATCTTTGTTTCAAGGTGTGGCTTACTAGACGAGGTACTTGTCGTAGTCTCGTATGTAGTGTGTAAAAGAGGTCTTAGGACTAAATATTTCACGATACGTTATAATAAAATGGTGTAATATTATTCCCTATAGATGTGAAGAACAAAAGATTAATTAAAAATTTAAAAACAACACACACAAGCACTAGTTAAGCTTAAGTTAAATATATAATTTTGGAACAAAATCTAAAAAGTGATCTTCAAAATTTATTTATTTGAGAGGATCGCCATGTAAAAAGGTGAACTTCACAATTTATTTATTTGGGAGAATCACCGTTAAATGTTTGAAGTTAAATAGGATTTTGTACTGGCGCTTAAAAACGCCACAGGTTCTATAAATATACTGGCAGATTTATATGCCTAGTAAAATAAAAAAACGATGATGTTGTGTAGTAAGAATGAAGTGTTCTTTATTTAAATTTTTCTTCTGCTTAAATACTAATTATAAAAATCTAAGTTAACCTACCCTTAACATCAAATTGTTTATTACCAAATCAATTTCAGTTTATGTGTGCATGCATTGGAGTTCTATAGTGGGAAAATATTGTGGAATATTCTCCCATATAACAGCACCAACAAAAGGTGTCGTATGTCGTCTGAGTTTTAAACAGAATACGATATTCCTCTATAGGCGCTAGTACTTGTAACGCAATGTGTGAAAGACGACCGTCAGTTGCACCAACAAAAGGTGCCTTATGTCGTCTGCTCGTGTGCGTTAAAAGTAAAATATCAATTTATACACATGCGCTTAAAAGAGTGCAATCATCTCAGAATGTGATCATGCTACAGTAAAATATTTTATTCAAAGACAGAAAAATGAAGCCGCGTAGGCAATCTTAGCAAAAGCCAACAAAAGGTGCCTTATGTCGTCTGCTCGTGTGCGTTAAAAGTAAAATATCAATTTATACACATGCGCTTAAAAGAGTGCAAT
The DNA here is from genome assembly GCA_963576795.1 of Metopia argyrocephala. Taxonomy (NCBI): domain Eukaryota; kingdom Metazoa; phylum Arthropoda; class Insecta; order Diptera; family Sarcophagidae; genus Metopia; species Metopia argyrocephala. Next base: position 26,314,763 of record OY756208.1, read on the forward strand.
CATCTCAGAATGTGATCATGCTACAGTAAAATATTTTATTCAAAGACAGAAAAATGAAGCCGCGTAGGCAATCTTAGCAAAAAAATCTAGTTGATAATTAGTCTAGGAGTTTCTACATTGAAGTTCATATAATTTACTGCTCTTAAGATAAATAGTAAACTTTGTCTTAAATTTAATAAAATGAAATCTCTGCTCTAGCTTTCTTTTAAGTGGCTTGTCTTTTAAAGTATAATTTAACACTATAAAGTTTGCAACACTAGTGTATTTTAAATTCTAAATGTCAATTTCAATGTAAAATATTTTAACTTGTTTTTAACAAACTCCACTTTTTTATCGATAACATTTCTAAATATTTTGACAATTCTGTATTGATGTGAATGTGGTTGAACTCTTTACACCCTTTATACTATCTTATTATATTATATTTGCACTGTTCTCAAAATCTATATTAATACAATAAAAAGTAGGTATCATACGGGCTTTATTGAGTCTAGTAATGTGGAATATTACGAGGCTTCAGGGTCTCTGGCAGGAGTTGAACCGACAACTTTCGGACTAGAGGGTGTTTTAGAGACTGATACAAGTTCAAGTCATAATAAAACAATGAAATATATTTTTAATATCAATATAACGGTCTTCATTGAAAAGAAAATTTTTTTAAATGAATGTATAATTTCTCCCATGTGGCCGCCATAGCTGGCGCATAGAAAACGCAATCTGGAACACCAATTCTCAACAACTTTTTTAAATACATATGGTCCAATAACTTCGCCTTCGACGCCGGCTTCATCAGAAAATAAAATTTTCAATGGAAATTCAAAATCGACATCAATAGAATAAAACAATTATTTTAAAAATTTCAACAATTTGCACTTGTTGCCTTGGTGTAAGTCAATTGACATTGAAATTTCAAAGCAAATTAAACAAAAATCAACTATCAGCTGTTAAGTGGGTGAACAAATAAGATATTACTACATACATATAATACACTGAAGACCCCAGAAAGACATATTACTACTACTAATCATGGAAATTACTTAAAAAGTAATTCACTTTTTATTTATTAAAAATTTATTTTATTGCTATTTTTCTTGTTTTTGTCCTTAAATAAAATCTTTCTGACATACAGAATTAATTTCAAAAGATTACAAAGTAACCAATGCCAGTACGAGAACCATAACTATTAATTTTAGCAAATTTCTTTACACTACAAGGGTGGTCTGTAATGACCTTAAATTAATATTAAATATAATTTCCTAAAGGAAATTAGCATTTATTTTTAGTTCTTTTTTTTTTTTCTTACTTTACACATCTACATACATACATATTTGGTTTCATGTTGAACTACCACTATATAAAATTTATAATTTGCACGTAATTTAATAGTAAAAGCAAAATATTCACTTCATAAATCAGTATTACATGCACCCCTGTAATAAAGAACTGAGAATTCGTGTTATTATTTTCTCTCCTTTCTTTTTAATTCAGTAAGTAGTACACATTCCCAGAAATATTCTTCACTCTTCTTAATTATTATCACAAGAGTAAACAAGTTCTCATGTGCTGGTGGCGTATGAATTATTTTAGATTTTATTAGAATTGCTCATACCCACTAGTGTCTCTCATTTAAAATGTTTTTATTGTCTTTATAAATGTTTTTGTATGCAAATTAAGTAGTGTTTGTTTAATTTTTTTTTATATTTTATTTAATTAGCAGCAGTCTACTGCTTTGCTCTGATAAAAATTTATTTAAATATATTTTTATATATTATACGATCACATACATATGTATGTATGTATGGATATGTACAAATAGAAAAACAAAAGTTGTTGAAACTTTAATTCTGTGCTTAATTATGTTTTCACAGAGAATATTTAATTAAACAAGTGTTTGAGAGCATATTAACTTTATAATCTCTGCTACCCTATTTGCAATGTTTTTAAACAATAAAAATAAGTTTTATGACCTACAAAGTAAGTGAAAGAGTTTTTGTTAAATTATTTATAATAAAAGACAGTTTGACTTTTGTTTAACTTTGGCTCTAACAAGAAAAAATTAAAAAAACATATTGCAAACATATTCAGAATTGTAGAATAAGTGTTTTTTTTTCTATTATAATATACATATGATGCTCATAAATTGTCATAATTTATGCAAAAGAAAACATGACATTCGAAGTATGCATCACCTTATACGAAAATGTTGGTTCCAGACTAACAATATTCATAGAGTGCTCAAGCCAATCACTATATTTAAGTCTGATCAAAAATCGTTCAAGACATTTTTATTTATTTATTTACTACATTACAATACTATATAAAATTGTATTCTATATAATAATTACGAACGGAGTAACTAAGACCATAAGCTCCGTGCAGAATCGCAGACCCAGATCTCGAACTAGAGGTCTAGTATGCTAACCAATAGTGTACTGAGGTACCCCATTTTTATTTATCCATTTAGAGGTTACGAAATAGCCGGTTTAATAAGACGGCAGCACCGTTTTTAGCTTTGATGTGTTTCTTTTTTTTTTTTTTCTTTTTTTTTTTTTTTTGTAAGTCCAATACTCTAGGTTTACACTACTACTTATGATTTGCAGTGTGTTGGAATTGGAACGGTATAGATAGAGAGATGTTTTATATTCTATTAAGCGCATTATGTAGATAAGTTGCTCTCAGTTGATCACTCAAAGACCAATATTATACCTTCACCCTTGAAATGATGAACAGCAATTGCGATATTTGTTGATATTAATTGCGTTTATTTTGAAGTGGTGAGGATCTTTGCTGTATTGTTGGTCGTTTACTATCGTTGCTTAGTTCGGCCTATTACTTTTTAGGTAGGTGGCGCTTTCCTCTGATCATTCAGTTGATAAGTCAAAGGAGCGGCTTGATTGACTTATTTTTTAATTTTTTTTTAAATTAAAACTTCAAAATACTACACAAATTTTTGTTTCTTCATGTTCTCAAGTGCTGGGACTTGGACTGCTTTGTGTTGTAATCGAGCGCTCTAACCACTACACTACACCACTCTCGTACCAACGAAAAAATTCATTCTTGAAAGCATGAAAAATGATTTTTTCCTACAAAAATAAGTCGAATTACCTAAAGTCTGCCGTATATATAAATATACTAACTGAATGCGATTTTTAATTATGCTTATTCAAACAACATTTTTTTCGGCGATGAGATCATTTTTCACTGAGTGGTTACGTCAACAGTAGTCGCCGTGGTCTAGTGGTTAGTGTGTCGACTTACTAAGACGATAGCGCTGAGTTCAAACCTCAGCTCTGGGAGTAATTAATTGCCATGAAAAAGCTTCTCAAATCTGTCGTTCGGAGTCGACTTTAAACTGTAGGTCCTAGTACTCATGGATAAAAATTAACACGCACAACATGAGTGCTGCGAGAAGCTAGGCCGTAATCCTGACACAAGGTTGTAATGGCCAATTATGTATGTATGTATGTATGTAATGACTTTGTCACGTCTCTACTTTACGACTGTCAAGACTAATGTTTACCAAAATACAGTAAAAAAAGTAGTCTACTTTCCTGGCGTAAAAGATTTTAACACTAATTTCTTCAATATCGTAGAGCACTTTTCAAATCGTACCAATTCTAATACACTTTCGTTTCCATTCTTTACTAACGCTTGCTTAAAAGTAATATGTTTCTCATACTAACTAATTAATCTTCAATTTGTTCAATGGATCTTCAATTAATGTGGTTCTAACTATATGATCGAGACTGTATGTTCACAGTTTACATTAAGAAGGGGTCGTATGCACAATTACCCGAATATTTGCAAAAGAAATTGTTACAGTATATACATAAGTATACTATAAAATCTTAATAATTATAGTGTACAAGGGAATTCGAAAAACAAAAAAATATATTTCACCATATAGGCAAACACATTCAATATTTTATGAAATGTATTGCTTGGGGGATAAGCATGTCTCATGCAAATGAATTTTAAAAATATTTTTTTAAAAATGATTCTGTTTTTTTTTTTAATAAAATTATAATTAAAAAAATAAAATATAAAGCAAAACAAACACTATTTTATGGACTGTTAATGCAAATAGAATATCAATTAATAGCGTTGAAAAATACACTTGAAAAAATATAGTGTAAAAGTTATTGGTTGAAATTCTATTGAGTTCAGTATTTAAATGATTTTTAATTTTCATATTTTCATATACGAAATAATTTAGAGTTTGCTGGTTTTTAATTAAGTTTTAAATCGTTTATCAAATTGATTTCCTGAGTGTAATATGCTTATCATACGGTTTTACATATTAAATTTAAAAAACAAAATTCTTATGAATATTGTTGAATGCTTTGGAAAATATTTATTTACTACTGCGGTGGTTATGCAAGCAGAGATACAAAATTGCAAAATTATTATTGTGGGAAAACAAACAACAGGATTAAATAAATATTTTTATTGCGTTCAATAATATTAAAAATGTTATGAATAAATTTAAATATATTGCTTTTTATAAAGTTAAATTATAATTTCATTTTATTTATTAATATTTTTTGTATATATTCATTTAGTTAAGAGAAAAAAATTAATTACCTGTGTATGGCATAACATGAATGTTTTGTGACAGATTGACATTTTACAATAATCTTTAAGTTTTCACGATTCAATATTAAACTTTAATGTAATTGAAGAGCCCCTTGATTGTAATGGGCCTATTATGAATGGCAACCGAATTTACGTTGCGTTGCCACTTCCTTAAATTGTATTACAGATTGCAACTGGCAACTGAAACCTGCCAACTCAGTTGCTAACTGGAGAATATATTGGAAGCTGCATATTTGTGGTTGCTGTGTAGGTATTTTATGCCATAAGGCGTCAAGAACTAAAAAGAAAGTGCATATATTTTCTTTTTATTTCTTTTATGAAATTAATCACAGATAACATGTATTGAGCCATTTCCAAATTAAAGTTGTTGTTTATTTTTTTAATGTTTGTGTACCTAATATTCTACGGTACAGAACACTAAAGTACATTTTATAATGTAAATTTTTAAACACTGGTTTTACCATCAATTTTAAATTTTATTATTATTGAGTTTTCGTCGTAATTCTTGATAATGTGATTGTGTAGCTTTTTAGTCCCAATATAACCTATAAGTTCCGTGGACCAAAGGTTGTGTTAGTAAAAGAACTTGTGTATTCTAAATAGACATTTATATTTCGCCAAAATTTTGATGCAAACTCCTACAATTGTCATTTTATTTTAGCAAAAAAATTTTTGAATTTTTTTGATCGCAAAGATTATGTACAAATAGAGTGAGTTCATCGAAAAATCAATAAAAATCTGATAACTAAAAAAAAAAAAACAAAACAAACTGGTTTATATATTTTATTTTCTCTATTATATGTGTAAATTTCAAGGAAATTTTTCATTTCAGTTGGGACAACGTTTTATTTAGTAGGCGTAGGGTGTGGGCGTGCTACAATTGATTGTTTATATGCCATGGCCATTAAAAACTAATTTATGCCAAAAAAAATAAAATTGTCTTAGAAGTTTCTACCTAAGCAACAATTTTTATTATAGATATGGCGTATATATGCATATAAATATATCTGTGTCGATATGAAAGAATAGTCTAAGTCAAAACATTAAATTTTTAAATATTCCTCCATTCGTGTAAATTTTACTATAATTAGATTTATTTGACATCAACTTGTGTGCACTATACTATATTGACTACTCTGAAGTTCCTAAACTAATATAAATTAATTAGATTTTAAGTCGACTTAAACTATTCTTCCATATAACCACAGATATAAATTTGTTCCCCTATTCTAACTATAAAAATTTATTAAAACGCAATTACCACTAACTTTAAAATTGTGTAAATTTGAAAAGAATTAATGTTGTTGGCAGGATACACCACAAAAAAAAAAAAAAGAAACACGATCTCAAACACAAATTGAATTGAGGTTGAACGAGAGCAACAGTAGCAGCAACCACAATAACAACAACATTTAATATCTAATTTAAAACATGTTTGTGAAATAGATTTTCTTGCTTTTTTTTTTGGCTTTCAACATATTTTACATTTGTTTTCTCCCATGTTGGCCAAAAGTAAACAAGAAATTACATAAATTACCAACACAATGAAAACTATTTTACTATTGCTGCAACTGTGTGTTTGTTACCTGTGTCGATGCTACGAATTGGTAGCAGTACCACAAAATAAGAAAAACGATTAAAAGGAATGCAAAAAAATAGCAATTTTTTTTATACACCAGAGGCACCTGACTTGAAAAAATAACGACAAAGAGTTAAGGTGCATAACAAAAGTAAGGGTGTCCCTTGAGTTTACTATTAAAAAGACTTAAATTTATGAAATGCATGCATATTATGAAATTCAAACTAATTACTGTTATCATTAGACTATTTGAACTTCACATTTCTAAAGAAAAAAAAGATATTTATTAATGCACAAAATGGGTAACCCTTAAGACAATATTTGGCAGTTTAGAAATTTTACAAGTTTTGCAATGTACACGAAATAGGCAATTAACGTGATGCCCGCTTTTTTGTAATGTTACAGAAGTAAATTGAAAATATGCAACAAAAAAATTGGTTCAAGTAAAGTTTTAAATTGAAGGTTTTTTTTTATTAAAATTTTAATTTTTGCCAGCATTAGTCAGTAATTATGACAAACCAAATCTAAAATGCACACGCTTTACATAAAATTCATTCAATCTTTTGAGCACATGAAATGGGTGCATAAAATTAGCACAATATCCGTCACTTACTTAGACAGAAATCACAAAAATTAGCGCGTACCACAATAAAAGGCTTTCTAACCTCACTCCAGCCAGAAAACTTGGTCGAAGTCCAAGTAATAAACAATAGTAAGTACTAAACAATTATTTTAGGAATTCATTAGAATAGATAAAAGGTTTCAACGCGAGATACCAAGACGTAAAATTTCCCAAATAGCGTCAAATTCATCAGAAACTACTGCCACAGTAACTGTAAAAAGAACAACTAATTTTAATGTTTTGTTAAGCTGAGAACACCTAAGGCGTCGAAAATTAAAAAGAAGTCAATATTGAAAGATACATAAGCAGGCGATGTTGAAATTTGGAAAAGATCATATGACGTGGATGGTGCAACAAAACCTTTAAACAAATCATTAAAAAAAAGTTATTTTTCCGACGAAAATCGTTTTAACATTGATGGTCCATATGGATGTACTATTATTACCACAACATTCGTAAGGAAGAAAAAATTTAAGCCCTAACCATAGCAGAGAGAGTGCTGCCAGTTTAGTTTTTGTCAATAAACGAATGTCAAGAACCAATTACAAAAACGTACTTTAAACTGCGTTTCTGGAGTCTACGGACATTTTTTGGCTCCTTCGTTTTATTTTTTAACATGACAACGCACCAATACATACAGCTCGGGTTGTTAACTGCAATCCCTAAATAAAAGCTGCAAGCGAAACGTTTTTTTTTTTACACTCAGCGTTTATACTGAACCGTCATGTCTAAATGAAAGCGGCAACGTTTTGTTAAAACATTAAAACCCTGATTCAAACAACATATATAATCACCCTGAATATTTTAATAATAAAATGCATTAAGTTGCGGTCACATTAGGCATATATTTCTCGAAAAATGAGTATCTACTTATTTTAGGATACATTTTAGGCAAAATGTTTGGTTTGTTCGAACATTTCTTTAAAAATTTTTTAAAAATAAATTTTATAAAAAAAAATTATTTCGATATTTCCATACAAACATAATTGACGAGTACAAACCTGTTTCAAGGTTACGGCCTGGCTTCTCACAACACCCGTATTATGTGTGTCAATTTTTATGCATGAATACCAGGAACTACAAAGCTTGTTTATGGAAATCACTTAATCTCACAGCTTTTGCCAGAAGACTGCTAAGAGGTAGTCGCCCAAAGAAATATTTTTTCATATTTCTTTCTTTAAAGATATCACAGCTGAGGATTCCACCCGGAGCTCCTGTCTAGTAACCCAACACACTAACCACTAGAGTACGGCGATTACTACTTTGATGTTTAATTAATTAAAGCTGATCAAAATGAAATTAAAACAAAATGTTTTCATAAAATAATGGCTTTACTCGATTCGTGTTTGTCACTTAAACTAACAGCCTGCCCCACACCATATCGAACACAAAACTATGCGAACGAAAACAAGTCACTCATTATTGTTCGAAAAAGCGTCACACTATGTTTAACAGCCTATTTTACAATGTCGAGTGAGTGCTCTCCTTCGCTTGCTGAGTAAAAAAAATTTGATTTTGGTTTCTCTATATCAGAATTATGTGCGAACAAAACGAGTAATAAAAAGAAAAGAGAAAAACGTTATGATTTTCATACAAAAACCAATTTCACAATGTCGAATAGAATGTCAAAATGAGTCACTTGCCTTTTTGCTTGCATTCGATGCAAAACACGAAATAGTTCTATAAACATACAATCACACACTGTTAAACAGACATATATTTTTTGTATTTGTATATATTGTATTTTTTCAATTAAAATTTTAATTGGCAACACGTTGTTTTTACGATACTTAAAAATGAAAAATGGTGACTCGCAAGAGCTCTCGAAAGACATAGAGGAACCCAAAATAACTTTTTTTCGTGTGCTTTTCTTTCACTCACTGACTGTTTGTTTCGACATTTCAAAATATTCAAATTTTAATTTGACAAGTTAACCGAAAATTGACAAAAAAGTAACACAAATCGCTAAAATGTGTAAATTATGGCTATAAAATATTTACGTTTTCGTTCGAATTTATTTTTTTACAATTGTCGTACCGAAAACTGTTACTGAGATGATGTTACTATTACAGCTGTCGTCCGTTAAGAATGCCAACAGACGAAAACGTTCGATACCGTAAGACATGCTGTAAAATTGAAATTGAAATTTTTTATTAATTTATTCTTTTAATTTTTATTTAAAAATCAAATTGTAAAATTGTGATTGTACTAGTAGTTGGTACCAAGTTTGGAGGTATAAATAATTAAAAAAAAAAACAACAAAACGGAGAATAATAGTTAATGAAAAAAATCAGCATAAAATTAATACAATAGTTTAATTACAATAACCGTTTGTAGTTACGAGTTTCTGAAATGTTCGTCAATAAATCATTTGCAATGGCTGTAGTAATTAATTACACACGCTTTTTCACTTAAATATTGTTTCTCCAATTGATAGTCAAACAAAAATTTTACTCTGTGAAATTTTATTAGAAAATATTATTGTGATTAATGAATTTGAAATACTCGTAATAACTTATATCTTAGTTTTATGCCTAAAAAACACAAGTTTAAACGCCTTAAAATATGCTAATTTTTAGAATTTTATTTTTTTTTATAAGCAATATAATAAAGTAATAAATAAGTTTTTCTTTTACTAAACTCAACAACAAACCACTTTCTTTTCTTTTTTTTTTTGTATATAAAAGCATATTTAAATTCAATATGCAATCTTTTATTGGCAGCATAACAAATAGTTTCACACTTTCTTTATAAAATATTGACTTCAATTTCTCAATCAATAAGTCAATATGATTAATGATAATATTGATGAAAAAAAAATAAATAAATAAAAAGCACAGCAGCAATAACAATAACAAAAACTGAAACAGATACAGATAAATATGAGTAACCATGCCTGAATTTAATATCAAAACGCAGCAGGAATAGAACAAGAAAACAGCAGCAAGAGCAGTAGAAATAAAATAAAAAATTAGAAAAGATAATAAAAACAAAAGTATTTGAAACTTACAAGCATCGGTGAACGGAATAAATTTGATTGTGATGATTTTGAAATTTATTGGAAATTATTTGTTTTCATTTAAATCTACATTAACTTGGAATATGTTAATTTTATTTATGACTCTATAAGTGAAGTAATAAAAAATAGGCGAAATTATTAGATTGCACAGTGGTAACGTTTAATATAAATTTAGAAATATTTCTATAAAACGACAACATTAAAATTAAGTGTCTTGGGAGTAACCCTTTTATATACAAATTCCGTGTAAATGATGGAAAAAATGTTATTTTTTACATTAGATTTGTAGAAAAATAATAAAAATAATGCTTAGTTTCGATCATCTTAAACGCGAAAACCATATATATAAATGTACTATGGAACCGTATTTAAAAGTAAGTAAAATCAATAAATAATAAATTATAAAATGTATTCGCCTATTGTTTAATAAATTCAAGAACACTATTTACTCTCTTTACATTGGTAGTGTTAAAATTTAATTTTCTCTCTAATAGAATGTCAAATTCAATGAAAGAGAGCACCTTCATCAAAACGAAATCTTCCAAAAAAGTAGACAGAAACATTACACCTGATCTCGCAAGTCAATTTGTATCACAAGTAATAAATTCTGTTTCGATCACAACAAGTCATATGTAGTTTCATAACACCCAATGTACATCAAAATAATTGATTCTTATTGTATGAAGAAAATTCATTTACATATTAAGGAAACAAAATCGGCCCAAAGTAACAAAAATATCCTAAAAAATCTATTGACGAAATTAAACGCCCTGCAGCCTATTATCGACATACCACTTGTAAAAAATTATTTCTTGGAATTCTAATAGGCTCACCTTTAATTACAAAGCTATAAGTCTATGATTAACTATATAATATATATGAATGGGGATAATTATGTCTCTATGGAGACGTTTTCTCATAGATGATATTCAATACTGTAGTCGCCGTTGTCTAGTGGTTAGTGTATTGGCTTAGTAAGGCAAGAGCTCCGAGTTCAAACCCCAGCTCTGCTATATTGAAAAAAAGAGAATATGAAAACAAATATTTCTTTCGGCGACTACGTCTTAGCAGTTTTCTGGCAAAAGCTCTGTGAGTAACTGATTGCCATAAACAAGCTTCTAAAGTCTGTCGTTGGGAGCCGACTTTAAACTTTAGGTGCCGGTACTCATGGAAAAAAATTGACACACACAATCTGGGTACTGCGAGAAGCTAGACCGTAACCCTGATACCGTAACCCTTGTAATGGCTAATTATGTATGTATGTAGGGTAGTCGAAACTATAAAATCTTATGATCAAAAACTTATAAACTAAATGAGAATCATATCCCATTTAGTATATAAAAAACAAACAAGAGAATTTACAAAGCAATACGTTTGTGTTTTTCATTTCATATACATATATTCAATTCAATTTTCTTCTTCCATTGGAGGAAGAAAACTGTAAAAAATTTCAACGAAAATCATGTTAAACGGATACTACAAGTGAAGTCACCTCATAGGAAATTGAAGCAGTAACAAGTCTCCTAAAAAGCTTTGGAACACTATTGAACTTTTCGCTGTAATTGCGATGACAGATCTAAAACAAGCCGTTATGACATGTAGATGGATGACAGCAGTAGTTTGAAAAAACAAATTACTTTGTTGAATATGTTATAAATCCGAATTCCTACGTTATTCTTTGTTTAGACTTTATACATTAGCGATTTTAGTAACTTTGTTGACGGTACGTAATTCATTCTATTCATCTACTTAAAAAGCCTTAGACCAACTAATACTAAAACCCAGCTAGATACTGCTCTGAAGAGTAGGTCGCACTTTTGTCTACGACTATGACATAATAAATAACAGAATTCTAAAATGGCCGCAAAAGCTGCAGAGATGAATACCTCACTGGTCGAACAATTAAGGTTTTCACGTCAGACGTCGTAAAGAAAATTGGCAAAATAATATTAGATGATCATCGATTTTTGATAATAAAAAATCGGTTGGCAAGATGGGTACAGCTTTTCTTCGCTATAGAGCAAAAATAGCGCAATGACGCGGATTTCTTGCATCGATTCATAACTATAAGACATGAGCCAACAAATTCACACTCGAGACAGAAGAATTTGAATGGGAGGATCGTCTCCAAAGAAGGCGGAGACAGTTCCATATTCAAAAGTATTTACAAAGCTATACATTTCTGTTATTTAAAAAATTTAAATTCTATTTTTCCTACATTTCATATATCTAAATATATAAAATTGAATGTGTGTTTGTTTATTTGTTTGTTTGTTTATTTGTTTGTTTGTTTGTTTGTTTGTTTGTACCTTATAGGAGACCAAATCTCTAGACCGATCTTCCTGAAATTTTGACAGCATTTAACTGGGACTCCGGCATGATTAATAGGGTATTTTTTTTCGACCACGCCCACTTTTACGCCCACTTTTTTTAAATTATGTAATTGCTCCCATATAGTTTTTAACAGATTTACTTCAAATTTTATACACATTATACTACAGGCGAGGTATAAATAAACATTTCTTACGCCACGCCCCCTTTCACGCTTAACTGTATTTAAAAGTTTTAAACTTTTTGTTCTCTGTACAAATTTGTTCCTTCCAACGGATTTTTTTTTATTTGGTGGTATATTGCTCTTAATACTGTTAACGTCGCCATATAACTGTGAACCACGTCACCGCCGTTAATTTAATTATATAACGAGGGGGTAGCGAAGCACATCGGGTTCAGCTAGTTATGTATATTAAATGTATTTGCCTATATGGCGAAAAATATTTTTTGTTTTTTTTTTTTTTTTAAATAATTAATTATAGAAAAAAACACAATATTGCAGAGTTTAATTATTGAAGTTTAAGAAAAAGGCCACATTTAGCAAAAAAAATTTTCTTTCATCAAAGCAATGCACCAGTTCACTTAATTGGCAAAAACATAAACTATTACTAAACTCTCTCAGACTAGTTGGTATTATCGAACCTAACTAAGTGGCGAGTTCATAAAAGATTTGCCAAAAATTATAAGATACAATCTTACTTTTAAAACAGGGTGTCGAAGCTACAAATATTAAATATATTTTTTTTTTCTGCCGAAATTGTTTTATTTCATTTGCTAGATCGACTAACTTTTGGATCGTTCGCATATATGCTTCCTCTATCGTTAGGGTTGTTAGATGTTACTCTTTAACTGTGTATAGCTGTCCTTAAAGTTTAAGAAAAATTCCAACAATAATATTTTTTGTAGGGTATCATGCAGTCGAACTTGAATGACAATAACTACCCAATTTTTAAATTATTTAAATTAATTATCTTTATGCTTTTTGGTTGGCATTAGCAATTTTAATTAATTTCCTAATTATCCTTTTATATTGATTCATGACTTACTCAATCAAAATATTCCAAATAATTGTCTGTTATAGGCTGGATAGCACACACAAATGCTTTATTGGCTTCTCAAGAAAGCGATTAAATTCCAAGGATAATTATAATCCTTAAATCAAATTTTGTTGTTGTCAAAGCACTTAGTCACACAAAACTAAAAGACACTGACGTTCTACGATAAATTTAAAGAAAATATATGAAGGTATTAACAATTTGTAATAAAATTTTTTTTTCTTTTTCTTCTTATTAAAACTTGCTTCTAACTTTTCAAATATAACTTTAAAAATTATTTTTGTTTTTTATAAAACTGTTGCTTGTCGCAGTAAAAGCACATTAATCTTATATAGTTATTCAAAGTATTTAAATTTTATTTTTTACTTTTTTTTAATACTCGCTAACTCATTAAATATTTACTTTTTTTATCATTCAAAAATATTTTTTTTTTGCTGTTTTTAATTTTAAACTTTTTTTATAAATATATTTAATTTTTTTAAATCTTTTTTTAACATTAAAGATCAGCCGATATTTGCTTTAAACGACCGTTTAGTAAGACAACATAAACACGAATGATGTTTTCGAATCATTGAAAACCGTTAATGTTGCGTTAGAACCATATTATTGTTACTGTTAATACAGCCTTAGCTGTTAACAGTAAAGGACAATGTTATATGAATTTCAAAGTCATGTTAAGGCTAATGGTTTTGTTGTCAAGAAAAGTGAAAGGAGTAATACGAGTCAAAAACGAAACGCATTACTATGAACATACATACATAATTATGCAAGTGTGTATGTAGTATGTGCGTAGTAAATTATACGTAATACTGTTGGAAATAACATGTTGTAAAAAAAGGCAACAACAAGTGTCTTTAATTCTAAATACACACACACACACACGAATATGGTCTTTTAGCCAAGTAGTAGTAACAAAAGTAACTCGTCGAAATTAAAAAACTGCTCTCTTTGTCGAAATTTCCTTATCTCTCCTTTAAACATATTTTTTTAGCTTTTAAAGAGCTTTCTTTGTTATAATACACAACAAAAGCAGTTTGTTATTCTTCATATACATACACAAACACTTGTCTTCTCTCTCTATCTCTCTTGCAGGATATTGTGTGGTGTTGTGTCGTCATTTTTTACTATTTAATCAAAAGCAATGTTACTTTCGAGTGTTTTTTTGTACGAGTAAACTTTATTGAAATACTAATTTCTGAGAAAAACGTGGTTTTATTTACTGAACTCTGTTTTAGCAACTATTTTTATAATTTTTAATATTACCATTCTAATAATTATTCAAAAAAAAAATAAAAGATACAATGCCTAATTTATCAATTCTACGCAGCATTAAAATCAGTCACAACGAGTTCCCTAACTTTCGCTTTAACATGATTTTCAAACCCTAGCTCCGACATCTTAAAAAACTGATTACCTTGAACAAGCTTCTCAAGTCTGTCATTCGGAGTTGACATTAAGCTCTAGTTTCCGGTACTCATGGATAGAATTTAACACACACAACATGGGTGCTGCGAGAAGCTTGTTCGTAACTCTGTAACAGGGTTTTAATGGCCAATTATGTACTATGTATGCCCACTTATGCTATTCTGCTCAATTTTTGACATTGAGGTTCAATCCCAGCGAAGAACAAAATTATAAAAATAAAAATTTGCGGTTTTCTAAAATTATAATTTAAATTAAAAATTAAATTAAAAAAAAAAACTAAATGTTCCCCCCTCGAAGAAATCTATCTTCAAGAAGCCGCTCCCTGACATTTCCAATCAATTCCACCACAAGCCAAAGATCAGGAGCACAGCGCCATCTTCTGAGAAGATAACAGCTAATCTACTGAAGATGCTCACCATTCACATTCAAAATCCACCGACAGATGAGGCTATTGTTGTTTGATCATTGAAGGGTGAAGGTATAACACTGGCCCTTGAGTGGTCAAATTAACAGCAACTTGTCCCATAAAAAAAAGGCGCATAATATACTAATATCTACAAAAAATTCTCTATCTAGCAACCATCTTCACATTCCAATGGGATTTACCCCTGAGTATTGGTCTTAAAAAAAGACACGTCTCTCTTACGTAAACATTTATCAGGCTCCCTATTGTCTTCAAAAGAAAGGATAAGGGGCTTATGGATTTATAGGACTTTGTAAGATAAAGATGACTATAACTTCCCGCTAAGCTCGTAGTATATAACCACGACAGTATTATGTCAGACCTTCGTTTGCATGAGAGCAACAAAAATCACATGTCAGTTCGCAGCTTTATAGAGATAGTGCGATGGGAATATTTTACTCGTTATGAAACATCACATGGGTTGGTGGGACAGAGCACTTTATATTGTTCGTTGCTAATAAGAAAAAAAACATTATTTTAACAGAGTGAGGGTAAAACTTTGCAAATATTATCTTTTTAAAAGGTAGCATTTTCTAGCATCTTTTGCTTCCTCAAGAGTTGACAACACTGTAATCGATTAGTACTTAAATATTTGTAATCTTTTATTTATAAATGTGTGTATAAGTACGAGTATATGTAAATTATTTTTTTATATATTTCTTTTGTTTCTCTCTGTCCCTCTTTCTCTCTCTTTATTGCTAAATAACATTGTTTAATTTGTCTGTTTTTTCGCCGCCTTTGGCTATTTTTAGCTACAAAACAAAAATAAACGCCTTTTCTTTTTTTTATGTGTTGTTTCCATATCTTCTAATAGAGAACAGAGTTGTTAAGAAATATTTATATTGTGTTTTTATAAACGTCTGTTCAATTTAAGTCGCAACAATCGACTCAGAAACACTATTTAATCCGGAGGAGCGTTTCCGTCTGAGTATTTATGTACACAAGTGTCGTATGCTTTTTTTGATAACATGAAGAAAAAAATTTTCAAAATTCTTAGTAAAATTCATACTTGTTAAGCTATGGTCACGTTAGGCAAATAATTGAAAAAAATAGCTCAAATTATTCTGGATAAAACAAATGGTTTTGTTTGAGAAGAAAACCTACATATATACATTACAATTCTCTTTTAGAGTTCCGGCCGAGCTTCTTACAGCACCAAGATAGCAGTCCTCTGGGTGCTGGTCGCCGAAGGAAATATTTTTCATATTTCTTTCTTTCAAGTTGTTAGAGCTGGGGGTTTGAATCTGTAGCTCTCATCTAACAAGGCAATATGTATTTTGAAGAATAATAATTTGGATATCAGAAATAGGATGCATTTTATTTTAGTTTTTTAAAGCATTTTGGACAGACAAAACACAGAGACCTATTAAAATCCCTAACAATGGAGCTCAGATATCTTATTTCGCTTTTATTAATTTCAATAAAATATTAAATATTGGCACAGAGTGAAAAAAGAGGCGAAAAGTAACGATAATATTGCAACATGTTTTATTGTGAAAGTTCGATATTACGAGTTACTAGGTTCTTCACTGTATAGGTATTTTTTTTTTTTTTTTTTAATCTGAATGTATTTAATATTTTACATCAACTCTTCAGCTAAAAATGCCCTGTAGAATTTCAGTAATTTTATTCATATATTTCTGTCCTGCCTTCTTTTTTCTTCGGTAGACAACAACAAGTTGTTTTATCATTTTTTATCATTTTTTTATATTCGTAATTTACACTGAATTGACCATTTCTCTGGTCGTAAGTAAACAGAAAAAACCATTAAGAAGAAAAAACAAAAGCTATTAAACCATTTTACCTTTTCTTTCCCTCTCTCAGAGATAAAAAAAGAAAAAGCTTTTTATTTACGTTATAAATACTTACACTCACACAACTTTACCTTTGCTTTAAAATACAATACTTTAAATAATACTCCTATACCAATACAATTTATTGCACAATATGTGTATGTTACCTGTAGTTGATGAAACTGCTTGTAAAGTTCCGAATTTATGAGCTATACAGGGCGGTATTGGTTATGATTGCGGCAATTTAGTTTTATTATTTTACATGGTATGGTAATTAAGGGAATCGTCATAGCTTTATTTATCAAGAGACAGAAACATCCCCGTTGCCAATTTTTATTACATGTAAAAAGAATAGTAATAAGAAATAATAGCTGTAATTACACCTCGTAACAAACGTCCTTGCAAACCTTGCAAACAAGCAATCGTAGCATATGCACCTACTTTGTTATTGTTTTACATGGTTTGCTACGTTTAACATGTAAAGTGAAACGCCGACAAAAATAACAAGAAAAACACAACAATTTTACTACCATTTAAAAAAAGAAAGAGATAGCAAATACTTATTACCAAAAATATATACATGCATACATATATGTATGTAATTGTTGTTTTTAAGTGTAAAATTAATAACAGCTGATTTATACTTTTAGGCCTGTCATTTCTTTCATCACTGCATGCGCCGTTATTCTACTCTCATTTCGTAAGTGTTTTAAAAACTGTTCCTCAGCTGGAGGTGTTTATTCACAAGTTTGCATATATTTTTGAACGCGCAAGCACACTTGCATGCATGTTGCCTTGTCAAATAATTTTTTTTTTTTTTGAGTCCATTATTTTTTGACTTCATTACGCAATTTCTTCATATTTTTGTATTTGTTGTAGTAGTAAACCAATCTTGTTAAATTTGCTTCACCCTTCATGCGCCACCTCGAAATAAAGTCGAAGAGAGTTGTTATTTGACATAAATAGGGTTTTATATTAGGGTCATCAATCAACAATATTCCTGTTTCAAAATTAAAAAAAAAATGTCTGTCAAAAATTCTCAAGCCCATACAAAATATATCAGAGCAGTCTAAATAGCACGGGAATTGAAAAATCCAATTTTGACAGCGCGTAAAGGAGTAAAGTTAGTTGCTAAACAACTATCATTGTTTTTTTTTACAATTTTATCTGCTATTTTGTTAAGTAATGAGATTTTAGCTACTTTCAGGATAATTTTGTGATTTTGTTTCTCTTTTTTATGGCTATTTATATCAAACAAGGTAAGTAAACATTTCTGGTCTTCACATAACGTTGACGCTATTATTTAAGCTATTCATTACAGTATTAATTACACAGGTTTACAAATTTTTAATTAGGAAAAATACCAAGAACGCAACATGCCTAGATAAGTTAATTGGGACCTCCTGAGCACGAAAAACGCAGTTATTATTTTTTCCTAAGTACCGTTTTTTAGATAATGGTACTTTTGTGTTTTTCGGTGTATGGCCCCACTCAAACCCTTGTGGTGTCCAACGGAAAAGTTCGATCGAAATAAGTGGCATATCGATGGAAAGATAATTGAATGCCTTCTCCGTTGATATACTGGGCTCCGAAAGTGATGAACAAGGTGAAAGATTTCACCAGGAGATACAAGAAATCGAGAGATGTTACAAAGGCTGGTGGGATGAACAAATGATGGCGGACTATTGTTTGTTCCTCATTCGCGAAGATCCATCTGAAAAAAAACACAAAAGCTTAAGTCGCTCGTCATTTTAATTTAAATTTTTTGAATTTACGCCAAATATACTGTGTGAGCAACGAAAATGAAAATATTGTCGTTCCACAAAATTCTTAATAAAAACTTTATTTTTCATCCTATTTTTTTCAAAATACGTTTAAAATATTGGTAATTAAATAAACTATATGGTAAAAAAATAAAACATTCCAGATCTTCAATATAACGTAGGAAAAAATTTAAATGAAAATGAAAAATTTTCTAAAAAACGTAAAAAATAGCAAATTTTAAACTTTGAGGTGCCATATCTCAGCGATTTTTTATCAGATAGAATTTTCCATATAGCATATCAACGGAGAAGGCATTTTTTAGATAACGGTACTTAGGAAAAAATAATAACTGCGTTTTTCGTGTTCAGGAGGTCCCAATTAACTTATATAGGCATGTTGCGTTCTTGGTATTTTTTGGCTGTAATCCAGTGTTATAAGCTCATAATTATGTTGCTCTTTACACTCAAATTTATGTTGGATTCTGACTACTTAAAGAATGCAAAAACATTCGGCATCTAGTATACATATATTATGAACATATTCGGGTATGATCTGAAAAACGAATTCGAGTGAAATTGAAAACACATGAAATTTTAAACTGCTTTATTTTTAAAAATATTAAACTGTTTTAATAATTTTTTCTATTTATTCGCCTAATAATCATTAATGTAACTTCTTTAAATACTGAAACTATAAAATAATTCCCACATATATATAAGTTTTATTTGCCTTTGAGAAAACTTTCCTTTTCAATTTCACACGAATTCGTTTTTCAAAACATATCCGATTAACTTTTTCAAATCTCTCTAATATACCTATAAAGAGCGTACAAATTCAAAATATTTTAAAAATTCTAAATGTTTTACTTACAAACATTCACAGATGACCTTCGTAAATATAGGACTATAATTTTATTTTAGCGCTAGAATGGTGTATTTATGCATTTGAATACACAGCATGTGACTAGTTAAGTTTCTACGAGTACACATACATACATATCTTTCCATTAAGCAGAATAGGGACAAATAATTATCATTTTACTGGTGAATTTGTTGTAAAACCAAAAAATTTTTAGTATGGTACGTTGTAATGTTTACAACGTAGAAGTAGAAGTATGTATGTATGGTACATGTGTATATAATTTTATTTGCAATGTATATAAACTACTTAGAAAAATATAACCTACAGACACCTACTGTGTAGACTCAAACTCAACTGTTATTTTGTTTTGGACAAAACTTAAATTGCTGCTCTTTTTTTCTTCCTGACCTTTTGTCTCTATTATTTGCCTGCTTATACTGTGTGTTCTGGGAATTAAAGATAATAATAACGGCTATCTTGTCTGATTTATTTTTGTTTTCTACAACAATTGAATGTGTGAGAGTACTTAGAGCGCTGTCGTATAAAATAAAACTATTGTGTGGATGGTAAGTGCTTGTGTGTATACTTTACACATTCATGTGCTGGCATTATCTTTATAAGAGGAAGGAATTTCATCAATTTTAGACGTTGTCGCTCTTTAACATTTTTTTATAAATACTTTTCTTGACGGCATTTTGTCTGGCTTTTCTTCTAATAATTTTTTGTCTTGATGTTGAAATGCCGTACAAAGGTATAAACAAAAACAAAAACTACCAGGACAACAAAAATACTGAGTATTAATATAAAATAAAAACTAAACTGACAAAGCAATGTACGAGAGCAGTTCGATAATTCTGTGATTTTTCTTAATACAGGGTGTCGCAGAATTAGCTATACGGTTTAAATTGTTTAAAATTTTTTTTTTGTTTATGCTATTATTAAAATATTTTATTTAATACAGTATATTATTGGGGAATTTTTTAAATTATCTTTGAAAAACGATATCTTGTAAGTGATGTTCATTTCCTGCTTCGCATATACATACGTGCTCATTAAATTTCGGGTGTAATTACCATGATTTCATTTCAAATGTTAGTTTTCCTTATGGTTCTGTTACAATACACTCTTTCTTTCAAATATCCCCAAAGAAAACTGTCAGAACTGTTAAATCTAGTGAACGTGGAGGCCAGTTAAAATCGCTTTTGCCCGAAATAAGGCGTTCGCCGAATATATCTCCTGCAGTATATATTGTGGCTCCATCTTGTTGAAACAACAAGTTCGGTTGGTTTTCCCCAATGGCCTAACAAAATTTTCTAACATATTCCGATATGCACCACCGCTGACAGAGATTGCGACACCACTTTATTTTCAAAAAAATAACGGCCAATTATCCTTTCGGAGGATACACCGTACCAAACAGTACCCTTAAGTGGGTGTGATTGACGCTGATGAACTACTCTTGGATTTTCCGTAGCCAAAATCCTGCAGTTTTGTTTGTTGACATACCCATTTAATAAGAAATGAACTTCATTGCTCATTACCATTTTCCTTTGCTTTTTCACGTAAACGAATGGCATATGCAAGCCGTTGCTGGTAGTCTGTCGTCTTCAGTTCTTGCACAATTTGAACTTTACATTGGAACAAATCTAGTATACTCAAAATTCTCTGCAGCGACCGCCGTGTAGACCAACTTGTGTCAACGCCTCCTTGTTGATGTTGGTGGACTATGCTGCACGCTCTCTTGCACACATTCAATATTTTGACCAGTGTGCATGGTAGGTGTTCTTCCGGTACCACCCATGTTGACAAAAATTTTGCTGACGTTGTAGGTGTAATGCGCATATTAAAATGACAACGATATGCACCCTGTGTCAACACAGTCTACTGTTGGTTTGGAAAATAAAATTCAATTATTTTTGTACATTATTCGATCGTGTAATGATTCATAATTAATTCCCTAATTCTCCTTCACAAAATACTGAACAAAAAACAAAGAAAGAATAATAATTAAAAAAGTTATAAAGAATTCAAACCATATAGCTCATTCGGCGCCACACACTGGTTTAGCTTCATACAATTGGTGACATTAATTATAAGGAGTGGACCTAGAAACTTGAAAGTTGGCACAGAGTATTATATTGACTAAATTAAGAAAATAAAATAGTTTCATGAAAATCAGCCACACCCATCGCCCACCGCCCATACAACCAAAATGGATATTTTCACATAAAACCTTTCGTATAAAAGCAAAAGTCTTAAAATTTAGTACATATACTACTTGGAAAAAACAAAAGACGCATACCAAGTTTCATTGAAATCTGCCACGCCCATCGCACCCTCTTGCATTCTGTGTAGGCGGTATTTTGGTGACTAAAATTCGATTTTTTAAAACTATTTTTCACAAAACAAATAATACCGTTGCAAAGAAGAGTGTTTCACTGAGACAAATTTATAATTTATTTGATTAAAAAGAAATATTTTGTCTTAGAAAAAGGCTACAGAAGTCACTTAAATATTGTAAAACGAAAACTGAGGAAAATTTGTACACAGTTTAGTAGCTTGTATATGTCAGATATTTTAATTGATAACTTTTCAATGCCGTTTTTATTGAAATATAGCACTTTCTTTATAATTCGTAGAAAAAATTGTTTAGATTGTGTATGTAGTGTAAGAGATATGACCGAATTAAAACTGCCTTCTAAGCCTCAAAATTTGCAGTTTTTCTTTTAACCCTCTGCGACTGATGTGGTAGTCTATCAGACACAAACAAACAAAATTTTGAAAATGCATACCATGCCGATTAACAACAATAAACACGAATTTTCGCTATAAATTAGAAAACTAATTATATAAATAATACCTTATACTCATAAACAATAAAAAAATTGGTTTCATTATTTTTACAAATCGGAACTTTGGAAAATATAAGCCATGCAAATGGTGTCTGGTAGACTACCACGTCATTAGAATTTCAAGAACTATACCACGTCAGTCGCAGAGGGTTAAATAAAGGATAAGTCCGGCTATATTACTGGAACCCAATGAACCCTAAAAGCCTATTATTTGAATTTACCCAAAAAAAATCCACAAGTTTTTACAGATCGTTAAGTAAGCTTATGAATTTTCTGAAAATGGCCGGGAAAACTGCTGACAAGTTGCAATAAAATCTATTGCAGAGAAGTGCAATCCTAAGAGTATGCAACAGATTTTAATACAAACGTCTACTGAAATTACATGATTGTGAAAGAAATTTTTCTAACTAATTCTAGTTTTTTAAACCGGAATTGCTTAGGGGCAGAAACGGGCAGCTGAATTTTTAATAAATAATTAGCTGAGACTTCAGGCTTTAATTTGATATAAGTATCTGGCTGAGGCTTGTTGGTTCACAGAAGATGCAATCCATAGAATTTGGAGAAAATATATATTTTTGGAAAATTTTTTGTAGTAAAACAAATAATTTTTTTTTTAATTTGAAAATTTTTTTATATATATATATACATACATATATCATAAATAACGTCCAATTGTATGAACAAAAATCTTTTTAGTGTCATTACAAGAGTATTTTAAAAGAATGAAGCGATAGAATGTAGTCATATATAATACGGTAATTTCAAACGCATTCACTTAGGTCAACTTTGAATGTCTCTGGACAAAAAAGTAATAAAGATATAAGCCTAATATTTTTGGTACATGATAGTTAGATTGTCTATTATAAACTGTAAAAAAATCAGGTAGATCACAAGGCATGAAAAAATGAATTAATGCCGCTCTTGAACCAGTGTGCGCCACCCTGTCAAAGAAAGATACTGTTTTCGCGTTTTATTTTCAGATATACACATACATACATACATAATTGGCCATTACAACCCTGTTTCAGAGTTACGGCCTAGCTTCTCGCAGTACTCATGTTGAGTGTGTTAATTTTTATCCATGAGTACCGGGTCCTTCAGTTTAAAGTCGACTCCGACCGACAGTTTTGCCAGAAGACTGCTGAGAGGTAGTCGCCGAAAGAAATAATTTTTTCATATTTCTTTTTTTAAGATGTCGGAGCTGGGTGTCGAACCCAGGGCTCATGTCTTAGTAAGCCAGCACACTAACCACTAGACCACGGCGACTATTTATATAATAGGAAAGTAAATAACAAAATTAATGAAACAGTTTCTTCTGTGTTCTAGTACGACTATTTCACGCCTTCGTATAAGTGATGTATTATTGCGTATACGTACTGAGGTGCACACCTTATACTTGTATTAAAAAATCCAAATTATGATTATTTCTATAAACATTTAACTCTACTTTAATAAAAATGAAATATAAATTTTGTGACACCATACTATATACATATATATGTATATAATGTATTTACTTTTTTGAGACTGTTTGGAGTGCATTATTATCTATAAGTATCATTGAGCCTTATTTAAACGAAAAAAAATTACGGTAAAAGAACTATTAGCGTGAACTCAGAGCGCTATGGCTCAACATTTCTGACCATCAATTTTTGATTTTTTGCTGAATGATATGTTTTTTCAACACACCAGAGCTACCAGCCGCATAATTTAACCCATTTTTGCTTTTTTGCATAAGAAATTTCCCGGACGTTGAATTTCTAGATTTGGCGACGTCAAAACAAAGCGAATTGATGCCAGTAGACATTTTCGTAAGGCTAAGTGAGAGATCGTGTCCACACGGATAATCCTCTAAGATTAAAACATTTGAAAATCAAAATTTGACAAGTTATCGCCAATATATCGCCCGATATGTCATTTAAAGTGTGTCCTCTGATTTGCTTGCAGCAGTTGAAGTAGTTTTCACTTATGCCCACAAATGGTCAAATGCTTTAATGTTAGTGAACTTTTTGCATAGGAACAAAATTTTACTGCATCTCAATGTTATAAAAAAAATAAAAGTTGTACTTAACTTTACCGTAATCTTGAACTCGGAAAATAGATAACACTGTCTTTTTATAAATGATTATATTCCCATTACTTATCAAGGATCAAACATTCGGAGGTTATTATCTATTAATTGAAATACAACCAAAGTATGTTTGAATTGTTATCAATATGTTTCGTTGTTTTTTTATTTTTTTAAGAAACAGTACTCCGGTGATGACCGCTACACATGCAATAAATTGTACTAGTATTAGAGAAATATGTTATAGGAAGCAGGAAAGGAAAGTAAGGACTATCATATCGTAATGGGCTACAAAAATCGTCGCTGTGAGATTGCCCTATAAACGAATCGTACGGCTAAAAATTTAATTTCGCCTATGATGTATTGTGCGATTTTCTGGACAATTAACTCTAAGAGATCACCTCCGATTATAGTACGGATAGAGGAGCGAAAGGCATGCCAATTGTGCCGATGCTTTTATTAATTGACTGAGTTTTATACCCTATTGTCATTATCACTTTTGTATCAATAATATCATTATGTATGGAATATATAATGACGTTCTTATGATCGCCATAGCTTTTAATTTTTTATAAATCAGTCTGAACTTGGGTGAATTTGGGTGTGAATTTTTAGCCTTTGAAACATCAAGCTGTTCTCTGTTTTGACGTTCTTATGTTCGCTGTAGCATCACTCAATGGCGCGCAACTAATTTTGCATAAATCAGTCTGAACTCATGTGATGTCTTTGCCGGTGTGGATTTTTAGCCTTTGAAACGGCGAGGAACCTATGGAAATATAAAAAAAGAACGTCCTCATCCTTAAATCTACACAAAATTATAAACTGTATCATCCCAAATTTGATAATTTTTTTTGTTAGTGTTCCGATTTATCTAGAAATATGCAACATCTCTTAAATTTAGTTTTTTGCAGAGCCTAGTCATAATACGCCAAGTGGAAAGGATATGGGTTCTTTGTTCAGCAACATTATTAGTAGATCTTTCCACTTTAAAAAAAAGCAATATTATCATTTGCATGTAGTGTTGTGGAACTCTCCACACATCCATGTTAATTTGGCAAAACAAACTGAATAAATTATGGCTTTAGATTTACCATTAGTAACTGTTAAAGTTCGAAGTGCCCATACGAATACCCTCTGTAATAAAAATTTATACTTTTTGTAAGAATTTTGTGTTCTTTTAGTGTCCCAAAAATCATTATATCCTCTTTTGGTTAAACTTATTATGATTTAATCTTGTTTTGCCTCTCAAATTCTAAGCATGAGATTTAATCCGTTAAAACTATTTTATTAAGAACCATTTATAGTCAGCGCCACAAAGTCTAGAAAATATTTTGAATATTGTTTTGTAGACGTGATGTTATGGTACGATTATTTTGCATAAAATGCGTAGTTAATTTAAAATATAATAAATATTTCTGAATGTGATGCTTAAAAAATGAAAAAGTATTATAAAAATAAATTAAAGCCGTACAATAAGCATATGTACATAATTATTTACGCAATTTACAAAAACAAATATGTAATTGAAACAACAAAGAGAATTAAAAAATTACATTAATTTTTATTTTAAACTACAGACATGCCCTTTGATAAGCGTAAAAATAAATTAAAAGCCCTTTAATGAACCTTAATAAAAGTATTGTACATACACTGTATAGATACACATGTATGTGTATATACATAAATAATTTTCTATAAATTAATTAACACTAGTTTTCGCTTAATTGCTTCCCACATAATTGATATTACTCTAAAAAACATGAAATGAGATTGTTCCATATAATGCGCATGGGAAAATGACTGTTTAAATGAGTTCTATTTAATTTCGTTGGGCTTTTTAATTGACTATAAAATAAAACCCCTTTTCAGAAAATCTGAACAAAGGTGCCGGTTAATCGCTACTTGGAAATTTTACAAATAGTAAGTCTGTTTCTTTACTCTACATTGGGCGCCCGCAAGATCCCAATTTTACCAAAAAGTGTTCCCGTACACAAAATTTGGGTAAATGAGGGAAGTTTGGAGAGAGTAACATTCTTCTTCTTCATGAACGAAATAGCCCGTACTTTTTCTTCGGGCTAGTTTGTGCAAGTAAACAAATAATCAGGATTTTAAAAAATAATAGAAAAATGAAAGGTTCAGAAAACTAAAAAAATTTCAAAAGTTGATTAAAAAAATATTTATAAACCTGCAGTAGAGTTGTATAGCTCATGAACGAACTAGTTCAACTGAGCTATTCACTCAAGTGAGCTAAAAGAGCCATTCATTACAGTAGCTCAGTAGTTCATTTTTCTTTCTTTCCTTCTTGTGAATCCACGTTTCTTTTCGCTCAGTAGTTCATGTTTCTTTCTTTCTTTCTTGTGAATCCACGTTTCTTTTCGCTCATCTTTCTTATTAGTTCGTTCTCTTTCTTTCTTGAATCTTTTTTATTCTTTGACATTTCATGTTGAAGATACATACTAATTGGTAATGCCAGCTGCAAATAATATACGTAGCTGCCAGAAACTTTATAGGACGTTACATTTTTGGAAATTTAACGATTTTTATGATAATTTTAGAAGCAATATAAAAGAAAATTATATTTATTTTTTACTGTCGAATTTGAATAAAAATTAGCATTTTTAATAAAATATATTAAATAATTAAAATAAACTTGCAATTACAATAATAAATTCGTGCATGTATGTACATACATGCGTAATTTTTGAGATCGAAAATAAAATTGTATATTAATTACAAAATTCTTTAAATTTTTCTGTAAGGCTAAAATTAATTCGTATACCTGAATTTCACTAGAGTATGATAATTGATAACCGATTACTGTAAAACAAAATCGATTGAGTTTGAAATTAAGGGCAAACTACATATACAAAAGCTACGTATACAATTGATGCCCACAACATGAGCAGTACCAGTGGAAAAAAAGTATAATATGATTCAAATGAAAATATTGAACTAAATGATCTATTAAACTAAATGAGCTATTGAACTAACTGAGCGACATAGTTCATTAAAGTGAGCTGAACTAAGAAGAGCGCTCACTCAAAAGAGCTAAAAAACCCAAGACTAACCTGCAGTGAAAGGCTTATAGTATAATTTAATTCAATATTTATATAAAAAAGTTTTTCTTTGTCTAACAGCCTGGTTTTAGAACAACAACAAAAACACTCAAATTTGTTAGTGTTTCTCATATAAAAAGACGAATGTCAAAAACCATTCGTGTTCTAAAAAGAGGCTGTTAGTTAACATGTATAATTCGAATTATTGTCGTTTATTTTTTGCAAAAGTACATGTTCAATATGTTTGTGTGTGTGATATAAAGTTGTGTCTTTTCATATTTTTATGTGAATGGGTAAAATATTAGCTTTTTTGCGTTCTTGTACTTTTAATTATATTAATTTAAGGAAAAAAACGTACTGAACCGATAGCGCCCTGTATTAAAAAGACAGACAGATTACATACTAGTAATACGAGTACTTTTTAACATTATGGTAGGAATGTTACTGCTATGCAATAAATGGGGTAAGACCATTTACCCTTTAATGAGGCGGAACTGAAAGCAGCGGCAAGAAATCTAAAAAACATCAAGGTCCCTGGACCAGACGGAGTACCAGTTGAGATACTCAAACTCCTAGCACCAAAACGCCCGGGCTTACTACTTGGAGTTTATAATACCTGCCTTGTACAGAGTATTTTATTGGAACTAATACTCAGGGGTAAACACATACTAATGCTGTACAAAAATCAGTATTTAGTTTTTATGATAGATACCACACCCACTGATTTAATTCCGCCTTGATTTTGAAGTCATTTACACCAAATTTAGTAAGTTTAGCTTTAACCGCGTTGACGATATTCAAAAATCAGTGCTTAGTTTGTATAAGAGGGACCCCGAAATTGTAAAATGAATTCATATCAAATAAATATAACACACTGCTGAATAGATTTTAACTAAACAAACAAGAACTACTTTGCACACACACTTGTATGTAACCAAGGTAGTTAAAACTTTAAGGCAAATTAATTTATATTTTAATGCCCGTATTCATAAAAAATAAAATTGGTTTATAGATTGCTTATTTGACATATTTCTATGGTGTAATTGTCAAATAAGCAATTAATAAAATTGTTTTATTTTTTATAAATACGGGCATAAAAATTTAAGAAAATCTTTAAAGCATCTAAATATAATTCTTGAATTAAATAAAAAACGTGCAATACATACCGAATAATTCATTACAATTTTTTTATCCCAAAGGACTTACCTAAAAAAGATATTTAAAATTGATTTTTTCTATATTAATTATAGTTATTTTTAGTTTAGTTATGATATACTTATTTACCTTTAATACGAATAGAAATATTGTTAACAAAATAGGTGATGCTTAGGAAGAATGTGTGAAACTGTGATGTCTTTAAATGTTATTTATTGTGACGATGTAAAGGTTTAAAATCCGACAATATCAATGACAGATAACAATATATTAAAAGCCCGAAACAATGTTAAATTTATATAAATATATGAATATTTAGTAGCCGACGAAGTTCATATTGATAACACGAAAGTCAAGAAGTACTTATTAATCTACATTTAATTTAACGATATGAACATTTCATGCCCAACGAAATTCGAAATCAATGACATATACATAAAAGCAAGATAAGTCAAAATATTAAAGTCCCGAAAGGTCGAAATTCAAGTCAATAACGAAGTAACGGTAACACCGCTTTTAAACCCGACGGAAGTGTAAATCCGGAACACTTCATGAAGTTTATTTTCTGGAAATAATTGTATCGAGTTACACACTTTATGGCATTTAGCATAAATATAATAATCAATCAATCAAAAGTCTTACAAATTTGCCACTGCAAATAAACCTTGTTTTTGGATATTGTAAGACTAAAAGTTGCCAAGTATTGTATTATCAATGCCATTAATGTTTTTAGAAATCTTGTAAAGAAACCAAAGATTATATGTATACACACATACATAATTGGCGATTACAACCCTGTTGCAGTGTTACAGCCTTGCTACTCGCAGCAGCCATGTTGTGTGTGTCAATTTTTTATCCATGAGTACCATAACCTCCTGTTTAAGGTCGACTCCGAAAACAGACTTGAGAAGCTTTTTCATGGCAACCAGTTACTGCACGAGCTTTTTCCAGAAGACTGCTAAGAGGTAGTCTCCAAAAAAAATTTTTTTTTCTTTTTTTAAGATGTCAGAGCCATAGTATGAACCCGGAGTGGTTAGTGTCCTGTCTAGTAAGCCAACACACTAGCTACTAGACTACGGCGACTACTATATTATACATATTATGTACTTTATATGTATTTTTGATAAACCTTTTACAGTAGCACACTTTAAGACGGCTAAAGCAGGCCATTAAATCTACTGGTTGCAGAACCATTTTTAAAAAACTAATCCCGTTAGTTTGGTTCAACAATTTTATAAAAACTTCACAATGTGCAGGTAAAAACGCGCAAAACCAAGATTTAAATGAATGATGTATTACGGTAATATATGAACTCTCAACTTTGTAAACCCACCAGACTGTTTGTTTTTTTTTTTCGTGATATGAAGTTGCATTTTTGTGGAGTAGAAATAAAAACAATTTGAATTTTGTTTCATTACAGCGTTGCCAGGATGATTGATTTCTCATATTTTTAAAGATAATTCGGTTAAAATATGATCTCATGTTCTTTTGCCACAAAGAAATTCTTATCTTAAGATATCATGACGTTTTTGAAACTTTTCTTACAAATTAGAAAATTTGTGTACACTTACACTTATGTACACTGCGTTCCACATAAATAGGTGCAGTATTTTAGCACTCAATTTAAACTTAGTGCTGTCAAGATAATTCATGGGGATGATTTTATTGTACCTTGTATTAAAGGATTGACAATTGAGAAAAAGAGTGTAAAGAAAGAATACTAGAAAAAGTTCTGTTAGATTTTATCTTTTTTTTTTTCTTTTTTTTATTAAGACCAATACTCAGGGGCAAACCCCTACTCATGCAGTGTGCATTGTATTGGAATGTGAAGATGGTTGATAGAATTTTTTTTTTCCATAGATTTTGTATATTTTGCGCCTTTATTTGTTGATGAAACAAGTTGCTGTCAATTTATTTATTGCATTTCGGTTTTTATATTTTACAGACTGTGGCAGCACTATTTTGATTTTCTTTTCCACTATTTCAAAGCTCATTCACCATAAGGTCTGCATTACAACAAGTACAACAATCAAAAAAACAACGCTTTTTGTTGGTGCTTTGTATAAAAGCTGCAAAAAACAAAAACTGCAAAAACAAAACTTTATTTTTAAGAAATAAAAATAAAGAAAAATTTTATACTTTTTTTACAAATTGATTAAGAAAAAAGTAGCTCAATGCGCTACGCATTATAAAAACATTTTATATTATTGATAACTACCTATAAAAAGTGATACAACAACAAAATGCGTGTTGTTTTTTCTATAGTTGTAATGAAACAATAACAACTACTAATGGGCTTTGAATTAGATGTGCCATAACCATATCCAAAAAACAGCTGTTCGAAACAACCATACGGGCAACGCTATATGTATGAATTTGATTATTGGAGATATGGCATAATACCATAGCCATAACCGGAACCATAGATATCAATTATACTTTGTTTGCCAAATTAACGTATCTTTTGAATTTTCTTTGTAACTTTAAATATTCCACACTTTATAATCAATCCTCCTTGATTAATGACTGCATGGTTTGGTAAGTTTTTATTTATTAGAATATTTTTTTAATTTGTTCTTACCTACTTGAATATTTTAAGAGAAAATGAATGACGAAAAACTGATAGAAGTTGTGCGAAACTATCCGTGTCTATATGATAAAAATCATGCAGACTTTAAGGATCGTGAGAAAAAAAGACGCACTTGGATTAAAATAGCACATCATTTGAATGCAGATGGTAAATAAAACAGTATGTTGAATATTTTGATGTTCAATAAAACGTATTCGAATGTTAATTAGAAAATGCAGTTATGAGGCGATGGGGAAATTTAAGAGAGCGTTATAGCAAAGAAATTAGAGGTTCCCGAAACACATCAGGAAGTGGTACTTCATTGGGAAGGCCGTGGCCACTATTAGAAAGTCTGCAATTTTTAAAATCTCATATTATTCCTCGCCCGTAAGTAAATTTAATTTTATTAGTTGATTATTACAATAAAACATGTGAATAATTTATCAGAATGAGGCAAAGTGCACCACTCTTAGAAGGCAACGTTGAATGCAAACCAAATATTGAAATTTTGAACGATTTTTGCGAGTCGTCCTCGTCAGCTCCAGTTTGGTCTTCTCAGGCAACTCCAATTCCCCCAGAACAATTAAGTTCTACTTCGCCCACCCCATCTGCATCCTCAAAACCAAGGACAAAAAAGCGAAGGTCCGCACAGTTTGATGAACTGAACACTACCATACAGGAGGCACTCAAAAACTTCAAAGAGGTTTGTGCATCTAAACCACACCAAGAAGAGATTAGTGCAGAGATAAGCGGTTTTGGAAAAATGATATGCTCCACAATTTCAAAAATGAAAAGGAAAAACCAAGCGCTTGTAATGCGTCGATGTACTGATATTGTTATGCAAGCGCGAATTGAGGAGCTCGAAGAAGTTCAGGAGGAACTGAATTAATATTTATGTACATACATACATAGGTATGTTGTCAGCTGAATGATGTTTGGACTATGATTGCGTTTTATTTCAATTTTATACATATTCTTCATACATATGAAATGCTTACAAAATGTTGAGCTGTTTTATTCTATATGGGGGTGTTATTATGTATTTCGCTTTTACTGAAATTGCCTAATGGGACCACGAAATAATAACGAATAATAATAGTTTGCCTAAAAGCAAGTTAACACCATAAATACGAATACTTTAAAATTCAAATATTGAGTTTTTATTTTACCTATCATAAAAAATTAAAAAAAAAAAAATTAAAAACATGAAAAAAGCACACTTAAAACATAATTCTTAAACTAAACTTCCTCTTTCAAAACAGCCTTTTTCTTTTCAGCAACAAATGGCACTGCTCCCGGTTTTGAATGTTTTCGTATATTGGCCTCTTTGCGCAATTCCTTATCCTTAACAGCACGCGCTTTCTTTTGTTTATTCTTTATGCTACGAGGTACTTGACGATGTCTGGCAATACGTTTAATTTGCGGATGGGCAGCATATTTCTCTTTAAGGGCTTCTTGATAATTGAAAGCAGCACGTTCACGAGGACGTATTGCACCAAGTTTTTCAGCTGCTTTAGCCTTCCACATTCTTATGTTCATTTCATCGGAGCCCGTGAATACATATCGATTATCAAGGGACCAGGCAACACATACAATATGTTGCATACGTTTGGTATGGTAAATTTCACGGGAATGACTTTGGTGAACATTATAAATGCGTAGGGTTTTGTCATAACTGCCGGAAACAAATTCTTTGCCGGTAGGAGAGTAGTCAACATCAGTAACGGCCGAAACATGATCAAAATGGATTTTTATAGGATTTTTCAATTGGCGAGTATCAAAGGTATAAAGACTAAAATAAATTAATATTGAAGAAAAAAAAAATAAGTTTAAAACTATATATATATGTACATATATTTTGAACTTACTTGCAATCCTCATTGGCCACAGTAAAATTAAAGGCCTCCATAGGATTCCAACACAATTTATTACTCTTCATTGTTAAAACCATTTTTCTCAATGGTTGTGCTTCACGTTGATCATATAAAATAATGCTACGATCACTGCCACAGCAGGATAGTAAGGAAGTCTCCACAGGATTGAAGGCAACAGCGTGTAGGGTATCTACACCCCATTTCAAATTTTTCAAAGGATCATTACGACTTTCATCCCATATTGAACAATATTCACCACATGTTGCAAATTTAGCTTCACTACGGTGATGTGATATACCTGTTACAATTGATCTGCTTAAAATAGTATTAATAGGTTCCTCTTCTTCTCCCACATCTGGTGCATTGAAATTCCATGTTTTTATAGTTTTATCATCGCCGACCGTAAAGAAACGTTCACCAGTAACGTTAAAACATATGCCACGGACAAAGCCTTCGTGGGCTACAAAACTACGTTGACTTACACGATTTGTCAGATCCCAGATGTGGACTTCGCCGTCGTAGGCACCACTTACCAAATTAGATAGACTTTTGGGATGCTTGCCAAAGCAGGAGATACCATCACGGTGTCCACTTAAATTACCTACAAATGGTTTGGCAAATATTCGCTCCAATTTGGTGGCATTTAAAGCTCTTACATACTCCCGAGCTGCTTCCATAGGATGTAAAGCTGGATCGTAATTACGGGGCACTAGAATATATCGAATGCGCAAATAAGTTTCTACGCCAAAAAATTTTTTTATTTTTACACCTACTTTTATGATGCTCATGTTTAGTTTCACGAACATATTCGTCCGGATTACGACTTATCATTTTTACCTTCATATTTGTTTTAATATAAATATATGTTTAAGAAATATTTCAAAGTAAAAAATTATTATATTCCTCCTTGTATTTTGCTTCACACGTGCGTTTGTAAATAAAAATTAAAAAACAAAACAGCTGCTGTTTGTTATTCTGGTGTAAAAAGCTGCCATATGAAATGCTTATACTTAAGTGCTGCCTTATCGAATGTTTTCACTATAGAATATACGTTACAATAATATGGGAAAAGAACATTTAAAATTAATAAGTTGAATTCGCCTTAAAACCGTGTTGACTATTTTATAATAATTTTTACATTTTATTGCTCGTCGTGTGGGGTTCAAATGTACGTGAGAGACCGTCGTCATTGTGTATGAAATATACTAACGAATTGGAGTTTTTTTTTTGTTTTTTATCATATAAAAAGATTAACATCATAAACCATTCGTCTTATATGAACAGACTGTTAGACTTACTTTGGCAAATTCTTGTGATTTCTCTTTTAAACTTTGTTTGCTACCGTCGTTAAGAAAGTTTTGTCTTCAAATATTGTTTTTTTTCTATTTAACATATTGTTGGTTGTGTTTTTTACTGCTACAGATAAAGAACAAAGCAAATTTGCGAGGTCAACATAGTTTGTACTCTCCTCCGCCCGTCTCACAACTATCATCAACATCATACCTTCAGAACCCAAACATGAGCTCTCACACAATAATGACAAGCTTAGTCTTATGTCCTAAGTAATTATTCTTATCTTAAATAATATTTTTTTTGTGACTGTAAGGGGTTAATTGAACGCCTTATTAAAATATTAAAACCAACCCCTGCCGATAATATATTAAAAAAAATGATTGTTTCAAGGCCATTGCGTTAGATACTAAAATTTTAGTCTGGCAACGTCGGTAAAATGTAAACAATTTTTTGTTGGTATTGTCAAATACTTCTCTTTTCCTCTTTCTTAATTAAAACAAGTCGAAATCATTCACAATGGTTTGTATCGAAAGGCAACAAAAAAGTAAGAAGACAAAAAAATCCTGTATTATTAAGGAATCTACAAGAAAAATTTCAAGTCACGACATCGCTGGAAAGGTAAAAAGAAAAATTTTCTTATAAGAAAAGTTTAAAGTGTAATATATTTTAGAGTGTGTAAAATTCATGAAAAATTAACAGTGGAGAGAAGAGAAAACCGTTAAAATTATAAAATTTATGAATAAAGATTTTATAAAAAAAACTCGTAAAAATTGCCAGATCCAATAGTCCCTGGTCGTTAGCAAAAGGTAGGGGTGAGACACCAATACCGGGCGCTAACATCGCCACAAACAACGCCGCCACCATCAGTCACCATAGCACAGTCTCAAGACAATTTCTAATGAAAATGAATAATTTGGTAAAGTATTCTATTAGTCCTTTAAGTATTTTTTATTTTTTTTATATATAAAAACAGGACCACGTTAAAAATTTTTATCCGGATAATTATAAATTGGATTTATCGGAAACTATGAAGGCAGCTTTATCTAAAGGTGGTCCCGGTTCTAGTAACTCGTCGGGAGCTGGACCTTCTGGTGTTGGCATGGCTGCACCCTCTGGAGCTCTTCCGCATAGCTCAAGTGATATGGCTGGTAGCAGTGCTGCAATTTCGGGTGCTGGATATGTGACCGAAAAGCTTTATATGTTGCTGCAATTGTATTTGCAAAATAAAGGATGGAATCCCAGCGCTGAGTTGCTGCAATGTTTTACGGACTTGAAAGATAATGCCATGTTACCAAGTGCTGCGTATTTGCAGTAAGTAGAATGTATTATATTCCTTTTTAATAGGTAGGAAACCTAAATTTTTAATTTATATAAATGACAATATATTATAGGTATACAATGTATATATGTATGTATGTATACTATACATCATATTGGTTTATTTTACAGCACAACTGCTAACTTTCAAAACATAAATACTGATTTGTTAGAAATCAATTTATTTTCTTAAATAAAAGTATATGTAAATTTAATTAAAAAATAGGCATCGTTAATAAATCAAAAATGCATTAGTATTCAAATATTAAAATAAATGCCGTTAGTAGTGTAAGGCTTAAAATAGAAAAGGTGAGGGATATATCTGCAAAATTTAATATGAAAAAATTTCTTGCTTTTTTAATTTATATATCTCTTAAAATAAAGTTTATCATTTTGAAAACAAGTAATTTAAAGTACAATTGAAAACTTTAATTTATTACTTAATATTATTGATTTATTTTAAGTTTGAGGTTTGATTTAAATAATATTTAAATTACTTATTTTTGATAGTTCGATAATTAATTCATTTCTGATAGTGAAGCACCAAGAAGTAGAGAAATACAGATATAAAATTCATTTAAAAGAAGTCTCAAGTTTATAATAATTTATTCAATCAACCAGCAAAATAAAATGGAAGTTGATCAAACACAAATGTTATTTCCACAACTTCTAAAACATTAGATAAACAAAATTCTTTTTTCTTAAATATAAGTTACATACTTCCTAAAAATTAAACAGACGAGATAGTTTATAGAAATGCCAGTTTAAAGACATCTAGATTATTATATAAATTGACTCCATTTTTTGTTGATATTTTTGACTGTATCCAATACTAAAGTCGTTATCCTTACAACAATAGAAGATTTTGTTTGGCTGCTTAAAATGTTTAATAATTTTTTCCCCAATAAATTTAATTACAAAAAATAAATAAATAAAAAAAATTATTATTTTAATATTAAACAAATGTTTCCACAATAACACACTTTGTTCTTGTAGGGTTTTGGCAAATCGCATGACATTGGATTCCCAAGGACGTTTGATACTACGTGAGAATGGTAAAATTGTCTTGCCATTTGAACATTTTGCAAATGCAGTTATGCTTAAACATATGTCGGGTCCTCATGGTCTTCACTTAAGTGTGGACGCTACAGTTAGAGCGGTTATAGAATCCTATACTATAGGCAGAGAAAACTTTGGCATGGAAAAGGAGTTTATTATTGAGGTTGTGCAATCATGTCCAAGTCCAGCATGTCGTTACTATAAGAATCATATTGGCATATCACCACTACCATTTATGGATCAACAATTTCCTGGCGTTAATCCAACGGACTTTCTACAGCATTTGCCACACCTACCACCACCACCACCACCACATGTGGGTGGTGGCCATGTTGCTGGTAGTTCTTCAGGTGGAGGTGGTGGTACAGTAAGTGGCCCCAGTTCTGCTGGTAGTAGCAGTTCTGCTACTAGCAGCTCTGCTGGAGGTGGTGTTGGTGGGGAAGTTGATTTATCTTCGAAATCATCACATACAGCTCATCCGAAGGTACCACCACAGTTGCAGCATTTGACAAAACAGCAACAAAGTAGCATACAGTCGCAATTATCGCAAATAAGTGCAGCTGCGGCGGCAGCCGCTGCTGCAGCTGCTGCTAAACAGCAACAGCAGCAGCAACAACAACAGCAACATCATCAACAACAGCAGCAACAAGCGGCTGTAGCAGCAGCTGCTGCAGCTGCAGCCGCACAACAACAGCAACAGCAACTCTCTGCTCTCATTCAACAACAGCAGAATCGGGCTTTAGCCCAACAAAGTTTGGAAAAGTTTAGCACACTTTCACCATTAGAAAAGCAACGTGTACTCTCACAATTGGATCCTAAACACTTTGATCCCACCACTATGGCAGTAGCAGCTGCTGCTGCTAATTTACAAATGCAAGGACTTATGCAATCGCAAGCTGCTGCCGTTGCGGCTGCTGCTGCAGCTGCTGGACAAAATTCAGCTGCTCAGTCGGCTGCTGCAGTATCAGCAGCAGCGTTGGGTTTACCAACACCACCACCTAATCAAAGTGGCCCCATTATACCGCCACCACCACATCATAACATACATCATTCCTTGCCACCGCCACCACAATCACCAACTGCTCACAGTAGCGTCGTCAGCAGTGTTGGTGGTGCCAGTATGGTACGGCATGATAGTTCTTCCTCAGCTACGGCACATTCAGTCGAACAGATGGTGCAGAAAAATGTTGAAACTTTACGGTAATATCTAAAGATTGTTTAACGATGCGGTATAAATCCAAACTTTACTTATCAATTCTTTAATTTTTAGTTCAAATTTAGAATGCTTGGAATCAAATAAAGACCTTTTGGCTTTACATAATGGTGCTTGGGCTTCAAATAATCCAGATCTAAGTGGACGTGATAATTTACCAGTCGGCCAGGATAAAATCGTACGCGTATTTACTGAACTTATGCGCAATATGGCACGCATGAAAACATATATAAGGCCTTCAATGTGCAAACCATATGGCAAACAAAGTGAATCTTTACAAAAAAGTATTTTATATTTAATAGTCCGCAACAAATAGAATTTTTTGTATTGAATTTATTTCTTATTTTTATTTTAGCTCTTATGGACACTATACAAATTGTTCAAACATTACGAAATTGTCTACCACCACCCCACATACAAGTAAGTTCATGGAAAAGTGAAAGCGAAGGCACATCTAATTTACAAGTTGGCAATGGAGGTATTGTGGGTGGTGTTGTCGGTATGGGTAATCCAACAAATGGTCCCGCTTTAATGGGTGGGATGGGTAATGGTGCTACATTAATGGGTAATATGTCTACAAATCGTATTGAAAATCTGAGTAACTGAAATAGGGCCGAAACTAACTTGGCTGATCCACAGGTAAGTTTGTTTCGCACATATGAAATTGATTAAAACGCAACATTAATATTCGTAAGCAGATATAAATTATGATTATTGAAAATATTTTATTGCATTGAGTAAAAAAAAATCACATTCCAATTCTTTAGCAGTAGACATTTTTTTTTTCTTCTTAATAGTAGAGTAGTAGTAAGACAAAATCAAACAAAATTCTTAAATAGAAAAAAGAAAATAAAACACATAAAGATTGTCTCTCAATTTAAATGTAGAACATATTTTAGAAATTACAGACGTAATTTTAATTATTATGAATAAAAAAAAATCGTTTTAATCAAATATATGACTTCGAACAAAGGTTTTTAAAACCACTTAAGTATTAAAAACAATTATTTTTTTTAAGAAAACAATTTTGTGCAATTTCAACTTTAAAGTTGAAGATATTTTTATCATTAACATAAATCTTTAAATTTTATAGCAATTCTATATACATATGTAGTAGGTATTTAACTTTTATGTTTCTTACAACAGACTTTTATTATTAATATTTAGTTGTGCCATTAGTTTATACTTTTAATATTTTTCTAAATATTTTTATTTTAAAAATTTAGTGACATACAGCAAAAGTATTTAGAGAAAAGAAATAGGTAAAAAATATTTAATGAAGGAGAAAAGTTATTCACCTCTACTCTATTTAGCGGCGGCGATAGTTCTTTATTGCAGGTCGATATTCTAGTTGGCAGTATTGTCGTTTATCGACGACTTTTAACATATTTTTCGTCGTCTGTTAGTAAAACTGAGGTAGTTGTTGACTTTAAATGCCTTTAATTTTGTCGTCAGTGTTTTTGTAATTGTTTTACTTTTGTGCGATGGATAAAATTTAAAAACTAAATCAGTGTAGACAAACTCTCTGTATAAAATCCAGAGTAATGTCACTGCCAATTTTATCGGATTGGGGCTTACGTTGATCGATTTTCTTTTTTAAAATTACGCTCCAACATGTTTGTAAATGACGGTTTATTCAGCCTCAAACAACTTTCAAACCTTAAAAAAAGGAAGAAAGTTGTAAAATAACTCGGAACAATATTACTTTATATTTATCACTTACTTCTCATCGGACAAGTTAAAAATGCACGATTTCCGCAATCTTTTTTGCACTATTAAATTTCTTTAAAATTATTCTTCACTGGAGTCCGAATCCGAAAAGGAAAACATTTTTATTTAAATTTATTTTTTTTACAGAAACATTACTTTTTATTAAAACAATTAATCAGCTGACTGAAAAATTAAAAAGATGGATATTTGTTGTATTTTATTAACATTATCGATAAAACGACAACGTAGTCGTAATACTCTTTTGGAATACCAAATTAACATTAAATCAATATTGCCGTTGTTTAAAATTGTTGTTGCCGCCGCCAAATAGAATACTAGAGATTGATTTCATAAACATTTTCAGGATTAAATTCCTAATTTCTATAGCCACAGTTATAAATAACAAAATGCGAGAACAATTTCTTTAGGGCTTGTACTTTTATATCTTGATATTAAATTCCGATATGATTTTGAAAATCTACCAATACTGGAATTAAAAACCGATAACTCGAAAACTTGCAGCATTGTTAAATAAACAATTACATTGGTGTTTGTTGTCTGCATTTCTACGAATATTTGTACAATGCTTAAAAAAATATTCACTAGAACTATGTATTATTAATGTGACTTTGCCGAAAAGAGTAGGGTTTGTAAGCAAATTCCGGTAGGCTCTATCTCATTTTGCTGTCACCATTGTTCATAAAAATAATCTATTCTACAGCCCTCTGTTGATACAAGATTCCCCTCACTAATTTACTCTGTCGAACTTAAAACTCGATAAACCCTAAGGTGCCTATACCTAGCATTAGAGCCACACAAGTACCAAGTTTGTGATCTGATAACTTCCCCCTATCCATCTCACTCTATCTTAGTTTCGCTAAATCATCAGCCCTTTCATTCAAACATGCTCGTGGCTCAACAGAAACTGACGTTTTTGTCTCTGCCCAGCTGGTTCAATTTAGCCACACAGTCTCACATTGAGTGGCCTGTCAATTCAAGTAGAAAAAAGATGTCTCTAGGTAGACGCTTTCGAGGTCTGTCCAGAGGCGTTTTAATTTGCTACTACGGGAGTCAGGATTTGGTGCGGCCCTTCGGGGAGTACACGTAATGTCTGTTGGTGTTAATGCTGGATAGTATGCAACCTTCTTAGCAAGGGACCTGCTGTTTTCTTTACAAAAGTAGTGGTAACATTGCTAAATCGAAGTCATTCCGCTGGTGGCGTACGGGATCCTGATGCCAGGCCGTAGTAATGGCCCTGTTATCAGGGCATATGTCTTCCGGTTGGCGCTGGTCGACGCATTGTATACCACCCCAATCTCGGGGCAGCGTGCGATATGTCTAAATACGAGACGCACGCAAAGCTTAGAATTCACTAGCTAGCTTAGAGTCAATGAATAACGATTCTGCTCTTAGACTTATCTGGTACGTTTAATTAAATTGATCGTGATCCGTTATCCGCATTTTAAAATATTGGGTTATTCAGCAATAGCGATCGTAACGCTGCCTAACATAAACTAATAGTGTGTTGGACATGTGGGCGCTCAAGGTCAGAAGTACAATCGGCTTTAAAATAGAAGTATACTACTCTCTTTTGCTAGCACTTGTCTAGATCATGCATACACAATACAAAAAAAAAAAAAAACTAGTGGTCATCGTAAGAAATTTAACTACAGTTTGGAATTTAAAAAATAAAATTCTCCCTAAATTTATGTATATTTTCTTAACAGAAAAAGGTTAGTGAACTTTAATGAAAAATGGAGTTATAGGATAAGTAGTAAATAGCTGTATGTTGCTTTTCTTAACAGACTGATTTTATTTATTTGATTTTTAATTTTTCTATTTGTATTTATTACATAAAAAACACAAAATATATGTTCCTCAAACTAATAATGTTCAAATTGTTAAAATAAAAACTTAAAAATAATAAAAAAAAAAGAAATAGAAAAGAAAAGAAGTCTTCTTACATTTTGGCTTTAAACAAAATTATATGTTGTATGTTGTCTTCTTTGTTTATTATTATTATAGTATTATTATTCTTTTCTTTAAAATTGGCATCAAAATCCAAAATCTGTGATAATTAAAAATATTTAGTTTTAAACTATTTGATTTTTTTTTACAAATTATAGTTTAGGCAAAACCAAAAGAGAAACAAAATTATAAAAATTTAAACATAATAATTTGGAATAGTGTTCGAAATTTAAGGAGCAATGCTTAAATATCTATTTTTTCTTATTTTAACATTTTTATGCGCTTATTTCTTTTCTTTTTAAATAAATAAAATTATATAAGTTTTATATAAAGAAAGCCTAAATTATCATATCAATTACAAAATAATTAATTAATAAAATAAATGTAATTAGTTTTTTTATAAGCTTTTTTTTATTAAATTTTCTCTTTCAAATATACTTGAAAAAAAAAATAGTAAACATATAAGGATTATTCGTTTAATCTGTTAAATGCCTCTTACCTCTTAAACTCATAAAAATATATGAATAATTTAAGAGCTATTAAAGGTATTTAACAGATTAAAGGAATTTCTCTATAAATTTAAATATTAAAAATAATATACATATACCATAAATCCTTGATAATTTACCCACCAATATAAAAACATATAAATAATTAATACAGACATAAATACATAAATGCGTGTTTCTATAACAATAATAATAATAATTGTAGAATTCTTAACAAAATGTGTTAAAATTCATATAAACAGCGAAATATGCTGTATATGTAAAAATTAAAGGTGATTATAGACACAATTTTTAAAATTAAGCAAATTAGTTTCTATTAGAATTCAATTCAATCAATTGATTTTTTTAATTTTAATATGTATAATAATTTTTAATTTTTTTAAATTAAAAATGACTGCCAATTCATATGTAGAATACGAATGGTTTTTGAAATTCGTCTTTTTATATGTGAAAGACTAAAAAATTTGAGTGTTTTTATTTCACTATAAAGAGGCGAATGTCAAAAACCATTAGTGTTCTATGAACAGGCTGTAAGATATTAAAACGGAGTTTGCAACTGACTGGGCTCTCCTGACAGTAACAATACATTTACAAATTCGCAATAATATCGTATTTATTTAAAGAAAATAATTTCATTTCTGGGTAACTTAAAAAATATAGAAAGAAAGAGATTTTATAAATAAAAAGGACAGATTAGTCTGAATTTGATAATTTTTAAAATTGTTTATTTGCACCGTACTACTTAAAGGGGCTTTAGACTATCCAACAAGTCGTAAGCATGCTAAATATTATTGTGTAAAAGAGTAGCAGACTAAATAGGTATGTTCCTTTACTCTACATTGAGCGCCCGTGAAATCCTAATGTTACTGAAAAGCGTTCCCATACCTAAAAATTGGATAAATGAGAAAGATTTTGAGAGAGTTATTTTCTTCTGTTTCTTTACCCAACTTGTTTGTCAGTCTAGAGTGTGCAAGTAAAAATTCAATAATCAGCTGTTTGAAAAATTAAATTTTCAGTAAATTTAAAAGTTTAATTTGAAAATATTTATAAACTTTTATTTAATTCAATATTTATATACAAAAATTTTTTTTTGTTTTCGTTAACATGTATAAGTCGAATTTTTGTCGTTAATTTTTTATGATTGTACATGGATGTGTGTTTTTTGCGTTCCCATACCTTTGGGTATTTTTGTCTCTTATTGAGAGAAATTATAGTTTACTCTCATTAACCCGAAACGATGTAATCGAAATATTCGATAAT
The DNA here is from genome assembly GCA_963576795.1 of Metopia argyrocephala. Taxonomy (NCBI): domain Eukaryota; kingdom Metazoa; phylum Arthropoda; class Insecta; order Diptera; family Sarcophagidae; genus Metopia; species Metopia argyrocephala. The sequence goes on from OY756208.1 coordinate 26,358,174, forward strand.
GAAAGAAAAATCATATGAAAAATTGACACTTGTATTTCGGCTTTCACTGTTTTCTGAAAAATTCAAAAATTAAAGAGTTTTCATTAGACCTGTATAAAATTCTTTTTTTAAATATTTGAAATAATAAAAACAATTTTTTTTTAATTTAAAAAAAAAAAATAAGAAAACTTGAAAAAACGAATTCGAATGGAAAATTTCTTTCGAAAGCATTTTCGATTCGAATGGAAATACAAAGTAACCCCGCAGTATACTTCCTCATTTAAGAATATTTATTGTTTATCTGGCTATTTTTTGTACAGGGGAGTTACTTTGTATTTCGATTCGAATCAAAAATCTTACGAATTCGTAAGAATTTAATTTTAATTTTTGTATTCATTATTATTGCTTTTTCGAATGGGAAAGTTCTTTCGAAAGAATTTTTGATTCGAATCGATATACAATGCAAACCCCCGGAGTTTTAAGTTTACATTTTTTTAATTTTGAAAATAAATTTAATTTTATTTTCTTATGTTCACTTTTAATCAAAGGTTGTATTGTGAATTTTTAACATACATAGATGTCACAGGAACTTGACACGCATAATTTAATTTTTTTATAATAAAATGTATTTTTTATATATAAAATATTTTGTTTTTCAAAGTATAAACACAAGAACTTGAATAAAAAGCAAAAGTATTATAAAGAAAAACGCATTTAAATAAATAGAGTAGCGAAAACCAATAATTAAAACTCCATTTAACAATATGAATAAAAAAAATTTTAATTTCCCGTAAAATATGTAATTTATTCCAGTGAGAAATTATTTTATTATAAAAATAAAATATGGACAAAAACAAATTATAAAATATAGTGTTTAAAGCAGTTAAAAAAGAAGCAACAATAATTAAAATTACAATATAAATATACATATTCGCAGAATTCATTGTAAGCGCTTGATAAAAAAAAAGAAATTCTAAAATATTTTAATTTTCTTTAAACAGCAAAATAGAAAAACAAAATTATAAAATTTTAATTAAACTATAAACATAAAATGTATTCAGTAAACTTATTAACATTAATAAAGAAATTAAAACAAAATTTTAATTACCGTTAACCAAAGATGCGACACATTTTTGTTCTCAATAAAACAATAAAAAACTACGATTTATGCCAAATTTATAAAACTCGATTCCATACCCTAATTTTTTTTTAAACAAAAATAGTGTTTTAGAAATATACTTGAAGAAATAGCTTAACTGTTCTTATAAAGCATTAAATTATTTAATAGGTAATACAGTGCGTGCGTAATGATTTTTAGAAGCTACGAAGTAATTCAGACCAAATTTAGAAACTTAAGCTTTAACCGTTCTCAAGATATACAAAAATCAGTATTTCATTGCCTAATTGAATCTATATGCATGTATGTATGTCCCAAATTTTAACAAAATCGGTTAAGACGTTTAGGAGTGATTGATCGATAAACAAATAGACTTATAAAGAGGTTTAGAATATATACTATACGAGTATATGTGTGTATAAATCGAAAATACGTTTTTTTGCATCATTTTTATCAGAAAAAAAAATATGCGTCGATTGGTCCCGGTCCCAGATTTCTACGATAAAAATAAATTCACTTACGCCGTCTGCTTTTTGAAAAATACCAGTGTCTTTGTTCTACTTTCATACAGGTTTATTGGCTCTGGTGAACATTTAAGGTTTTGTCAGTTACAGCGTTCCTTAATTCCATCGACGATATGTACAAACATACGAGTAGCTGTCTGATAAATTAAGCATAAAATCTTCAAATTTCGAATAATGAATAACTGATAACACTTATATTTTTATTGTAGTAAAACATAAAACATACATACAGTATATCAGCCATTTTGCAGAGTGCAATTTCATTCCGGAAACGGTATTCAATTCATGTTTTAGTTCTTCAAAAAACCAGTTCTCAGAAAAACAAATTTTGAGTTAAATTACAAGACACAGAAAATATTGATTGTGTTAATAAAAGTAGACATGATTTTATTCCGAAAAATGTTTTCGTTTGATTTTCGAATGGAATTGAACTCTGTGGCATGGCAGTATATTTTTATTATTTGGGGTATTCACAAAGTGTTGTATTATCTCTTGTCGTCATAAAATTGTAACTGCTTTATTAATAAGATGCATTTTTAATTAATAAAAATAACACAGTACTACAATATGGCTAGTATTATCGCTCACAACATCCTAAATGTTGTGTTTTATAGGCCACAACATATAAAAATAAATGTTGTAAACAATAGTAAAAGTATATGGTACAACACGTGGGTTTTGTAAGCCATAAACGCAATTTTAAAAATACAACATCAAATTTACAACTGTTGTGAACAATAATCGGGGCCTATATATTATATTTATATAGGCCCCGATCATCATCTCTCAAATATATGTATATTTTAATTTATTAAAAAAAAACGTATATGTAGGTATTAGCCCTTAATAAAATCTTTTTTTCTCCAAAAGAAAAATTATATTCAATAATATAATCCCTGTCATTTCAGTTAACTTAATTCGTTAATATGAAGGCCTTTTCTGAATTTTTACAAATAACACGAACTGTAGAACAACTCACGTTGTATGAGTGAAAAAGAGACAGCAAAGACCGAATAAAAATAGCATGTATCGAGAAATACTTACAAAACAGAAAAATAAAAACCAAAACAAACAGTGAAAATGTGATTAACTAAAAGAAAAGGAAAGAAAAACAAATGGAACTAAAACAAAACAAAACACTATACATGCATTAACGATCCTATAGATACACATCAGGGTTGCCAGCACAAAAGTTTCGTGCAGTACGGTTGTACTTTAGATCTAATTTTGGTAGGTTTCAGAATATACTACATGCATTTATATAAGTACATATACATAGATATTAATTTCACAAAATTTCAGCAAGTTGCTAAAACTAAAAATAATATATGCCCAACACTGATTCTAAAAATTGTATAAAAATTGCTTGTTACTCATCTCTATAAATATCCACAGTGACTTCAACTTGATTGTATCACGAGCCACACAACACTACCGATTTTTGTATTTTTGCATGAATAATTTCCTGGTTGTGTAATATCTCGAATTGACGATAACAATTCGTTGAGCGGGAATTTAAGTGCTCTATACGCCATTTTTTAAATCTCGAGTTAATGATGTTAATTTAGGTTTTTTTCACCAAAATTTTTAAAATCTGCATTCCGTTATCGGCTTTTTATCTCCGAAACTTGACAAGATATACTAAAACGGATTATAGATTTGAAACATTTGGGGTCGAAAACCTAAAGTGGCATCATTAACTCGAGATATATAAAAAATATGAAATGGCGGATAGAGCACTTAAGACCCGGACGACGAATTGGTCACCAAGACCATTTCTTCCATCTAACGCACAGTTTAAATTTGTAGGTTCCTGTTTTCGCCTCCTGCTAAATCTTATCATACTAAAATGTCCCCCTGAAGTTCGAGGCATATAATGGACATTTAACTATAATACAACATAAAAATATAACAGACAAATAGAAAAGCTCAGTAAAATTAAATGGAAATGGTTTAAAAAGAATTTACATTTTATGACTTCGACATGGTTACATGAATTGAATTCGTTTTAAATGCATTTTTAAATTCTAATTTTTTTTTTGAGTTATGAAAAATAAACTCTTAAATCAGATGATTCGAAAATGGTTAAGTAAAACGATTTTAAATTGTTTTAGCCAACACATGAATTATTGCATTATTTATTTGCTCGATCCATTCATGTTAAATGAGTTAAATTTCTCTAAATACTCCCACAACCACTAATCTTCACTGGAACTCTACCCGTTGTGTTAAAATCATGTGAAATCATCATTGACATATGATACAACAACATCTTTTGTAGATAATATTTTGTTGTAGTCGCCGTGGTCTAGTGGTTAGTGCGTTGGCTTACTAAGATATGAGCTCAGGGATCAAACCCAATTCTGACATCTTGAAAAGAAAAATCAAAAAATTATTTCTTTCGGCGACTACCTCTTGGCAGTCTTCTGGCAAAAGCTCTGAGAGTAACTGATTGCTATGAACAAGCTTCCCAAGTCTGTCGTTCGGAGTCGACTTTAAGCTGTAGGTCCCGGTACTCATGGATAAAAATTAACACACACACAACATGAGTGCTGAGAGAAGCTAGGCCGTAACCCTGACACAGGGTTGTATTAGCTAATTATGTATGTATGTAAATATAATAAAATATTTTTGTAAATCGTGAATAAAACATATTAAAAGATAGCGCTAGCAGACTAACTAAACACAATGAGCTACAACAGCTTAGCCAATTTACAATAACATGTTAAGATACTATGATGGCTTTCTGTGACATGGCATGACACTCTGCTTGAGACGACATGACATATCATGACATGGTTTTTTTAAAAATAATATTTTTACACAAAATGTTGCCTTTTACATTACTTTAATATGTAGGTATTTATATGGAATAAAGACGGTAAAAAATACGCTCATTTTACGACTGCTTTTTAAAATATTAAAGTTGACAACGCTGAACACTGTATCTAAAACAAAAACAGAATGACGGTGGAGGATTTGTGCAGATAAATATGAATGGAATGAAAAAATGACAATAAAAATAACAAACAATAACTTGTAGTAGAGAGATACGGTGAGAAAGTAAAATATACACCGCATGACACACAGTCATTTTTCGAAATCGAAGCGAATTACAACGTTCTGGTGGGCAAAATATATTTAAAAAGTGAAAGAAATTTATACATATTTGCTGAAATTTATACATAAGTGCATAAAAAAAAAGAAATACACAAATTATAAAACTTTATAAAGTTATTTCATATTTATTACAGCAGTGATTTTATTAAAAAAAAAGAGATTTCCTTTAGTGTCTGACTAAAAAAAATTAAACGAGTATAGGTACATATTTCTGTGTTTTAATTGCTAAATAACAGCAATCGTAATACCAAATGGTTATTTAAAAAAAAGTCATTTGGAACGCCTTGGATTTGTTTTTTTTTATATTTTTTGTAAGTATTTTGTAACTCTAAAGACGTAATTAAAACCAAAGAACAAAAAAAAATAATTAAATATTTAATGAAATAAACTTGTATTTCAACTTGAAATTATACAATGAAATAAATCAATTGAATTGAACACTTATTTTTTTAACCACAACAACAAAGCATACATATGTTTTAAAAACACAATTTTTTTTTGCATTTGTTTTTTTCTACACGGTTCTGTGTGTTTGTTTATTTGCTTTTAACTACTCTATTGCCAAGAAGTTTTCTTTGTGTGTTTTTCGTTATTGTTGTTGCTGTATTCAAGGGTTTTTTTCGTACCAAACATTACAAACAAAAAAAATTTTTTTTTCTCAAAGTCTGCAACTAAATTTAGTTATCAAGTTGGTAATAAGTGGTTCAAAATTAATAAAAAAAATAAAAACAATTTTATATTTTTAAAAAGTTGGACAGATTTACTCGAAACTAGAAGATACTGGAAAAAATGTTCATGTAAGTACACATGGACGTAATTCAAGCTAATGTAGTTTGCATGTATGTACCTACCTATTCTACAATATTTGCTATTACAGTTTGTTAAAAGTTAAAATATGTACATACTTATAAAAAAATTGTATGCACATATTTATGTATGTATAAAATTGGTACCTGCCTAATTGGCTAAGAAGTAGCAAAGAGATATGTATGTATACATACATACCCTTTTCGATGGCATGTTTAAACATTGTACATAATTTAGCTGATTTGTATTTTAAAAAGTTAAAACGTAATACTGTTTTTCTTGTGTGGTTTTCGGAGATTTTGGAAAGTAAACATGGACAATATGGCTGCATGGTGTTGCAGGAATGTTTCATAAAAAGAGAACATTGTTTGGCGACATTTGATTTGAACCTGCTCATATCGTATTTGGCAGAAATACATTCGTAGGAAGATGGTTCCACTAACCATTATGCATTTTTCAATTCCCTGGACAATCAACTACAAAAAATAATGTGCTGTGTGAGAAATACCGGTACTACGTAGGAAAATACGATTATTATGAAGCAATCTTTTTCTATTTTAATAGAGCAGCTCCCATTGTAGTATCGATAGAACAGCACATTCGGGAGGTGTTGTAAATATTTAAACTGTCAAAAAGGATGAAGTATTTTTTTACTACATATTTGCACAGTTAAAAAAAAAACACACAGGCACGGGAATACTTCCTTCGACACTCAAAAACTGTGACCATTCCGGTGGATATCACTATTGATTTTCATGCCCAGAACGTTAAGAACAGTCACCTTTTCAATAAAGTTGAAAGATCAGGACTTCTATATATCTCTTTTACCAAATTTAAAAATGCCCAAAAATCCCCAAACTTGGAAAAATCATTTATATTAGTTCGAAAAGTTATACATATCGGCGTGCGTGTGTTTATGTGCTTTATACGCCATTTTATATTTTTATATATCATTTAGATGCCACTTTAGGTTTTCGACCTCAACTTTTTCAAGTATGCAATCTGTTTTCGGATATCTCCTCCAGTTACGGAGATAAATAGCCGAAAACGGATTGAATTATTAACTCGAGATATATAAAATGGCGGATTAAGCACAGAAACACCCGAGCCATGATATGTAACTTTAGAAATCTTTAAAATACTGCATAATACGAAACAACATGTGTTGTGGCTGCGAAATTTAAATAAAAATGAAGTTTGAAGTAATTATGCGCACACATATAAAACTGTCTCCAAATTTCTGCTGTGACTGTAGTGAAAATTAAAAAGTATTTCGATTTTCTTAACACTCACATTGGCCTATGCCTGTGTATCTTTTTAAACAACTCCATTTCGACTAAGTTTTCCAACACTTAATATAACCCTTTTTACTTCAAATAAGTTCAATGCCATGTGCTACTAAACTGCTTTATTCAATTAACATTCTAAACTTGTAATTAATTTCAATAACGTGGATGTCATTATATAGTAATCAGCATCTCACACTCTTAATCTTGTAAACAACCATATCTGTTTTTATGCAGAAAATGAACTTCAAGCATCCCCTGAACCAAGTTTCAGGTTTTTTACGCAATTCTCTCGTCAGAAAGCTTCTCCATACTACTTATGGCTTACATTATGCCCCAGATATCATATAATGTACGTACATACATACTTGTATACATACATTATTGGCCGTTGTAACCCTGTGTCGGGGTTACGGCCTAGCTTCTCGCAGCACTAATGTTGTGTGTGTTAATTTTTATTCATGAGGACTTATAGTTTAAAGTCGACTTCGAACGACAAATATAGAAAGCTTTTTCATGGCAATCAATTACTCCCAGAGCTTTTGCCAGAAGACTGCTGAGAGGTAGTAGCCAAAAGAAATAATATTTCATATTCTTTCTTCAAGTTGTCAGAGCTGAGATTTGAACCCGGCGCTATCGTCTTAGTAAGCCGATACATTAACCACTAGACCACGGCGACTACTATCATATAATGTAGCTTGTTCCTGTCTCTAATGCAGAATCTTCACAAACTATTATTAAATTAGCCCTCCTTTAAATGAAGAGAGTAACCCCTAACTATTAGGAATATTAGTGAATTTATTAGGGAATTTGTAGTCAAAAGTAAGAGAATTATAAATTTTAATAAATAGAACTATAAACTGATAGTATAGAAGTTTGATCGATTAGCCTCTGTTGCTTACTCCAGTCTAGGGATGCCAAGCCCGGGATTAATTATTTCGGAACCCTGAAATCCCTAAAATATATGTATGGCAGGTTTTTAGACTTATATTTTTTATAAAAGATGGATTAAAAAAGTAAATTTTGAAAATTGATGGCAAAAAATATTTTGAAAACTATAGTTCCCATCCATCCTTAGATGATGACATAATATTCATATGTATCCATAAGTAAAAATTCAGATCAAGCCTTTCAGAATTCTTTTTAATAAAGAGTTTAATATAGCTTAAATTTTTTATAATCCGAAATTCCGATATACTGAAAAATTCTGGGATTGGCAAAAACCAGTCCCGATTGGCAGTCCCGATGAGTAAAAAAGGAATTCCAAATATAAAAGAGTTTGGAAGTTATAGTAACTTGAAATTTCACTCGATTTCAATTTCGATCGAAATCGATTTCCATCACATACCAGTATGCCTTAAAATCAAGAGTATGTGCTGTACAAAGAAATCGTGTGAAATTGAAATGTCTTTCTTGGTTCAATTAAATTTTATTATTTCCATACAACATAACAAATATGGCAGATACCAAATAACATGGCAGCGATAATTAAGTAACACATTTTGTTTGATCATGCAACGAAATGGCCTGGCTCTGGTACCTTTTCACAAAATTTCTTACAATTATGTCCAGTACCATGCCAGAACAACTGCTGTATTACAAAAACATCAGTTACCTCAAAAATTTCACTAAAAATCAGTTTTTTAATTTTTACTTATTCTGTACAGAGTATGCAAGAAGATTGTTTTTGCAATTTTTTAATTCGATTTGTATTTGTTATAGATGTTTCAATTTGTTTTAATAATTTCAATTGTTTGTAATAATACAATAGTTTGGCCGTCTAATATAAATTTAAAAATGTTATTCTACATAAATTAGTATGCATGGTACATACATAGTTGTATTACTCTCGTATTTGTACTATTTTTCGATATTGGCATTAAATTTATTGAAAATTGATTTTTATATTATGCGATAAAAATAAATAAATAAATACATATGTACGTACATATGTATATTTTTATGTATAAATACATATGATTAGACAGACAACAATAACTATTATTAAAACAAAACAAAACGCAGAACAAAAATTGTTTTTCTTTTGTTTTCAAATGTTTTGCAAAGCAAAAAATAAAAACTACATTCTAATAAACAAAAGAATGAGAAACAAAAAGAAAAAAAAACAGCATTTAAGAATTAATTTAAAATTTTTAAACAAAAAGAAAAACACGCCACTAAGATGTATACTTTACTAAACCATCGTCATCGGCTTCAAAACAAATACCAAAAATGCAAAACGCAAAATTTTGAGATAAACAAAGAAATTCACAGAAAATATTTAAATGTTTTTAGTTTTATAAAATCGCCATTCTTTGTTTATGAAAAAAAAAACTGATTAAAACTAATTTTTTTAAGTCTTAAAGTTATTCAAATGACTGCAGCTTATGTGAGGTTTGTTTAAAACATTTCACAACTTTTTAATAAAAAAAAAAAAAATTCCTTGCTCTGAATGAGACCACGATTACGAGGATGCTCATGTGTACATCAGTACAGCCATCAAGCCAGGCGGCTTTAATTCCCTGGAATCGATTATGGTTACTTTCCGGACAATGTTAGAATGCCCCTAGTCACAGAAGGTGTTTACAGGTTCACTTGGGTACCGGGTTCTTTTGGCTAATAAAAGTGTTAATATGACGATCCCTATCTGTCTTCTGCGTCTTAGGTGCTAGACCACCGATTTATTATCCAGAAGATGGAGACAGAGTTTTCTTTCAGAAAGGGGAGAGAGTTGTGGCCAACTGTTGACTGGAGAGCATCTAGTCAATTATTGAACTTGCAGTGAGAAGAATTTCGGCGGTTCATGTAGGATATGATAACTCAACTTTATGAAGCTATTGCCAAGAAGAGGAGGTTGTGACTATGTGACACTTGCTTCTTGAATGACCCACGCTTTCTTGTCTCAAATGGAGTGTCATGCGACATCACCTTATAGATTTCCAGTACTCAACTGATGACGGATGTTTCGGTGGACCATGTGTGTCTCTTTGTTATCGAATTTACTTTAGGATTTGGGAATATGTAGTACTGTTACGGTTACTATCGGGCGCGGCATCACAATGAGCATTTAATGGGTTAGGTGGTCTGACCTCGGATCTGCGGTGGCCTGACCTAATTTAAAAAAAACAAACAAACAAATGTTTGAAAATCTTAAATTTTTTGGTACACCTTGAACGATGCAGCCTGTGAGCAAATGTTGAGTCAATCTGTGCATTATTGTGGTTCAAAAGTCATGTTTCTACGACTTTCATACCACAAAAAACATGATTTTAATGCAATGGTTCTTAATAAATCTCTGGTAAAAATTTTTAAAACAAATCATGTTTTTTAAGGAGACTATTATAGCTTGATTTCGATCTCATATATGAAGTACTCTAAGCCGGCTCCAGGGCATAAATTGATCATATTAATACCCCTATTTTTCTCTATTCTGCTCACCTACAAACAAATAAGACATATTTTAAAAAACATGATTTTAAATCTTGATAAAATCATATTTTATCCTTTGTAAAAAACGTGTACGTAGAGGTATAAATAACACTCTCTTTTACAGGGCAAACTGTGTATGTCAGGTTATATACCTTAAATAATGGCTGGCCATGTGGGCGCTCTAACGTCGAAATATAATCGGCTTTACAAATAAAAATATACAGCAGAATTAAAACGACAATCTCTTGAGTTCTTTCTTTGGCTAAACAAGTGTTAACTGCTTTATCTAAAAGTCCTTTATTCCGTTAATAATTATGTATGTCCTTGATTTAAATGTTGTTTTTGTATTTGCTCATGTGTTGCATACTCTCAACTTAAGAAAAGGAAAAGATTTACATACCTGACGTAGTTTTAATAAAATTCATAAAATAGTCTTTTTATTACCAATTCTGCATAAACGTACAGAGGAGTGTACTATGTATTTATGTTTCATTGTAAAATGTTGTTCTTTTGTTATAATAAATGTCGTAAATATGTATATCCGATTCCTTGTTAGTCGTATATTACCTTGTTTTTTTAAATTTCTTGTTTTCTTGGTCCGCCTGTAGTCTATTTTTTGGAACTTTACCTGCTCTTTTTCTTTGTATTTGTTGATTTTTCTTTCTTTTTTTTTTTTTTTTTCTTTGTTAGCGTTTTTCTAAACCAAGAATATGATTTATTTTCAATTCTTTTAACAAATCTACTCGTAAGTATGTATGTATCCATTTGTTTTGAGGGTTCAGTTCAGTTCATTCTGTTTTAGTTTTTCTTCATTTATTTCGTACAAATATTTTACTTCCTTTTCCTTCTCTTCCTATCAAGGACACCATTATACATACATATGTTTTATACACGAGTATACAGGAACTCACAGTCACTCATGGTTGATGTGTAGCACGAGTATAAAAAAAGAAATACCAACATTATTTCCAGAGATGTACGCGCACTACAACATATTTTTTTGTTTGTTTGTTATCCTTTCCATTTTTTCTATGTTTATAAGTATATATTACAAATACTCTATATATTTGTTTTGGTTTTCTCCTCTTCTTTCTTTGTCTTTCTACCTATATTAAACTGTATATTTATAGGTTATAGTCACTAAACTATAGAGAGTGGGCGCTTGTTTTTTGTGATTTTTTTATAGTTCTGCCTACCTTTTTGATATTCATTGAATTTTAATGATTACAAGGATGTATTTATAAATAAATTTCTCTAACCTTTAACACGAGTGCATAATTATTTAATGTTAAAATACTAAAAAAAAGTTCATGTCCAAGGATTTAAATAGTCTGAGGGACACCTTTTTTTCTATAAATTTTTCCTTTAATTAATGTGTATCTATGTACGAGTATATCAAATATAATATTTTTTTGCGTTTTATTTAAATTTTTAACGGATACTTTAGACAAATACTCGTAGTTTTAAAAATTTGGTAAAGTAACGAAGGCAACATTTTTTTGTATGAATTTTGTTGTTGATTTTCTACTGATAAAAAAGAATACAACTTCATGACGATAAGACACAATAGCACACATTGTGAACTCCCTAATAATTTTAAATAACCAATCATTTAAAAGCAATGCTGCGTGAATGGCACTATGTTAGCTTAAAAGGCGTGTGTCTAATTCAAGAAAAACGGTGTCATCTCCACTTGGAGACCATGTGATCTATTGTGATTGTCCTGGTATGAAAAATTTAGAGAAAAATATGAAGGAAGAAAAGCAAGGTCCGTCCGGGTCAGACCGATGCCACATCTACTTAAGACTCTTATTGAAGCATCCCATTTCTAAGTCATTGAGCGTATAGTGCAATGACAAGTACAAGCTTTTTTTAGTGTATGAAATTCATTTTCCTTTCATGCATGGTAAAGCTCATTGAATGTTATTAAATAAAGCTTAATTAATCTTAAAAATAATGAAATTTAAATGCCTCCACTTTTCGTTGATGCATGTGCGGCAGATTATAAAAAAGTTTGTCATTACTGCTTGGAAAGTTGAGACAGGAATAGCCGCAATTGTTTCCCAAATGGATTACTTTAGTTCATTTAAATTGGTTGGTTTTGGTTTGTAGACTTCCTGTTTGCAATAACCCCACAAGAAAAAGTCAGGTGCATTAAGGTCAAACGACTTGGGGGGCCAACGGAGAGTGGAGTTTCTGGATATCAGTTTATTGGGAATGTGAGGAGTTATACCATCTTGCTGAAACCACATAGATTTGAAAGAAATTCACTGCAATCACTATCTACTTATACCCATTTGAGCAGATAAGCTTCTTGTCGAAGCTTTTGGATTGTTTTGTATGGTAGCGGCTACAGCAGCAATTGTTTCTTCCGTCCGTACTGAAGGGTTGCGATGGTAAAGTTTTCTTTTGACTGTTCCATGCTCGGCAAAATTATTAATAATTCTCATTATGGTGCATCTGCTCGGAGGATTGCGGTTATACTCTCTTTGAACCGAAACTGCGGACTTCAGTGCGGACAATCCAAATTCTTGTTTCAGTGTCTTAGTTATATATTTTTGTTAAATCTAAAAATCAGCCTGCTAAATAAAAAAAATATAACCCAGATTCATTAAATAGAAAAAAGTTATTAAATTTTTTTTGGTAGCAGCTTTCATCATCCATCCTGTGGCCTGGAGCCTAGTAAAGTCACACTACTTTATGTAGTACTTCGAAGATCTTCCCAGATCTTTTAGAGGTGGTGTTTTTCCATATTTATTAGTTTTGCTTCTTAAGCCATTCTTTTTCAACATTTTAATTAACGTTTAAATGGAATCCTATTTTGGGTTAACACTGAATAAACTTCATCAAATTGGAGTCTTTAAATATGTCGGTGATATTAACATTTCTTTTATATATTAAAATTGTAATTAAATACACGCTTTTTATATATGCACTACAATATGATTTTATATATTTCGTTTTAAATTTTAAATATTTTTTGCGTTTTTGGTAAAGTGCCATATATGAGCAATACATACGCTTTGTTTGAATGATGAGTATTCAAAATTAACCTAAAAACACATATTTGAAAAAATATTTCCTTTTAAACGCTGAAAAAAATACACTTGAACAGAAACAAATTATTTTTATAATTTAAAAAGATAAAAAAGGGCTTAAACCGCCTCTACAATACCCTACATTTCAATTGTGAACCGTGTAAAACAGTTACTATTGTGTGCAGGATCAAAGAGTCATATTTTGTTAAACTTTAAACATTAAGGTCAAATACTCATGTAGACTGATCTGTGCAAAATTTCGTATAGTGGACATAGAAAAAACTTGGGGCCTGGTTGGAAATGCATTAATGCCTGTGTATGCTGTGCACGGTTTTTTTACAATTTCGAATGGAATGCTAATGCTTATCCACCTTTAAACTTATCTTCCATGTCTAGGCAAAGATGCCAACTTTGATTCTTAAATTTTATAAATAAAGTTTAATTTAAAAAGATAAAAAAAATTTATATTTACTCATCCATTGCTTGGGACATTTTTGTGATGTGAGTTTAAGTGTCTTGACATTTGCAGTGTTGCCACTAAATATTTTCCTAACATGTTGTGCATCTGATGCGTTAACGAACAGGTCACATTTTATACCTTAAAATGCGGCCATTGGTTTTAAAAACCTTCTTTGACAAATGATATCTGAAAAACTGATACAGTTTTGATTGTTAAGGCGGTTCCAAACAATAGCAAAAACTTAATATACCCTTTTAGGGTGGTACGTACATACATACAATGTACACATGTATATGCTTGAGAAAATATGAAACACACAATTGTGAAATTGAAAAAGAAAAACCGACAGCACGAGACTTAAAATATTATCAAAAATGTTAAAAAATATATTTAAACATGTGATTTATAATATACTATACAATGTATTTACATATGAAAAGAAAATCTGCTTAAAAATGTTGTTTTTAAATTATATGCACATACGTATGAACATATGTATGTACGAGTATGTATACAATGAAATATACGACGACATAAACGAGACATTTAAAATAAATATAAAAAAAATTCAATTGATTTATTTTGAATATTAAAATAAATAAATAATAAAAAAATAACAATAATAAAAACAAATTAAATTTTTATTTTCATTCATCTTTTTGTTTTCTAGAAATGGAACGTAGTTGTGTGCTAAAATTTTGATCTCCTTCTTTACTTTTCCTGCTATTTCTTTAATGACAAGCCCTGAAAATAGTCTGCAACAGTTAAATTAAAATATTTTTCTAAAAAAAAAATCAATTTAATTTTCAAAGAAAGCAAAAAATATTAAAAAATGCAGAAATTAAAATCAAAAGTTTATGAAAAGTTTCAAATAGAACACAAAGTACAGACGGTTAAAGGTCTGCTCATAAATCCTATATTTCAATTGGGTGTAGCAGTTCTAATAGCAGTCGGATTTTTATCATGGTAAGTGTATTTAACATTTTTATTATACAAAATATTGTTTTACTTTTAGTTATTATATTATTAAGTCAGGGCTATTTAAAAAAAATAGCCTTTAATTAGAAAATATTTTTGTATTAAAATATTTGTCATTAGTCTTAAGATCCTAAAGCTTGTACATATTCTTATGAGAATAAATATCCGTAAAGGAATATGTACACGTAACACTAGCGGAACTGAACCAATGTTCGTCCCCCGCTACAAAGGTCCCATGAAAGTTCTGTGCTATACATAGTATGCATTTTTACACTTAACGTTTTTAAACACAATCTATAAAACCTAGATTTCAGAAATTATATTGCCTAATGAAAGATTATTTTTTTTTATTTGAGACTAATACACAGGCGTAAACCCCTACTAATTGATGTGGAATTTTTGTGGAAAAGACAGTACATTTATGACAGAACATATACATATTTTCTTTTGCTTATATTATAGTACAATATTAAGCGCCTTAGGTATGAGACAAATTGCTGTGAATTGATCATTCAAAGGCCAGTGTTATACCTTCACTCTTGAATGGTCACCATCAATTGCCTCATAGTTACACGTTTATTGTGGTGAGTTCCTTCGCTAAGTACGTTTTAGCTTTTATCTGCTACTTATCAATAGGTGGCGCTTTTTCTCCTGATCTTTCGTTTTTTTGTTGTTGTTAATAGTTAAGGTGAAATAGAGTGGAATGTCAGGGAGATAATTTATAATTTTTGTATTAAACATTTTTTAGGTGTTTTTTTCTCTTAAACATTTACCAAAGCAATTGTATTGTGTTCCGAATTTGTCCTGTCCAAAATTCTTAGAGATTTTGTGCGTTCTAAATGTAATAAGAGAGCAATAAAAATCATTGGTATTCAGATCGATACTGAACTTAATATATAATTTAATGCTAGGTTAATGTATGTGAAAATGCCTTTGATTGCTTGCAGTCCCTCTACTGGTCTTATAGGGGGCTATGTCTTTGAGTTGTTTTTTGGTTTTTGATTTATATGAAAAACAATACATACAACAAAAAACATTCATAATTGGCCATTACAACCCTGTTTCAGGGTTACAGACTCTCTTTGAGTTTCTTTTTGAGAAATACTTTAATCGGTATACAATGATATATGCAAGTATGTAGACCATGGCTGGCGATGATCTATGGTGTATGCTTGAGCGTCTAAGCGCCAAAGTCTAGATGGATTTATATACGAATATAATAGTTTATAATCGAAAAAAAACACAATATCCTTAATTTTCTCTTTGGCAGGGTAGCTCGATGTATGAATAAAATATTTTATGAACTTATTTAAAACGACACTAAGCTTGAATTAAATAAATTAATTAAAATGGGGCGAAAAACTATATATATCTGGTATGTTATGGAAATCGATTTCTATCGAAATTGAAACCGAATAAAATTTTGAGTTGTTATAACTTTTCTTTTTTGGTTTGGAATCTCTCTTTTACTCATTACGGTAGTAACTGTTGCTACTACATTCTTCATTATTATTTTTTTAATATAATTAAAACATATAAGTTTTATATGATTTTGAAAACACAAACGATTTCAATTTTGAACGAAATCGTTTTTCATTGCATACCTGATGGGTTACTTTGTATTTCGATTCGAATCGAAAATGCTTTCGAAAGAAATATCCCATTCGAAAAATCAATAATAAGGAATAATAAATAAATTTTAACGAATTCGAAGGTTTTCGATTCGAATGGAAATACAAAGTTACCCCCTGTATATATTAAAGTTTTTTTTAGTTTTAAAATAATACACTTTTTTATTTTTATAAAATATACAATAATACATATGTATGTATGTATTACTTTAAATAACGGAAGTAGCTATCAATTTTAAACAGAATAAATCATTAAAAAAACACACTTTTGTGCCATTTAGCGTCATAAAGACTGAATTTTTCATAAGCTCTTCATTGGCTTTAATGCATTTGTATATGACCAATATTGTATTGTATATGCTCTTATACTTACATACATACGAGTATTTAAAATCTTAATATGCATCTCTTTCGTGTTTCTCATTTATTTCTTTTTCAACAAAAGGAACCTATTTTTATACAATATATGACATACTACTTAGTATAAATTCCTGGTTTATTTAAAATTATGAAGCTTAATACGTGATTATAGGACCATACCATACCCTTCTTTTGGGTTAACGTATGCATACGTACATACATACGAGTTACATATCTGCTCATGTTAAATTATGTGACAATTTTGTTTTTATTTTCTTTTACATTTTTTTTTATTAAACATTCACAATGTAGAGAAACAAATTTCAAAACTTTCTGAAATTTCTTAAAATAAAATCTTCATATTTACAGAAAGCAGCTATAATGTGGGTCAAAGAACTAAAAGGGAAATACGAACTGTATGAAGAAATATTTAAATGGCTCTCAGATTTTTCTTTGTTTAAGATTCTAGTAATAAAACTGCTGCAATAAAATTGTCGCATAAACATACAAACGCAAAATACGTAATTTATAATAATACAGTGAGTGCAAAATGTATACATATAAGGGAAGTTTATTTGTGGAAAGCTCTTGAAATTAAATAAATAACTTCTAATAAAATACAGTTACAAGCAAACAAAAAAATATCTACTTTTTTTAAAAAAATTACGAGTATTCTTTTGTTTTGTTTGCTTTTAAGAGATTTATTTAAATACAGAATTTTATTTGACTTATCAACCAAACCTGATTTTGTATCTATCTAAAATTTAACGCCAGACGTGCATATAATTAAGGACACCGTTTGTGGCTCTAAATATATCCAAAGCGTCTGGTATGAGGCTCTCAATTGAAAACTAGCTGCTGTCATATATGTTAATTCATACCGACTTTTCTCACAGACCGTACTGTAAGAGTCAGGCTAAATTCGGGAGTACCGCACTACACTATTGACAATGTTTACTACCGAAAAATAGGCGGGTTAATAGTTTTGCCTAATCGGCTAATTACTGTGAAACCAAGTTATGTCGCTCAATAACTCCTACTCTATAAGTTTAAGAATAATCGGATTATTTATGGGCCATTGAATTCACGTTTTTCACCTTTTGTTATATAAATTATATATCAGTGTGTTATTTCTTAATTGTACTCTGCTGTATTTATTTTAACAACCAAATTTATAAACCTGTAGATTTTTTGGGAGATTTGGCTGTAAATAATAACACTATGCTACGAAAATGAAGGAAAAAAATATGCAGGGATTCTGACATAGCAATTCTGTTTAGTGGATCACTTTGTTAAGTATCTTTTTTAACAGCAAATATAGTGAACTACCCGCATTCACGAAATTACAACTTCAAAAAATCTTAAGTTTTCTGTTTTGAAACCGATTTTCAAAATTTTTGTCTCACGGCCAACTCAGAGCGTGAATAAAGTTAAAATTTATTGAAAAAGTGTGTTTTGTTTAAAATTAGAGATCCGTAACTCAGACATTTTTCAGCCGATTTTTGAAAATATTATTTTGTTTAAAAGGTAAAACTAATATCTTCGAATAAAAAGAAAATGCTGTCAGGAACCCCTCATATATGTGGTGTAGCATAGTGTAATTTTTTATTTTAACCCAATATGCGAGATATTTAGTAATCTCTATGCTCCGTTTTTTCTTCTGTATATAGTATACATTTACACATATAAGTACTTATACATATATATATATACATTTTTTTATTATTCAGAGTAAGCAAATGTACTTCGCTTAGTGCGATATTACATGAATTCGTATAAAAATAAGTCATAAATTGTACATTTTTAATGTACATGAACGGAGTATGCATTGTATATAGAAAAGATACAAAAAGATAGATTCTAATTTAAAATAATATTTTCATAATTGAATAAATCTTACAGATAAAATTCACACAACGTGAAATGAAACGTTTAAATATTTTGTTAAGATAATCATACCTTTAATGAATTTTATTTCTCTATAAAAGAATTGCATTTGAATGTTGTTTCTGCCAAATTAATTTTAAACAAAAGAGAAAAGAAAACATGATCTTTTAGTCATTTTTAATTACGATCGCAAAATTTTATATTCCACAAATGTTTGTTATAATATTTAATGGATTTTTTATGCATTTTTTTAACTTAATTTGTCATGACGTCATTTTATTGTCTGTTAAGTTGGAGAAACTTTTGTTCCCCTTTTGAATTTTACAAAAATGTTGGTTCTAAATAAATAAATAAATAAATAAATGATGTTCATGTTGTACATTTTATGTTTAATTCGATTTAATCATTGAAGCGTGCCTTTATTTACTACCAGAATTTACAATTTAAATAATAAAAATTATTTAAAAATAAAATAAATAAATTGTTTGTTACCAGAGGTGGAAACCATAATATATTTATTATTATAATAAAGCCACATATGTCTGTATGCAGTGGCACCCAACTTATTTAGTGTAGATTAAAAACAAAATTTTAAATGATGACAGCAAGACATCTGACATTGATAATAAAAAAAGAATTTAAATGCTTAATTTTGAAATTCAAATTGTCTGTGTTTGGACTATTGTATGCGATCCAAGGCAAGTAATTGACAATAATGTATTTTATTACTAATTAATCTAGACCCAGCACAGTTGCAAGACTCTGCTACACATAAGATCTAACAGACCTAAAGTCTTCTTAAGAAAGTCCGACACGAAAACATTACAACATTACCCAAATTGTGGGCTGATCATCGCTCTAACATGTTTAACACAATTGTTTCAAACATTTGCCAACTTCCTATTCTCTAGTTAGATTGAGAATGACGGTAAGCGGTGCTGCAGAAGAGGGGTTTGGGTAAATATTAGGTGCCACGGATCGTCTTCCAGTCAATTTACGGTCTGTATAGTCTATACAGTCTTAACAACGTTTCGGTAATTTGTTAAGTTTAGATATGATACGAGGTGAGATAAGTGCTAGCAAGACAGCCTTCACTGTTCTGGTTGATCTCAGCATGAAAAACAATAAATGACATTTCCAGTATAATTAACAAGTTACGGTTGGGTCTGTGAATACCAGCGTCGACACAACTGTATATTTTGAAACCTACGGTATAGCAGATCAGATAGAATTTATTCTATATCTAACACCCAGTAGACCGGGCTTCCCAATCTTATTTTTCTAACAAAAGCATGGCATCCAGGAAATTAAGTTCTGACTAGAATATGAAGAATGAGGCACGAAAGTTTTTCACAGCTTCCCTCAATACATAAATGTGAAAATATAAATTTACCAATTGTCCATTTAGTAGGTCGTTTTTCTGTAACAATCAGAAAGCAAAATGTGAATTTTTTTTAATTTCAAGTCATTCTTTATGGCGTTAGATTGAGTACTCCCACCTCTGATTCTTTTCTATTTACATGTTTGTTTGACAATGATGCCGATCTTGTTTTCAATTTTTATATACGATTATACACACACATGCATATATGTATTTAAAGATATAAAATAGACAAATTGATTTGAGAATTATTTCAAAGTATTTATTTTATGTTGATTATTAATGAACTTGTAATGATAAAAATACGAGTATATAAGTATATACAAATTTATTCATTAATTATGATCTTCGACAGCAACAGATGTTCAATTTTTCACGTCTATTATAGGTAAAAACAAACTTAAATCAATATAGGGTGTCAAAATATTAATGCATAAGATAAGTAATACATTTACTAAAGCACGAAATTAAAATAGAGTTTTAAAATTAAATTAAAATTAAGTGTTTAATTATTTGTATTCAAACACAAACAGTTGGGTGGCAAAGTTCGTATGCAAACATTGAAACTTTATATTTTGTTATTCAATACAGGCATTTTCAAGGGCGATACAACGATAATGGTGTCATAAAATTTTTCGATATGATACCATTTTTGTAGTGTAATTACTCTTTAGTCCCGAAATAGACCTCTGTGTTCGACGAATATCTATTCATCAGTGCTAATATTTTTAAGGACACTCATTTAAAATCATAGCTAATACTTGCTTTTGATAGTTCGGCTCTTTTTAGGGTAATCAATTGATAAAATGCCATGCACATTTCAAAATACTACTGTCATAACTTTACACGCTCTAAATTCGTTTTATTGCATTTTGTTTGGTAATTGACAATTAAATTAGTGATATTTCATTCATCGTAATATATTAATGACAAAATTTATAAATCCGAATAATCAAAACCTTATTATTTTTGATAGCTTCTAAGCTAGTGTGCCATCCAATTTTTACACTGCTTTCCCAAGTATAAATAAATAAATATAATATAAATGTTTAATACATATCCTCGATGGAATTAAAGAACGCTGTAACTGACAAAAAATTGAAAATACGTTTTTTGCATCATTTTTATCAGAAAAAAAAAATACGCGTCGATTGGTCCCGGCCCCAGATTTCTACGATGAAAATAAATTCACTTAAGCCGTATGCGTTTTGAAAAATACCAGTGTCTTTGTTCTTCTTTCATACAGGTTTTTTGGCTCTTGTGAACATTTAAGGTTTTGTCAGTTACAGCGTTCTTTAATTCCATTGACGATATATTCTTTTGATATTTTTAAGGTATCAGTTATCTCGACCATCTTTACTTTACGATAAAATTGTCTTTGATGCTCATTTCGCTTACTATATATTTATCAGACTACTTTTCAGCAGTGGATTTACCTGGTGCAGACTCCGAATAATGCTTACTAAGTTAAACCTTGCCTTAAACAGTGGTTTTTTATTTCATTTTTGCCGTAAAACAATGCTTCAACACAAAACAAAAATTGCCTCAGTCACAATATTATATCTAACGATTCAATCGCCCGACAACTGGCAAATTTATACATATGTACATGTACTCTTGTATATTGTAATGTACTAAATCAATACATATTGATTATGTATTGCAAAATGTATAATACAAATGTGTTATTAATTTCTTTCTTTTTTTTCAAATGTCATCTGGCCTTCAAAATTTAGCACATTTTAAACACGTTTTTTCCATTTTTAAATCATTAATTTTTAATGTTATTTATAGAAAATGCATGTTTTTTCTTTTAATTCTAATCAAATGACTGAGGTCATTACAAAGTTGAAATTGTCTTTATAAAAGTTAAGAACTTCAAAAAATGTTGCTATCGTTTGCAAAATTTCAACGTCTTATTTAAAAAAAAGTGGCAAATAATTCATGTACTCGTACTTGCTTGAGTTTAAATCACTTGATGTGTTAATTTTTTTGTAGACAATTAATAAACATAAAAAGAAAATATACAACTGCGTGCAATTAATTCAGAACACTGATATTTTTAATAAGTCATTATTTTTTATTTTGTGAAAAATGTGTTCAAAAGGACTCGTATTTGTAAGGCTAACAGAGGAAGACATTTATCTGATATTGTATTCCATACATAATTGCCGACATTAACTAAAACATTTATCAATATAAGATCGATTCCCTTTCATTTAATCAAAAATTATAAACAAAGTAGTATTCCTTCCCGGAACTACTGAACACCGAAGTTTGTTAAAAGCTAGGCTGTTTTGTAAAATTTTTCAGATAAGGGTATTAGTCTGAATGACATGTTAAGTAAAGTGTACATTGCAACACTGCATGGCAATACTTTTCAATGCGCAACATTTATTGAATTTTTGAATTGTTATAATTGGTAATGCTTTACTACTGTGTATGTATTCATTATAGTTTTGGCAGGATGGGTTTTTTTTTGTTTGGATTTTGTCTGAATAAACAATAATAAATAAAATAAACAAAACTTTTGCATGTTCGTAAATATACTGAATTGTCGTTTCATTATTTTGCAAATCAGTGTTGCCTTAAAATGTTGCTTTGCTTTATATTCGAAAGTGTTACATTGCAAACTGCATTTATGAAGTCATCCTTTCTGATTGTATTTTTAAGAAGTGGTTAGAATTTACCACACAGCAGAGTTTTATTTTTTCTTGAAAAAAGATCAATAGAGTCTCCCTGACAGAAAAATTATGTTTGGCAACTGAAACCAAATCCTTTGATACAAAATATACGCGAGACATTCTTAAACACGGTGGTGTTAGCATAACGCTTTGGAGCGCTATGACGTTACATGAAGTTATACCTTTGCATAAAATTAAAGGTATTCTTGCACACATAACATTACATACATCACAATATAAAATCATCAAATATACCAGTAACACAACATCGGCCCATTAATTTTTTTTAAGAAATTGTGGGTATAAAATACAATATTAATAAGATGCATCTAATTGTTTATACACAACTGTATACTATATATGAATGTATATTCGTTGACTGTAAAACGCAATACAACTGATAAAATAAAAAAAATAACAATAATCAGACAATTCCGTCTGTCCATGTTAAATAAACAAGCCCCCTTTTGTTAAAAAATTTACACGCTATAACAGACACATTCATATCTGGTGATAACCGTTTGTTTTTTTGCTTAATAAAATAATAATAAAAAAATCTTGTAAGAAAATGTATAAATAAATAGATTTATTAAAGTAACCAATTACGGAAGTTATAGTATGTATCATAGGCTTATTATACTCTATATGCATCGCAACATAATTTCTAAGAAAATATTAATAGTACATAAATACATACACACGACCTAGCTTCTGGCAGCACCCATGTTGTGTATGTCAATTTTTATCCATGAGTACCGAGACCTACAGTTTTAAAGTCGACTCCGAACGACAGACTTGAAAAGCTTGTTCATGGCAATCAGTTACTTTTAGGGCTTGTGCTAGAAGACTGATATAAGGTAGTCACCGAAAGAAATAATGTTTCATATTTCTGTTTTTTTAAATTGTCAGAACTGGAATTTGAACACGGATCACTTGTCTTAGTAAGCCAAAACAAAAAAAAAAATTAAAATTAACATTTAATAATATTGGAATCAATTAATTCCTCATATTGAAATCTATATTTGTATACACACCTGTCTATTAATTATCCTGCTTTCAAATAAAATTCTAAAAATGGAGTTAATCGATTTGTAAAGTGAAGCATTCATAAAGCAGTTTAATTTTTTACATACAAAATCCTCACCTAATAATTTCTGTAAAGTTTATGCTTGTTAATATCTAAAAATATATATTGATTGGCAACTTTTATTTTTATTATTGAATTGTTGTCATCAGTTTCAATGAAATGCAATTTTTTTTTAGAGAAGTGCGGCAATAATTTCAAATGAAAATAATTTATTAAATATTTGCTTAAATTATATAATAGTGAGACGAAATTACACAAATTATTAAATTACACACATTTTAAAATATTTTAAATAATTGCTGGCGTGTAACTCAAATTGATTGTGTTATAATTTTTTTACCATTTTACATACATACATTTTGTATTGCTTATTGTACGAGTAGGCTTAGGGTTAGTTTTTCTTACGAAATGTATCACTTTGTGTAAAGCAAAAAGTTTACACATCCGATAACGGATGAAAATCACACTTCAGTTGCCAAAAAAAAATTAGAATATTGGTATATTAATCGACACATAAGTCTCCTTAAATATCGCTATAAAAACATCTTGATCTATATAATTAAAGTTCTTATATTTATTTACTTTTACTTTGAACATAATATATGTAAACGATCATTAATTAGTACTCATGCGCAGTATTAATAAATTCTTTTTGGCAACTAAAACTATTCATTCATAGAAAGGTTGATTTATAAATCCCTAACAAAAGCATATAAGCAAGACAGAACCTCAGACTATTATTTGGTGTTTTACCAAAAATGTTATTGAACAGTTTTATTTGAAACATGTTGACGCTTTTCAGTATTACAATATACAGACTTTATTTAAAACTACATTTGTATTTTGATTAGCAACAATTTATTTAAAGAAAATTGTTTAAATACATAGTTTTAATGCCATTAATTGACAAACAATTTCAAATTTATTACCTATGAGTATATACATACATATTAACATTGAGAATTAATTTGTTAGAAATTAATGATACAAAAAAAATTTAATTTAAACGTTTTTTCGAACTTCTTTTATTTAAAAAAGTACAAAAAGTAACAAAAAACTAAAAGCAATTTAATTAATTTTTTTTGAATACCAATAACATTTTTTTTAATTTATAAAGAAATGCGCAAAAGTGACATTTGCTTTATCTCTTTTTCTAATTTTACAATTTTTTTTCTTTAATTTGTTATAAGTATTTATTATTTTATATGACTCACTTGTTCTTTTTTTGTAAAATTTCCACAAATTACATTCACACTTTAGTCAATAAAAGTATTTTGTTTGATGGAATTGCTGACACATTATGGGGTGATTGAAATAAATGTCTTTAGTTTTGAGTATGTTTGTACTTGTATTGCCTTAACAAATTAAAAGTACAAAATTCAAAATGTTGTTATTTATAAACAACTTGTGACGACCAGGGTTATTTATACCAGAATTTTATGTTACCTACACCTTTGGCGTTCAAAGTATTTAACACACACATACTATACACACGGAGAATTTAAGTTTTTATAATTAAAAATTAAATAATTTTTGCGAGGCCAACTTGGTAAATCGTAAAATTTTTTGAATGAAAGATCTTTTTTGGGCAACAGATTCTTTCTACGCCAATTTTCGAACATATGCTAAAATTTAAAAATGTTTTTAATTTTTTTTTTAAATTAACTCTTCATGGAAATTATATTACACTACCTCTGCATTTTGTTTAATTTAGTAACAGAAATTAGAGCTTAGATTTGATTATAAATGAATTTTAGATTTTTTTTAATCCATGCAACTTCTTTCAATTTTGTTCTTTAAATTGACCGATTTTATATACAGTGAAAGCTCCCATAGGCGGACACCGACCGTCGAAGCATTTCTGTCCGCCTACGGGAGATGTCCGTCCAGGGGGGATGAATTTGTTCTAAAAATACATAGTAAAAAATATCTAATCGTCCGTCTATCGGATATGTCCGCCTATTAGAGCTGTCCGCCAGTGGAGCTTTCAATGTATATGTTTCTTCTTTTATATCTATAAGCTAATAAGGTCCACAGTTTCCTTGTTATGTAAATAAAAACAAATTTTTTTTATTTAACTTATCCCCGACGTTTCGTCAATTATTTGTTGACTTTTTCAAGGGTGTATTTAGAAAAAATATATATTAAAATAATTTTTTCCTCAATTAAAAAACAAATAACAATTATGTATGTATGTATATAATAATTAGTACTTACAATAATTATGTTTTATTTTACATATTAACAATTTTTTTAAAATTATATGTATTTCAATTTTATATAAAAACATCTTTTACAACACAGCACTTAAATATACATTTCCACTATTTTAACATTTCTACATATAATTTAGATATTATTTAGACTAATATATTTTTCTCTTCTCCCATAGTTCCTGCTATAGCAACAGTGTTTTTTTCTAAATAAAATAGACACCCTTGAAAAAGTCAACAATTGACGATAAGTTAAATAAAAAAATTGTGTTTTTACTTTCAATTTTATTGTCGTTCTCTGCTATATCGTGAACATTCTTCTCGTTTTTGTTCCTTCCTCCTTTATTGCTCTTTGTACATGAGACCCTTAACGCAGAATCTTTGAACTTGTGATATCTGCCGTATAAAGTGGTTGGTTTTGGTGGTGATCTAAAGCTCTCTCTTTCGCCATTTTGATCCTACATTCCCGATACCTTCTTGTTAAGAAGAAACGGTCACGCAGAATATACTATATCCAGTGCCTGTGCCCATTCGAATTTCTTTAATAAAGATGCAATTCCTAATCATAAGAGACAAAATTTTGCTTGAACTTGTGATAACAGTACAAGTCATCACAATCTGTCATAAACTGCAGTTTTTATTATTGCGTTGTTGGTAGGGTACTATTGTTTAGAACCACGAACGTGGCTTGTTGTAAGTTTTCATTACGTTTTTGTTGAACAAATTTATTCATTATTATTTATTTTATTTTTTATTATTTATTTATTTATTAAATTCCTACTGTTATTTCAAAAATTTGTTCAAATTTTCAATCATCAATAAAACACGTTCTGTTCAACTTATAAAGTTCAAATATACTCGTATATTTTTAACATGATGACACTTGTGTTACAAAGTTTTTTTCAAGTATTTATTCATTAATTATTCTGAAATAAACAAATAAATAAAAATTTATGAACTTCTAAAAATTGACTAATTTTTTAATTTTATTTTATTACAATCAATAATAAAAGTAAATAAAATCGAATTTTTCTCTGTCTTAAGTAGGAATTAACATTTTAAAATAAATTCTAGTATTTTAAATACAAAATACGAGTACATTGTATGCTGTCTGTTATCTTTTAATTGTTGAAATATGAAAAGGTAAATTAAAAATGTGTTTTTACAAAGTATGTGTTGTAATAATTCACTTGTAAACAAGTATTGTTTTAATATTTCGATGTTTCGCACTCAGCTGTGAACGCTTATCAGCAAACCAAAGAAAACTTTAGAAGTAAAAAATATTATAGATCAAATCGAAATACATGATACCCCCCATCACAATTGAAGGATTCAAACGGTCCTATTGTCAAAATATCATAAAATTTTAAAATAGTTTAAAAAATTTGTTGTTGGGCTGTCAATAAAGAAGTCATAAGCTATGCTTATCATTTTATCATAAATTGGCTGTAAAATGCAAAGTTGAATGGCTATAGGTTTTTAGTTAGCCGGCGATAATATTTACAAGTCGTCGTCAAAATACGTAAAGCAAAGAAATAAAGACATTATTATGTCCTTGGATTGAATGACTTTTTAAAAAATTAAAAAAAATTGTTTTTATAATTCATTTG
Source organism: Metopia argyrocephala (assembly GCA_963576795.1). NCBI lineage: Eukaryota > Metazoa > Arthropoda > Insecta > Diptera > Sarcophagidae > Metopia > Metopia argyrocephala. The sequence continues at coordinate 26,385,765 of OY756208.1, forward strand.
ACTGGCAGCCACAGAACGCTTTTGCACTAGCCGCCATTGTAAATATGAATTCCTTTTTTATATCAGCTGACTGTACTGAAAAATAATATACTGAACTATGACGAGTTGTTTACAGCAATCACATTTTTTGTGTTATTTTTTTATGACATATGGCTTTAAAACGACCATTTGAATCCCCCAAATGTAAATATGGTTCCGACTGTGCTTGGTTTATGGAATTAAAGTTCATTCTTATAGATTTGACAGTTGCCTTCCAATCTTATGATTTTTTATCACTTTTTTTTATAACTTATTATAATTTATATGCCTAAATAACGTTGGCTTATTAATATAAATCAAATAACCGAATTTTTCAGGACGGAAATCCCAATAAGCCTTAAATTTCAAAATTAGACATCTGCATCAGTATTGGAAAAAGAGAGGATAAAAGACATTGCGTCTTCTTCTTTTGGTTTTACACTTTGGCACTTCAGCGCCCACATGGCCAGCCCTGATTTACATACATACCTATACGCTATAAAGGGACGTAGCATGTGTGCTGATTAATATTCTCAATTTTTGCAGAGGATTTAGCAGATTTTCCTTCAATCCTTATTTCTTATATTTTTAGAAATCAAAAATCGGCCAATATTTAATAAAAAAAATGAAAAACCGGATTTTTTAGTTGCACAAATTTTAAAAACACCTATCAGAAAAATAGATTCACTTCTCAAGTATTTTTTTTTAATATTGTATTATAAATATATTATTTTTCTTATGTTAAACTGTAAAAAAGTATTTATAGAACACGAATATAAGCATCAATCAAATTTGGGTGCGTAGAAAGCGAATGCCATTGAATAATGAAAAAATATATCAAAACAACTGACAGTTTATTTTGATTTGTGTAACACGTTTTTCATGTCAAAAACTAAACACGTAGCGAGAACACAATTTTACATTCGTTGATGAAAAATTCTTTATATATGTATATGAATATGTGGAAATAAATATTTATGACATTTTCACCTATATATGTTATAAATATGTACGATATTAACATTGACCCACAAATTTTGATGTATAAATTTAAAGTTTTTACTATATACATATACTACATAAATACAACATTTATACATACTTATATGTATTTAAAAACAAAAAATTTTAAATTTTCAAGAATTTTTTTGTGTTTGTTTACAAAACTCAGCTGTGTGCCATTTTGGCGCCAACTAAAAGTTACTCATTTCTGTGCTAAAATTGTTAATTTTAGCCAATTCAAAGTTTATTGCTGAATGCTAATATTATAGCGTTTTGACACCACTTTGATATGTGGGCCATATAACATCAGACTGATAAAAAAACTAACGAACGAGGTGTACAAACCCGATTTGTTAATGATTTAATTTTGCTTCACTAGAGCTATCACTACCATTTATCCAAATTTTTCCACTAATGATTTTTATTGACTTCGAAATCAATCACACCAAATTTAGAAACTTTAGCTTCAACACTTCTTTAGATATAAAGAAATCAAAATTTAACTTGTATGGAAGGTACCACGCCCACTTGTCCAATTTCCTCCACTTTCTGACTCATGATTTTCCTTCACCGTGAAGTCATTCAGTCTAAGTTTCGAAACTTTAGCTTCAACCGTTCTCAAGATATACAAAAATTACTATTTAGTTTGTATGGAAGGTAACAGTCCATATCCAATTTGTATATTAGTTCGGCTCGATTTGAAAATCGACCAAGTTACAAGGAAAATCGTATTCTAGGGCTCAAAATAAGAAACTTTGCCCGAGGAACCTTACCTCTAAAATGAATTCTGATGTTCCTTATTTTGGCTCATAGGTAAAAATCCATTGAAAAATCCCACTTTTACCCATTTAAAGTGTCCCCCAATCGAGTCAAAATGCATACATGAGTCATAGAATCACACATGTAAAAACAAACTTTGCCCGAGGAACCTTACCTTTAAAATGAATTCTGATGTTCCTTATTTTGACCCAAAGGTAACATTTTTAAAAATCCCACTTTGACCCATTTAAAGTGCCCCGAGTCAAAATGTATGAACGAGTCAGAGAATCACACATGTAAAAACGAAAAAAAACTTGTTATTAACAAATGACAGAATATGTCATCAGGTCAAATGTATTCGATAATAGTTACAAGAAAAATTTTACTTGGAAGTTATTTTGACTTATTCACGATGCAGTACTAAGCGTTGTCATCTGTCTTTCGAAACTTAATCTAAATATAGAGGCGTTCGGTCATATGAAATCGAATATTAATTTGAGTTCGAATTTAAAACTTTTAGATGTTACAAAAGCACAACAAATACAATACATACTCAAAAATGATTTTTTTTACAAACAGTTTTGTTCTAAATTGTATTTGTGTAACAAGTTTTAAAACAAATTAATTTATATACGACTTGTGTATAGTAATTTAAAGTTAATGAATTGAAATGATAATTTTTCACTCGAGTATAGTTTTTTTATGCAAAGAAATAAGAAAACAAAAATAAAATAAAAACAATTTATTTTGCAGTAATTATAATTATTTTTTTAAATGAAATAATCAGCTGATTTGGTAAATTGACATTGAGTTGATAATGAATAAATTTTAAAAAGTATATACATATCTACTTTCTTTTTATATACTTGTAATATATTTAGGTGTTTAGTTTTGTTTATCACCATTGTTTAATAATTTGTTTGTCCATAAACTTTTAAGAAAATTGCTATTGTTTGCCTACTCGTTTTATTATCAATTTGATCAGAATTTGTCAACAATTTCATAATCGTAAGTTTTTTGTTTTGTTTTCAATAAATTAAAATTACAAATAAAAGCTTTTTATATGTCAAATATATAATTCGTTATATGAATTTTTAATTATACTCTTCCGTTAAATCACTAAATAACAAATTCAAAATAATGAGTAATAGAGAAAACACAAAGCTTTCTATTTCAAAGTAGTGTTATACACAAATATTGGAATCGATGGCGTTGTAAATTGTAATCAACCAAATTATTATAGTTTGTTGTTGAAAAAATAATTTGACTTTGTTTATAGAGGTTGACTAACTTTTTGTATTTCTTGTAATATAGACAAAGCAGTTTTGTTTCTCTCATAATAGAATAACAAATTAGTTGTTATTATAATTATTCAAAATCAAATCAAGTCTATTTATGATCAGCATGAATTTTTAAATACATTTTGCCAAATAGCCGAGTTGGGTTTATCGCATTAGATTTAATTGTTTACAAATTGTAGTGGTAGTGGCAAAAGTAGTGCATTATTGCACCTAATATTTAGTGATAATTAAAATGTAGTGCATAAATACATCGATTTTATAGGTAATGGAAATTTAGTGCAATAATTTTCAATAGATCGTAACGAATCAACAAAAATACTGAAATTTCTCAGTTAAGAGCAATTAATAGTAGTATACCCTATACCACTGGATTGTTAACAAATACATACATATCGTCATATTCAATGCACATGGACGTAACAACACTTTTGTTTTTTTACAATAGAAGCAAAAAAACCTTACAATCAAAAATTTTTTAAATCCCCAAAATCATATAATCTTCAGGATAGAGATATAAGGATTGGCATCCCTATATACAACAAATGAGTTTGTATGTAAGGTTTTCATATAAATATGTATGTAGTTACGCTTTCTTGCATTTAGAAATGAATTTCGTTTATAAAATCGAACATGTATTTTGATAAAGCGAACCATAATTAATAAAAATCTCAAGTTCGAAATTTTGTTTACTTACGTCCGTTTGCTTAATAACGAAACTATTTATAATACATAAGTAAAGTATTTTCGGATTAATTGTATGACAACATATACACACTTGTTTAAATTTCATTTAAATTAGCTATTAACAGTAGTGTGTATTAAACACGCGTGTAAATAAAAACGTCTATTCAATGTTGGTTCGTAAACAATGAATGCCATCGCACCAACCGACAGTTTATTTTGTTCCGTGTAGCACGTTTTTCCTGTCAAAAATTAAAAAACTGATAAAATTAATTAAAATATGTATAATAACAACACTTATTACCTTTTCGTTGCTCTAAATATTCCAATTTTATTTGAGTAAAAGTAAACAAATTACGATTTATTACAGAATAGAAATATTGCGTTTTAACACTACAACGACATGTGCCATGTGTGCGTCACAGAATAAACACGTTTCACAAACATAGCTGCCAGATTTGATAACTTTCATCTTGATTTTGGCGATTTTTAGTAGTTCTAAAGTTTAAAGTCAACTCCGAACGACAGACTTGAGAAGCTTGTTCATGGCAATCAGTTACAATCAGAGCTTTGACCGAAAGAAATAATTTCCTTCTCAAGATATCAGAGTTGAGGTTCGAACCCTTGGCTTATGCCTTAGTAAGCCAATACACTAACCACTAGACCACGGCGAATACTAATATAATAATTAATTACCAATAATTTATTGAAAGTAAGGGTTTATAGTATACCATCATTGGGAATAAGTCTTCTGACAAGTGTTTTGAGCACAGACGAAATGGTCATAGGGACATCTCCATAAGCAATACATTCCATGCCCAATATTTTAATACAACTTTAAAATTATTACACACAAATGTTTGCATCTTATGATCGACTTTAATATCGAATTTAAAAATATAATCTTAAATAATGAATTGATTTTGTTGAAGAGTGCGCAAAGGTCGAGTCACCTGGAATCCGTCACACATTGTGGCTTTGACTTTTTTAACTGACAAATAAGTTAGAATACATAGTTTTTTATAAGCTTTATTTTTTAGATAATGTATAAAGGTTGGGCAACTTTTTAATACTTGTGTACTTCACACATGGAGGATAGCGACTGCTTCCTTTGTGGTCCTGTTAGTAAATGTACCTAACCCTCCTTTTAAACACAAAAAACAAAAAAACCAAAAAAATTAACTACTTCGCTGATTATTAAAATTTTAAAATAATTTAAACATACACTGCCGCTCACTTGAATAGGTTTACTATTCTCATTACATTCAAATTAATTTTTTCCTAAAAGTAATTAAGTTTTTAGTTATATTATTTTCTAAAATGGTAAAATATTCGATTATGTGTGTTTACAACAAAAAAAATTGTTTCAATAATAAATAACTGAATTTTAGTAATTTTTTTCCCAAAACGAATATGATTTTCAGCACAATTTTTTGGGTCATTTGAATAGGTTTACTATCATTAATTTAAAAAATTAAAGAAAAAAATGATTTTTTTGTAAACCTTTTTTAATTTTTTAAGATTTCTTACAATGTTTGATGATTTATTAAGGAGTATATCCTCCTTTATTCGATATAACTTCAAGAATACCATTTGGGAGGGAGCTATAAAGGTTTTCAATTAATGATAATAAAATTTTTGGACCAAGCTTTTTTAATTCCTCCAATGAAAGCCTATTTGGTTTCGTATTGTCTGCCGGACTCGTAGACTTTGCGAGAAAGCAAGCCCCATACATTTTCTATAATATTTAAGACAAGGGAATATAGTGGCCCCATCAACATATCGACATTTTGGCTTTAAATCCATACTTTTACAAACCTGGCATTGGGTATCGGGGCATTATTTTGTTTAAATATCCAAAGAATTGGTCTAAAAATAGTAGAAAAATATGGAAACACCTTTTCAAGTACTGTTTTGTAATTATTCGCGTTCATTTTTGATGTGAGGAATTGAAGCACAAATGTACCATAATATGAAATCGCCCCCCACACCATTACACTTCCCTCACAGAGACGAGACGCCTAAGGTAGCGTTCCTCCTTATGTTGGTCGTGGAAATAGTAGTTGTATCCATCCGGACCTTCCATGTTAAAAATTTTTTTCGTCTGAGAAGGCAACACGATACCACTCATTTTTATCGTTCATGTGTTCTCGTGAAAAATGAGACCGTGTCGCTTTACGAGCAGCAATAAAAGATGTTTTTTTTTAATTTTTAATCTCCTTAAATGTTTAGAACGTCGAATAACACATCTTACAGTGCCTATGATAGCTGTGATACCCAATTTTTGTCTAATTTTTGCAGCAAAATCGCTCGAAATTGAGGCAGCTCTTAAAATAACTCTTCTGTTCGCTTCTGTTGTGGCTTTTTTCGTCAGCCCTTTCATGTTTTTATACTAATCGGACAGATTTCTTAAAAAATTACTTACAACATTCTGGCTGCGATCAATTTTTTTGTCGATATTCCTATGGCTTAAGCCAGTTTCATTGAATGTTTTAATTTTACATCTTCCTTCTTCAGTTAATCCCTTGCTGCGCCCCATTTACGTAAAATATATAAAATATTATTGCAGTAACTCACAAATATTTAAAATTTTAATTATACTATCGATGGTCAAAAGCAAACTAATTTTATTCCTATTGAACCTATTCAAGTGACCCAAAATCTACACCTGTTTTCGCAGCATTTTGAAGTAAAATCAAAAAATAACAAATTTTTATTTATTGTACCGTTATTCTTTTCTTCCTAAAATATGATTATTCATAACATCTCTTAATTTAAGTGAAAAAAAAAAATTATTCTCCTAAAGTTTTTATGAAGAAAAATTAAAATATAAAAGCAAAAATTATTAAACCTATTCAAGTGATCGGCAGTGTATGAGTTTTATACGACTTTGAAAATACAGACGATTTCCACTTTTGAACAAAAACATTTTTCATCACATACTGGATTAAAAAAAAAAACATTAAAAATGTATGTAAAAATATTTTAAATAATTCAAATATGTACGAGTGCATAAGACTTTCAGTACAAAATATTTAGCATTTCTGTTTATTTTGAAATACACATATTCGCACACCATTTAGCACCGAAATTATTGTACGTTAATATTAATTGGGTATGACAGCCATTCAACCTTTTTAACTGTAAAATAAAAGGGTAATGGTTTAACGTTAGAAATGTTAGGATAGATCATAAATTAAATAACAAAGAGAGAAAAAAATATTTTACAAATTACATAATTATTTTAAACAAATGGTTTGATATACGAATATGTACATACATATGCTGTCATGTCATGTTTTAAAAATTAGAAGAATTTTACATTTTGGTTTTATTGAATTGATTACTGCTCGTTTTACTTACCATTTAAAACAAACTTGTTTTTACCTTTAAAAGAATATTAAAACAAATTGTGTCTTCCTTAATATTATTTTTTATTTTTGGTTCTTAAACATACTCGTAAATTTTGCTTTTTATCTATAATTAATAATAAAACTTTTATAAAAAAGAAAAAAAAGAAGATAAAATACATGTATAACCAGTACTGACTGACAATCGAGTTATTTTTAAAATACTTAAATTATTTGGATAAATCCAACATAAGAAAGTTTAAAGCAACTCTTTTATAATTTTGTACTAATAATCCGTTTAGTTCTTAAAAATCCTCCATCGTATTCAAAACGTGTGTTATTATCGCGTTTGATTAAAAATACCAGACAAATCAATGTGTTGTAAAATTCAAATAATTGCCATTAATTACGTATAATTGTCATATAAAAATATTTTGAAAGTTTTGATTGTGTTTTATTTTAATTTTTGTAAATTGTAGAAGTTTTATTAAATAAAAAAATTAAGCATTTAATATAAAAAAACTGATTTTTCAGATTTCAAAAGTGAAACAAAAACAAAATTCATAATTTAGTTTTATTTTAACTAAATTTACTTTAAATATTAGTACTAAAGAAGCTTTATTAGTCGAATAATCCTTTGCACCTACCTTTACTCTGTCTATTGATCTGCAAGCATTGTTTATTTAAATTAAAGCAGATCCCTTCATATCCGTATATACTTATATATCTCGAAATCAAGGTACACATAATAATTTATTACCCTTTAAACTAAAACGACAATTAAATGAAAGCATTTATTATAAAAATATTGGCGAATATTCCGAAATGATCACTAATTTTTACATATCATTACTATATGTAATTAATTGCCGACTAAGTAACACATTCAAAGAACAGCTGATTGGTTTAATTTTATATTTATATTTTTTATGCTCTATTTGAAAAGTGAAGACATTTTGAAGTGATAATAAAAGACTTGGAAAATGAAAAAGATTATAAGAATAATATTAGATAAAAATATGCTCAAAAAATTTGAGACTTAAAAACATTTCTGCTGCATCCAAAATACATATATTCAGACAAAATAGACATGTGCTTTGGTCGATAATATTCTATTAAATAATTTTATTTTTATGGATCTTTATTTTAATTAATATACGAGTATATAACAAAATTGTAGCAAAAATAAAAGTTTAAAGATGTGCTATGCATTTTTTAAGGAGAAGCATTGTTTTTTAATAGGCTTTCAAGCTTTTTAATTAACTACAGTATATATCGTTTATGAATTATTTTTTTTTATTGAGACCAATACTAAGGTGTAAACCCCTACTAAATGGTGTGCATTGTATTGGAATTTTTTTTGAAAAGAACAGTTCATTATGACTACAGAACATATATTTTATTTTCTTATATTATTAGCCTCTCAGCAGTCTTCTGGCAAAAGCTCTGAGAGTAATTAATTGCCATGAACACGCTTCTCAAGTCTGTCGTTCGGAGTCGACATTAAACTGTAGGTCCCGGTACTCATGGATAAAAATTTACACATACAACATGAGTACTGTGAGAAGCTAGGCCGTAATCCTGACACAGGGTTGTAAAGGCCAGTTATGTAAATATTATGTATGTATATTATTAAGCTCCTTATGAATGAGACCAATTACTGTGAGTTTATCATTCAAAGGCCAGTGTTATACCCTCACCCTTGAATGGTCAACAGTAATTGCCCCATCATTGCATGTTGATTGCGGTGAGTGTCTTCGCTAAGTAGGTTTTTAGCTGTTATCTTCTACTTTCCAATAGTTGACGTTTTTCCCTTATCATTAGTTTTTCGTTGTCAAAGGTTAAAGTGGAATAGAGTGGAATGTCAGGGAGCGGTTACATTGTAGATGGACTTCTGGAAGGGGGGGGGGACCTCTTATTTTTAAATTGTAATTTTGAAAGAACCGCAAATTAACTTTTTTATTTTTCACCTTTGCTGGGATTCGAACCGAATAGGTTTCAATATATTCGGAAATATTTTCGATGTTTAAGTTTGTGTGGCTGGTAGGTTTAAGTATCAACTGATCTGTATAAAAAATCTATAGCTTTTATACAATCGAAAGAATGCTTTAGTTCCCTGTCATGCCTAAAAAAATACAGTAAAATACACATTTTTTCCTGTCGTAAAAAAGGTGAACTGGGCTTTGATTCTACAAAAAAAAACAAACACTCTAGATATGATATGGTATGCTATGCTCTATGAGCCAATAAACAGATTCTCTGTTTAGATTAGTCAGGAATTAATATTTTTAAGTATCTCTAATCATCACATAGCACTACTTATGCTGGCGTATATATTTCAAATATGTACAGTGGTGAGCACAAGTGAGTACATGTTTATGTACTATTTTCATCAGCTTGTAGAAAAATATTGATATTAGGCAAATCCATTTTCCCTGTTTTATTTTCTTTTTTTGTTCTGAGTTATTTATGATTTAGTTATTATATAAAATTTATATGTGTATATCAATTCCAAAGCCGATAACTTTAGAATAATATAATTGCATTTATGTGTTGTCATTATTAGTCGAATCAAAAAGATCCAAGCCAAGCTGTCGTCAATAAGGTTTTAAAATGACGAAATATTTTCCTAGATCAACAGTTTTGAACTCGGCAAAATTGTTGACACTCAGGGACGACACTTTTTTAACAGCAAAATAAACTTAATTGGCAATAACTAAACATGTTCTTAAGTCGATGAACAGTAAAAGGTATGGGGCAATTGCTGATGATCATTCAAGGGTGAAGGTATAACACTGGCCTTTGAGCGATCAAATTACTAGGAAATTGTCTCATTGACATAACCGGCTTAACATCTATCTATCTATATATTCAACATTCCAATATCCTATTCTTATTGTAAACCGAAATTGACATAGCGTAGAGATTAACTGGTAATAAGTGTAGAATGACATTAAGAGCAGTATTGGGGCAATTTCTGCATTCTCCGGTAATATTTATATACATACCCCTCTGCACTTTTTCCAGCTTAGTGACAATATAGCTATAACAAAGAGCTACTGACTAGTACCAAGCAACAAATCCGATTAAAAACTTATAGTCAATTGTAAAGCGCAGATTAAGATACTTTCAAAGAGCTCTATCCAATCTAAATGAGCTTTTTTGGGACTGCTTTTAATATTATTTTGTACAAACTTTCAAGTGCACAATATAATTATACTCGTATAATCGTACATACATGCATGTAATCACTTTTGCTTCCAACTGTACAATTTGTTATTGTTATTATACGATATTTAGACCAACAACAAATAATAATTTTTACTACTACGCATTATTTTTGTTTATAAACATAAATTCAGAAATAAAATAGAAAGAAATTAAAGATTAACACAACAAGTTTTATTTATTTATTTTTTATTGTATTTTGTCTTTATCAATTTGTTTATAAGTTTTAGTTTTTTTGTGTTTTCAAATACTCATTTTACTCGTTTTGTGCCATTTTTTTTCTCCGTATGGGTTATTATTTCCTTTATTTGTGTTCTGTTTTGTTGTTTTTATTTTTTTTTTTTTTTTATTTTTTTATTTTATTTTAGTTTTGCTATTTTTGTTACTGAAATATTTGTTTGACTGGGTGGGTTAGCCTTCTAACCACACTTGATGAGATAATTATAAAATCTTTGTTGCCAGTATTCTAAACATATCATATACACTCTATAACAATTTAATTGGTTAATGCTGAAATTGAGACCATATGATAGAAATTTTATACGTATTAGATGGCTGCGCAAATCCTTTTGAAAATCAAAAGCACTACAGTATTACCTCCTGTTCGAGCTTCCATGAAAAAGAGGAAATTTGAAAAACAAAAATTTTTTTGTGTACCTTTATAGTGAGATTTTGTTCTCATCTAAAATAATTTATTTTTGTAAAAATATTTAAAAACACATCTTTTTACTTGCTCTTAGTTTTTTGAGAGAAATAGTAAAAACAAAATAGGTGTTTTTTATTTGATTGGCACCATATCATCACCATTCATGATAAAATTCTGAAGTGCAGAAAACTTAGTTTATCCAAAGAGACAACTCTACTCGTATATTAATTATTGGTTGTGTTAACTTTTTAGATCCCATAAGTTTATTTAATTATAAATGTGTTTTACGAGTATTTAATTTCTTATTGCAACAGCAAGCTTTGTTCTAAGTTTTATTTTGCTGCATTATACAATGCGGTATACATAAAACAGAAAAGCCAAAATGTAACACTAAACTGTAGTCTGAACGGTGAGTTTCACAATCGTGGTTCAGAGAGCGAACCCATTGGTTCATATTGTAGTGTGAACATACTGTATACACACTGTTGTACTCACAAACTTAAATCACTCTGATGTGAGAATCGATTTTCTGTGTTAACTTGCATTATTTTTATTGCAATTCTCTCATATCATGCCAGAAGTTTGTCGATGTGAGAATTACAATAACGAGGCGCAGATAACGGTACTTCTCTATATAAAAAACAATTGCAAACAATTTTCAGTACCAAAGACCTTATTCTGTAATTCTCTTAAGCTAAATGCTAAAATTTTGGGTTTTTGAAACAGGCTGGGCTTAAGAATATATAAAATTAAAAAGTTTAGAAGTAATGGGCATGCAGTTTTTAAATTACAATAAGCGTTCAAGAATTCTATTCGTAGCCAAAAAGTCCTAAATCAAGTTTATAAATTTTTAGCGATAGAGTTTTAGCTTAGGAGAGTTACAGAATAAGGCCTCAGTTAGCATGTAAAAAGAAGAAAAAAGCGGAGATCTTCACCTTAATATACCAGCTATACTAAGGGTGCACAAATCGAGGTCTGTAAGAATATTTCAAGAGATTCACGAAACAAGAGTAATAATTCAAAGAATATGGTTTTCGAGCAATGATGTTCTATAAAATATTTATGTTTTATGTTGCTTTTATTTTACAACTGACACTTACATACACATTTACTTATTATATTACGAGTACAATCTAATGTCAAATTTAATTCTAAATTATTGCGAGCAAATGCCACGAAAACTAGTAGGCCCGATATATTGAAGCAAACCAATAAAGCGAACTCTCCATCCACTAACAGAATATCACACTACCTACCCAATAGTCTACTGGGGCAGCCAATTTTCAATTCTTTTTTATTATTTGTTTGAATTACAAAAAAAAAAAAATAACACTGTTTCACACAACGACATTTTCTTTAAGCCATTAACACTTTCGAGCTCCAAGTTATTTAAACATTAGCTGGCGAGGGTTCAAAAATGCAATTCTATATTTAGTGACAATAAATTCATACGAGAATATAAAAATTAAATCAAGATTTTTAGTACATAATAGAGATTTTGTAAATGTAAATTCAAAATAAAAATATATTTTCAAATAATCAAGGGAATCAATGAAATTTCTATTTTAAATTACAAAAAATCGAAATATTGTTCAATTACATAACAACAGCATCATTCGATTTTCATTCAGAGGGAATTGCCAAAAGTATTGTATTCGATAACAGAGTTAATAACGTCAAACTGATAATATTTTTAAAATCTAAATATATACGAGTATATAAATATGCACGAGTACTCGTACATACTCGTACATATATACTACATAGTATAGTACCATAGTTAAGTGGTTTCGCTTTCAATATGATTGCAATAATTTTTTGAATTTACAAATCGTCGCAAGAATTAAAGAACGCTGTAACTGACAAAAAATCGAGAATACGTTTTTTGCATAATTTTTATCAGAAAAAAAATACGCGTCGATTGGTCCCGGACCCAGATTTCTTCGATAAAAATAAATTCACTTAAGCCGTCTGCCTTTTGAAAAATATCAGTGTCTTCTTTCTACTGTCATACAGATTTTTTGGCTCTGGTGAACATTAAATGTTTTGTCAGTTACAGCGTTTTTTAATTCTTGCCACGAAATTGTGCAATTACCAATCCATTATTTAATTGAATGAAATTTTTCACCAGCAATCATTACAAATTACAACATTAAAATTTGTCATCAATTAAAAAAATAAATAAAAATTAATTAAAATTTAATGAAAAATACAATTTTTATTATTTATGATTTTTAATTGCTGTTAAAAATTTTACAATCCATGACTGATTGCAACTTAAAATGTTGCAAACAATTAGTGCTTGGAAACATGTTTCTTTAAAAATTATTTTTGAATGTGATTACGATTGTGATTGCAAATTGATTGCAATAACCGCCAACTGTGTACAATTGCATGACCTACATATTTATAACATACATATTTACGAGTACATGTATCAAACTATATATTGTCTTCTTTTATTTTTCAGGTTACGCATAAAACCTTTGGGTTTAACATTTTTGGTAATACTTTGTTTTTGGCTTTATAAGCATCGCTGCAGCATACGCATACAAACAACGCCAGAATTATATAAACATTTTGAGTTGGTGCAACAGAGAGTGATCGAATTTAGACAAACTAATCCTGCAATGTTTTGTGCTGTAGCATCAAGTTGCCTGGGAGCGTTGGCTGTGGTCGGCCATTTGGTATCGAGTTCTATGGTAGTGTTGACTGGTTTAATATTTGCTGCCATCATATCAACAAAATATAATTTAAAGATAATGAAAATCGAGCCAAAAGGTTTGTATATTGTACATGCATACATACATACATATATATATATACAGTCAAATTGGGATATAAGCACACCGTTTAAAAGAAAAAATCGGAGAATTGCAAAACAAATGCATTTACTTTTGTTTTCTATTTTAAATTCAAAGGTATTTTACCCCGTTTAAAAAAAAATCTGTTTTAAAGGAAAACCGCTTTAAAGAAACAGAACTCCACTTAATTTCAAATCAGAGTGGGCAAACAAACAAAACATTTCGCAAACGTTACAACAAACTCATACACCTTTCTAAAAATTTTTAATGGTATTGTACATGAGCAAAACCAAAACAAATACTTTCTAAATGAGAAAGAGCCCAAATGAAACAATTAGCTTTTCTCTCTTGTGCTTGCTCTGTTATTCCGTTACATTCGTATAATTTGCTCTTTTTCTCTTCTTCTTTTCTTTTTCTTCTCATTCATTTTTTGTTGTACCTACGCACATTTGAGTTAGTGTATTTGTAGTACTCAAAACAAAAACAATATACAAAATTAAATAGGACAATCGTTCTCACTGTTTCTGTTCTATTTTTGTTTTACTCATTGTAAAGAACACAACAAAATGAGATCAAACGTTCAGTTTTGTTTATTTTCCTACTCTGTTGCAAATACGAGTATTAAGAACTTATCGACGGTCAAACAATTTTAGCACCGTCTTATTTCTTTTTTATTTTGTGCATGCCTACAGTTTCAAAAGTATTTTTTATGGCAAGAATGTTCATTTATTGCTAGAATTGTATATGATTTGTCTGTTAATTTTGCCAGAATTTGAATTTTTCTAAAACGTATCGATCTGTTTTATTTTTATTTCAATAATATTTTAAGAGTTCGTTGAAATAATTTTGCATTTATCGGAAGTCCTTTTAAAAAAAAATTCCGCTTATAAGAAAAACAAATGCTGTTTTTTAACATACATACATACATAATTGGCCATTACAACCGTGTGTCAGGGTTACGGCCTAGCTTCTCGCAGCACTCATGTTGTGTATGTTAATTTTTATCCATGACTACCGGGACCTACAGTTTAAAGTCGACTCCGAACGACAGATTTGAGAAGCTTTTTCATGGCAATCAATTACTCCCCGAGCTTTTGCCAGAAGAGGTAGTAGCCGAAAGAAATTTTTTCATATTTCTGTTTTCAAGATGTCAGAGCTGAGATTTGAACCCAGCGCTATCGTCTTAGTAAGCCAACACAGTAACCACTAGACCACGGCGACTACTGTTTTTTTACATTTTCTTATAACCGAATTCGACTGTATTGTTGTTCAATTGAAGTTAATTTTTAACAAAACTTGACTTTTTTTGTAATTTTAGATTTAGATTTTGCTTGGTCTGAAAAACTACAACAAGATTATGAATTGGATGATGAATTTATGCCAGAAGAAAACGAAACTAATTTGTTTGTTTTGGAAAGAGCAGGAGAATTGGCTTCTTTAACTCTGCCTACCGAGGATGCAGAAAATGAGGAAGACAATAGCGATGAAATACCCTCAGAGCTATTAATACCAGATTCTATACCAGAATTATGTGAATGTTCTACAGATGATGATGAAGACGATTTACTACCAATCGTTTCAGCATCTAAATCAGAGACACATATTGAAGACTCCACTAAGCCCACCACAGATGTTTTGGTTAAATATTCACAATCAGATGATACCATAGAATTTAAAAAGAGCCATTTTAAATATGGCTCGTCATTATCGAGTACATCTTCCTCATCGGAAGAGAGCCTTTCACAGGGTCTTCAATTTCCTGATCATACAGCAGTAGATGGCACCTCAAAATCTGAAAGTATTGCTCCATCAAACACACTGGCCAAACCAATAACAAGTAGTCAACAAGAGACTAACGACTTAGTCGCCATGACTGTTACATCACAAACACAAGCCTTGCTGGCCAATAGCAGTAAACTGATACCCACATTAGTGTCCGGTCTAGTACAGGGTGTATTGGGTATGGGTTCTGGTGCTTTGCCCACACATAGTGGTCCCATACATGATCCTACACACAGACGTTTGGTTACCGCTTTAGATTCATCTGATGAAAGTGATTTTGAAATTATAGAAGAGGAAGATTATCAATAAAATGCTACGAAATATATAAAAACAAAATACACAAAACTTACACACTCATACATTTATGATTTCAACTCAAAACTTTATTTTATTATATTTTTATTACGAGTATATGTATCATAAGAGTTTTCTGTGAAATATTAAAATACTATTACTATTACGATTATTATTTATTAAGTTTATTTGCTATTAAGTTTTATATTTTATTATTTTCTATTTTATTTTCATATTTTATTGTATTAACTTCTTTTGTGCGTGCTCTTAAAAGGTTGTGCATACCAAAAATATTAATTCAAACATCATTTACATCATTGAAATATTAATTTATATGAATTTAAAGAAAAAAATGAAATTTATCAGCATTGTAACATTCGATATGGATCGAAATTTAATACTATTAGGGGTGTCGCAAAATCCAATAATATTAGACTTGGTTTTGAAAACGTTACAGAAATTAATTTGGTGTCATGAAATTCAAGATTATCGGTTTTAAGTGTCACAAAATGTCTTGTTATGGGTTTTGATATTGAAAATAAATCAAGCGGGTAACTGCTGTTGTTTTATTAAATTAAATGAAACAAATGTTATTTTATATATAAAATATATTTTTTATGTTATTTATTTCTAGGAGTTTAAGTGCTCTATACGCCATTTTTTAAATCTCGAGTTAATTATGCTAATTTAGGTTTTTGACACCAAAATTTTTAAAATCTGCATTCCGTTTTCGGCTATTTATCTCCGAAACTTGACGAGATATCCTAAAATGGATTACAGATTTGAAAAATTTGGGGTCGAAAACCTATAGTGGCATCATTAACTCGAGATATATAAAAAATATGAAATGGCGGATAGAGCACTTAAACTCCCGCATGACGATATGTATGCATCACTTTGTAGCGAAAAGTTTATCGTCATAGTCATTTGACGTTGAAGCTACTTGAGTCTCATTATTTTGCACATTAAAGCTTCTGCAAATGTTGTGCAGTGTATTGTAAACTGTGTTGATAATCAATTTCGAAATCAAAAAATTTTTTTAAAAAATTTACAAATGGCATACAAAACACCTTTTTTATTTTGCCATAATCAAAAAATGTTAACAAATTAATGTGAAAAAAATCAAAAATCAAGAAGCAATTTATTTTAAAATTTTAAATAAAATGTTCGCCAATGATAACGACTGGCTTTATTTTGGTTTTCGAAGATAAAACATGACCCATTAGACTTTATGATAACAAAGTGTGGTTTTCTTCTCACTTTCAAATACACAATTCTGAAAACATTGGATTCTATGACACTTTTAATTATTTATCTGAGAATTTTAATTATGAGTACTAAAATTTGTTTAATAAAACTTTAAAATTTGTTGAAAATTTTATTTATATTCATCCTAAAAAAATTAGTTTTAATTTCAACTTTGTTGGATTTCGAACTTGGGTACTTACAAAATTACATTCAATGATGTAAATTAGAAGGAACAAAATATTTTAACAACATTTTTGAAAAGCATACATAAAATTTTCAAATGATTTTTATTTTGCAGATGCTATTTTTTTAAGTTTACTATATAGTATACACATACATTAAATACATACATACATATTATGTAGTACATATAACTATATTTTATAAGGTTTCTTTTTATTTTGTTTTATTTAATTTTATGTTGTATAGTTTTTTATTATGTATTATAATTTCTTAAAATTATTTGCAACTTTTTTTTCCAAATCTCATTTACTTTAAATTTTGTAGACAAAAAAAAAGTTTTCAAATAAATTACAAAATTATGCATATTTTTTTAATGACAAATTAGAAAAGTAACACTTATATGATTATTTCTAACGCTTAATATTATACAAAAATCTATAAAAAGTTTCGGCTTTGTTTTAGTATAAGACAAAAATATATATTTTTCGTACTCTATAATGAAAAAAATTAGTACTTTTTTTTCTAAAACTTCAAAATTACTTCTTTTCAGTTGAATCAAGCAAATACTTTGTAAAGCTTTGAGATTGTGCAAATTGTATTTAAATCTTGTTTATTTTTACTTAATTAAACATAGAAAAATATAATTGTAAAGCACTAAAGCTAAGAAGCAATCAGGACGACATTTATTTAAAATATATATATTAACCTATACAAATAATTTAATTTAATACTTAATAATTACGATGAAAAAAAAAAACTCTTATAATTAAAAACAAAACAAGAAAAAAAAAGAAATATAAAATAAAATACATATAAATATATAAGAAAAAGTATTTTGTAGTTTATGTGTTTTACTAATAGCCGCGTCCTTACCAAAAATTTAATAATTTTTTATCCATCTGGGAAGATCTGTTAACAAACGTCGATGCTAACTTAGCCGTTTTTAGCTCTTTTTTAAATGCCCGCTGCTGCTCGGTTTTTTATTTTCATTTAGCCCTTTCATTAAAAAAAAGAGCTGCAATGGCTTTGCATTTTTGATTTAGTTTTTAGCACTTTTAGCCCCCTTTTTGCAAAAAATTTAAGTGAAAACTGCTATCTCGTTTATGTTTTGAGAAAACTATTGCGGGGGGTTACTTTGTATTCCGATTCAAATCGAAAATGCTTTCGAAAGAATTTTTTATTCGAAAATTCAATAATAATGAATAAAATAATTTTTCGAAAATTCGTAAATTTTTACGAATTCGTAAGATTTTTGATTCGAATCAAAATAAGAAGTAACCCCTCAGAATCGAAATAATATCACTCAGAAGAAAAAAGTTAATTAAGGAGAACTTCCAAAAATTTATTAAAAATTTAATTTATGAAATATGAGCGAAATTACCCACAAAATTATAATACAAGTCGTACTTCAAATCAAAGAGAAAATATTAGGAAATTCCATCCTTATTTTAAAACCCTGTGTCAGGGTTACGGCCTAGCTTCTCGCAGCATTCCATGAGTACCGGGACCTACAGTTTAAAGTCGACTCCGAACGACAGATTTGAGAGGCTTTTTCATGGCAATCAATTACTCTCCAAACCTTATACCAGAAGACTGCTGAGAGGTAGCCACTGAAAGAAATAATTTATTCATATTTATTTTTTTTTAAGATGTCAGAGCTGAGATTTTAACCCGGAGCTATCGTCTTAGTAAGCCAATACACAACTACAAAAGGTTGTGCTCTGTGGGAGCTACGATTATTATGATATACCCTACTGTCATTAATTATCATAATGATTGAAGCTGTTTATTTTGATTATTTTGCCCTTCAAAATTTTTAACAAACCAAATTTGCTATTAAAATTTTGTACTGAATAGCACAACAGGCCAACAGAATTGAGTAGCAAGTGGATTATGTCAATGAATATCTTTCTTTTGTTTGTAACTCCTTTTCAGTATAAGATATTAACATAAAAGTTCCACTGAGTGGTAGCATCGATAATGGACTATAATGGGACTTCCGCCACGCCCATATATATAAAATATGTAATTAAAGGTTTCTTCGGGTTTATTTAAACAATCTGATAAGTAAAGAGCCTATAAATATTACCTGATTTAAGAGCCAAATATCTAAGCTATTAGCCAGTATAAGATCCATGCCTATAACTAGTATAGTTTGTGAGATACATAATATAAGCTAAAAACTAGTAAGCAAAATTTTTTTACATATGCGGGTAACATTTGCTGCCTGTCTTAGGGGATATAGTGAAAAAGACTACAACAGTGCGCTTTAAAGTAGATTACAATTTTCTTTTTTTTTTTAATTCAACGGATTTTGTTTTGCGAGATACAAAATTAAATGAATCAATAAGAAAGTGTGTTTCTATGTTTGGAATTAACAGCCTACTAAATACCTATTATTGAATTTAAGATTTTAAAAACCTCAATGATAAAAGGTCCATATTTTTTATCGCTCCAATTCAGTCAATACATCAAGTGTTATCAAGTTACGAATAAATTTTGTAATCCTGCAGTACAAACAAAAATAATGTTTAGTTGACTAAAGGGCCCCATACACAACAAAAGCATGCACGTGCAATCAAGTGTTTGTGTCAGCGGTTGAGTCGTGTATGAGCTTTTTTTATGATTGTACACTATGCTGAAGCGATATCAAAAACAGTTTGATATTTTGCTGATGGTGCAATTTTGCAGTTATAGTCGATGGAGAGTTTTTTTAGAGTGCATAACACATACATATTTTAATTTTGTGACAAAAAAGAAAATGAACTCCAAAGGAACATTTTTTTGGAATGAATTCCATGAACAGTCAATGCCTTTTTTAGGGAAAATTAAAAGTCCAGAATATTGATATCTTTATTAGTACAGCCCAAGCGATATCACTACGTATTATGACCCATCCTGTAAATTTTTTAAAGAAATAAATATTGCGCCAGTTTGATTGCATGTTATGTGGTACGAGCTAATTTGTGCAATCAATTGATTTCGTGTGCATTACGTTGTCGTGTATGGTCTTCTTTACGTAAAGAAAGTTGTAATGTACACATCGGTAGAAGAATTGGATAATGTGATACCTATATTAGGATAGGAGGAAGTGGCAGCCTCGTAATGACAAGGCACACTTGAGCACGCATGGCGGCCCGTTGTGATACCACAAGATGCGGGGAGCCCTGATAGTCAGGGGCTCCACGCAAGAAGCACTACTTCCCCAGAAAATTATGCTGGAAACCAGCCAGAGAGCCTAATAAAATTGGCAATTGATCCAATGTCCAAGATCGATGGGTCAGTCAAGCTATCGAGAAAAGGAGATCCCAATGTAAGAAATCTACGTCGAGCCAGAGATGGACACTGGCAAATATAGTGAACCACAGTCTCCTCTTTCTCAGCCGACCCACAGCCACGACAGAAGTCATTCGCGGGCAAGCGAAGTCTTTCCGCATGACTGCCCATCACGCAGTGACCCGTGAGGATAGATACGACGGAAGAGATATCCCTGCGGTCCAGTTTAAAGAGTTGATTGGTACGCTTCAAGTCCAGCCTGGGCCAGGTGAGTCATAGCATATTTTTGCATAATTACCTGCGCATAACTTCATCATATCAAAACATATCTGTAATATATCGCACACGAAATTTAAAGTGTAACAATACCTCTTACTGATATTAAATTATTCACTCTTATCGTGTTTGGTGTATTATTGTGGCATTTCGACATATTTGTAAAAGTTTAATGAGAAAATTTGCTTAATTTTTAATTTAATTTAACTTAATTTTGCTTCTTTAATCTAGGACAAAAATGTCGAAATACGACAACGATTATGCCAAACACGATAGGAGCGATTATCTTTGAAGAAATGTAGTATTTTGGCTTTTTTAATTTTTGGCAAACAGGAGTTACATTCAGATAAAATGAGAATTGGTCGGATGTACTCTTATAATACTATTAATGTCCATTTACCTCTTTTCACTACTCCTATGGCGAGATAGGGTTAAATTTTATTTATTTAATATGATTTTCAAAGACCACCTAATAATACAAAAATGGCGATAATTTAAAGCATATTATTTTTTTTCTCGATTATTTCTTTCTATTTTAATTTAGATTTCAGTATTTAATTGTTTTAAACGTTTAGCATTTTTTATATAATTTAAATTTAACGGTTCTGTCCATTAAGCAAACAATGGTACTATTATTTGCATCCCTGGCCTAATGCAAAGTGCTGCCAAGTTTTCGTAATACAAGATTGCATGGTACAATCATTGACAAGGTAAAACTGGTTTGAAATCTGATACAACTCTGTGCATTTTACATCTTTAACGTCAAAAAATGCAACACAGCAGTCAAGGAAAAACCGAAGCAAAACAAACAATACAAAAATAAAACACATAAAAAAGGTAATATGAAATAAATAGTGAGAATAATTTTTTATTAAATTATAAAAATGTTTATCACTTATATCACTCTTAAAAAAAGTTTGCACTTAATATATGAAATATATAATTATTTATAACTTATGTATTTCTATTTTTGATTTAAATTTTAAATTGTAATAACTTAAAAAATCACTTATCGCAATCACTTTATTCAGAATCACTTTTAGCAAGAAAAGAATTAACGTTCGTTTTAAATCAACATTCAAATAAGAAGAATGAGAGAAATAAAGCAAACGAAAAACTTTGACACATAGAATGAAAACATATGAATTTGTTTTGGTAAACCGAGTTTACCTTGTCAATGATTGTACCATGCAAGATTGTTTATATATTTCAGTGTTTGACGTTTCTCCTATATTCTAAACATTTATAAACACTACACGTGCATATTTACAAGATTTGTAGACTTCCAAAAATTTATTTAAAAATTTAATAATTTTCAATAAAAAAATGCCTCCCATTTCACAAGAAGGCAATTGTTTAGTATATCGTGGCAATAATTTTCTTAAGCAACGTTTAATACTATCGGTTTTGAGTGGCAAACCAGTGAAAATAACACAAATACGTTCAGAAGATGAAACTCAACCTGGTCTTCGGGAATTCGAAATTGGTTTAATACGTCTTCTCGATAAAATAACAAATGGAACCAAAATCGAATTGAATCCTGCTGGCACCTCAGTTATGTTTACACCCGGCCTTTTACATGGCGGACAACTACATCACGATTGTAGTTTACAAAGAAGCATCGGCTATTATTTGGATGTTTTAATTGCTTTGGGACCATTTTGTAAATTCCCACTTAATGTTACTCTAAGAGGTATAACGAATAGTAAAGATTCACCTTCAGCAGACCATATGAAAGGAGCTGCTTTATCAGTACTGAAGCGTTTTCTGGTAGTGGATGAGGGCTTAGAGCTAAAAATTGTGAAGCGTGGTGTAGCACCTTTGGGTGGTGGTGAAGTGATATTTAAATGTCCAGTGCGTAAAAATTTAAGATCTATACAATTCTTAAAGCAAGGCATGGTGAAACGTATACGTGGTACTGTTTATGCCTGTAAAGTGTCACCCGCTATGGCTAATCGTACTGTAGAGGCGGCTAAGGGTGTAATGCTGAAATTTTTACCCGACGTCTATATATACACCGATCAAAATCGTGGTAAAATGTCAGGTAATTCTCCTGGTTTTGGTATTTGCCTACATGCGGAAACAACAGATGATGTAGTGTTTGCGGCAGAAGTAATTTCTCATACAAAAGACGAGGGCAAAGATCCTTCCATACCTGAAGATATGGGTAAAGAGGCTGCTTTACGTTTATTAGATGAAATATATCGTGGCGGTTGCGTGGATTCCGCTTATCAGTGGATGGTAGCTTTATTTATGACTTTGGGCCAGAAAAATGTTTCAAAGTTTATGACAGGTATTTGAATCGTTTGCTTTGTATTGTAATTGAATTTAATTACTATAAGGGTAAATATTTCACAGGTCCCCTGTCTCAGTATACTATACATTTCCTGCAACATTTACGTGATTTCTTTTCAATTACATTTAAGTTGGAAAATCCTGAGTTGGAAGAAGACGAAGATACTGTGGTTGGAGCTCAAAAAGTCTTATTAACATGTGTTGGCATTGGTTATACAAATATTAGTAAAAAAGTTATTTAATTTTTATTTGTAAAAGTGCTCTTTCTTATAGGATTATTAGGCTATATGTACTCTGTGAATATTAATAATAAAATGATATTAAGTAAAAATTATGTGAGAAAAATCTAATTTTTAAAATTTTATGTTGTCGTTCCTAATCTCAAATATTGTTATTTGTGCTTTTTCTGCTACGAGTGAAGAACAAAGCAACTTTGCGAGTACGCTAAAGTACACCACAACAAATCCAAGACTTTCCAAAGGAAAGTTTCCTAATGTGCGACATGTTTAATAAAATGTAGCGATTTTTTTATTCTCACAAATATTTAATGCAACTAATAAAACTTTTGTTTCGTCATACTGAGTTTAGGTTGTTTTTTGCACTGACTTCTTAATCAAATTAAGGAGTTTTATGACGCAAAAAATTAATATGAAGATAAAAATTATCACCAATCTGTCTGCGATTCAAACTCGGATTTCCATTCAGTTTAAGTTAAAACCACGATTTAAGTGCGTAATTTTTTTCAAATTGGTCAAGATTTTTTAAAAATTTTTGGCTTGTATTGTATTTGAAATTATGGGCCGTAGTGTTACTATTGAGCAAAAAATTGTTATAAAAACTTTGCCTTCGGAACATTTTTCCCATAACAAAATATCTAAAAGGCTGGGTTTCCTACTGGTATATGTTTACAATATTGCAAAAAAAAAATTTCTGCTGAAGAACCAATTTTAAATAAACCGGCAAGGGTAGTTCTAAATTTACAATTCCTGCACAAGATCATCAATTCTTGGCAAATCAATTAGCGCATGTACAACCCAACAGCAATTTGTTGAACATAGTCCCAAAAACTACAAAAAAACGATAAACTAGAATAAAAGGGTCTTGAATCGGGTTAATTTTAGCTATAAATTAAGTTGATCAATAATGGAAATTATCAGCTTCGTTATTTTGAGACAAGGGCACAAGGTCTGTTAGCGTATTTTTTAAAGCTCTTTGTTGAATGGATTTAAATCAAAATTTAATAAAACAATGTGCTATAATTTTGATTCGTTTTGTGACTGCATTGTTATAGTAATTTAATAAATTTGAATAAATCCCTTTTATAAACTCATAAAAATTAAACGTTTTGATGTTTCTTAGAGAGGTTTAGAGTAGCGTGCTATAATTTTGAGCAGTACTATGAAAATAAAAATTATTTACATTGATGACATTTTTTCCAAGTGCAATTACATACATTTCTATCAGTAAGATTTGATGTACATAATATGTATTTATATGAGACACATTATTCAATAAAATTATGTAACAGTGTTTTTAATAATAAAAGAATTGATTTAATTTTTGAAAATATTTGTTAAAATTATTAAAAAAGAACAATTGCATTTATTTTATATTATTTTTTTTTAAGTTGAATTAAAGTGAATTTTTTTTAAATTTGGAATTTTTAATTTAATAAATTTGTATAAATTGTAATTGTACAGCAAATTTAATCAATATTTTTGAAATTCAAATGCAACATTTTCCATTGTTTTAATGACCTTGCAATATACATATATACGTAGGTATGTCATTATGTATGTATTTATGTACTAAAAATATTAATTTAATTTGATCAAAATGTTTTGTAATCAAAATATGTGTCAGTATTCTAGTGATTATTAAATTACGGAGAATTTTTTATTAGATCTGTTTGTGTACTCAAAAATTTGAGCAAATTTGTAAATGTTTTTACTGAAACCTAATTGCTTACTAGTGATGCTAATCGGGAAATGATGATACCGAAAAATTCCGGGATATTTATTTCCGGATCCCGAAAACATGCATGTTTATTTTTAGCATTAGTTTGATTAAATTTTCAATGCAGCTGCCTTTACGAAAAATTTAAAAACTTGTGAGTGCGTTGAGTTTTTCGAAGTGACAGTGGTATATCTAAACACAAGGTTAGAAAAATAGCTGTTTACAGTCTATTTATTTAACAAATTTGTAGAAGTTTGTATTAATTTAATTTGCTATTTACGTATCTGTTATATCTCTTGAATTGTTAAACTCTCATACACTTTTACAAGTTTAAGCAATATAAGAGGCTTTTAGCAGATTAAACGAGTGCCCTAACATTTCATTTTAAGTTTTTTGAAAAAAAAAAACAGATATGTATATGTACTTATAATAAATGTAGGTGACGCTAAAGCTGGGGCCGCCACATTATAAAAAGGTTATAAAAAATTTTTTATTGTAATTTTCCATTGGATCAAGTTTGATTAATGAAATAACGAAGCAATAGTTCTTATAACGTACATACAAACATACATAATTAGCCACTACAACCCGGTTTCAAGGTTAGTGCCTAGTTTCACGCAGCAATCTGTTGTGTGTGTTAATTTTTATCCATGAGCCCAGGGACTTACAGTTTAATGTCTAATCCGAACGACGGACTTGAGAGGATTGGTCATGGCAATCAGTTACTCTCTGAACCTTTGCCAGAAGACTACTAAGGGGTAGTCGCCGAAAGAAATATTTTGTTCATTATTCTTTTTTTCGCGATGTCAGAGTTGGGGTTTGAACCCTGGGCTCATGTCTTAGTAAACCAACATACTAACCACTAAACCACGGCGACTACAAGTTCGTATAACAATTTATTTTTAAATAATTAAAAAAGAATGTTTGCCAAAAACGAGTGGTCAAAAAAAATAGGGGTTATGCTTTTTTCATTAAATATGTATATATTTTTTTAAGACCAATACGCAAGCGGAAACTCTTACTCATGCAGTGCATTGTATTGAAATTTGAAGATACATAGACAGATTTAGTTTTTTTATTTTTTTTATGCGCATTTTTGTTAATGGGACAAGTTGCTGTCAATTTGACCACTCAAAAGCCCTTGAATGATCAAAGGCCATATCTATATGATCATCTGCCGGTGGATGTTGAGTGTGAGTGGCGAGCGTCTTCAGTAGGTTAGCTGTGATCTGCCCAGAAGACGGATCTGTACTCCTGATCATTCGTTTTTGTTAGAATATACTGGAAATGTCGGAAAACGGTTTCTTGAAGATGAACTTCCTGGAAGGGAGAGGGAGCGCCCCTGTTATTTTTAAAATTATAATTTAGAAAAATCGCAAATTTTATTTTATAATTTTTGTCCTTCTCTGGGATTGAACCTCGGTCGCTTGAATTGTTGTGCGAGTGCTCTAACCACTATATCTCGTATTTGTCTAATGTGACCCGAGCTTAAGGCATATTTTTACTGAATTTGTTAAACGGAAATAATAAAAAAAAAACATCTCCAAATCTGCACATTATTAAATGATATTCAGCATTTCTTTGATACTGTTACTGAATTAATACAACACTGATGTGTGCAAATAGCCCTTTAAACTCCTTTCTAAAAGTAACTAAAAACTGGAATAAAATTTTTTTGAAAAGCAAAAAATATACTTTTCCAAACCTCACGCTACAAGATGTATTATTTACCCGTTTATATTAACTCATTACGAGGGTAGTACGAAATGTTCTTAGCCTGAGATATTGTTAGAGGTATAAACAGCAAAAAGCAAAATGGAAACTTCCTTTCGTAATAAATTAATTTCTGGTAACTCATTCACTCATTCATTCATGAAAGGGGCTTAAGTGATTTTTTTTTATAATGGAAAAGAAATATAATTGTGATAAGAAATTCATAACCATAAGGTAAATGAGTCAGATGAAAGTGCTCCTTCATATGCAACATTTTTAAGTTGGTCTTATAAGCATTGAATTGAACCACGAATTAGACGTTCAAAAACTCCAACATTTGATTAAAAAACGCATTTGATTAAAAATTTCTTAAGCTGGTTTGGATCGATTTGAGTGAAATAAAATGGATATTAAAGAATCTACTACTATACACCACAGACAAAAAAAAAAGAAAAAAAAAAAAAACAATCCAAATAATAGGCTAAAGCTGATGGAATTGCTCCCAAAGACAGAAAAAACAGTTCAATCTGTTGGTAACTTCATGTCAACGGTTTTCTGAGATTAAAACGTTATTTCGCTGATCGATTTTCTTAAAAAAAATTAAGAAAATAAATTCAAAATTTTATTGTAATTTTTGGATCTATTTAATTGAAAATAAAAGAAAACAGCCTGGTTAAAAAAAATAATTTTTCATCAAGACAATGTACCATCACACAAGAGTGTGCAGCCCAACTTATTCTTCTGTTTCTAAATTTAACAAAAAATTCTTGCAGTGTATTGAAGTTTTAAAATTTTATATTAAAAACATAATAATGAGGCTCAAAACATTTCGTGCTGCCCTCGTAAAATAAAATACGAGTTTAATATAATTTTTCCGCATTGGATTGATTCATCAATATTGTAATTTTTTTTTAATTGCATTTCATTTTGCCATTTTATTAGAATATTTTTGGTAATCATAACTACTACACTTTGAATTTCTATTGCACTTAAATATTAATATAAATATATGCAGAATAAATTAAAAATTAAATTAATGAAAAATCAACAAATTAATGAAAATTATTTCCCATCAACAATCGCTTTGTAAATGCTTGGCAAGGAAAATATACACAAAAGTGCATTACAAACATAGTCAAAGAGCAACAAATTTTACTACGTTAACAGTTGATGTACATACATACATACATACACACAAACAATAATATTGCCTCAATTAGAATAATTTTAATTTTTTAAAATCTAAGTAATCAACAAAAAATTAAATTTAAAAATTCAATAGATGCACCTGAAATGAAAGCATTGCTATTGAACTTGTAATGGCTAATTCTGACTGGGAGTACTATATAAAGCATGAGTCGTTTTGTTTTAAAGCACAGTTTAAGTTTTGAGCATAACCAGAATTGTTCAAATAGCAGCTATTAAGTATTAAAGTATACCAAACGATCGTTTAGAGCAACAATGAATCCATTGAAAATTCTCTGTGTGGCAGCCACTTTGCTGGCTGTTAGTGCTGGTAGTCCAACCCAAAAGAGCATGCGTTCTAATGCTGCAAGTGATAGTTTGAAGCCTTCAAACTGGTTGACACCCAACGAATTGGAAAATACTCCCTCTTTGGATAAGCTTACTTTAGAGCAATTGGAAGAAATGCCACTCGAAAAGGGTGCTTATCTGATGAGAAAATTGTGTAAGTATGACTTACATAAAGATTCCTAAAATTCACGTGTACTTAACTAATAAGTTTGAATTGTTTTTAGATCATATTGCCCAAATCAATAATGAATTGTCGCCTAGCTTCGTACCTAGCCCTAGTAAGATTCCCGTTTACATTGTCAAAAATGATGGCAAAAAAGAAAACTGCAATTTGGACAACTTTGTTGAAAAAGCCAAACAACAGACCAACTTTGGCAATGAGGAAGTAACCATCTTCATAACTGGCTTGCCCTCTACCACTGAAACTGTCAAAAAGGCCAATCGTAAATTAATCGACGCTTATCTTGAACGTTATAATAATAAACAACAACAACCCGAAAGCCACAAATATTCCGATGAAATGACTGGCGATCGCACTTCTAGCGAGGAAAACTCTTCTGAATGGAAGAATCCTAAATCTACCAGTGGCAACTTGATTGTCATCGATTTGGGCCAATCTCTTAATAACGCTAAACGCTTAGCTATGTTGGATGTTGATGAAACTGGTTCGATGATTGGCAAAATTTTGGTTGAATTAACCGATAAATGTGATGTACCCCAAGAAATCATGCATATTGTTGCTCAAGGAGTTGCTGCTCATGTAGCTGGCGCTGCTGGTGATGAATACACACGCTTAACTGGCCGTAAATTACGTCGTATCACTGCTTTAGATCCCTCAAAAATCATGGCCAAAATTCCTAAAGTTTTGACTGGCTTGTCTCGTGGTGATGCTGAATTTGTCGATGCTATTCACACTTCCGCTCTTGGCATGGGTACCTTAAGCCGTGTAGGTGATATAGATTTCTTCCCTAATGGTCCAAGTGCTGGTGTTCCGGGTGCTGAAAATCTTGTTGAGGCTTCTATGCGTGCTACTCGTTACTTTGCTGAATCTGTCCGTCCCGGTAATGAACGCAATTTCCCCGCCGTCGAAGCTAAATCTTTAAAGCAATACGTAAGCAATGATGGTTTTGGTAAACGTACTTATATGGGTCTTGCTACCGACTATGACCTCAGAGGTGATTATATGTTGGAAGTTAATGAGAAGAGTCCATTCGGCAAGAGAGCTCCTGCTAAGAAGCAAAACAATTATCATGGCCTTCGTAACAAATATTCCAAGGATGACAATTAAAAACACTATTCATCACTAAAATCTACTTTGAAGAGTAGAGGATTGAACATGAACTGCGATAATAAAAGAATACTTTTGTAGTTTGTAGAATACAAATTAAACCAATTTTTTATTTAAAGCACTTTTTCTAAAATAGAAAACATTTAAAAGTTAATTGTTTTGGTACTTTACTTTTATCTTCTTTTATTGAGACTAATAGGTAAACCCCTACTAATGCTTTGCATTGGATGGGCATTTTTTTCGGAAGGAAAGAATAAGACAAGTTGCTGTCAATTGAATAAGAATAAGACAAGTTGCTGTCAATTGATCACCTTTGAATGATCAACACAAATTGCCCCATCTGTCATTGGATGTTGATTGTGGTGAGGACCTTCGCTAAATAGGTAGCTGTTATCTACTACTTTCCAATACATGACGTTTATCTTATTTTTAAAAAGCGACATAGAATTCACAGACCTAAGGCTGAAGGAGAAAAATGTTTAGTTGGTTAGATACAAAAGTTGTGGAATACGTAAAAGAATTCACAATAATGGATAAATAAGCAAATTTACAGTGGAGCAAAAATACACAATAGAATACTACTTCACTATAATCGTCACTTTTCATGCTGTTGAAATACTTACATATTTTGTTGACATATTGCTCGTACATACATTATTGAATAAAAGATTTTTATTTAAAAATAGACCTTGAGCTTGAATAATTCTTTACATTAATTAATAAAGTTCGAAAAACCAGAATTAAAAATTACACGGTGCTACAGTGAAAATATACTTGGAAAGTGACCTAGTGTACGTTGTAGGCCTTATTGAGTAGATCATAAATCAATTTTTAAAAGTTCGGAAACACCCTCAAATTTCGGAGTTATTCCGAAAAAACTATTTTCGGGTAGGTTCGAGTACTTATGAACACATAACTCAGTTGATTTTAATCCGATTTTCAATTTTTAAACGGTTTCAGAAAGAAGAAATATGTGTCTTTTTAAGTATGTACACATTTTGGTATATATATTAAACTTTTGCAGTGTTATTTTAATTTATATCCGATTTTAATTTTATTTTTTCTAAATTTTTTAACTTTGGCGCCATTTTTTTGAATTAGATTGTTCAGAAACATACCCTTATGTATATATTTTATTAAAGCTAATTTAGTTCTGAGTTAAGCAAGCTTCCAATGAATAAAATCGAGTAAAAAATAAAAAAGTTATTAAGGTTTTTCAAAAGTAAAAATTTTGCTTTTACAAATATGTATTGATCAAGATACTACATTTTCTTTATTTTTTTATTCTTATGATTATAAATAAATAATTTTGCCACCATTACACCTCAAATTGGGATACATGAAGCAGTTCGTAAAACGCCTGGATAGGGAAAGCGATGCCTTTTTACACTTAAAATCAGTTTTCCCAAGAATAAGTGAAGCAAAAATAAAAGAAGGTACAAATCCTTATTGATTTCTAAACATAATTGTATTATTTTTTAATTTTGTTGGACCTCAAATCCGCAAAATCATGCTTGACGAAGAATTCGCAATGAAATTAAATGTGTGGAAAAAATAGCATGGAGAAGCTTTCTTAGTTTATGTGAAAATTTTTTTGGGAAATGAAAAAAGTGAAAATTATATTGATGTAGTAAATGAATTTCGTGAGACTTATGTAGAAATGGAATGCAGAATGTAAATTGAAGTTCATTTTCTGCATGTATATATAGATTCCAATGAATGATTTCAAATTACTGCTGGTCACTTAAGCGACAAACAGACGATTTGATGTACAAGCGAAAGAGGTCTAGCAAGCACTTCTATCAAATATTCTAAATTTCCAAATAAAATAATTTGAATACTGTTATTTTAAAATATTTATATAATCATATCATGATAAGACTAAAAAAATAAAGAAAATGTAGTATCTTGATCAATACATATTTGTAAAAACAAAATTTTTACTTTTGAAAAACCTTAATAACTTTTTTATTTTTTACTCGATTTTATTCATTGGAAGCTTGCTTAACTCAGAACTAAATTAGCTTTAATAAAATATATACATAAGGGTATGTTTCTGAACAATCTAATTCAAAAAAATGGCGCCAAAGTTAAAAAATTTAGAAAAAATAAAATTAAAATCGGATATAAATTAAAATAACACTGCAAAAACTTAATATATATACCAAAATGTGTACATGCTTAAAAAGACACATATTTCTTCTTTCTGAAACCGTTTAAAAATTGAAAATCGGATTAAAATCAACTGAGTTATGTGTTCATAAGTACTCGAACCTACCCGAAAATAGTTTTTTCGGAATAACTCCGAAATTTGAGGGTGTTTCCGAACTTTTAAAAATTGATTTATGATCTACTCAATAAGGCCTACAACGTACACCAGGTCACTTTCCAAGTATAAAAAAAAGTTGCTCATTTGTAGCACCGTGTTATTAATCAATTTAAATTTATTTTATGCTGAGCTATAACAAAACAAATTATAGCAAATGAAAATACATGAGGACAGGAGCTCTGCGACCAAAAATACTCTGGGAATTGACTTGGAGAACATAATCGCCTTTTACATCGTAATTGGTATTAATGCTCATGCAAACATGTTGACCGTAGCCTTGTTGGTTTTGGTATTCACTTAATGAAGTGGTTCTTACAGCTGGAAAGTTGCGTTCATTGTCAGGTAACACTTTCAGCGAAATATTGTATAGCACGCATGGAGGCTTCTACAACATTTTCAGCTCCAGGTACACCGACATTAGGACCATTAGGATAAAAGTCAACATTACCGAAGCGAGCAGAAGACCAATACTATAGACTGAAGTATGAATAGCATCAACAAAATCGACATCACCACGGGCCATGCCAGTTAAGGACAGTCTTCTGTGGGATATAAACCAGTGACACGACGTAATTGATGACCGGTCTGACGGCTGTATTGACGAGCAACAGCCCCAGCCACATGAGCGGCAATGTTTGATCCAATTAAGTAGATGAACAATTGCTTGAGGCACATCAGCTTTATCGTAAAGTTCAACTAAAATATCGCCAATTTTGGCACCAGTCTGCTCAATATCCAAAGTTGCATAAGCGTTAAAGTTGGGTAAAAATAGCTCAAGTCGACGACTACTAAATTGCCAGAAGGTTTGTTAGAATCATTCTTAATTGAATCTTCTTCGCTGGAATCGGAACTAAGTATTACTTGCACGGGAAGCATTTTCATGTTTCATATTTTATGGCTCTGAAGCTTGGCTATTATAACGATGCATATAGGCATGCACCAATTGACGGGTAGCTTGTTTTATTGTTTCAGAGTTTTGAGGTAAACCAGTAATAAAGATGGTGACTTCCTGATTGCCAATGATCTTTTTTGAGCAATTCATTCAATTTAAAGTCTTGGCTTGAATATTACTAGGATGGGGAATATAGCTGGGTTCAAAATCTTCGCTAACATGAGCCATATGATCTAAAAATTTTTCAACGTATTTTCATTTAAAATTAGAAGAAAACAAAAAAAAAAAAAAACTACTATAGGAACTTTTCTAAAAAATACTTTCAGATATCGTTAATAATACGGCTCCTTCTTGTAAGGGATTATTTTCCAATTGCTCCATAGTAAGTTCATTTATAGAAGGCAGTAATTCCAATTCGTGAGGCGAAAGCCAATCAGAGAATTTCATGCTTTTCTTAATCGAATTTCTGCTTGAACCCATTATTCTTAGACTATTATTTGCATAGGCCAAAGCAAACATGCCCACTAAAAGGCAAATCGTTCTTAAAGGATTCATTGCTATGATTTACCCCCAAAAGAAGAAAAAAAAAAAAACAAAAAATAACTTTAACTGAAATGATTTGAGAATTTTTTAACATTGAACTGCAATTTCTTAGCGCATAATTTCATTTTAAATTTATTAAAGAAAATTTAAAATTATTGCAAATTTATTAATTTTTGTTTCCCATTAACATAGAAGAGACAAAAAAATTTTTCTTGCAATAATTTTTTTCAATGCCAATGAAAAATTCGGTCACTGACTTGGTTTATAGAGAGACATGTGTTTTATTCGGAGTTTGCTTTATCATCAAAATGTTAATTCTAAACAGTAAAAAGCTGAGTTTTTGATTAATATACTTAAAAAATTTTACTTTCTTTTTCTTTTGTTTTTATTGCTTTTAAATGTATAATCGATATGTTTTTATTTAATAAACTATACTTGTGATGCTTTTATTTTTGTCTGGAAATACAGTGCCCTAAATTACAAAATTAATAGGTTAAATATTAGCGGTAATCACTCTTCGTTGCAAACGCTCTTGCAAGTCCAAAAAGACAACAAACAGATATCGCATTATGTTACATTGTTTACACTAATTTCAATAACTTAAAAAATAATTCCACAAAAACCAAAACCATACCTTAATTCTGTAAAAAGATCTTTTCAAAACTTTTTTTTATTAAGACCAATACTTAGGGGTAAACTCCTACCCCAGCCTGACATCTTGCAAAGAGAAATATGAAAAAATATTTCTTTCGGTGAATACCTTGTAACTAAGGTGTTACAATAGTCGCTGTGGTCTATGGTTAATGTGTTGGCTTACTAAGACGATAGCGCCGACTTAAATCTCAGCCCTGATATCTTGAAAAACAGAATTATTAAGTTCTTCCTTTCTTTTAAATGATTACGAATTATATTCAGTTCCATAGCTAATTCTAAATGCTTTGCATATTCAACATCTGTAGACATTTCAGAATCGGGTATTAGTATAACCATATATACTGTTTTTTGGTGGGTACCCTTCTGCAATTATTCTTCTATTGGCGCAATGTAAATATCTTGCCTACATGGTCATCAAAGTTCATTACTTTTCATATCAGGCGGATGAGTTGTCACAAGGAGTATTAGCTTCGAGTGACGAAGGTCGGTCTTCATGAAATTATTGGTTGATAAAGAAGTTATGCATAGCTTTTACTGGGATAGGGCTAAGCATCACAAAACTGAATGTTATGTCGGATGACCTAACTCGTTTACATTCGGCAGGTGTCCGGTAAGTACAGCCTTGAATGTGGCACATCCACATTCCTTCTATTATGACAAATGAACAAATCCGAATACCAGCCGATTGGGCTTAGTATGACAACCACTGTATGTATGTGGCCCTGCCTATGTGCGGTCTATATATATAAGCCGTCGTATTTGCGACTATGAAGGAAAGACAAATTAGTAGAAACATTTTGCTCAACTATAACATTCTAAATCATTAAGTACTCCTTGAAATGAAGTGTTTTTTCCTTAAAAGCAAAACAATATACATATATCCTGAGCTTATTATTAACAAAATTTTGCCTAAGTACTAAATAAATATGTAAGGCTGCAGATCTTCCCTCTTATTTTGAATGATAGTTGGGTTTTTATATTTATTTTACAAGTTTTCCCAATGTAGGTCTGCACCTTTTTTGCTTTTAAAAAAGTTAAATATGTATATATAAGTACATAAACATGTATGTATATGCAGACACTTTTAATATTTTCGCATTGAGTACTTAATTAATTAATTGCTTACTCAACATACGCGTATTATATTATCAATTTTTTCACATACTACGATTACTAAAGTCAATTTTTGATTTTAGTGTAAAAAAATTATTTCATTATTAAAATATTAAACAAAATATATACATAAGTATATACATATGTACATTTATTTACCCTATACCCAGCATTGAAAGTGTGTAAAGTTTAAGCTGATATTTCAGTTGCAAGTACATGTTGTCATGGATTTAGAAAAGTACTGAAAGTACCCGAATATTTTTTTAATTTCCTTGTCAAATCGGGGTTGTTTTTATCTCTTGTTACTTTTTGAATTTTCTCTTTCATCTAAAACAAGTGCAAGTGAGATAGAAAGATGAACAGACAAACAGAAATAGTGACCTCTTTCAACTCCTCTGCTTTTTCTACTCTTTTTACCAACGGAAACAGAAACCCTGGGTTTGATGCTCAAAAAAAAAGGTCAAGGAGAAGTCATTGCCTGAATCCACAGTAAACCTTATGCAAACCTAACAAAGATAATACTGGCCACAGAGGTTTCACATTCTAAGGTGCTGTAACTGAATGGAATATCAAATTATTTATATTTAAAGATTTCCTTACATTATGACATATCTAGATTACAAACATGAGGATATAATGAATAAATCAGGGACCGTAACAGTTACGACTTTTTTCAAAAAAGTCACTTTATAATAGTTATTTTTTTACTTTTATTTTTTCGGTCAGAAATAAAAGTTAAAATTTGACTTTTATTTTTTCGGTCAGAAATAAAAGTTAAAATTTGACTTTTATTTTTTAAGTCAAAAATATAAGTTAAAATCTGACTTTTATTTTTTAAGTCAAAAATAAAAGTTAAAATCTGACTTTTATTTTTTAAGTCAAAAATTAAAGTTAAAATTTGACTTTTATTTTTTAGGTCAGAAAAAAAAATTTACTATGCCATAATAATAACAATGTAATGGAAATATAAGAAAAATAAGATCGATGACAATCAGTGATGTTGTTTTGGTTATTTCTAACCAACCCAACTTTAGTCAAATTTGCTATTCCATTTTAACAAAGTTTAATGCACCCGTTAAAATGTCATGTCTGCTTGACTTATACAAGGAGAAGCGTATTGACGTTGATGTCGACCTTGTGGAATATTGGGAAAACAAAAAATTTTTATATCCCCGTCTAAAGGACTTGGCATGTATTATTCATCAAGTACCTGCGACACAAGTTAGTGTAGAACGCGCGTTTTCAGCACTTAAGATTCTTCTCAGCGACTTGCGCTACAATTTGTCTGAACAGAACTTGGCAGCTATATTAATGGTGAAATTGAATTCTGAGTCATTGCAATGAAAGAGTGAACAATTTAATATTGAAATGAAGGAAATTAAATGTAATTTGTATTTTCAGAGCAAAATATGCAAAACACCAACTCCTTAACTTTCTAGCCAATAAACCTTTTTGTATAGATACTCTATTATAATTTTTTTCTTTTTGTTTTAATACAAATACAACATGTACTTATAATTCTAAAAATAAAAACTGTGTTAATATTTAATTAAAATTTTATTTAACTTTTTTAACATCTGCTTTCAATAAGAACAAAAGTTAAATTTTAACTTTTATTTCTGACTTAAAAAATAAAAGTCAAATTTTAACTTTAATTGTTGACTTAAAAAATAAAAGTCAAATTTTAACTTATATTTTTTACTGAAAAAATAAAAGTCAGATTTTAACTTTTAGTTTTGACTTAAAAAATAAAAGTCAAATTTTAACTTTTATTTCTGACCGAAAAAATAAAAGTCAAAAAGTAACTATTATAAAGTGACTTTTTAATAAAAGTCAAAAAAATTAAAGTCTTTTAAGTTTATTATTCCTTAGCATAACAGCATCAATATGCTGTATTCAAATATCTGATAGACAAATTATATCCACCTGACTTTTTGATTTTAAATTTTAAAAATAACTGTTATTTTCGGTCCCTGGAATAAATACTTTTTTTTAATAATAAATTATAAGAGTATGTACCATCTGTGGAAAAAATTAAAAAAAAAGCTTTAAAGCATCTATTCTTTTCATCAAAGAAGTCCTCTCCACCACCCAATTGGTATTGAGATCAGCTCATATAATGATTTACCACAACATTATCTGTTGGCTAAAATTTAATTTTATTTGTCTATAAAGTTTCGTCAGTTTATTTTTTAAACTTACACACGCTAATTTCTTAGCAGCTATAGTTCTAAATTTGCTCGAAATCGGTCTACATTTGATGCAATTAAATATTTTTTATTGATTTTCTTTTAAATGATAATTTGTGTAGTTAGACTGTGCTGTCGGTTTTAACCGATTATAGTTTAAATTTGCTTGAATCATCATATTGTATGTAAACTGTAAACGTTAAAATTTTAACGATAAACCAGGTAGTATATAAAGCAAATGCCGGCCCAAGTAAATTACAGTTTCCCATTGTTAGTGACAACTTCCGAAATAAAATGAGTCCATTGAGAATTGTATGTCTTTTAATAGGCATGATTACTTTGGTTTCTGCCAATAACCTAAAAGAACCTATGAGGTGGTCAAGCAGCAGAAATTCAATTAAAGATAACTGGAGACCAATTGACTCGATGTCAGTATTCCAATTGGAGTCCATGCCATCTATGAATTCTCTCACTCTCGAAATGTTGGAAGGACTGTCGGTTCAGGAAGGTGCAGATTTGATTAACAGGATGTGTATGTGTAACATTCAGAAAACAATTGTATACTTTCGAATATGTTTTCAATATTTTTCTCTCTCTTAGATCATTTGTCTCAAGCTGGACGAGCTATGAAGCCGACTTATGTGCCTGAGATGAGTGAAATCTCCTGTTATCTTATGACACCTGAAAATAAAAAACTAAATTTCAAATTAAATGAATTACCCAGAATTGCTGAACAACAAAATAATTTCGGAAGAGAGGAATTAACCATATTTATTGCTGGTCTACCCCAACGAACTGAAAGTGTAAAAAATGCTACTCATAAATTAGTTGAAGCCTATATGCAACGTTACAATGGTCAAGGCTCACTACCACAAAATACTAAATACCAAGATAATGGAAAAGAGAATGAAAATCTCAGCTCCAGTGAAGAAGACTATGCTACTTCATCGGTCAACCGTAGAAACAAACCATCTGGCAATTTGATTGTAATTGAATTAGGCAATGCTTTACACAACATGCATGAATATGCTTCTTTGAATGTGGAACAAACTGGTATTGAAATGGGAAATCTTTTGGTAGATTTCAGCGATATGTCAAATACACCCCATGAAAACATTCATGTTATTGCTTCTAATATTGGTGCTCATGTTGCTGGCGCCGCTGGTCGTCAATTCACCCATCGAACTGGCCATCAATTACGTCGAATAACCGGTTTAGATCCCTCCAAAATCTATGCCCAACATCCTCAAATGGTTACTGGTTTGGCGCGTGGTGATGCTGAATTTGTTGATGCCATTCATACCTCTGCCTACGGTATGGGTACTATCACCCGTTGTGGTGATATTGATTTTTACCCAAATGGTCCCGGTGAGGGTGTTCCTGGTGCAGACAATGTTGTTGAAGCTTCCATGCGTGCCATTCATTATTTTGCTGAATCTGTTGTTCCCGGTAATGAACACAACTTTCCCGCTGTTTGTGCTAATTCTTTGGAGGAATACAAACACCACAATGGATATGGTATAATTGTCTGTATGGGAATTAACGCTGATCATGATATTAAAGGTGATTTTGTACTTCAAGTCAATTCAAAGAGTCCATTTGGTCGAAGTTTACTTGCTCCAAACTGGCAGAAATATCACAATGTTCATAAACCATTGAAATTGATGATTGCTCAACCATTAGTGAAATAATTTTAATATAATAAAAAATAAAAACCAATAAGTCCTTACAGAACCATTTCTTTCTTGTATTATTTTACGGCTTATTTATTATTTTTCAATTAATACCACACACAATTGCAAGACACTGCGACCTATAATACGTATTATGCCACTAATAGTCTGTTTGCTTAGTAAACCTTTTGCTTTTCTAATAAACGCCAGGCCGTCTGAAATTTTAGTGGTGAATATGTACCTTAGCGAGCCAATGTGCCTCCCTAAACACATCTATCTAAATCTATCAAGAATCCCTTTAACTACATTCTACAAAAATCTGCATATGCGATTGTCATTCTTTGTAAAACTCCCTTTAAATTGCAATAACTCGTACAAAAATTTGTCAGTAGTCTTAAGAACACCAAAACTGTGCCCAAAATATGGACTCATCACTGCTTAGTTTGCCTAAGACTTAATCTCTAATTAGATGAAGATTAGTAAAAGCGATGTTTTATAGTAGGATATCGGGCATCCGGAACTTCGTTATTCGTATCGTTATTTAATAAGTTTGATCGAAAAAAAGAAAAAAAATATAAATAAATAAATAAATATATATATATATATATTTACTGCCTTTGTAAATGGCCCCGGTCTTTACCTAAAAAATACTAAATGACCTCTCTGGTGGAAAAGTCTCGATATCATTGTCCATTTGGAAAAAAATTAAGCAAAACCTAATCCGAAAGGTGAGGCAACAACACACAATTTGGAAGACTTAAATTAGGTTTCTGATAATCATGCGAAGAATACCAAAGCTCTTTAACATACCTTGCTGGAAACTTTACTACCGGACATGTGGTTACCCTCACTATATATTTGTTAAGTGGTTTTAACTAAACAAGCCTCTATCAGCAAACAGCTATAATACATTGTTAATCTAGGAGAAAGACCATTTAACTTGCCATAAGTAGAAGGACTATCCTTGCTGTCTTAGCCTACACATAACCAATGTGTGAGTTCTAACTAAAGAAATATTGTTGTATACTTACATATATAAAATACGACTGATAAACATAGAGATCGCATGTCTGTATGCGTTTACAGATAACATGACTGTACTAAATGAAAACCTACATATCGTCGTGATGGAGTTTATGTGCTATATCCGTGTTAATGATGCCACTTTAGGTTTTTGGTACCAAAAGTTTTAAAATTTGCAATCTGTTTTCAGCTATTTATCTGCAAAACTGGACGAGATATCCGTAAACGGATTACAAACTCGAAAAATTTGGGGTCGATAACCTAAAGTGGCATCATTAACACGAGATATATACAAAATATGAAATGGCGGATAGAGCTCATAAACTCTCGCATCATGATTTGTTTACATTCAGTAGATTCCCCCGAATACTCATGCAGTAAACTGTTAGCGTTGCTCCCTTTAGCGATGAGCGAGTACCAGTCCTAAGAGAGAAAAATTACCGTGCGAGAGTAGGCGAGACTTTCTCAAAGACCCAAACTCAACCATATTACCGATGGCCGCCACTTGGAGGCAGTAAGTTTTCTTGTGGGCCATTCACTGACCTTTCCCTATAAATCCATACCTGACCACTTAAGTATTCATCACAATACTTTCAATTTTTCACTTTAAGAAACACACGTTTCTTCCAAATAAAACTTAAAAGTTAACATATTTCTAATTATTTATTCGAGTACTTTTAGGGATTTTTTTTATTTATTTTCTAATTAAATCTTAAGTTGGTATGTTTTTTCTTTAATAGTAGAAGTATATAATAATGGCAGAATTTAAATAATTAAAAAACAAAATTAAGAAAACAGTTTTTTTTCGTGAACAAAAACAAAATACATAATTTAAACTTAAACATTAAAACAGGCTTATAAATAAACTTATATTTGTACATAAAATACATATAAAAACAATTAAAACATAAAAATTTATTTAAAAAAAAAATAATATTAAATATTGCTAATCACACATTTCAAAGCATAGAATTATACTACAGAATCAAAGAGAAATACAATTCGCTTTAAATTTCATTGAATTTTGAAAATTCTAAACAAAAAAAAAAAAAAAAGAAACAAAATTCATTATGAGTTCAGTCAAATTTGCAAACTACACATGTAAGTATGTAATAATTTTGTTACAGACTTAGTTTTATAAGTATTACAATATTTAATTTAATTTTATATCGGCAAAAACAAAAGAGCATTAGATTCATAAAGTATTTTTAAATAGAAAATTTAGTACTAAACATTTGAGTACTTGTGGCAGTATTTTAAGCATTTGTTGTGTTTTTTTTTATTATTAGATAAAATACTTTTTTCATGTTTGCTTTACTCTTTGCAACCTAAACCAGCTGCCCAGTTACACATTCCTCCCACAGGATCATAACTCAAACCCTTAGGACATGTGTATTCCCAGCCAACAACTCCACCAGTTTCAAACTTGGCACAGGAAATGAATTTGCGACACGATAATGGATGCGGGAAATTGCCTTGATCTAAACACTCAATAATGCCACCACCATGTAAAATAACTTTAAGCTGGAAGTACATGAAAAAAAAGAAAAAAAAATGTTATAAAATTTAACCCTTAATTAGATCAATGGGGTTAAAAAATCTTAAGAGCATTAAAATAAAATAAAAATTAAACTAAAACAAAGAGGCCCCAAAAATTTTTATTAATTGAAGTACTTTAAGTGGCTAAGCGAGTGGTTGTATAACTTTTTTAAGACCTAAGTGTTAAAGAAAATCACGTTGTCGTTCTGTGGTGTCTTTTATTCCTCCCCCAATTTAAACTTTATTGTGCGGGCTTCTTGGGATTGATTGCTGTTGGATTATTCAGAAGTGAAGGTATAACACTGATCATTGAATAATTAATCAACAGCAACCTTGCCGTTCGTATTCTTGAAGAAGGACCTTTGTTTTTTTTTTGACTGATATCAGATATGATATTAGTATGTTTAAATCAAAGGGCCACACCTTTTTTCCCCCTTCTTCGCCTATTTTCCTAGGCCAGTACAATGTACTGCATGAGTAGGGCTCATCCCCTAAGTGCTGGCATATGATCATATAAATCATAATTGAAGTTGGAAGTATCAAAAGAGAAAAAAAAATTAATAGATAGTTATGAATAGCATTCATAATTCATAACTAACGCAGCCACTATTCTCTGTTCGTATGTGAAATGCAACCCTGCATATTGTTTGATTTGGGATTGCCCTTATTTCAATATTATTCCAATGTTAAAACATTTGTGTATGTGTTGGTATATCTACTTATTATTGGTTTGTATATTAGCCTATAATTTACTAATGGATTGTGTGTTTGTACCATGGAATTAATGGGTGCAATATGACACGAGTGAATTGCCCACTTTGACAAATTATATTTCCCACGGTAAAGAGTTGTGTGAGCCACACACGATCACAATCAGTGCAATACAACAACAACGAACATTCAGTTTGATGTACGTCGACAACGATCATAAACAGTGCAATACAACTACAACATCCGCAGCATATAGAATTAGAATTATAAAATCATAATTACTTGCTTTCATTTTGTCAGAAGGGAGAAACCCATAATCAGTTTTCAAAATATTTATTAAAAGAAGAATAGACAGTTTAGCGGGAACAAGATGATAACTACCCTCATGTGAGAACAGACATTTGGTAGAAGGGTACCCATCTTAGCAATAACATTTCTGAAGATGTTGCGACAGTCTTAAACTAATTTAAAGTTGAAAGTACCATATGAAATTTATTTGATCGTCGTTTACATAGCAAAAGAGACAGAGCTATTAGTAGTAGAAGCACCATTGCTGAGGATCAGCTACTCAGCATATTAGGTAGGCATTACTTTGGCGAGAAACATACTGCGACATACCGGGAGGCGAAAAGCAACCCTAAGGTGTTTCAAAAAGAAAAATTCCATCTTCCACTTATCATCCCGTTCCCAATTTTAGAACCGTCAGCATAACTAGTTTCGAAGTAGAGGTAATCATTCTTCATATAAATGCAGCAAACCTTGTCAAACAATAATAAAATGTAGGCAGTTATCCTAGGTCTGTGTTCACACGTAGATATTCTTAATTTTTAACGTCATGCATGTTATTTACAATTGTGTGTATGTATGTGTACGAATGAGAGAGTAAAGCGTATTGCCAGTACAAGATAGAGTGTACTCGTTTTTTTACCCCTCGCCGCCTTCGCCTATAAACATGCAATCTTAAAAATAAGAATCTCTACGTGTGAACACATACTAGGTTTGTTACGTTTGTAAGACTTGCAAGATTTCCGTTTCCTCTAATTCTTATTTTTTTAAATTAAAATTACGAAATACCGCAAAAACTTTTTCTTCTTTATTTTTCATCTTTGCTGGGATTTGAATCTGGGCCGTTTGAGTTTTTGTGCGAACGCTCTAACCACTATACTATGCAATCGTCTATTACAGTATTTATTATTATTATTACTTCTGATCATCTGTTATGTGTGCCATGCATATACGATTAATAATACCCTATTTAACGATTGACATGTCCTTCTTTTTCGAGGTTTACTATCTCTTTTTCTCAAAACAAAAATGTTGTCTCTATTGCAGAATAACAATTAAAGCATTTTGTTTTTATATAGAAACAAAAAAAAAAATTAAAACTTACCTGTTGATCCTTTTTGTTACCCACTAAACGTACATCTTCATCGTCATAATAATCGTAATCCAAATTGGGACGATAAGTTCTTGCTGTCTGTTGAGAATTCTTAACAACAGATTTTTCCTGATTGCTGTTTATTTTATCATATGAATCTTGATACTTATT
This sequence comes from Metopia argyrocephala, assembly GCA_963576795.1. Lineage (NCBI taxonomy): Eukaryota > Metazoa > Arthropoda > Insecta > Diptera > Sarcophagidae > Metopia > Metopia argyrocephala. The sequence goes on from OY756208.1 coordinate 26,429,613, forward strand.
GGGTCTTCTTCGTTGTGATGCTGCAGCAGTTCCCACGGAACTGGGCGTTGCCTTCTGTGGTCTTCTCTTTATAGTCATTTTACCTGAAAAAAGTAAAACAAGTAATTTGTTTAAAAGCAATTTCCCTAAAGTCATAATAATAGTAAAAAAAAGAAAAAACTTCATATTAAAAAAGTAATTTTCAGTTATTTCCGTCTTACGTTTTTTAATTACGGGAGACGGTGTTGTAGTGGTGGTTGTTGATGTGGTAGTGGTGGTACTAGAGGATGATTTTCCCACTATACCTGTACCATCCATACGTCTGGTTATAACATCCTCAAAGTTGAATTTTATATATTGGTGTTGCGGTGGTGGCAATGCTGGTTGTTTAGTTGTTGGGGACAATGTTGTTATGGATTTGACAGTATTGACCACATGTCTCAAATCTCCACCACCTATACCAACAAGCTCCTCATCATCGTCATCGTCTATGTGTAGTCTGCCATTAATTTGATTGAAACGACTTGTGTGAATGCTAGACTTTGCTACTTGATCTGTGGCCTCATCATTTTCTAAACCATCGACATAAACTGTTGTTGTTAAACTATCAATTGCTGTTCGTAATGTTGCCGTTGCTGCTGGTGATGATGATGACAATGTCGTTGCTCTCGATGCTAAAGTTGCAGGCAATAGAGTTTTAGCCGCCAGTGGCGAGAATGTGGTCAAACTGTAGCGTCTCTTAAATAAAGGATTTTGTGTACGTGGTGGTTCTGTTGCTGTTTAAAATAAAGAAAAACAACAACAACAAAAGTAATATTAGACAACATCAAATGAAACGAAACGACAACAGACTATAAAAGTGTCCATATGTTGAAAATATTATACGACTACTCGTACATGAACAGAGTAAGAAATTTTATTGAACAAAAAAATTTTTTTTTTTTTAAATTACTTTAAAAATACATCCATTGAGACGATTTAAAAAAAACCGAAATAACAAGCATCACTTTAAATGTCAAGAGGGTTTTCTACACGGGAAAAAAACATTTATTATTGGCTTTTTGCAATGACTTCGTTGCAATTCGTTATATGAGTACGAACAACAAAAAAGTTATTAAAGGGAAATTAAATTTAGAATTCTTAAAATGTTACATATAAATAAATAAATACCGCTATTCTTTTATAATAACTACAGTTAGGATAGAGTTCGTTAGTGATCAACAACTGCAGTTGGATAACCTCTTCAAGCAAGACTTGAATGATATAAAATGATCTTCCTGATTTGCTCAAGCATTTCTGGTTTGTTTGCATAAACCATGTTTTTCAGATATCCCCCCAAAAAGAAGTCCGGAGCAGTCAAATCAGGCGGTAGAGGCGAGGTAACATCACCAGTCATTGAAATAATTAGTTGCGGAAAGAGGTCTCACAGTAATTCCATTGTAATCCTGGTTGTATGCGAGGTAGCACCGTCTTGTTGAAACCACATGTTAGTCAAGCCCAAATCATGCAGTTGTGGCATTAAAAAGTTTTTAATCATATCACGATATCACTTCCCATGATAGTTACCATTACACCGTTTTCAAGTTCAAAGAAGTAAAGTTGATACCTCCTGAGCAAATTGAACACCACAGAGTGTCACTTTCAATGGATGCAAAGGTGACTGATGAATAATTTTAGGGTTTTCCATTGCCCAGAACTGACTGTTCTGTTACATGAAAATATGCCTCGTCACTCATTTCAAGTAACTTTCTCATCGTCACAGTAATCGATGATTGATTTTGATAAAATGTTGTAACGTTTAAAACACATTGATTTACCGAAAATTTTTGCATAATAAATTTACTACGTCTCTACTTCACGACTGCCAAATATGAACTGTCAAGACTAATGTTTACCAAAATGGCGGCAAAACAAAGTAGAATACCTTCCTGGCGAATACCCGGGAAGAAAGATTAATTTTAAAATTTCTCAGGTTACGTGCATCAGGCTATGTGATATAGTCGCCGTGGGCTAGTGGTTAGTGTGTTGGCTTACTAAGACATGAGCCCCGGGTTCTGAACCCAGCTCTGACATCTTAGCTGTTTTCTGGCAAAAGTTCTGAGAGTAACTAATTGCCATGAACAAGCTTCTAAAGTCTGTCGTTCGGAGTCGACAATAAACTATAGGTCCCGGTAGTCATGGATAAAATTTGACACACACAACATTTGTGCTGCAAGAAGCTAGGATGTAATCCTGACACAGCGTTGTAAAGGCCAGTTATGTTTGTATGTACATGCATGAGACTAGCGATTATTTTATATTGACACTCTTATCTCAAACATATGAGTAGATGAGATGCAAAACTCCTTACACGTTAAAAAAATTTTGGAAAAAAGCAAAAAACACGTATTACATGGACCAAATTCGGGGAATAGTTGGAGTTCTTAGATGTTACCGCGTCATAAAATTCGACAAGAACTACTACAATCAATAGCTATTTAGATTTTTTTAATTTTTGTAACGAACGAGTTTTGCATCTCACCTAACCATATGTTCTTAGTTGAAATTTGCTTGTGTTTAGATTGTTTGTAAGAGGCATAACAGTTAAAAGTATTTTGCTGGTGAGGAATTTCTTGCTGTAGAACCAAATGGATCAAAGAATTTGCTTCAAATTTTGTGTAAAAAATGGAATTAAGTGGTACAAACTTTTTAAAGAAAGCCGAAAAAATATGAATGACTACTTTTGTTGTGGAAGGTCTATCACATCAAAACCCGATGAAAATATGGAGAAAGAGAAGATAAGTAGTTCAGAGCATGTCGGCATATCACATGGCTCATGTCATACAATTTTTTTTTAGAAAATTTTAGGCATGAAGCGTTAGGCAACAGAGTTCGTTCAAAAATTGCTGAATTTTAAACAAAAAATAAAACCGTAGCGGAAAAGAATAACGTAATAATGTATCAGCCACTGGATTCATAAAGTTTTCTTGTCCCCTAAATAGGAAAGACCCATTAAAGGACGGCGTTTAGCGATGATGGAGCAGGTAAAAGCCGAATCGCTGAAAGAGCTCACGACAATACAAACAAGTATAAATCAAAACTATTTCGAGGATAGAACAAATCGCCAGAACAAGTGTATTATATCCACGGGGGAAGGGGAAGATATAGAAATTAATGAATGAATAAATACATTTTAAGGAAAATGAAAATTCACCCTTTCTATTATACAGACCTCGTATACTATATAGAATGAATGAAATGAAAGCACTAAGCGGTTGCCAAAATTATAATCTATAACGATCTTTGCCCAAATTCTAATACATTAACAACAATTTCAAATTCTTCTCGCAATATTATTTTTTTATATTTGGCCATTTAAAACTTTATTTTATAATCTTTTTTTATAGATTTTAAAATTTTTAATTAAAAATTTCTTTTACTGTATTACATATTTAAATGAAAATAACAAACATTGTAGTACTCGTATGTAAAAACATTCTGTACGGACAGACAGAAGATGAATAGATAAGCATACAGTAGTAAATTGTTGCTTACGAGAGATGAACACATTTTTTTAATTGCCTTAAACTTTGGTATTTCATAATACTCGTACATACACATATTTGTATGTTGGCATTTACGGTTACTGTTCTTAAAGCCATTAGAATATTCATGTACGATATACTAATTGCTGGCATGTGCATATTTGCACATATAGATTTTGTAGTTGCTTGCTATTTTATTGCCACAAATTAGTGTTCAATTTCCAAACAGGCCATTTAAATTTTCTTCAAATAATTTTACTATTCTTACTTAAATAAAATAATAAATAAATGCTTTTGCGATTTCTAATTTGCGTATTCTTATTATTGATAAAATAATTACACAGGCTTCTGGAGAAATATTTAAGTTTACCGATTCCTTCTGAAACTTGCTTACGCAATAAATAAATTCCAGAAATGTACAAAGAAACCAGACACCAAATATGAGACAAAGGTAAATATAAATTCATATGGATTTTGGTAGATGAGACCACTACTGACAGCGAACAAAGTCATTTTGAAAATTTTATTTTCGATGTTTAAAAAGATTCTAAATTCTGGTGAAAAGAAATCTTTTGTATTGAACATGCAGGCGCTGAATACTGCAAATGGTGTATTAATTGCATTATTTTGGTACGATTTTTTGCAAATATTTTGGCCATATGGTAATTCCTACATACACACAAACATACATAACACTGTATGTAATTTTTTGTCATGGAATATAACCATATACGGACCACATTACGTGATAAAAGATAAAAAAAAAAAAAAAAGAAGACCCGTGTCTCCCAGTTTTACTCACAGTCATGAAATTTTTTTTATTAACCCCAAACATTTGGGGCTTCGGTGTCATTTTTGCAAAAAAGTGATCATATTCTCAGGCTCATATCTTGCAGACTTGCAGACTTGTAGCTTTTGTCATGAAGAGAAATAATTGTGAACATATAAAATCAAAAAAACTTCACCCTCAAGACCAAAATTGTAAAAAACTTTAAAAAATTTGATTTGTTTTACTTTTTTCCCCTGTTTAGGTCCATAGGTAGCAAAATTTAAGGAAACAATGAACTACAAAAATTTAACTAAGATCTCAATTAACAACTTTCTAAAACATATGAACTTCCTATGAATGATTTTTAACTCCGTTTCGGTAGCGCTTAAGTAGCCGGGGAAATCTTTACTTTAGTGGTTTTTTTATTTCGTGTTGATCTGTGTAATTGGCCATAACAAACCTTTTTCAGGGTTACGGTTTAACTGCTCATTTTATTTGTTTAGTAATTCACTTTATTTGAATCAAATGTTATTATTTTATAATTATGTTAAAAGATTGTCATCAAACGATATATTTGGGGTATTCAAACGGTGTCCTATCAAGACATATTGTCATAATATGATCAAATTTTGAAGAAGTTTAAAAAATTTGCTAATGAGGTACATATAAATAAAAACGTCATAAAACAAGAAGTCATTTCAAGCTATCATTTTCTCATAAATTGGCCGTTAAGCTGCAAATTTAAATGACTAACGCTATTTAATTAGCCGGCGATAAAATTTATAAGCCGCCGTCAAAATATACAAAGCGTAGAAAAATTGTTGAAGAATTTTCACACTCTTGCACTTAATTATTATTTTTTTTTTCTAAATGACAAAAAAGAAATTGCTTTTATAAATCCATATATATTTATACATGCAAGTGAGAATATATTGTTTTTATAATGCATTTTTCTGGCAACCACTGAAAACTTTTCCATTAGCAGCAGTTGGAAAAATGAATTACTTTTTTATATCAGCTGACTGAAAAAAAATCGTACTGAACTATGCAGGTTTGTTCAGAGCAATCATATGTTTTCGTGTTATTGTGTTATGATATATGACTTTAAAACGAACATTTGAATGCCCCAATTAAAATTTAAATTTGTCCCATCTCTTTCGCTGGTGTAGAAAAAAAATTTTTCTTTACATAAAAATCTTCTAATAGAATAATGTAAAAAGCTTAAGTTTGAAAATATAAAAAATCACACGATAGTGTATTGCAATAATTTTCATTACATTGAAGAAAAAGAATAAATGCACTTCGAATCGTACAAAAATTGCTTTTTTCTTAGATTTATTAGTGCTTTTTTCAATTTTATTTGCCATAAATACAGCGAATATTGCTTTTTTTTGGCCTTCTCTATTACTATTATATATAACCATCCCGAAAAATTCGAATACCAATATACGAAAAACATGTTGTGAAAATAGGTCGAAGTGTTTTGCTCAAAACAACTTGTTTTGATTTTAGAAGAAACAGACTTTTACTTTAAGAACAATATATCGTCATATTAAATGTAAACGGACGTAACTGCACTTTTTGTTTTTTTAAAGGAGAGGCAAAAAACCTTAAAATCCACAATTTTGTAATTCCTGAAAACATAAGGATTGGATCCTTATATGCTTGTAGGTAAGGTTGTCATATAACTATGTATGTTATGTCTTCTTCCATTTAGACATACTACATGCACTTGTAGTTACGTCCGTTTGAATTTCGTTAATAAAATCGCCATTTTTGATCGTAGGAATCTAAAATTTTCCACGAACATGTATTTTGATAAAATGAACCATAATCAATAAAAAACTCAATTTCGAAATTTTGTGTAGTTACTCGTACGTCCGTTTGCATTTAATATGATGTAGTTTTGAGTTTCAACACAAGCTAAAAAAATAAATATGTATGAACATACATAATTTATTCATAAATTAATTAAAATAACAGTTTTTGTTATTTATTCTACGATTGTTTTTAAGGTTTTCAAATGTGAGTAATTGTACACAAAATTAAAAATTGTGTAGTGTAGTAAGAACCAATGAATTCGTTTGATACTTTACATAGTTATTCTATAATTAATTTGTTAAATTTGTCACATTTGATTATCTGCAACTTTGTGGACTTTCCAAAGCTATAAATTAATACATTTCAGTTTGTAATGACCCTGAGTAAACCGACATTATTAATTGTAACGAAGGATTTTAAAAAGTGGGTCATATGCAGCTTAAAATACGCAGTCATTTATAAGAAATGAAGTGCATTAGAAACAGTTATTTCATGTATAGGAATGAATAATTTTTAATATTACAATTTAATTTAATATATTGCTTGTACATATGAATATACAAAAGTAAGAATGTATGTTTATGACCAACTTTGATGGAAAACTTGAAATAAAAAAATTTAAGCAAACAAATGTAAATAATGTCAGCATTTTGGAATGTGGTTTTGCATACAGCAGTTAAAAACACTTCAACTAAACCAAACTGAGACGTTAACAAAATAAATAAAGAAATAAATAACAAATTGACTCTACTGACTTACCAATGTAAACAAAAATTAAAATATTTTATATGAAAACAAGTGAGGACGACTATTTGTTTAGGCTACGCACTATAATACGAGTACAATGGAAAAATATTACTTCTTATCAGATCAGGTGTCAAGGTAAATTATTTATTTACAATTTTTATACGTTAAGAAGGCAAATATTTGATATTCTCATGTAAAAACGGATCAACAATTAATAAAGTTCAGTTTACACTATTCTACAAACCTAAGGATTTCATTCAATTTTGTAATTTTATTGTTTGTACTTGTACTTGTCACATTTATCTAATATATAAAATTCTCGTGTCGCGGTGATGGTTGCCAAACTCCTCTGAAATGGCTCGACCGATTGTCATCAAATTTTGTGTGCATATCGGGTACGTCTGAGAATCGGTCAACATCTATTTTCATTCCCCTAAATATTAAGGTGACCCGCCCCAAGAGAAAATGTATGCCTCACCTAAATAACGTACCGACTTCGAATAAATTTTAAACTAGATAGATCTGCGTACCGTAGAGCATATTTGTATTACGTTTTTTTAAGTACTCAAAGGGGCGGTACAAGGGCTATTTTCCCCTATCCTCAACTAATAAACTGATTTTGATTAAATTTTGTTGGTGTCTTAACACAACTTTAGATTAATAAATGTAAATTTCACATCTATTTTTCATACCCCTACATGTTAAGGTAAATAAATAATGTACCGACGTCGATGAAATATTAAACTAGATATGTATGTTGTATATATGCGTATCGTAGAACACATATGGTTTTTTTTTTGTTTTAAGAAGTACTCAGAGGGGGCGATACATCTTACCCTCAACTATTAAACTGAAGTATCGAAAATGGCAGATAATAATTTATAAAAATTATTAGTAATGCAGACATTGATTGCTCATATCAATGTTGACTTTTGCAGTTCGGTGAAGAGTATCAAATATATTTGAACTAAAAAAATGTTACCTAGAGCAAATTTATGTGGCAAAACAACGTTTGCCGGGTTAACTAGTAATTTTATAATTATTTAAAAAAAAAAAAAAAAATTGTAAAATTTTGTGAAAACAATTCAAATTTTACATCCCTGATTTTCTTCTTGTGCTTTTGTAAAAATACTAGTACAACTCTGATTAAATAAAAAATTTAATTATTTCTTAAAATTAAGAATGTAATATATCTGCATATACGTACTTATGTCATGTATTTTCTCATATTTCATAACATATTGTGTTTGCACTATTATTTCTATCAGAGTTGGGTTTACTGTATTAAACTTAATTTTCCACTAAATTCCGTGGCAGTGAAAGAAATAGTGCATTATCGCTCCTAGTAGTGGGAATTTGGTGCATTAAATTTCCTGCATTAAATTTCCTCGACTACTAAAATCGTTGCATTTAGTAGTTACTTTTTTCCATCTGCAGTTAGTTGTGGCTGCATTAATACTAAGTCGTTTAGTTTTAGTAGATACGATAATGCATTATAAATTCAGTTCTGATTTCTATTTTAGTTTGATTTTTTTGGCATGTGGTAATACACAATATTATAGTGGATATAATATGCACGTAAGTAAAATTGGATTGAAAAATAATGGTGTTTTTTACACCAGAAAAGAAAACAGTTTCCAAGTATATTTGGGAAAATTGTGGAGAATTCTAAAAAATAAGGGCGATCCATCTTTAAGATAAACATACAACTAGGAATATAAATAAGTTAAAGAAATTAAATTTGGTACGAGGTGGAAAGCGCTTTGACAAACAAATGGTAACTAAACTAACTAAATGGAAACGACCCACAGTTTTTACTAGTACGAATAGACACATACATACGATGTACATATTTCTTAAAAATATTAGAAAACAAAAAACAAAATTAAAATGCATAAACTTCTCAGGTTCAAAATAAAAAGTTTATCTATTAAAAAGTGATAAAAAAGAAAAAAACATTTACCGTTATGCTCGTCATCAATATCAATAAATGTGTTACAAATATTATAGAAATCGATAATACCCGGCTGTACTGGATAAATAAATATAAACAAAAACAAAAAACAAGAAACAAGGAAAGTGCACAATAAATTCAATAGCATTTATTATTATCAACACGAAATTAAAGATATTTGTCAACATTGTTGTTAACATTTATACCTATTTTTAATCAAATTATTAAAATTTTGTACAGAATAGAAAGTTCACAAAATTTCATTTGCCATAATATATTATACTTTAAGATCGGACTCTAAATGCCTAAGATATAACGAAAAAAATAAAAAAATTACACCTTCCACAAAATTTTTTTTTAAAATATACAGTTACGAGCAGATAAATAGGTTCACATCACATTTTTTGATAAATTCGCCTTCAAATAACTTAAACAGCGGTAATATACAATAAAGCGATATTTATTACATTAAACATAAATAATCACATAAAATGTATTTAATTATAATTAAAAAAAATGAGAAAAATTGATATATTTAATATATTAATTGATGCCTGTCGAGCAAATAAATAGGTTCATTGAAAAGAGAATGACATTTTTATACAAAAAAAGTGCAATTGCAAGAAAATATCTAATATTTTGTTGAAAATCCCTTATTTTGAATCACCGCCGAACATCTCCGGGGCATTGATTCGACAAGTGACTGACAAGTCTCTAATGGAATTGAGTACCAAGCTTCCTTCACTTTTGTCCACAAATCTTCTTTATTTTTAGCCTTGAGTGGTGCAATTTTGTCCTTAACGATTCTCCAAAGATTCTCAATGGGATTTAAATCCGGCGATTGTGAAGGCCGCTCCATTAACTTTATATTTTTCTTTTGGAACCATTCTTTTACGATCTTAGAAGTATGCTTGGGGTAATTGTCTTGCTGGAATTCATACTTTAAAGGCATTTCCTACTCGGCATACGGAAGCATTACTTCTTTAAGAATATGCAGATAAAGATGTTTGTCCATATTTTCCTTGATCCAGAATATTGGCCCAACTCCGTACTAGGAAAAACAACCCCATATCATTATGTTGCCGCTACCATGCTTTATTGTCTTCGTGGTGTACTTTGGATCATATGCTTTATTTTTTGGATGCCTTACCCATGTTCTTCCATCAGGTCCGACTAAGTTGATCTTGGATTCAACAGACCATAGTATGTTTCTCCATTTTTTTATACCTTCTGGGCAGGTCCATTCAGCATGTACTTTTGCAAACTCAATGCGCTTTTTTCTTTGTCTGTTATTAAGCATTGGAACCTTCTGGGCCGATCTTCCGAATAAATTTTTTTCTCTTAAACGACGTCTAATGGTCCACTCTGATACGGGAAGCTTTAACTCATTTTTTAGCTGAACTGCGGACATAAAAGGATTACGAGTTGACAACATCTTAATACGATCATCGTCTCTTTTCGACGTTTTTCGCTGTTGACCTCTTTTAAGTTTTTGTTTTGGAGGCTGCAATGCATTTCTTATCATATTCTGCGATCTCCCAAGAATTTCACCAATTTTCCGTTGGCTATAACTTCGGCTGTGTAGATCCTTTATAATCTTTTTTTCCTCTTCACTACAATGTTTAGAACGTCCCATTTTTTAAATTTTTAGAGGTATTTGCTTAAATAAGCTCTATTAAAAGGCTGAATCTAAAGTTTTCTACAATAATTTTTATAATTTTGCCGTTTAATATTTTAAACTAACAAATTTTTCAAAGTGAACCTATTTATTTGCTCTTTGATTTTATACGGTTATTTTTTTTTAATTTTGGGCAATTTTTTACATAACAATTTAATTATTGTGATGCAGTATTAAAAGTGGGTATTTGCTTTAGTAATTAGCGACTTTTCCTTTTTTATTGCTGTAATGTAAACTATAGTCAAACAAAATTGATTTATCATTTTGATGTGAACCTATTTATCTACTCGTAACTGTATGTATATGTTTATGTATGTATATATATGTATATATGGGTTAAACCACCTCAATTCAACTTAAAATTTTACGTTTTTGAAATGACTGTTTCCGAATTGACTGAATTTTGGTACCAATAAAGTATATCATAACACTAAGCAAATACAAAATTAAATTAAACAGTACAAAAATGCACAAAGTTACACTTACTTAATTGTAATTTTCTTGAAAAGTATTATAGCTACGCATCTCGTAAACGTCGCATTTCAAAGGGTATTAAATTACCTTTGATTTAATATGCAACATGATTTTTTCTTTGAAAAAGTCAAAGATCAATTTCTTTACCTATAAGTCGAAAGCCTATATCTCCGAAAGCGACCTTTTTAAAAATTTGAACAAAATTATGCCAAAGATAGTTTCGTTCTCTACAGTTGTGAAAAATTTCAGAGTGGAGGTATTTTTCGATCAACAATTAAAAAACAAATCACAAAAGAATGAGATTAAAACTAGTCTAATAGTGGTGGTATGGTATACGATTTTTCGATTTCGATTAGCTAGAACCTCTTATTTTGTAAGTTTTTACAAAAAATACATGAGTCAAAAATAAGAGATGCGGGATGGGGTCAAATGGCTCTTCAGAGGGGTCAAAGGTTGGGTTAAAGGAATAAAAATCTACAAAAAGCTCCACAACTGCCCTGGAGAAGCCCCTAGAAGGATAAAATGTAAGACCGACCCTCACTAATATTTTACCTCCAACTTTTTTTCGAACATACCTACCCCCTATCTCCACTATATTTCTACAAAAAATCATAAAATTCGGAGGGGAGGGTTACACCCATTGGTTGATTTAACTTGGATTATCCCATATATGTATATAAATATATAAATATTTACTTTGCATGGTTCCTGTAAAAATTAATAACCCTTTTAAGAAAATATTTTTCTAAACATGTTTCTAGGATTAGTGATACATACAAGGCTAAGTTGCTAAGTTTTAAGATTAAAAAACTGGTGTTCGTCCTAATTCAAGATTTTGGAAGTGTTATAGTTGTCAGTAAAAATTAGGAAAATGCACTTAGTTATTTTTATATCATGTTTTATATGTTTTTTAAAAGTTAAAATAATTTTTGAATTAATCACGTTTCGATAAAGTTCACTGTAGTTTGATGACGATCAGTACCATGATAATTTGATTTACCTTAAAAACTTCCTATATATGCAAATTTATTTTAATATTGTAACTGACAATGGAGTCTTAGGTGTCAATACTGTAGTGAAAACATTTAATACACAAAACATGTTTCTCAACATTGTTGCTAATCAACAACCAACGAATGTTTCTTTATATTCTTACCTGAACCATCAGTATTTGTGTTGCTTGGCAAAGATGTTGTTAAACGTCTTGCCTGATATTTGCGCCTGAAAGCAGTTGACGGTTGTGATCTGGCTGTGATGTCATTATCGGCTGAAGATGACGTCAATGATGATGAGGCCAGTCTTAAATCATTTGTAGATAATTCCGATGATTTCTTTTTTAGTTTATTATTATTTAATTTAAGTGATTCAGTTGCAGTGTTGGCATCAGTTGTTGCTATTACATCGACAGCAGCCGAGTTTAATGTTGGCGGACGATTGGTGCGTAAGCGTCTGAATTTAGAGGTCGTTGTTAAGTCATCATTAAATGTTGAAGACGACACTGATTGTGTGGTTAAAGTGGGTATTGTTGTGAGCGTTGCTGATGACGCTGACGCATTAGTAGCTGCAGACGATGAATTGATTAAACGACGTCGCACACTCAATACAGGTCTACGAGTTACTGTGAAACCGTTGTTGTTAACAGTTGTTGGTGTGCGCTGCTACAGTAAGGATGGATTTCGAGGCATAACAGAAATTTGAATTGAATTTAAATTTAAAATAAAAAGAAAAAAATAAAGAAATTGTCAAGATTATTAAAAAGTTTAAATAAATTTGTAGTAACTTTTATAAAAGGTTTTTAGGGCTTTTTGCTAACGTTAAAAAATTTATATATTTTCGTAAATTTTATGTGTAAAGTGTTTTGTATTCATCAAGTATGTTTTTGGAAAAGTGTAGTGGTGTTGTGTAAGAAATATAAAAATTTCGTTTAACTACTAAATGCCGCTACATTTTGTGCTAGAGAAAAAAGTGCTGAAAACAAAATAAATAAACAAAAAACAAAAATTAAATATTAAAGTGTTTAGTATTTTAAGCTGGAAATTATTAATCAATTAAGCATTTAAATAATATTATTTTTAACTTTTAATAAAAAGTTTACGATTTTTTCCCTTTGTTGGTGTTTTTGGTGTTTTATTTCTTTAAGATTTTTAAAAATATGGTAAAACTAACTTATTTGGTTTTGTGTTAAACTTGGTATTTTTTTTAATGTTTAAATGAGGGCGAAGAAGATATACAAAAAGTTGATAAGTGAGAAAAATATTTAATATTTTTTTTATTAACCATAAAGGTGTAAAGTTAGGAGAATAAGTGATGTTGTGTATCTTAAATCAGAAAAATCTGTTTTGAAATAAGATCTTAGCTGTTCTATAGTCAGTTCTGAATAATTTTTTTTCGTTTTATTTTCTGTACAAAAATGTGGATTCAAAAACTATTTTTAATAAAACTTCCCTGAAGTGGTAAAAATGCATTTTAATTAATAATTTGAAAGGTTTTCTTTTATTTTTGTTTTATTTTTACACAACTCTTCGAACAAAAATTACTATAAATTATGAAATTAAATACAAATTTCCGAAACTTTCGATTGATTACACTCTGTGTACAAATCCGGAACGAATATCATGTAAAAGTAAATAGAATTTTAAAAATTTCTCTTTTTATGGAACATTTTATTTCCATGAAAAGCAGCATTTGTTAAAACTCTGTAGATCAACAAAATTAATTTAAAAAATGATCACTCTTTCTGGGGCTAGAACTCGGGCCTTTAGCATATTGTATGCAATACACTCGGTTCTGACGATGGCGGCAGTGGTACATATCGTCGATGTCGACTGATGTGGATAAAATGGAATAAGAGGGCAAAAACAAAATTGTAATTCTGTTTCATCCAAATAAGATGACAATTACAAAAACTGCAATGATGGTGAGAAAAGGAGAATATGATAGAAATAGTTGATGTGTGGTCATGATTATGTACAGACACAAAGAACACTGAACAGACTACCGTATCTGGTGTCGAAAATATCTTCAGTTTGGCTAGTGTACTATTCCTTCACGGACATCATTTTCTTTTTTGATTAAAAAAAAAAAACAATTCATTGCAAAAATCTAAATTCTTTATAGAATTTAATTTTGATCTTATTAAAGCGTTTCTAAATAATAGAAGCACTTGTCAAATAAGCCTTCAAAATAGTTTTTATGATTCATACATATTTACAGCAGTAAGCCTTTTATAAAAAAACTTGATTAAAAAATTTATGGCTCTAAACATATAAGGATTTTGTCTTCTATTGTTTTATAATTTTAAAGTTTGTTTTCTAAGTCTTTTGTTTTAGTTTTTTTTTTAGCTAAAAATGCATTTAATTCTAGAAATTTCTAGAAATGTTTTTATAAAAAAAATTAATTACTATTACGCCGTGAAATGTTCAATTTATATTTTCTATATAATAATAGCAATTAATCTTACCATTTAAGATCATTAAAACTTTTTTTTACTTTTATCGAAAATGACTCACTCTTCTTTAATAATTCTCAGATATATGTAATTGCTAAAGCCTTTTGTTTAATTTTCATTATTAACAACAATGCTCGCTAATTGAATGTCTAAAGGTTTTGTAAATATCTTGCGTTTTTATCTAAATCTCATATATTCCAACGGGGAAAAAACAAAATAATTAAATAATAATTGCGATTATAGCGATTATAGTTGTTTCTTTATTGATAAATAAAAATACATACTTTCTGAAAATCAAAAGCAAGTGAAACTGAGTTTATTTTTAAAAACAAATAAAAATTTAATGACAAAAAAGTGAAAATCTTGATAGTTTGTAAAATCACTGTAATTTTAACTAGAACTTTCACACGATTTAGATTTCAATGGATTTTCAGATAATGGTGTGTACGAGTATATACTTATGCAGATAATGGCAAAAAATTTTCATTGAACTTACAAAAAAATTTCTATAAAATTTCTATAAAAAATATATGCTATATTACGCTTTATTGCAATTTTATATTATAAAAAAAAAAAATAAAAATTTGGCAAACATTTGACGAAAAAAGCCTAATCACTATTCTATGCAAATATTTTCAGCAACTATTGGACACTCATACTTGATATGTGAACATGGTGTGATGACGGCAATCAGGCTTAGGGAATTGTCACCAAAATGGTGTTGTGAAGATAGCTGTCAGACTCAGGGATTGTTCTCCAAAGTTTAGGATTTTTTGTTAAATAAGAATACAATTTATCTAATTTGGGGATTGGGGATTTTATGTGGGTAGGGAGGTAGGTCAAATGGCTTGGTAATCAAAAACGTGATCAACTACAATTAGCACATAGTGCCGTTTTAAAACCATTGTAGGACCAAACTGAAATCACCCAAAATAGGAAAATAACTACAGCCAACCAGAGCTTTCTATAAGGTGGAGTAAAGCAAGGGGGTCTAGGTTCGCACATTGCGTCAAGCTTTTGCAAAAATGCACCCCAAAAAAACTTCAATTGTCTGACTGCCAGACCTGGGCAATTCAAAAAAAATAAATAAAATTTGTATGGGAACACATATTAAAAAATATTTTTGAGGATTTCATTGCTTGTCATTTTTTAGTATTTATTTATTTACTAAATTGCAATATAAATTAAATTCTATTCTATAATATTGTATCACTAAGTTTAGTTGACCTTATTATTGATTAATATATAAACTTTTAATTAAGCTTTAGGTCGATTAAATAATTATGGTTTCGATATTTCCTACTTCTCTGCGTAGCTTCTTTAGGAAATTTCCCTTAATTAAAAATTTTCCTTAATTAAAAGTTTATATATTATTCTATATTATTATCGTATTCTACACCGAGCTTATGACAAAGATCATATAATTATTAAAATAAATTTTGTATTAAAATAAATACAAAAATATTATTTACTTCAAAGTAAGCCTATTTCAAAGGAATCTTCAATAATTCTTGACATCGCAGTTCTATATTGCCGTATTATGTTATAACTGCACCTTCGCTGCTGTGATACCGTTAAAAAACTGTTTCTTGTAGTCATTTGGGCAATCCAAATGGATTTTTTTTAATGAGGTTAAGTCAAATGATTTTGTTTACGTTCCTTTATTATCCGCAATTTTCACAAGCTTTTTTTATTTGAGATAATTTCAGCTGGCACTGACTCCTTTCACTGTTAAGATCCTGTATGTACAGTACTAAAAGCCATAAATTTTACACAAGTCTTAAAAATTTTTATCTTTTCGCTGGAAGTTGAAGCGTTTTACATTCTTCTTTTGCAAATCGTTTTCCTTTTAAGTTTTCCAGCCACAGTATGATTTTAAAGTTTGCCAAAAACAAAAAAATGCTGTTGCATTTAAGCAAGATCACTTTCAAAGACAAATAAAACTTAAATACCTTAATTAATAAACATTATTTAATAAAACAAAAAATTTTAAAATCTTGTCAGATTTAAAAGATTGATAAATTTAAGATTTTATTTGATTTCAATTTCACTTGTTTTCGATTTGCACCAGTGTTGTCAGATTAGGGGATTTATCCCCGAAATGGGGATTTTATTTCAGAAATGGGGATAAAATAATTCATTTAGTGATGGGGATTTTATTGGGGATAATCGACAAGTTTTCGGCGATTTTAAAAATTTCATATGAAAGTATGCGTTTATAAGCAAAACTTTCATATAAAATTTTTGTAACGTGTGCTTATGGTTTTAGTTTTTTTTTTCTCATAAAATTAAAATCACATCCACACCATTATGTTTCCGCCACCTATTTTTATAGTTTTTTTAGCGAAGAAATTTAGTACTAGAGGGTCTTCTTATAGTTAAACTACTTCTTTTGGAGATAAAAAAAATAGTTTTAGTTTTGTCGGACCACAAATTACTTCTCCCCTTAATGGTATGAGAATATTTTTCATTCTATGGCACATAACACCTACTTAGAATTAAAGGTATAATAGATGCAAATATTTGAAACGACATCATGATGTCTTATGCTGAATATGAAATGACACATCGATAGATGTTTTAGCAAGTTAACGACCCGAAACACACATCGAAGCTAGCAAAAGTTTGGTTTAAAAATAATGGCGTCAAGGCCTGCACAGTCTCCAGATTTTAATCCTATTGAGAATTTATGGCAAATTGTCAAAGCGGCTCTTCGAGAAAAAAATCTTTCTAATAAGGAACAGTTGTGGGAATTTGTTAAAGATGTGTGGAAGAACATTGCAATCGATATGTTTTAAAGACTTGTGGACTAAATTCCAAAACGCTTTTTGATAATTCCACTAAGTACAGAGGTAAATAATGAACCATATGTACATATGTATATACACGCAAAATTATTGATGCAGTTTCTGTGGGAATTTTTTTGGGGATATGGATTTCAAAGTCGGGGATAACAATTGAAAACTATCTGACAACCCTGATTTGCACAATATAGAGGATAGCTTAAAATAATAGAAAGATCGAAATCATGTTTGTGGCTTAAGTCTTTTGTTTTTCTAAACCCTTGGATTCCTGCTAGAAAAATGTACATTCGTATATACAAAAGTATGTAGACATACATACATTTCCTTAAAGTAATTGAGTTTAATATTTCACAAAATTTTTAAACTTTTCACTTATACGTGTACACATAATTAAAAAAAAAAGTTGTGCGAGAAAAAGCAAATGTTTGTTTAAAATATTCAACAAGATATTATAGAGTAAAAAGCTGTTTAATGCTATATTTTAAAATACAATATAATGTTTACTAAATAAATTAATTATTATCTTTTATTATTAGAAAATAGTTAAAAAATATGATGGGGAGTGGGTTTAGCTATATGAATGCAATTTCTAAACTGCTGTTGTAAAGAGAAACTGTGGTTCAATGTCAACTTTATTATAAATAACAAAATTGTTTACTTAAGTATGCCATTATTTCAGTATAAATTGTTAATTATTTCTGTAAATAATGGATGCTGTTTAAATATTTAAATACTTTGGTGTTGAAAGCCATTTAATCAAATGTTTAAAGTGTGACCAACTTATTAATAAAATTTTAAATTGTGATAGCGTTGCACATGTATAATATGAGAGTTATAATTATAATGGAATTTCTGTATTTTTTTAATACTGTGAAAAACGAGTACAAGGTACACGTACGGCTTATTATTATTACATATATACATAACTGGCCTTTACAACCCTGTGTAAGGATTACGGCCTAGCTTCTTGCTTATTATTATTATTCTTATTATTTAGACCCAGCAAAATTCCAAGATACTGCGACCTATATGATCTACTGTTTCCTTTTGAATCTGCCTTTATTTTGTAAGAATTATGCATATTACGAACGCTGACTTTATATTGGTTTTTCATATAAATGACTAAGTTCATAAGTAAACTAAATATAGCGAACACATTTTGTCGAAACCTTTTAAAGAAAAGTTTTAAATTTATGTTGAAAAACTTATATATCGTTGAATGAAAAAATTATTGAATTTATCAAAAAATGTCGTGTATCAACATTATAATTGGTCATTACAACCCTGTTTCAGAGTGGCGGCCTAGTTTCTCGCAGCATTCATCTTGTGTGTGCCAATTTTTATCCATGAGTACCGGGACCAAATGACAGACTTGAGAAGCTTTTTCATGTCAATCAGTTACTTTAAGAGCTTTTGCCAGAAGACTGCTAAGAGGTGGTTGCCGAAAGAAAAATTTTTTCATAATGTATGCTGAAGACACGGGCTTGAGCCCCAGGAAATATTTTTTAAAATTTTTTTGAGGAGCCCAGAGCTGGTGTTTGTACCCGAGGACCTTTGGTCTAGTAAGCCAATACACTAACCATTAGACTAGGGCGACTTAAACAAAATAATCAGCTGCTTTATATGTAAAAGGAAGAAATATTATTGTCTCAGATATGCTGGAAACAAAATGAAAGAAATTTCCCTTAAGCCGCATCCAAAATGCAAAGTATTTCCGGAATAGAGAAAAAGAGTAAAAGTACACAAGAAATATGTGAATATTTTCAGCTACCAAAATCCACATTAGACACAATTATCAATACTAAAGATAAAATTAAATAAAATTAATACTAAATATTAATGCTCGTATTCATAAAAAATAAAACAGTTTTATTAATTGCTTTTTTGACAATTACTTCATAGAAATATGTCAAATAAGCACTCTATAACCAATTTTATTTTTTATGAATACGGGCATAAATGTAGATGAAGAAATACTTCGTACAACACGATAACCTCGAGAGTGTACTAATTATGTGGTTCAAATAATGTCAAGTTCACAATATCCCAATTTTTAGAACTTTAGCAGCAAAAGCGCAAAATGTTTAGCAAAATATTTAAATTTGTAAATTTGAACTCGGATTGAAATCTTACATAGCAGCAGCGTTGTGCGCCTACTTTGGCGATGCCCTCTAGCCACCACGGATATAGTCGTACATGTCGTCCATGTCGACTACTGAGGACAAAATAAAATAATAAGGCAAAAACAAAAAAGTTGTTATTCTTATTCATCCAAATAAGATAACAATTACAAAAAAATGCAATGATGGTGACAAAAGGAGAGTATAATGGAATGTGTTGTGTTTGACTTGAAAAATATAATTCCAATATATGATTTCTACAAAATGTGTGAGTTGATGTTTGTCCCCCTGACATTTCTAATCTATTCCACCAGAAACCAATGATCAGGAGTACAGCGCCACCTTCTGGGAAGATAACAGCTAATCTACTGAAGACGCTCACCATTCACATGTAAACATCCACCGACAGATGAGGCCATTGCTGTTTGATCATTTGAGGGTGAAGGTATAACACTGGCTTTTGAGTGGACAAATTACCAGCAACTTGTTTCATGAACAAATAAAGGCGCAAAAAAAAAGAAAAAATACAAAATCTATGAAAAAAAAAAAAAAAACCATCTTCACATTCCAATACAATGCACACTGCATGGGTAGGGGTTTACCCCTGAGTATTGGTCTTAAAAAAAAAAAAAAAAAAAATTAATATGTGTAGAACACAAAGAATTCTGGACAAAGACTTGACTTATGTACTATTCCTTCATGGATATCATTTCTTCTTTGATTAAAACAAAAAATTATTGTAAAAAATCTAAATTCTTAATAAAACTTAACTTTGATCTAATTAAAGCGTTTCGGACTAAACAAAATTAAATATGCAGATATTTTTTTTTAAATATTTTTATGTTTGAATTTAATTTTATTGTGATGTGGTTTCCTACTACGCATATTGGGAACTACGGTTATAACAAACTAAATTGGGCGGTCTCACCGATGTCCCTATAAGCGTTGTTTAGTAATGTACTTATTGCCGCAGTTTAGAAGTTATTTTCGATACAAATTTTTAGTTCATTTTTTTTTTATGTTTAATTACATTAGTTTACTTTTAATATAATTTTCTTGAGACATTTTTCAGCTCTTGCTTTTAGCATTTGAATTGCAAATTTTTTTTTTTTACAACAACCTAGCATTTAAATGTCATGTTTTTATAATTTCTATGTTAAGAGTTTTTCTTTTTTCTATTGAATGCTAAACAAAAATTTGCTCTTTTTAATGGGAAGTTTTGTGTTTTATTGAAGTTTTGTTAAGCCTACTGCATTGAACTTGTTTAAATGGATTTTGTGGCAAAAAGTATACTCGTTTGCTGTGAATTATCGTTTTTAAGCCGCATTAACCCAGACATGTCAGTATGATTTAAAGTTTAGCTTTAAAACAGGTTAAAAATAATATCAATGGTCAAAAACTCAACCTTGTTATACTATTAAGTCAATAAATAAAAAGATAAACAAATAAACTTTAGTTGTAACAACTAATTTTGTGAAAAAAAAACTTGTTTCTTTTCTATATGACTGACTACTCAATGAGGTTGCCGTTATCATATTACAACATTAAAAATATCTTTTGTTCTGCTATTTTAATTAAGGCAAGTTAAATAACACTTGAGACACCCACTTATTTTTCAAATAAACAAAAGAACACCCTAATTGTTCATCAACATTTTCTTCTAAAAAAAACAACATTACAGTTCACTCACGATAATATAAACTAATTAAGACAAAGCAAGTTCTTTTATTTAGGAACTATTCAAATTTATTAAAATGTGATTTGAATGTTGAGTTAATTACTAAGTACGTAAAGGATTTTTTCTACTTAGTAGGGACATAAATATTGCTACTAATTTTAACATACATATTAGAATAGTAAAATAGAACAAAGGTAACCCCTGTAGAATTAGTCAGTGACGGGAATTTGAAATTGTGTTAATTTTAACAAGATAAGGAAAACCTTATCGCACTTTTTAGGTGTGGGAAGAAAAAAAAATATATTTTTAAAATGCTCCGCTCGCTCGACATTAGTCGCATGTTCGTCTTCAGGTGTTTGAGGAGACCATAGATATAAAAGACCGTCCCCGGTCGGATCGCACACGTTCTGTTCAGACACAGCAAGTAATCAAAGGCATCAGCGCAAAAATTCAACGAAACCTTCCTCGGAAACAGAAAATTATGGCCCGTGAGATGAAAATCACACAAAACAACGGGTCGTATAATTATAAAAGTATTGGGTCTTGGACATTTGCTGACTGCAGCTTTAAAAAAATTGGATAGAAAAATCTAAACGTTTTTCGGTGAAGTACGCTGATAACTTGCATAGAAAAATCTTGTTTAAGGATGAAAAAATTTCAACCGTACAGAAAAAGTTTAACAAACAAAATGATGGGGTCATCTAAAGTAAAATCAGAACTCATTCTACGGGTCGAAAAGGATTATCATCCAGCTGCAGTCATTGTTTGGTGGAGTGTGTTTTACGATGGGGTGACTAACTTGCATCACTGTTTACCAAGAAACAGTTTTGGAAACAGTTTTGAAGCCGCTTAACAATTTCATGTTCGAAAACCAGCCGTGGACTTTCCAATAAGTCTCTGCACCAGCTCATAGGGCTAAAACTATACATCCCTGGCTTCTAAATAATTTGCCAGCTTTTATATGCTCTGAAGGTTAGCCATCTGGCACCCTGATTTGAATCCTTTGGATTACAAATTGTGGACGGTTTTAGAGGATACCATAACATTGATTCTCTTGAGACAGCTCTAGTTCGTGCTGTTGCCAATTTTCCAATTGATAAGGTGCGTGCAGCTATTGATGACTCGCCAATACGACTTCAGACGTGTGTGAAGGCCAAGGGCGGAAATTTTGAAAAAAAAATTAAATTTTTGTATACAATACATATCAATAAATATATAAAAAAATTTGTTCCAAAACCACTCATTAGTTTTTGTTTTATAGCTCAACATATTTACGTCCCTATTAGGTATATACACCTAAAAAAGCCAATATTCGAAAACTGCCCAGGATTTATTCCTCCTCTTCCGTTTTACCCATTAATCCTGATTTAGAATAACAATAACGAACAGGGCAATTAATATTTTTAAACCATCATTTCCGACTTTCCAAGTAGCATTTGTAAATCCAGAAAAGTAATGCTTTGTTTTCCCATCCTTGGACATTTGGGGTATAAATGCAAACAAATTCGTGTTATGCATTGCAAAAATTTGTTCATATTTTAAAGCTTTGGAGTAATCAATGGTGAGGAAAAAGTGTTCATATTTTGGTAAAACTCGTTGATTATCGTGAGTGCACTGTATATACTCGTACATATTTAAATATTTAAATATCACCCTGATTTAAAATAAAAAAAACCAAAGCAACAAAGAAGAAAAAAACCACATGAAAATTCCAGTTTCTTGTAATAAAACAAGACTTTTTGTTAAACCATTGAAAAAAAAGAAAGAAATACAATTTAATTCATATGAAAACAAAACAAACTGTATTCTTCTTTTCTTTCACTTTTTTTTCATTAAAATTTTAAATTGCCAACATCCGCAAACTTTAAATATGAAATTTTTAATATTTTTTTTATTAAAAATTAAATTATAAAATTTTACGCAATATTTTTGTAAACAAAATTAAATTCCATATACAAAAATAAATTTTAATAATCAAAAATATTTTTGCAATAGGCAAAATCAATGTCAACAACAAAATTTTATTTAATACGTACGTTTTAGAAAAGCAAGACCGGCTTAATTAACTTTAAGAATACTGACTTATGGCAAATTTATTATATTTTTGGAAACACTAAACAGCGAAATATTTTATTTGTAATTGTTGATCTTCAATTGGCATACAAAATTTGTTAAAGAAAAAAGTGGTTTTTTAATGTTCTGGCAAAACGTTTGCTTGTACTCGTATTATGTAAAGTAATCCCCTGGAATAAAACATATTTAATCGAAGCCTTTTCAAAACTTATTTTCTTCACCTCTGGGTCATAGAAAATTAAATACAAAAAATACTTTGAAGCCAATTAAGAATAAAACAAAAAGTTTGAAAGTCAGTTCCTAGTTACGACAGCAATTATTATAAATTTAAATATAATTTAATCACTTCGTACAACTAATTTTCTTTGCACGATTTTAAGTTAAGACGGTTCTTTTTTTACATTAAGGCCAGCACTTAGGGGACGACCCTTACCCATGCAGTATATTGTGAAAATATGTTATGGGAAGACAGAAAGATGCTTGTTGACATTTGCCAAACATCCGCATTTTTCTGTGGTCAAAATGCAAACCATGTAGACATTATTTATGTGCAGACTAAATTGCGTTACAGTATATTTGGTATCATACAACTCCTTTGAGAGTTATGGCCTAGCTTTTCATAGCACAGATAATGCGTGCATCAATTTTTACCCATGAGTACCGGCACCTTCAGTTTTAATGTCGACTCTGAATAACAGACTTAAGAAGTTCGTTAATGACAATCAGTTACTCTCAGTACTGGCGCAGCTCTCTAATAACCTCCACAGGCAATAAGGCTGTCAGATTAACTCACAGCTAGTGTGTTCCAACTGAATTCGATATGATTTAAGTAACAATTAGAACTGCTCTAAGTTAAGCCTTAAGTTTGTCGATAGTGTTGTCACTCAGCATTCATAGGGATTTTAAATGAAGAAAAAGTAACAAAACAAAGTTTTAAATGCAATATTTAAAGACCACTACTATAACTGTAGCCATTATTAAAGACTTCACATTTAAACGCGTATTTGACATTCTTGTCACATTGTAAGTTTTATCTAAAAAAGAAATAAACGATTAAAATAAAAGTATTTAAGAAAAAAACAGCCTGAAAAAGATATTCAAGTAAATAAATTAAATTAAAACGAGACTTAAATATTTAAACAAACTGGTTGCTGTTAAACTGACTGTTTTTGTTGGTATCGCTCACAATTTGTCAAAGAAGTCACTGAAGAAATAAATTCATAGATTGTGATCGTTTAGCATAAGCAAACGTGAGATGGATGTTTAGGTGAAATATTTATATACTATGTTGTATATATACATATATATACAAAAAAAACATGTTTTAAAAATTTAAAACATCTTTATTTATTGCAATTTTTTGAATGTTTACAAGGAAGTGATTGAAAATATGTACAAAGAATGATTACGAAATTTGTGCGTTTATTTGAGTATCATGTGCGTGCAAGTTTTACGTATTTTGTTTCCCCTTTCAGTTTATTTATTTTTTTTTATTAAAATTATTTATAATATTGGCTGGTAACTGTGTGTGTTTTTTTTTTAATTTAATTTTTTTGTCTTCCTCTTATAAATGGGTCAGTGGTTGTGTGCATATGCTGTTTTATCATCTGCTGTATACTTATAAGTACAATGAGAAATATCTGCCACAAATAACTGACCATTACGAGACTGAAGATGACTAACCTGTTTTGGTTTGACATTTTTAAACGCAAACGCAAACCAACATATTTCAAGGCAATAAATGCTTCTCTGTTGTCGCCCAAAAAACCATTTATTTTAAGTAATTTTATTCATTACTTTGCAAGTTGTAATATAATGGGAGAGAGGGTATTACACAATTCCAATTTAATCATTTTTATTTGTTTTCATTTAATTTTTTTTTTTTAATGAATTTTGGGGAATAAATGTTTAAACGCCTGTCTGATTGAATTTACACCATTTCTTATTTTGAACATTGAACAATTTTATTTTCTTAATGGTAATGGTAAATCAGTATTCTTGAGTTGTGACTAGAGAAATCTCTGATGCTATAGACACAATGAACCCCTGTGACTTCAGTTGCTTCCAAATGAGTAAGTGATACTAAGTGGTCGAAAGTTCAGATACACATCTTGCTTGGAATTCCGTCTTCCAACGAAACTATACTCTGTAGACTGATAAATCGCAAAAGATATGTATATAGGAAATTCACTTTCTAGAGTGGAACAACACTCAATCATTGTCAACATAAATTGGGCAACAACATTAATAAGGCAGTGCAACACGAAAAAATAAACATATACGGACACCACTTCGTGATAAAACACAAAAAAAAGAAGACCCGTGGCACCCAGTTTTACTCATAGTCAAGACATTTTTTTTATGGGCCCCCAAACATTTTGGGCCTCGATGTTTCTGAAGCAGAGTTGTAGCTCTTGCCATGAAGAGAAAAAATTGCAAACATATAAAATCAAAAAAATTTTACCTTCAAGACCAAAATCGCAAGAAACTTCAAAGACTTCGATCTTTTTTACCTTTTTTCCCCTGTTTAGGTCCATAGGTAGCAAACCGTTCAAAATTTAAGGAAGCAATGAACAACAAAAATTTACGAAAGATCTCAATAAACAACTTTCTAAAACACCTGAACTTCCTTGGATTAAGTGTTAACTCCGTGCAAGAGCATTTTTTAATTTTTTATTTATGTAATACTCAGGGGTAAACCCCTACTCAATTTCAATTTTAGTAAGCAACTTAAGACAATGAGACAAGGCCAGTGTTATACCTTCGCCCTTGAATGATCAATAGCAATTACCCCATCTGTCGGTGGATGTTGAATGGAGTGGTGACCGTCTTCAACTAAGTAGGTTAGCTGTTATATTCCCAGAAGGTGGCGCTGTACTCCTGATCATTCATTTCTGGTGAAATAGACTGGAGATTTCAGGCAGCGGTTTTTGAAGATGGAATTCTGGAGGATTTATTTATTTTTTATTTTTAAATTATAATTTTGGAAAAACCTCAATTTTTTTTCTTTTTTAATTTTTCTCCTTCTCTGGGATTTGAACCTTGGTCGTTTAAGTTTCTGTGCCAGCGCTATAAACACTATACCACGATCCCCCCATATACATATATTCTATTGTGTGCTGCGTCCCTTGATTTGTGTGCCGAGTTTACTGTTTTGCCTGTGGTGAGTGATCGCGTGACTTAGTCACGTAGTGGTGGACGTATATGGTTATGCTGCTCTCCGTTCTAAAGAACACAGTGCTTTCATTATTTCAAAAGTTTAATCTCTATATTCTAAAAATCGAAATCGAGTGAAATTGAAATCTTAAGGATTTAAATTGCTATAATTTTTAAAACTAATTTGATAAAATAAAGATTTGTGTGTCTTTGGAAATATAATCGTTTTTAATATCAGTTTTATTCGATTTCCTGTATATTTTTCCCTGATTTTTTTTTTTCAAATACAATTTTTTCAAATAAAATTCCTCGAAGAGAAGGACTTAAGAAGAAATTTTACAGTAATAATAGGAAGGCGATAGCAACAAAATTAAATATGCATTTTCACTCTTGCTTATACAAAGTACAATAAAAATATATAAAAATTTTATATGTAAACGGTGTTAAAAAATTCCATTCATTCCGTCAACAATTTACAGTATCATCCATAAATTATGGTTTTACCATAAAATTTATCAATAAGTTTTTGTATTTTTTTTTTGTTTGTTAGTGGTTTTCGTAGTGGAAAAATTTATTTGTTAAAAGCCCAAAAAATGTTGTCTTGTATGTTTGAGTATGATACGATGACTGAATGTTGCAATTTGTTTAAATTAATGGCCACAGCTGAGTCATAGTAAAAAAAAATTGGAATATATATCTATTAACGAAAAATTTGATGACAAAGATGCTTCTGATCAGCCAGCAGCATAAATAAAACCAAATGAATATGAATTGATTAGACAGACAAATGTTTTAGCAATAATAAAATATTTCGGAAGCAGTCTAAATTATTAGACCATACCTTTAATTTGATTTTAATTTATATGAGTTGTAATGAAAATTGATAAAATGCCTCAAGGCAAGAAATTTATTTATAAAAACAAATTTTACGCTGCGAAGTAACACACAAAATAATATGTTGCGACTTTATTTCATTTTCTTTTTTGGGGTATTATTTTATATGCAAAAACAAAAAATTTAATAAAATCTTAATAAGAAAAAAAAAATTTCTTCTTATAGGGTATATGAAGATATATTTGTACAAATATAAGAATACAGGAAAAATCGTATATGTTTTAAAATTACTTAACGATGCAAGTACTTATCGATACAAGGAAGTATCGATACCTTGCTGGTATCGTTTCATCCCTAAACCCGATTAACCGTGATGGCCAAAGATCAGTCTATTGTTTTTTGTTTTCAATGTTTTCAAATTGTTTGCTTCGATGAAAACGGGGATTTCCCTTGTTTGCATACGATGAGTCTGAAGCATTTACAAGTGATTAGTTTAAGTTTAATTTTAAAATATGAGGTAAAAAAACAAAGAAACATTTTAACGTTTTGAATATTAAAGATAAAGTTAAAATAATTAACGAGCATTCAAAGAATAATGTGAGTGTTAAAATGCTAGCTGAAAAATACGAGGTTGGAATACAGACCGTTTATGACATTGCTATCTTGAATTAATTTTTTTAATGTAAATATGTATGTACACCATTGTCCACTTGTTAATAATAAAAATATTAAAAAAAAAACAGTCTATAATGAAATTTTTATTCCATTAACCGTGAAAATCGATTATCCGTAACGCTTTTGGTCCCGAAAATCACGAATAATCGAGACCCGAATGTATACTGTAAAATAATTTGTATATACATATTACAATATTTCGCTACTTCTTTGCATAGCTTCTTCAGGAGTTATTTTTCCGTCAAAATAAAAATAAATAATAATAATAAAAAGTATTTAGTTTCGCCGACCTTTTATTTTAAATAAATTTAAATTGTAAATTAATTTATTTGAATTAATTAATTATTTATTTATTTATTATAATTATAATTATTTATTTATTTATTTATTTATTTATAATTTAAAATTTAAATTTATTTAAAATAAAAGGTCAACGAAATTAAGTAATAAAAAGAAATATTCACACAGATATCTGGAAAACGTCGTTCGTTATCATTATAGAGTTTGAAAGACTTTCTTTGGTCAAAGCCTCTTCAAATTTAAAAAATAATGTTTAAGTGGGTTGATGTTCATTTTCCATTAATGGGTGAAATGTTAAATGCTTCACCAAAGTTAGTTGGTTAACAGACATAAAGTATTTACAAATTTCAAAAGATAAAAAATCAATAAAAGTAATTTAGAAAAAAGAGTCGTACGTACCATCAAAATATATTAAGAAGTCGATATTGCTGAAATTGCTGACTTAAAAAAAATTAATTGTAAAAAACAAAAAAAATAAAAAGCAATCAATCTGTACAAGTGCGGCTATAAACACATTCAAGGCTACCTGCTGTCGACTACACGACTACAAAAGAAGCTGGCAAAGAGGCGGGCTACTTTATTACTTTAACGACCATAGTTACATACAAAATAAACTTTTGATCTATGAGCTTATTAGTCTTTTTCACTATAGCCCCTAAACACTTTTATCGCGTTTTTAATAGTTAGTTTTAATGTATTGGGTTTTTGAAACCGATATTTTATGCATCTGATTATGTTAACAGCACTAAGTTGTACTTTCTCCGTTTTCATTGACGACGAAATTAGACTAAGTTGGCTGTGGTCTACAATGGTAGTCGTGTCGTCGATAGCCGTGTTGTCCCTAAAACAAGTATTCTCATATTTACACCTGTATTCTATTTCTGACAGCTCATAGTCGACGATCGATAGTCTTTAATGTGTTTTATAGCAAGAAACTTTGGAAAGAAAATTTCACTTCCTTATCGAATTTTTTTTTTTACAAAATTATAAAGTACAAAACAGATAAATAGTTTTCAAATAATCAACAATTGAGTTAAAAATTTTTCGTGTAAGAAAGTAAAAAAAATTAAATAAAATAAAAAATAAAAAAAAGTGTGTGAGTGTTTTTTCGTTTATATTACAAAAATTTTTACAAAAATATGTGTTTTATTCAGTAATTAATTATAAAGTAATTTGTGTATAAATTATATATGAATTTCTCCTATAACTAAGAAAATAAAAAATAAAAAAATAAAAAAATAAAAATAATAATTGGTGTCAAAGTTATAGAAGTAAAAATATAATAAAAATTATAAATAATAAAAAAAAACAAATAATAAAAGAAGTGATTAATAAAGATTTTTTTTTTGTAAATTAATATTTAAATAGAAATACTAAAGTTAGCTTTAAATATTACACAAAGAAAAAGAAAAAAAAATATTTTAAAACAAAACTGGACCAAAATTTCAAAACAAATTTTGCATAAATAAGAGTAGTTTTTGTTGTTTTTTTTTTTCTTTTTAATAACTTATGGCAGATATTTTGTGTAAGTAATGTTCTTAGAAAAAATATGAACAAAATTTCGTTGGTTAAAGAGTATTTTTAAATATTTCGTATCGAAAGAAAAGCTCTGTTAGATGACTTTTTTAATTGAATTTCAAAGTTACGTAAAAGCAGCACAACAAGCAAACGCAGCCAATTATTTAGTGTTTTTTAAAAGGATAATTAATAAAAGTTTAAATATTTACAAAACTCTAGTTAAAGTGTAAAAATTACAAACAAAAAATGTAAAAGGGAACAAACAAATATTACAAATTCTTTACATGTGTAAGACTAGAAACAGATTTAAAGATAAAAGAAGATATTTGTGATTTATTAAGGAAAACTTAAAAGCTTTATGGTAATTTTGTTAAATTTACAGCTAAAAGAGCTTTTAAAAATGTCTAAAGCTTTCTCAAAGCTTTTAAGTTTTTTATTTAATTTTTAAATTAAAGACAAAAAAAAACTTTTTCGTATAAAATACTTCAAAGTTATTTTTCAACTCCCATATATACAGAGCTTTTTACTAAATACTATTAAACCTTAAGCCCTAATTTTAATGTTTAACTTTCACTGACTAATTCTATGGCTGGTGCAATCGTTGTGACACTCGAGTCGTTTAAACTTTTAAATTTTCTCGATTTAGCTTTGCGTGGCTGTTTACGTCGCACTACTGTGGTTTCGGAACTAAAGCTTACTATCTCACTTATTCTACTACCAAGTGTGCTACTAGTCGTGCTACCCACACTTCCTTCTTTAATAGTGTAAAGCTCAGTTTGTGTAACTTGCTTAGCTTTATCTAGAGGACTCACTGAAACACCTGACTGACTTTTATCATGTTTTTCACTTTGTGTTATAAAATTTAAAAGAGGAGCTTTAACCACCGAAGCTAGACGACTGGAGAAAGCTCCATTTGAGTCATTTATTTGAGAATCTTGGTGTAAACTATCTGTTTGTGATTCAGGAATTGGACCGCTGTTATGGGTGTTAGGGAGAATATTGGTGTTGGTAGTTGTTAAGGTTTCAGAGGTTTTGGTTTGGGAATCGGATATAATGTTGTTCTCTACTTGTTGTTGTGCTTCTTGTTGTTGTTGCTGTTGTTCTTGTTTTTGTTCATCTTCTTCCACTTCTACGCCATTAACCATTTTTCTCACTTTACTGAGTATAACTTTATCTAGATTTGCTATGGATATAACAAGGGGAGAGGATTCATTGGATTCAGGACGTAATAAGGGTACTATAGGTCTTACATATTGTGGAAATAGTGTTGCAGCTACAGTGGTAGCCTTAGTTTCTTCCGCTGTAAAAGTTGATGACTCTACATTAACTATCTCTGGGACTGGTGTGGTAGTTAATATTGATTTTGAGGGGTATTCCTGTTGTTGTTCTTTTTGTTGTTTATCGCTAACCAAAGTTGAAGTTGTACTTGCAGAGGAGTCAACCGATTTTGTGACGCTAACATTTTCGGCTTCTGCACTATTTGGTTCCAAATTGACTTTGACCACATCAAAAGCCACTGATTTTAAAATATCAAAACTCTTAGTATTCGTATTGGTGGCAGTTTTAATATCATCTGGTGCTATTGTCACATCATCTATGGTATTTAAAACTTTCCCTTTACGGGCATTTTCAAAAAGACCTTCCAAGGATATGGTAGAAGTTTCAATTGCTTCTCTTATTACTTCAGGCAGTAATGCTTTGCCGTAACGTTCTTCAGCTCTACCATCGGGTAGAGAATGGCGAACTGGTTGGAATTTGTTTGGTACTGTGGGTTCGGTTGGTGAAAAATCGGTAACAGTGCTGCGTCCTTCAATGGTTATGTCACCACCATCCACTTGATGTACATATTTTACAACACTAATTTCACCTAATTGTTCAACGTGAGGCAATGACTCAACCTTATAGGTTTCGGAGCCCTCTACTGGTATAATGATATTTGCCTTTGATTTGCGTCGCAGTTTCTCTTCCTTGGAGTTGACTTCAACAATGCGATTGATTTCAACCACTTTATGTTTCGGTTTGACTCGCTCTACTATAAGCCGTGGAACAACTTGATATCCATCCTCCAGGGGATTGCGAGTGGTTTGTTCATCATCCGATAAGGTAAAAATGTGCAACAAAGTCGTGCTTGGAGGCGGTGTGGTCGTATAGCCAGCCTGTGAAGAAATTTCATTAAGATTGTTAGGATTACTTAGATTTGTATCTTCAGTGTCTTGAGTGCCAGTTATGGTGTTATCCAGTGTTGTAGATTGTTCTTGTTGTTGTGTATTGGTGTTTGTAATGATGGTACCAAGACCATTTACGGATAATTGAGAACCATCTTCGGTCTCGTATTCAGTGTTTGTTTGTTGTGCTGTGTTTTCGTTTAGTTTGACCAGTGGTATAACTATTTTTGGTTTCAGAGTGGTATGTTTTTTACTGTTTATATCGAATATTTTTTTGTTGCGAGCATTCAAAGCCTCAATATTCAAATCTTCAATAAGTGGGTTACTCTCACTAAATGAGTCAACTGTCGACTCGGTAGTGGGTCCGGTATATTTACGTTCGTATGCGCGAGTATTAGGATTAATAAATGGCGCTGGTTTAGTAGGTATTAGTACAGTAGTACGTTCAAAATCGTTAGCCACAGGTTTAATGGTTAGATTTGGCACTGAAACTCCATGAGGACTATTTGCCACACGTGGTTTTATAGTGGATCTTGACCCAGATCCAAATCGATTGCCTCTAATCCCGGAAGTAGTAACAGGTAAAGATCCTGAGTCAGGTCTGTAAGGTGTATTAGCAACACGTGTTGGAGGTAACGGTTTTTTAATTGTTGGCGTTGTTGTTAGTGAAGCCCTGGCAGCAGGTGGTATGCGATTGTTTTTAGGTATATAATTGGAACGATTACTCGGCGGTTGTCCTGTTTTTTCTTCAGTCTCACTTTCATTTTCTTTCTCTTCCTCATCTTGCTCTTCGTCATCTTCTTCTTCTTCGTCCTCTTCCTCATCTTGTTCTGTGGACGAATGTTCTTGAGATAAATCGGCAGGTTTCTTCAAAATAGTCGTTGGAGCTCTATTAAATAAGCCAGGTGGTCGGCTAATGACTGGTTTAACAGCTTGCACTGGTTCTATTTTCTTCACTACTTCATCTTCTTCTTCCTCACCATTGTCTTCTTCCTCTTCTTCATCATATTCTTCATAGTCGTCGCCATCACCACTTTGTCCGCCAGCAGATCCTTCTATTTTAAAGCGATCTGTTCCCGGTAGTATATTGTCTCGAGGATCTTTACGTACAAAACCTTCCCCAGTATTGCGGTTACTGGTATTGAAAGGATGGAAACGACCAAACTTGCGCCTCACAAATTTCTTTTTAGTTGTTGGAGTTTTAATTGTTGTGGTTCTTAAAGCAATTAACGGAGGTTTAGTTGGCACATACGGTCTTTTAGCTATAAGTTTACGACGGAAGGTTGGTTTTTCTCGAGGCGAAGAGGGAGTAGTAGTAGAAGTGGGTTCCTGAATTTCATGTGTTTGCGATTGGACTTGATTATCGCTTTCTACTAAAGTAGTTTTAGTTTTGGGAACAAATGGTTTTCTGGATTTGGTTTGATTTGCTTCTAATAAAACACCATTTGCCAAGGATTCCTTTACTTCCGTTGTAGATTCGTCAGCTTCTTCAACACTGTTGGTTTGCTCAACCGTTGTTCTTTCAGACAAAAGTTTTTTAAGCCTCGTACTGACTATACCCTGATCCTGGTCATTTTTGGCTAGATTAGATTGTACTTTGTCACGTATTTTTTGCAAATTTAAGCTGTCTTGAGTAGTTGTGGTATCATTTTCAGATTCTTCAACTTTGTAGTTAAGAGTTGAGGTATTATTTTTGTTTTCTAAGAGTTTCTTTAATTTAACACTTACTACTCCTTCAGCTTGGTTATTTTTGGCTAAATCTTGTTTAACTTTATTGCGTAATTTCAGTAGAGGATCATCATTTTCTGAGTCATTTTTGGTGGAATTAAAACGGTCACTTAATACACCCTCTACTTGATTGCTTCTTTCCAAGTCTTGTTTAACTTTATTGCGGAGTTTTAGCAAAGGATCATCAACTTCTATACTTTCATTATTTTCTAGCTGCTCGATAGATGCTTCTGACTTAGTGGATTTAAAATGTGTACTCAAGACTCCATCATCTTGGTTGTCATTTACTAAGTCTTGCTTAACTTTGTTGCGTAATAGCGATAAGGGATTGTCGGTCTTAGTTTTCTCATAAACCGTTTTGCTCAACAACAAACGATTATTAAGTACTCCGCCTTCTTGTTGAGTAGATTGATCTGAGGTTTCTAATTCGGATAGGGTAGTGCTTTCCGTAGATGAGGGAGTTAAAGGTCTAAACCGATTTGTGTAGGTATTGGAAGTCGTTATTTTAGTTCTTGAGGTTTGTTGAATATTTCTCTCACCATTATCTGCTTCTTCATCCTCATCGTCTTCCTCATCATTATCATTTTCAGCATCGTCATCGCTTTCATCGCCACTATATTCTTCAGTGGCTTTAGAAGCTTCCGTTGTTGTTAATACAGTCTTTAAGCGTTTAGAAAACAAGGATGATTTTGTAGTGCTTGTAACGGTACTAGGTTGTGTAAACTTGTTTCTACCACGACTCGGTATTTGATTATCATGATTGGTATCCTGCTCCTCCTCTTCGCTACCGTCTAAATCTTCTTCAATCGTTGCATTTTCTGTATTTGCATTATACAATTTTGAACTGCGGTTAAAACCAAACCTGGTGGCATTATATTTTCTCTGCACAATCGTTGGAATTGGTGCCGTGTAAGTTTGTGTTGAAGTTCCCTCGTCATTGGTATCTTTTGTTGCTTTCTTAGCATCTTGTTTAGGAATTTCTGTAGTGCGATTTACCGGTCTTATTAGTTTACGGATTATCTTACGGAAGCGTTTAGGTGTGGGTGAGGTTTCTAAGGGTTTTGCGGTTTGTGTTTCAGTGGTTTCAGTTTCTGTTAGTGTTTGAGTTTTAACTATTTGTGATTCTACATCACTAATTCTACTTAGTTTGACTATATTTTGAGTTTCAGTGTGGCTAACATTTAAATTAGTAGCACTACTATCATTAAGAGTGGTAGTGGAATCAGTGATATTGATATTTGAGGCTATCGGACGTTTTAATTTCAAGACCTTAATACGTCTTGATAAAGGTGTAGCCGGACTAGAAGGTCTTTCTGTATTTGTAGGTGCAGTTGTTTCGGGTATACTTGTGCTGGTTTCCCTTTCATAATCTTCATTAACATTTACCTGAGCTTTAGTTTTTACATCTTTTTCTATAGCACCCTTATCTTCCTTTTCTTCTTCTTTTTGAACTTCTGTCGGATTTTCAGTGGTTGTTGTAGTTGTAGGAGTTTTTGTTGTTGTTGTTCTACGTTGGAACTGATATTTCTGAAAACGTCGTTTAGAATCATTATCATCTCCCTTATAAACATTATTATCATCATTATCATAAGACTTAATATTACTATGGCTAATTTCTTTTTCCTCATCCTCATCCTCAACGTATTCATTATCTTTTTCATTGTTATCAGTATCATTATCTAACTTAATCTTATTAGCTAGTTTATTATCATCATTATTATTATGATCTTTATGACTAGGTGCGGTGTTAGTAAGTGTTTGACTTATGTTATGTGTTCTAAATTTATTAAAATAATTGGCTACGGTGCTATTACTACGTTTAGTACCAAATCTAATGCGATTTTTACTGGATTTTGTATTAGTATTTTCAGTTAGTGTTATGGCTACCTCCATATCTGTGTCCTCTGTGGTTAGTTCAGAGGTTTTAGAGGCTTCAGTAGTGGTAATAGTCGTTTGGGTCTGGGCTCTAGAGTTAAATAAGTTATTAAGTTGCTTGTTAACTAGCCCTTGGTCGGAATGATTGTCTTGGATCTGTCCTAATCTAATATGATTGCGTAAAGTTAGTAGTGAGGAACTTGGTTCCTTAGAGGCAAGTTCTTGATTGGCAAGTTGATTTTCAATTATTTCAGTTGTTTGATCTTCTTCGTCAAGTTGATCTTCATTATAATCGCTCTCTTTTTCATCTTCCTCTTCATTGTACTCTTCCTCTTCATGTTCTTTAAGTAGTGGTATGTTGGGTTTTTTAAAATCCGGTCTATTAAAGTTGAATTGTTTAAGGTTCAGCTTTCCATCATTTTGATCTTGAGAGTTTAAGTCAATATGCTGTTGGCGGTAAGTAGTAAAAGAACGACGGGTGCTACTTTCAATATTATCCTTTTGATTATTAATGTTATAAAGATTTCTATTGAAATTGTTTTTGGATCTTTCAGTCGCTACTGGGGAAGATGTGAACTGTTGGCGTGAGCTAAAAGAGCCAAATGAGCGTCGTGTCGAAACTTCAATTTTTTCGTCCGGTTTCTCGTGGTCCAGTTCAGTGTTAAATTCCGTATTAACGGAAGTAGTGGTCTTAAAACGATTGAATCTGTTAAAATTTTTCTCTGTAATCGGCTTTGCTTGTTCGTTTTGTTCTTCTCTTATTTTTTCATCACTCTCCAAGCTTGACTCTGTAGTGGTTTTTGAGCGATTAAATTTATTATATGATCTTCGAGTTGTGGTCTCAATATGAGCAGTCATCTCATCATTGTCATTGCTTTCAGATTCAATTTCTATTTCGGTAGCGGGAGTAGTACCACTAGTTCTGTCATAGAATCCGCGGGTTTTTGCAGAAGGCAACAGAAATTTTTTCGTTGTTTTGTAGGTTTCTCTTAAATCCTCCACATTTTCTATAGATTCGTGTGTTGTTGAACTAGAGCTTTCAGTCGTTATCACAATTGGTGTACTCGTATTAACTTCGTAATCATTTCTCACAACATCTATAGTAGTTGACTCATCATCATCATTGGCTAAATTATCAACCTGCGGTGAAACTGTTGTGGTAGTTATGGGTAAACGTATACGTTTTCGTATAATAACTCTACGGCGTAGGTCATCATTAGCATTTAACTTTGTAGTTTCTTCAACGTTTATAATTGATGATACATCGTCTTTTTCCGTCGATGTCTGAATCATATCTTTCCAAGTAGTGTCTTCAGTACCATCTGCAGCGGTATCACTTATAGTACTTAGTTCAAATTGATTTTCATTTGTTGAAGTTTCAATTGTAGAAGTTGTTTCATGGGAAACATTTTCATTTGATGCGTTTTTATCCACGTTGGTTTCTTCTGCTTCATCGACGCTTTCCCCAGGAGTTATAGCTATGGCATTTGTGGGATCTTCCTTGTGAACACTGTCAACTAATATATGATTAGGTCTGCCAAATGGTCGCCTAGTTGACAGACGTCTTCTCTCCTTTTCATCTTCTTCAGCTTCCGACTCGGTATTGTGCGTATTAGGCCTTCTAAAACTTCCAAATTGTTTTCTTGTTGGCAGAGTATGTTTTGTAGACACTTCTTCCTTTAATGTATTACTCTTATCAATTTCAATTGTGCTTTCAATTTTCTCAGTGCGACTTACTTTGGATGCTCTATTTAAGAGTCCATATGGTCTTCTAGTTAACAAATTACGTTTAGTGGATATTTCTTCATTTGTTTCATTTTCGTCATTCTTTTCAACCCTACTGTATGTTTTCTCAGATAAAGGTTCAGAAGTGGTTGTAGCAAAACGATTAAAACCACCGAACGATTTTCTGGTTGGAAGAATTCTTTCAGTAGAAATTTCTCCATTTGCTGTATTTTCGAAATTCCTATTAGATGACTCAATTGACGCCTCGGTAGTAGTTGTGATAAACCGACTTAAACCGCCAAACGGTTTTTTAGTTGAATTTGGTTTCTCAGTAGAAAATTCTTCATTTGTAGTATGTTCATCATCCTTTTCAGTTGTACTTTCAGAATCGTTTATTGGAAGTTCTGTAGTAGAAATGCGGAATCTATTAAACCCAGATAAAGGTTTCCTTGTTGCCAAAGTACGTATTGTAGAAGCTTCTTCATTCGGTTCGTTTTTATCACCGGTTTCATTCGTGGTGTCGGTTACATCAACTTCGGCCTCGGTAGTAATTTTAGTATATGGGTTTAAACCAACAAAAGGTTTTATTTTGAGAAAAGTTCGTTCAGTAGTTATATCTTTATTTGCGCTATCTTCGGTGTTATTTTCAATATTACTATCGGTTGTCTCAATTAACCCTTCGGCAGTAGTCGAGGTAACCCGATTTAAACTGCCAAATGGTCTTCTAGTTGGATGTGGTTTCTCAGTAGAAAATTCTCCATTTGTAGTATTTTCATCATCCCTTTCAGTTGTACTTTCAGAATCGTTTATCGGAAGTTCTGTAGCAGAAACGAGGGATCTATTAAATTCAGCAAGAAGTTTTTTTGTTGGCAAAGTACGTGTAGTAGAAGCTTCTTCATTCGGTTCGTTTTTATTACCGGTTTCATTCGTGGTGTCGGTTACATCAACTTCGGCCTCGGTAGTAATTTTAGTATATGGGTTTAAACCAACAAAAGGTTTTCTGGTGGGAAAAGTTAGTTCAGAAGATTTATCTTCATTTGCGGTATCTTCGGTGTTATTTTCAATATTACTATCGGTTGTCTCAATTAACCCCTCGGTAGTAGTCGAGGTAGCTCGATTTAAACCGCCAAACGGTCTTTCAGGAGAAAATTCTCCATTTGTAGTATTTTCATCATCCCTTTCAGTTGTACTTTCAGAATCGTTTATCGGAAGTTCTGTAGTGGGAGCGCGGAATTTATTAAATCCAGTAAAAGGTTTCCTTGTTGGCAAAGTATGTTCGTGTTCATCATTGGTTTCAATCGTGCTGTCGGTTACATCAACTGTTATCTCAGTCGCAGTTGTGGTATATCGGTTCAAACCAATAAAAGGTTTTCTGGTTGGAAGAATTCTTTCAGTAGAAATTTCTTCGTTTGTTGTATTTTCGTTGCTATTTTTGAAATTACTATTAGTTGTCTCAATAGATGCCGCGGTAGTAGTCGTAGTAAACCGATTGAAACCGCTAAACAGTCGTTTAGTTGGATGTGGTCTCTCAGTAGAAAATTCCCCATTTGAAGTATTTTCATCTTCGCTTTCAGTTATACTTTCAGAATCGTTTATGGGAAGTTCTGTGGTGGGAACGCGGAATTTATTAAATCCAGCAAAAGGTTTCCTTCTTGGCAAAGTACGTTTAGTAGACGCTTCTTCATTCGGTTCCTTTTGATCGCCGATTTCAATTGTGCTGTCGGTTATATCGACTGTGGCCTCAGTAGTAATTTTAGTATGTCGGTTTAAACCAACAAAAGGTCTTCTGATTGATAAAGTACGTTTAGTAGAAATTTCCTCTTCTGCTGTTTCTACATCTGGTGTTGTAGTGCGATAACGTATTAAACGAGTGGTTGGGCGTTTTTTTTCAGTCGTCTCATCTTCCTCGGTATTTTCATTAGTGCTTTCTATAGTTGTTGTTCTAAAGCGATTGAGATCATTGAAACTTTTAGGACGATTGAATGATTTGATATTGACTTCTTGCTTAGTAAAAACCTTCTCTGTAGTAGACTTTATTAAAGGACGATTAAATCTAGTGCGTGTTCTCACTTTCTCTTCTGTTAGAGATTCTGAACCAAAAGTTTTAGTGGCTTCCGTTGATACTCCCGGTTTTTCTACCATTTCTATTGTAGAAGTTTCGGTATTTAGGTTTCTTTCTGATAAAGTTATTTCCTCTGTAGTTGTTTCTCGATCAGCAGATGATTCAGTCAGAACTGGCTCATCCGTAAAAGATAGCATGGTTGTTTCAAAGTTATTTTCTTCAATATTTATTTTATCAGTGGATGAAAAAGTATCAATTTCTATTTCGCGAACTTCTTCAGTTTTCTGCTTTTCTGTAGATGTCTCAATCTGATCTGGTGTATCAATAAAAGGTGGAATGGTTGTTTCGACATTTTCATTTTCAACATTTGTTATATTATTACTGGAGGAGGAAAAATCAATATTTTCTTGCTTGGTTTTTTCTGTAAGCATTTCGTTTGTAAACGTAGTTTCTTCAAATATTGGTTGTAGCGTAGATGTTTCAACCTGAACTGGAAATGCTCGTAGAGACGAAATCGTTGTTTCTTGCTCGATATTTGTAAAATTTGTGGTTTCTTCATTTGGGTTTACAGTTCCTTCTAAATTCTGTTTTTTAACTACAGTATTTACATCTTTCTTCTCATCTACAGAAGCTGCAATTTGAATTTTGGGTTTATATGTAGAAGTCGTAAAATGATTATCACCTAGGAGCAGAGAGTTTGTTTCAGAAGCTGTTCCAGGAACACTTTCATTTGTCGGAATTTTTGATGGTGTGGTGAGGTATTCTGCCCGATTTTTGCTAAAAGCAAATGTTGAAGTGTTCAGGTTATTTTGCTGCAAAACACTAGTTTCTACATGAGGATTTTCAGTTGCGTTGTATTCTTGTTTTTCTTTGATTGATGTAGATTTTCTGTATGATTTAAAACTTTTGCCCTTTCGACCTTGAATATCAATGGATTTTAAAGAATCTTTTAGAGTATTTTCAGTTATTTTCTCATTGGCTCTTAGTTCATTATCTGCTTGAACATCATTTTCATCTATTATCTCTTCGGCTGATGAGACATATGCTGAACCAAGAGGTTTACCCCCCAGGTGCCCTATATTGACCCGGGGGTTTTTAATAAAAAATGACTTAGTTCGGAATTAATCTGTTTTGCTTGCTGCACGGCCTTAACAGTTAAAGTGTCATCGGTGTCGTGAGCTTCTTTTAAGTGATCATTACTGACATTGAAGACGTCATGAATTTGTTGGTCTACATTAACAGTATTTTTAATTTCAGGAGGTATAGTAATAGGACTAATGTAGGTGATTGGTGAGTCCTTGTAGTATTGATAATATTTGCGTCTATGATATATAGGCAAGGACAGATCTCGTCCAAAAGCTTTACCGGATATGATTTCATTTTTCATTTCTATAGCATCAGTTACTTCGGTTTCGGTTATTTTTTCCGTTTTCACCTTAAAACTGCTTACTGCATTCGCCGAGTCTAGCCTTAAGTCTTTAGTAAAGGCTTTGCCAGAAAGAATTTTATTCTCTGTTCCTACTTCACTTTTGGTTATTGTTTTTGCTTCTGTCTTAAAATTATCATGTAAAGTGACTAAATCTGGAGTTACATCGTTTGCAGAGAGCCCGCTGTTTACCTTTTCAATTACAACTTCATCTGCATTTCCGGTTTCCGTTGTTAAATTACTGACAGCACTGACCAACTGAGATTTTAGAGCATCTAGTGAATCAAGGTTATCGGAAACGCTTTTAGATGTAACTATAGTGGGAGCTGTTGTCTCCAGGTCACTAGATTCTATTTCATCTTTGATAGATATATCTGACTTCGATTTGAAACGATTTATCAATTTATTAGTTACTAATGTATTCTCGTTGATCTCTTTAGTGTGTGTAAATATAGTTGTAGGTACTTGTTCAGTGGTTGTTGTTGGACTTACAGTACTAGTACGCTTTTTAAAAGCAAAATTGCGTCTTGTTGTTACATCATCTTTATCTTTAGTTTCATTCTCATCTAGTGAATCAAGGTTTTCGGAAACGCTTTTAGCTGTAATTATAGTGGGAGTTGTTGTCTCCAGGTCACTAGATTCTATTTCAAAACTGGTTATAGACGGCAGAGTGGTAGTGGCTTCTTCATCTTTAATAGATATAACTGACTTAGACTTGAAACGATTTATCAATTTATTAGTTACTAATGTATTCTCGTTGATCTCTTTAGTGTGTGTAAATATAGTTGTAGGTACTTGTTCAGTGGTTGTTGTTGGACTTACAGTACTAGTACGCTTTTTAAAAGCAAAATTGCGTCTTGTTGTTACATCATCTTTATCTTTAGTTTCATTCTCATTGAGTGACTCTGTCGTAATTTTAGGTGCTAACGTAGTAGGACGTCTAAAGCCAAAATTTCGTCTAGTTAATAACGAGTCTTCATTTTCTTCTACTTTAACACTATCTTTTACTCCTTTATTTTCATATAAAGTTGCTTGAGTTGTAGTAAGTCTCAGAGGTCTTGTTGGTCTCGTTCTTCTACTTATGGCCTGTGGAACTTCAGTAGTTGTTGATGGTCGGGTTGGTCTTGTCGGCAGTTCCTCTATGATTTCTTCTACATGTTCCTCCTCTTTAATAATAACCGGCTTGCGTATCAATTTTCTTCTGGATTTTGTTAAAGTTTTATCATTTTCTACACGTCTATTCGACTTAGAAGCGAAATCTAAGGCAAGCAAAGAAGACAAATCACTGCTTTGGAATCTTGCTGAACCTCTGTTGCGTAATATAGTTCTTCTAGTCGTTGTGGTCAAAGGTAACTCTTCAGTTTCATATTCATATTCTGGTTCTTGCCTAATTATGGACGTAACTTTGGTTCTCTTAATAGTTTTAAGTTGATTGTCACCAGAGTTAATGGTCTCAAAATGGGTCGTTTTAATACGTTTGGTACCATCCTCAAGGATTTCAATTTCTTCGCTTTGTTCGCGGTTATTTTTCAGACGTCCATTAAGTGATCCACGTCGATTAGCAAAAGCAGATTTTCGGCGATTTTCTTGATTCTGGGTCCTGGAATTTGATACGCCAGAAATTTTATTATTTAGAGAATTTTGTTTATCTGAAATAGTCTCTGTTTCCGTTATCTTTAGTTCTGATTCTCCGGCTTTATTTTCCTTGGTTTTCACAACTTGATTTGCATGTTTGTTAGGAAATGCATGCTTACGGTTAAAGGAGTTATAGGAATATTTTTTTTCTGCTCCAATAACTTGTGTGCCTTCTATTTTCACTGCATCAGTTGCAGAGTCTTTCTTGAGACTGCTATCAAAATTAGTGACGTCGTCTGTAGAATTCTCACTTGTTACATTTGATATTGTTTCAGAATTTAAATCTAAATTAGAATTAGTACCTGAATTCGAAGAATTAAGAGTATCCACTGACTTATGTTCTTCCTGGCCGTTTTGGCTTACTGTTGATGTGGTGCTGTTAACATCACCTGAATTTTGAGAACGTAAAGTTTGACCAACTTGTATTCTTTTTCTTAAAATAATCTTACGACGACCGTTCACTGACTGAGTGATTGATTGCTGATCATTTGCACTTTCTTCTTTATCAGTTTTTAATAAGGTTTCTTCTTTAGTTTTGGATTTGATACCTAAGGCTTCATTCGATATTTCACCTTTAAGGCCTGTTCTCGTAGCCGTGTTTTCCTTACCAGATATTAGTTTTCTTGTTGTAGCTGTTATAGTTTCCTCTTCAGCGGTTTTTGAATTCGAAACAATTTCGAATTCTGCATCGTGTTCACTATTACCTGTTTGTTGGCCACCTAGCACAGGGCGCCTCCTCTTGCCATTTCCAAATGCTGGCGGTGGCTTATTCCCATATTTCTTAGCCAAATCTAGAGCTAATAAAGAAGATAGATCCCCTTTTTCTTTTGGACGGTATGTTGCTCTAGGTAAATTAGATGGGGTAGCTGATTTCAAATCATTTGCGTCTGTTAGTGAACCGCGGTCGGACTTTTGTTGGGTTTCACCAACATCGTTTAGAGTTTGATGAACAACTGTGGGTTTTCTTCTTAGAACAGTACGTCTACGGAAAGATGTTTGCACTGTGGTTTTATTTTTAATTTCTTTTCCTGTATCGATTTCTCCTGCAATCTCTTCTTTTGTTGATGTGTGCTTTACAGCAGCTGGCTTTCTTCTAAGAACAGTGGTTTTATTTGTAATTTCCTTTTCGTCTTCAATTTGAGTGTTTACATTAAAAGTCTTCTTGTGATTAGTTTTTTCCAGTTCGGTTTCTACTTGTATATCGCTGGCTGCACTTTTATCACTATTTTTGAAGTTTGTTGTCAATTCTGTACTGGCTTCTGTTGTCTGAGCAACTTCTTCAGTTAAACTTGAAGTATCAATTACTGAAGTAATAGATTGTTCAGTGGTGGTAATAGTTTCTACTGAAATTGACTTTTCAGAAGTTATAGCCTCTTCTGTAGATGTGGTTTCTTTACCTGTAACTGATTTTTCAGTGATGTGACCTGATAGCAATTCTGATTCTTTGCTTAAAGATTGGTCTTTTTCAGTGCTGATATCTTCGTTCTCTTCTAGGTGAGTAAGATTCATAATCTCTAATGCATTAATATTGTAATGATCGCGTTCGTTTAATTCCTCACTTTGTACTCCTTGATCAACACGCAAAATTGCAGGATTGGTTTTCCCGGCTATCTCTTCTTCGGTGTTTTTAACAAAACCTGAGAGTTGATCATCTGTAAGTTGAATATTTCCATTATCACGAACAATAGATTTGTAGGGGATATTTTCTGTACTAGTAGATGAGGTACCTTTAGTTCTTGTTATTGTGGTATAAGTTTTCTTCTCA
Organism: Metopia argyrocephala; assembly: GCA_963576795.1. Classification (NCBI taxonomy): domain Eukaryota; kingdom Metazoa; phylum Arthropoda; class Insecta; order Diptera; family Sarcophagidae; genus Metopia; species Metopia argyrocephala. Next base: position 26,473,546 of record OY756208.1, read on the forward strand.
CTATTTACTTCCGATGTGCTATGGTTACTATGCTCATCGTTTTCCAGTTCTAAAGTGTGCTCGGTCGGTTTAACGATCTTTCTGTTCAAAGTTAAATAAGTCTTAGTTTTGTCAGCAATGTCAACTGTATCACCCTCATTGCTCACAGCCTCTTTATTACGCGTTATTTGTGAATATTTTAAAGTTTGTTTCCGTTTTTGATTGTCTTCGTCACTATTTGCGATTTCTGAAGCATCTTTTGCTACTTTTACGTTTTCAATTGTTTGAGAGATTTCTGATTTATTTTCTTCACTAATTGCTTCACCATTTTTTTGACGATTAATTTTCGTATATTTAAATTGGGACTGTGTTTCATTGTCATTTTCTTTCGATTCATTGTTATCTGTGGTCACTGCAGATCCGCGATTTATTGTGGAATTTTCTTCTTCCGAAACCACGCTTGAGGTAGAGAATTTATGTTCCTCTCCGAATTTTACAACTTCTGTGACTTTAAAATTTCTTTCAGTACTTGCTTCTTCACGGTTTTCAGATGACAATTGTGACTGTGGCCGTCTCCTGTTTATTGTAGTATATGTTCTTAGAGCTCTACCCTCATCTTCAGCATCAATCTCGTTGTGATCGTAATTCACATCAGTTTTGAGTTTTTTACCGCGATATTTACCTGTTTCCTTAACGAGATCATTACTCTTCTCGTTTTTATTGATTAAACGTTCGTCTTTATTGTTTGTTTCTAAAACATTGGCAGTGATCACCTGTTTAGGACTTACTTTTTCTTTAATACGCTCCTCAGTGGTAAGCTCTGTTAAAAGTTTTTGGGAATCATGATCATGATCATTTTCAATTTCTTGTACAACTGTATGTGTTTTAGTTTTAGAGAGCCCAATATTGTTACTATAACTATTACTACTATTAACTACATTAAGAGCTACATTACTAACATGCCTTAAATTATCGTTAATAACCTCAGTACCATTTACTTCAACTATTATGTGCTTGCTGAGATTCTCAGCATTAGTGTCTTTAGAATTAAGGTGCTCAGTGCTGGTCACTTCGCTCTCGTCCTGCTGTACGAGATCTTGTTGAGAGGAAGTTTCAGCTTCGTGCACGGTAGTGGTATTTTCAGAGTATATTGTATTAAGGGAACTCACCTTTGATAGGTTGCTAACAGCCGCATTTGCTTTAGTAGTCGTTCTTTCTTTTGTAATTAATGTTTCTTCATTAATATTTATGACTTCATCTGTTGTATTTGGGGTGGCACTAGTGGTAGTAGTGCTAGATACATTGTTGGTGGGTCTTGTACGTCTTTTGGGAAAACCAAATGGTCTTGGACTAGATACAGTACCCAGGAAGTCATTATTTACAGATTCAGTAGTGGGAGTGGGTGTATCTGTAGTAGTGGTCTTCGTCTGCGAAGAACGATTTAGTAAAAATTGTTGTCTTCTAACACCCAATGTTTTTTTGGCATTAGTAGGACTAGTTGTTGTTTCAATATCTGAGTTTGTGGTTGTAGTTGGAAGTGTTGTTGTAGTTGTGGTTCTGGTACGTGTGCTATATAAAGTCTTATTTCTTTGCTTACTTACTAAATTTACCTCTTCATGTCCTTCGAAGTCCGTCGTCTTTCTTAACTTTTCATTATCATTGACAAACGTAGCTGTCGTCGAAGATATAGTCGTTTCAGTTGTCGTGAGGTTGTCAATTTCCTGTTCATTTGTATCTAGACCAGACTCCGTTGCAGGAGAGGAAGAGTTGGAGGAGGATTTAATTAATAAGGAGTTGATTTTAAGTGATAGGTCAAGGGTTTCAGACACATCAGAATTAATGTCGTTTGGAATAGGTGTGGTATTAAGGATATCTAGAACATCTTCACCATTCGGTAAAGTCGTTGTCTTTGTCGTGGTTGTAGTGGTAGTGGTAGAAATTGTGGTTGGGTTAGTAGTTGTGGCAATAGGAATATTTGTGGTTATTAATAAAGATTCAGGTGTAGTGGTTTCAATAGTAATTAAAGGATTTGTTATTGGAGTCTCTGTGGTAGATGTTGTTGGTGTTGCTGTTGTAGTACTTGCTTTAGCTGCACTAGTTGTAGTTTCAGTTTCTGGTGTTGAAGTTGTGGTCCTGCGACCTATACTGGCATAGGTTCTTTGTGTATTTGTAATGATATCTTGTTGTGTTTCACGTGTGTTTTCAATATTAACAGCCTTAAAATGTACCGTATTTTCCTTGTTTTTCTTGTCATCATCTTCGTCATCGAGTGTGTCCTCTTCATCAGTTACTTTATTGGATGTCCCAGTGGTAGTAGGTCGTGCTGGACGTGCTCGTTCCAAGTATTTATATCTGTTGATGATATTTAAGAAAAAATAATTATAATATGAAAAAAGTGCTCATTTATTTGAATATATGTATAAGTATATAATTCTTATTTAAAAATATCTAATAGGCTTACCTGGTAGATCCGACTATTTTTTCGGTAACTTCTGGCGACTCGGTTGTTGTGGTACCTTGGACACGATTTCTGTCCAACGTGTTGTATAATTTCCTTTCTGTTATCTCTTTATCTTCTAAATCTACTGCTTCATCAATAGTCGGCTCAGTGGTTGTGGGTCGTGTTCTTCGTATTGAGGCGTAAGAAGGTGTTACTGATGAAAAAGGTTTTCTAGTTGTTCTATCAATAACTTCTTCTTCTTCCACTTGTTCAAGATTCTCAATATTGGTTTTACTAACTTCTTCTCTTTCTTCATCATCATCTTCCTCAGTACTGGTTGTCTTTTGAGTACCCCGATTGCGGTTAATGGTAATATATTGTTTCTTTTCTTTATGAAAACCCTCAAATTCACTCAGTTTATCGATACCTTCATTTTGTGGTCCTTGGCGACTATTACCCCTTAACACCGATGAGTATTTGCTCAAACTGTTTGAAGCTCCAGAACTTTTGGTATCGCTTTCCTGGGATTCCTCTACTTCTTCGATATTGCCTTTTGCTTGTGTTTGGGTCTGAGTTTTAGTTGTGCGGAAACTACTTGTAGAGATGAAACGATTACGGAAGGAATTTAAAGCATTTGGTTTACTCAGGACTTTTTCATACAGTGATTTACTAATGGTGGATGGTGTAGTAGCTGTTAAAGTACTAGAACTACTAGAGCTATTTTCTTTTATAGAAATGGTGCCATCTTCTTTACGTAACAAGTGCTTCTCCAACTCTTCAATACCTCCTACCTTACGTATTAGCTCAATAAGTTCTTTAATTACTTGGGGGTCTTCTTCAGAATCCTTTTCAAAACCTTTAGTTTTTGCAAATGGTGAAGGAGCACTATCCTCTTCTTCTTCATATTCATTGTCTTCCTCATAAGCTTCTGTGGTGGTAGTAGTTGTTGTTCTAGGGGTAGTTCTAAAGAAGGTGGTAGGACGTGAAGTAGCCGCCGTTACACGATTGAAGGAAGATGTGGGTCTAACTGTTGTGGTAGTAGTGGTAGCAGGAGATGTAATCGGAGCAGAAGTCGTTGATCTGTAGTGGAAGTAAATAAAAATGAAATTAGAGATGTTCTTCTAATTTTATAAGATTAAACATACTTTTTAGTTTTGCATGGCACATTTCTAGCAAAATCACAAGAATCTGCTGCTGGATTGAAGTACAAACCCGAAGGACAAGTAAACTGATGAGCTACAATTCCCAATCCAGAAGGTCCACTATCCAAGCACCAATAATACTTCTTACAATCTCTAGGATGTTGGAAGAAACCTTCTTCTTCACATTTGAAGTCTATGAAATAAAAAAGTTTATATATTTAGTAATTTTATAGTTATTCCAAATTATCTTGTTCTCTGTTAACTAACCAGTGCCGGGATCGGGTGTAGTGGGTGGGGGTGGTGTTGTTGTTCTTCCTCCAATGTAAAGCGAAGATCCTTCGGCCTCTGTTAGTTTTATGGGAGCAGTAGTTGTAGACTGTGGCTTGCTACGTGTAGTCTGTTGTGAAGTCTGAGTACGTTTAGAGCTGCTTTTGCGTTCGGCATATGTCAATTTATGTTCAGTGGCTGTAATACGGTTACGTGTTGAGGAAGTGTTCTCACGACTTCTTGAACGTGAAGGTTTTTGCGGTGCACTAGGTTTAGAGACTTCATTTATGCCAAAACTAAAATTATATACCAAAATTTTAAGTTTTAGGAAAACCAATGTTAAAACAATATATTAACTCACCCTAAAGCATCCAACATGGATTCCTTGGCAGCCTCAATTAATGGATATGGTTTACCCGTACAAATGCCACGAAAATCATCGTTATCAATGGCCCAAAACATAATACCGCCTAAGCCATTATCTACAACATATTGAGCCTTCTTACGTACAATAGCTTCATCGTCATAACCCACCCATTGGTTGCGACGATAGGCGTAAGGGCCCAAAGCATTAGGATTTGGTTGAACAATAGTCCATTCGGGGTCCTCTTTAAGATTTTGACAAATTTCATAGTATGCCAAGTAACCCTTTTCTCGTGTAGCATCCCCCTGCTCACCAGGGCCTTCAGCTGGAGCACCAATTTCTGTACTCTCCTCATTAATTAGTGTATAGGAACGACCATATGTGGGTATACCTAAGACCAGTTTATCACGGTCAGCACCAGCATTCAAATAGAATTTTATGGAATAATCCTAAAAATACAAAAAGAAATTAATTGTTTTTTTTTATATATATTTATTTTGTAACTTTAAAACCTACAATATTTAATTCGGCATCATAATTATATTCAGATTCTTCTTCTAAAGAATACAAGGGTGCATGATGATTAACAGAAGGCTCATGGGATGAATGAAAATCGTAAGTGAGTACATTAAACCAATCCAAATATTTGTTGAGTTTTGGAATATCATAACCCTTTTCAATGTATTCAATGCCTGCTGGCACTGCCATAGTTAACAACAGACGTGAACGTCCGGTCTTCTCTGACTCCCTTTCGAATTCAGCCCTCAGTTCTTGTACAAACTGAGCATAATTCTCTTTGTCTCGTGCTTTGCCACCCTCACGATGAGCCGGATATTCCCAGTCCAAATCAATGCCATCAAAGTGATTTTGTCTCAAAAACTTTAAAATGTTCTTAATAAACTTTTGTCTGCGTTCGGGATTTGCTACCAATGGAGAGAAACGTGAAGAGGCTTCATTCCAGCCTCCAATTGCAATCATCGTTTTCAATTGCTTATTGTATGTTTTTAGGCCAGTGAATTTGGCATAACCACCTAAAAGTAAAGTATGTATGATGAGAAAAGAGAAGTCAACCTTTCATCAGTTACAACACTTAAATCAATGACAGTCAGTCTCTTGTATTTATGACTGTTAACAAACATTTTCATTTGTCTTTTGTTTATGGAAAAAAGCTTTAAAACATAAATCATTACACATTTAAAAACAAGACACACACAAAAGCACTCTTACTCTGGTTTACATTACATACCTTGTTCAATATCCTGGTATTTATCAAACGGCTTCATTTGATTGTCTTTTGTAAATCCTCCAAATGCGTAAATCAAATGTGTACACAAGTATGGATTTATATTTTGTGGATTAAATTTCGCTGTGCCAGGACGATAAACACTCCAGTTGGTGTAGTAGCATACTACTCTTCCATCCGAACGAACTCCTGTTAAAAATATGAATAAAAATGTTTTATCAAGCAACAAATTTTTTTTTTATAAATTATCAGGTTTTTACCACTTATATAGAGTGCCGCACAACACAGGAAGAGTAACTGCCATACCGCTCCTCGAGGAAGCTGTAAAAAAAATATGAAAAGAAGGATTTAATTTTAATAAAAAGGTATTAAAAGTTGGTGGTTGCAAACAAATATTTATAAATATAATATATAAGGGAATGTTTTGTTATTTCAGAGGCAACTAAAACATACTCATAATAATCAAAGATGTTGTGTTAATGGTCATCAGAAGAGTAAATAGAAAAAAAAAACAAATGCTTTTTTTTAATTTGTTAAATTTAAAAAATACAGCAATTTTACATTTTATTCGACTTCAATTTATATAGAACTTACCCTATAAACTCATTTTAAAAAAACAGGAAGAAGTTATTTTAAACTGATATTAATAAAATCGTTGTTAACATATCGCTCTATTATTGCAAAATAATCCTATTCATTTAAAATAAAATATAAATTCACTTTATGTTTCTAAAGTTTTAGCTTAAGGATCTAAATGACCAACACTCTTGTTTACAAACAACGTTAAACAGTTCAGTAATTTGAGTACTTTAATAGGAGAAAATCGCAAATATGTATTTTTAAGCGTTAAATAGCTTGTTTATTTAGGCCTTTATTTCGGTTTAGCCGTCTAGTAAAAAGACATTTTTATTTTTGATTAGTCAGTAGTGATAGAAATAAAATTGCAACAAAATTAAATGAAATTACAATGGCTGTAATCAATAAATAAACTTGTGTCGTAAAACTTATGCATTTTTACTTCAAGATTTCAGAAAACATCGCGGAAGCATCTGGCATATTAAATTATATTTCGGAAAAAAACAACCCATTTGATATGCCAGAAAGCCAATTCAAGTCTAGATATAAATTCAAAAAATCTACGGTAAAAAAATTATTGAAATGTTAAAGACGGAAATTGCACTTCACGCGAAATGTTGTGGTACGTACTTCCGTCGATTTGAATGTTTTATACGTTGTTGCGGTTCGCTGTTGATATTCGGAAAATGCATTAAAATTAAAATTTTAGGTTCATAATGATGCGGGCTATCTGTCTGGCTTAGCTCGTTGGTGCAACATTAAAATTAAAATGAAAATTATTACTGTCAAAATAAGAGGAAATAATGAGGGATTTCCAGGGCATACAAAACTTTCCAGGTATTATTGGAGCTATGTAAAGAACTCCTGTTGGCATTAAAAACACCGACAGTGGAATACTATTTCTTAGATAAACAGGTAATTTTAACGAATAGCAAATAGCTAATTTATTAATCTCTTTGATGTACTCGTATTTAAATGTGTATTGTTATGGGTCATTTGCTATACTAAACTGATAATCAAAAACATGCACATAAATGCTGTAGTTTTTACGAATCCATCGTCAAAGAATAATTTTAATAAAAACACTTGTCGACAAAATAAAGGTTTTTTTTGTGTCACAAGAACAAAAGTAGTTAAACGTAAAGGATTTGATGTCCTAAGAAAACGGCGATTTTAGTTTTTATTCCACCAAGAAGAAATTTTTTGTAATGGGTGTGGCACATTTTGGCCTTTTAATAAGGCTGCTGCACTTCAATATTAATTAATATTAATAGTAAAAGATGCTGCGAAAAATTGCATTAAAATAATTTTAAATCAATTCTATACTATCTATGTAAACAGTTTCAGAGGTATTCAGAATCTAGCGTCGAAGAATAAAATAAAAACATATTAACAAAACTTAAAGTTTTTACTCTTTTAAAGCCCATAAAAGCAACAAAAAAAAAATCAAGTTTTTAAAGCTCCTTCTAAAGATAATATTACTACACATATGTACACTAAGCTATACTTCCTGAAAATCGATGAATAAGTATCGAGTTTTTCCTCCTTTAGGTGAGGGACCAAATGTTGATTGCGTGATTCTGGATGTTTAGGCGCTTCGTACGTACTTCTGTAGATTTGTCTACCGTCAGATAGTGGCCCTGTTGTTCATAGAATGCAAACGTGTACCCTTTTACAAATGGCTCCAAATAGGGAAAAAAGATTCTTATTGTTTTTTTTTTAAATTTTGTTTCTGTGTATCAAAAAAATTTTCTTATTTTATAATTAAATTAAATTTTTCTTTTGCGGTCACTGTCACAATGCACAGTGTAAGATTTAGCCGTTCTAGGGAGACAAAATTAAATATCTTGGAAAAGAATGAAGCTAGAATTAAGAATTTTGGTACAAGGTGTTACTAGGTCAATATCTACCACTGTTAGAAAAATGAGCGAAGTTGGACCGTGGCCACGCCCACCTCCCATATAATTGCAAAAATTTAAAGCGGCGAGTATGCATCAAAATATTTAAAATAAATAATAAAAAGGTAAAAATAACAATAAATGTTTAATTTTATTTTCGGGTGTTTTTAGCCATATATTAAAAATTTCAGGGTATGTGGTACTATCATTCATTATTAGTTTTTCTTAGTGGCAGATCACGGCAAATAATTTTATATGTGCCTTAAAGTACTTCAGAGATTCGTTTAAAATTTATTCGATGATGAAGCGTTATGAAGAAAAAATTGATCGATTAGAGAATTTTGGTTTTGTTTTTCTTATCTTAACGAAGAGAATAATAGTTTAAAAAATAGCATTAAAAGAATTATTTAGATTCTAATAATAAATTCTGATTATCTTTATAGCGAACAAGTTGAGCTTCAAAACAAAAAAAGAATCATTAAAAAGTTCCCCTCCAGTAAAAAGTTACATGCTTTTAAAAATGAGTAATTTCAAGTATGTGCTTTTGATGTTTTTAGTTCTCTCAAAAATATTGAAGTTCATGGTGCCGTCATATTGTTATTATTGTTAGGCAAATTTTTTGCATCTTCTTATTTTATAACTAGTGCTCTTTCTCATTTGACAAAAATATTTACTTAAATTGCACCTCAAAAAAACGACTTTTGTTCAGCTAGATTAGCAAAATCCTACACTGTGCAATGTATGTAGCACGACAAGAAGGTAAGAAGTAAAATATAATAAGAAAAAAAAAGACATAATGTTCCCAGTCAAAAATTGGCAATATTGTATGGCAAGTTGTTGGTGCAGGCTTATTTTTGCCAGCGTCAATAGTACGGCACTGTCAGATTTTTATGTAGAAGAGAAAGAACGCGGTGTATTTATCATAAGGTGCCTTTCAGATGACACCAAGTACAACAATCACAAAAATATGGCTTTATGTTGTTGCCATGACAAATATCTTAATTCTGAAGTATTCGAATTTCAGCGAGTTCTAATTTACAAGCCTCTACTGTTGTGCATAATAAAGTTAACAAAAAGTTACTTTTAATTTTTTTTTTTTGTAAACTCATTTTTGATTTTTAAATTTAAATAAATATATAATATAATCAAATCCCCTATAATCCTGTATAATATTTAATTTTTATTCATTATTTAAACAGTTTAATTAGTCAGTTTATGTAATTTAATTTGCACTTTATTTAAATAGCAAATTTAAATTGTTTTTTTTTTTAGGAGTAAAACTCTGAAATAAATAGATTTATTTATTTATTTTTTACACAATTTCATTATTATTACTTTTTTTAATTTCTATTATCAATAAACCAACCACAAACTATGATTAATTTGAAATTCTGGAAAAACCACTACCGATTTCAAATTAAAATTAAGAGACTTATAAATTGAAAAAAAATTTATTGTTAAAATAGGAGATAAAACATAAAAAACAAATGATTTCTTTAGATATTTCTGCATATGTAGTATATGGTCATACATACATAAATAACAAAACCAGTCCATTCATCTTTGGCTTTTAACATTTTAAAATTACCAGAATAAAATTCTATACGAGTATCATCATTATTATTCTTTTAGTTTTTAATTGTATAAGTATTCTCTAAAAATTTGCAAGATATTTATTTGATTTATATTTTTATGGTGTTTAAATTACAATGCAATATTATTATATATTGTGTTCTATGATTACAACCATATACTGGGTGTGGCGTAACAGACCAGACTCTGTTACAGCCGTCACATTAGCACTCTTCCTTCCCTTTAGTCTAATAGGGCACCAATTGTATTTATATGTTTATTATTAAATATATAATACAACAGCTTTGACTGATTGATCGTAATTTTTTTTTTCAGTAAGCAGCAAGCATTGTGATGGTGTTCTCGTCAATGTGAACGCACAAAGCTCTTTTAAAAAAGCTTGCACAAAGTACAGATCGCATAGACGCAATTGCTGTAGAACAAGGGTCAAAAACCAATCTAATACGGTTTAAACGATTACTTGCAAGTGCTTTAATTTGGCTCCCAGATACTATTTAGTGACTGCATGTGGATAAATGCTACTTGGATAACTGGGTTTACAGCGGCCTTTCAAGACATTTCATTTTCATTAATATGATAATTTACATATATGATGCAATACCCAAGTTTATTTGGGTGTAAGTATCTTCGTCACAAAAGGGCACATGCATGGAAAAGCTAATAATTTGTTCTTCGTTTTTAGTCTGTAATATAGTAAAGATGAAGTCAGTCCGAAACGGCATTATGCTCCACTCACACCGGTGGTCTGTTGTCGCCCGCTTTGTCCGGGTTCAATACGTCGAGAGTACATCATCAGTAACGGAATTCTGTAGCTTTTAACTATACGATTTTCGCAAAAGAACTCTAAAATGTTTTCTGTTTGCAGTAAAAATTATGTAATTCATTAAGTACACTTTAGCGATAGTCGACAACTCTTATTATTTTTATATTTAAATTAGTTACTTAGTTACCTACAACAGCTTAAACTGGCTGTAGATAAAAGTTAATGAGTAGCAAATTCGACAATTGGGTTATTTACAGGTAAAAACAATCCAATTATCTTTGTTTCGTCAGAAACGCTTTAATAAAATCAAAGTTAAATTCTATTAAAAATTTAAATTTGTTGCAATGATCAATCAGAGAAGAAAATGCTGTCTGTGAAGGATTAGCCAAACTAAAAATGTTTTCTACTACAGGTACAAAACATGTTACTGAATCACTTTAGGGCTCTTTCGGTGATTGTGTAAGCCAATTCTGATAGTCCTGTTTTACACTACAGGTAGTTAAAAAAGGTTAACTCACATGCCCATGTGTTTAGCTCCTCCCTGGTTAAGTTTATTATCTTTTCTTGTATGTATTTCCTTTGTGGCGGTAATATTTAATTTTTTTTTTTTGATATAGGTTGGCCGACATGGCAATGAATTCAGATCTCATAATATGGTTTATTCTTTTGTCTGCTATTCCTTTCATAGCGAGATCGTTTAAATATTGTGCACAATTCATGATTTTATTTTTATATTCGAAGAATAAAAAAGATAAAGATTCGTGTTCTTTATGATAAAAAAAAGTTTCACTATAAAGAACATTTTGTTTACAAACAAATGATAATGAACTTTCCATAGAATTAAATATAATTGCTATAACTAATATTCGTTAATAATTACTTATACATATATACGTTTTCAAAGTTTAAAAAAGGGTTAAGGCCTTTGATGAGCATTAAAGCTATGGGAATTATTTTAATTATAGATATTAAAAATCTTTAGAAATACGTCTTGTGAATAAAGCAAATAATACAAATGATTTTCCTATAAATTTTAATGATGTGCACTTGTGTTCTGAAAATCATTTTTGGTAAAAGCGATTTAAAATGCTCTGTTCTGCACACAAACATTTTTTTTTAAATTTTGGGAATATAAAACAGTAATAAAACAGTGCGACAGTGAAAAAATGTATTTAATTTAACCCTATACTCAGTTTGGTCAGATTGACTACCAATTTTTTTTATGGACCTCAAAGTATTTTGAAAATCACTACATCACTCAAAAAAAAAAGGTGTCCTCAGTTTTTGGCCAACAGCTAACTCAAACTTAAAGATACTGCTTAACTATGTTCGGCGATAATGTAGTAAAGACTCTACTGAACAAATTATAAAATATTTTATAAATAATAAAAATAAAAAATAATTTCTTCTTGTACGAAAGAATTTTTACTTTTTTTACCTTTTTAAGCATAACTTACACGAAGTCCTACTTTTAAATAAAGCTGTAGTCTAGGTAGGTTGGTTCTAATTCATATCGGATATTTTCTTGGTGTTACAATCAATAACTTTATTATCGGTTTAAAATTAAACCTAATTTTTGTACTAAGTATTAATCTACTAATGAGTTTAGACTAATGTGAATTTAGATAGAAGTTTTAGTTAAGAATCGTACATGCGTACATATTTTGACTTTGAATATAAAACAATTTGTCTCATTCCTAAGGCGCTTAATAATAATATAATAATTAATAATAATATATGAACTGTCCTTTCCATAATTCCAATACAATGCACAGCATTTAGTAGGAGTTTACCCCTGAGTATTGGTCTCAAATAAAGAAAACAATAAAAAAAGAAGCTTATCTGCTCAGATGAGTATAAGCAGACAGTCATTGCAGTAATTTCTTTCAAATCTGTGTGGTTATAGCAAGATAATGTAACTCCTCACATAGCCCGGCCCCTGAGTGTTAGTCTCAAATAAAAAAAAATATAAAACATGGGAAAAATTATTTTATGATGAGACTAAACTACAGCATAAATAAATAATTAGCACAAATATATTACAATCAAAATATGTTTTCCTAGAGTACATCAAAGGAGTCCACAAATTAAGAAGATGGCTGATTGTGATGACGTAAACGAATGTGTAAAAAATTGTTAAAAATATATGATTTTTCTCGTATGCAATCAGAACTAGCCGAAGGGAATGTACTACTACTATATTACATTGCCAAAAATTTATGATAATTTATAAAATTAGTTGTAATTGATTAAAGAATATTTTCTTTATACTTTTTATCAGAATTATGAGCTCAAAAATTGGTTATTTTTATTCCATTTTGGTTAAATTTTTGCTGAAATTTTGTTATAAAAATTTAAAAGTTCTGGCAACATTGGTTATACGGTTGCTGGTTTATTATTTAGTAACTAAATCACTCTCTTTAAATTTAACCACCAAACAGCGAATACCTAGTTCTCTCGATAATACAATTATTGAAATTGTGAAAGAATGTGAAGTTTGTTGAAGAATGCCCCAACAGAACAGCCATTTTGAAAATATGACCGCTACCGCTACCGCTATCAGCTGTTAAATTTCTGAAATCTTTATTTCAAAACCCTTAATTAAGAATTGGATTGCATAATTTAAACAAAATGTGTACGTAATAACAATAAAATTTTCTTTTTGTAACTCTACTACAAAATACAGCATCTAAACATACATCTTTCAGCTTTATGTCTGTAGTTTCAATTGTGAACATCTGTTGGGGTAAAAAATTAATAACAAGCAAATGAAAACATTCCACTAATGTTCATATTTAATTAGAATTTATTAAAAATTATCTTTCTTTTTCACAAACTAAAATTAAATGCATGTTAGAAAAGTTTTTACATGTTTTATAAAATATTTTTGCAAAAATTATTCACTTAATTACACACATACACACACAGATATGCTTTTATAATGTTATGTCATAAAAATAATTTGACACACTTATTAACAATAATTATTTCAGTTTATTTTTTATTTTTTTAATTATTTTTGCTTTTTACGAAATAACATTTTTGGTTTGTTGGCATTTTGTTTGGTTGTTTATTTTTTTTTTTTTTTTTGCCACAACTATAAAATATAAAAATTTAAGAGAGTAAACTAACTAAATTAGTGCGTTTGAATTTGGATGTGCAATCAAACCAACAAACAAGCAGATGTTTGACTTCAATTAAATGCAATCAAAAATTTTTTGTTACGCGTATGCAGAGTTTTTGTTGAGATGATAAGCAAAGAATGAATCATAAAAATTTGGAAAAATATGCTTAAAATGGTTACTGCACCATTTACTATTTCCCAATAGTTTGTTTTCCAGACTAAGTTCACTAAACTTTTTTTTATTGATTGTATGTGCTTTGCTCTCTATTTTTATATATTAATAAAAAATTATTTTTGTTTTTACAATTATTACCGCTAATAAATTACTTTTACTAGACTCACTCACTTTTATTTATCACCAATTTGTTGCCTTTTATGTGAATATACATTTTGTTTTCCATTTTTGGCTAACGTTGTGCTATTTACGAGTACCAATAAGGATGTGGTACAAGCCACCTAATTATAGCCGTCACCCATTTGGCCAAAAATATATTGTATGTCTCGTACATAATAGTATTTGATTTGAAATTGGGTAATTAGTCTAAACGTATTTCCGTTTATTTTATTTTTATTTTAATGTGGTTTGTGTTTTGATTTTAAATTTATTATGCATATCGAATTGGAATTTTGGCACGTTAAACTATTGGCAAACCGACAGATACAATATGAATCCAAATTAAACTCACCACATAAGGCAAAACTTATAATTACTTGCTGGCTTGTAACAGATAATTGTGTTTGAAAAAAATTGGCAATTGAAATAAAATTTATAAAACTAAATTTTTAATTCCGTAAAATTAAGGCGAGACCAAAATAAAGTTTGAACATGCATAGCGTTATATGAAATAGAAAAAGCTATAAGTTAAAAAAAATGGTTTCTGCATACTCTTATAATTCTACAAGATCAGTGATAAAACTAGCCAGCCTGGTGTACAGATGGCGGCAGTAGTGTAAAGCAAATAACACACACACAGATATATGTTTAAAGTTTGAAACGATCGCAGTTACTTTATCGACACGAAAAAAATTCGTCATCGTCATTCTTATGTAATTCAATACATTCCTTTTGAAATGTCTCAGTCTAAGTAATATTAAAACCGAACATAATTCTACTTAGAGAGAATCTGCTTCTTCACTTGCAAATTAAAACACTGGGTAGCAGAATTTAAACGAAGCCATGCGACCTGTCGAGACAAACACTGTAATGGTCGAACAAAACTGCAGATTCAGAGGCGTACATGAGATTTTAATTTTTGGTCCTTTTAAAGATTTTATTAAAATTGGTGAAGCAAAATGGTCATCATAGTCGCCGTAGTCTAGTGGTTAGTCTGTTGAACTACTAAGAAAAGAGCTCCGGGTTTAAATCGTAGTTCTGACATCTTGGAAAAAAAATAAATATAAAAAAATATTTCTTTCGGCGGCTACCTCTCAGCTGTCTTCCGGCAGTAACTGAATGCCATGAACAAGCTTCTTAAATGTACCGATCCGAGTCGACTTTAAACTGTAGGTCTCGGTACTCATGGATAAAAATTGACACACACAACATGGGTGCTGCGAGAAGCTGGGCTGTAACCCTTAAACAGGGTTGCAAGGGTCAATTATATATGTATCTATGCGTTGGCAGAGCAATATCTGTACATCGCATATTAAAGAAAAATTTAAGAGAAAATGTGACCATGATGGTTACAGCAATTGCTAATGATAAAACAAACAGAGTATGGTGAAGATGTTTTACGCCGAGTTTTGGTGTCGTTACATAAACATGGGCTCTCATGTAACATAACAATAATATAAGCACAAGACTGGAATGAAAAACTTCTGTCCAATGGCGAAGATAGTTCAATATGCAGTCATGGTATTGGCGTCTCTTCTTAGGTTGAGTGTAGGATAATTTTTATTGATTCTCCTAAAAATGGAAAAACAATGAAGTAATAAACATTTAGAAAAAATACGCCGCAAATTTGAAAGAATGAGTTTGAATTTCCTTATCATGTATTTTATTCGCCAAATTCAACTCTCTCTGGCTATTTTCTGTTTACAGACTTAAAAATAGATTGGTTGTGAAAGATTTGCAGTAAAGAGGTGGTGGTTAGTGTGTTGGCTTATTAGACTAGAGCTCCAGGTTCAAACCCCAGCTCTGACATCTTGAAAAAAAATATTTTTTTCGGCGACAACCTTTTCTAGCAAAAGTTCTGAGAGTAACTGATTGCCATGAACAAGATTCCCAAGTCTGTCGGGGTTTTAATGGTCAATTAGGTATATAGGTAGATTTATGATTGATGGTTATTTGAAGGCCATCTTACTCAGAACTGAAATAGTTGGGGAAATTGTTTATACTAAGAAATAAAGAATGCTTCAATGTTTTTTTTTTAATTATGTCGGCCAATTTTGGGATCGGATTCGTATAATTAAATTCAACGTGTTTTTTAAAACTATCATAAAAGCAAATTTAAAATATATTTTGAAACACTTTTATTTTCATTCCAAAAATTCATTTGCCTGTGCTATAAAACGTTTTACACGTAGATTATGCTTTTAATGGTTTAATAAGACGATATACTTATACGAGTACATATGAAATTGCGAAAATGTTCTCTAAGGGCAAAAATATAATGAAAATGTGAAAAAAATAGTTTTCAAAATAATATATATCATTGATGCTTTAAATCATTGTTAATTACTTGAAATTCGAAAGGATTATGGCGCATTGTTGATACTAAAGGAGATAAATTGGTACACTTTCTTTGAAGGCAGAGGAAAAGATAACATATGTTACAATTTTATTGCCAAAATATGAACAAAAATGCTGTTTTTTGGTTTAATAAATAAGTTATTTAACGGTTAGCATAAAATAGTTGATACAATATGCATCGTACAGTTAAAATTAATTTATTATTACGAAATTGACTTCCCAACAAAATATTAAATTTTTCTTTTAAAGTTACACAAGTTTAAATTAAAATCAAGTAAAAAAATATATTTGCAATATCCATGAAACGAACTTAATATCTAATTTTATGTCTTTAAGATTACACATTATTTAGGCCATTCGACCTACACGGCTAACGCCTACAAAGTGCAATTTGAAACAGCAAGAGAGAGAGCTCTAGAGCTTTAGCACAGAAACTTTGACGACCAAGGTTCAAATCTCAGCGAAGGATTAAACATTTAATAAAACAATAAATTGCAGTTTTTCGAAAAATTATATTTAAAAAAAAAAAAAAAACAAAAAAAGAGCCCCCTCCCCCCCTCTACCAAGAAGACCATCATCAAAAAAACTACTCCCTGACATTTCCAGTCTATTCCACCATAAACGAATGATTAGGAGTACAGCGCCACCTTCTGGGAGGACAACATCACATATCTATTTATAACATCTCACATATCTATCTATCTATAATTTAATACTCTGAGTATTGGACTTAATTAAAACAAAAAAAAAATAACTCTTTGAATGTGTGGCACTGTGTGGCTTGTGTCCTCCTCCTGTTAGAACTAATGTCAGAAATATTAATGCCAGCTAATTAAGGTACAAAAAAATTTCTAATCATATACCTACACTCATTCTAATCATCATAGTTTTTGAAGACATATGCATCAACGACTCTGCCAGACCATTAAAGCTACTAAGTAAAGATCCTATCATACAATATTCCATAAAGTGGAAGGACACCCACTCAGTTAATCGATTTAAATTTTTCTCAATATTGTTTTGTCAGCTACTACAGTTTTTTCAGGGCGCATTTTTCGGATTCTCACAATGATCCATTTTTATTCAACTTGGCCACTCTAAAGGACGATTATGAACATTATAAAGTGGACGGAATTGCACGATAAGTTTGACGAACAGAACCTTTATTTCAATTATTCATAAAACTTCACAAAATAAGTCTGTTAATAAGAATACATACATACATACATAACTGGCCTTTACAACCCTGTGTCAGGATTACGGCCTAGCTTCTCGCAGCACTCATGTTGTGTGTGTCAATTTTTATCCATGAGTACCGGGACCTACAGTTTAATGTCGACTCCGAACGACAGACTTGAGAAGCTTGTTCATGGCAATTAGTTACTCTCAGAGCTTTTGCCAGAAGACTGCTGAGAGGTAGTCGTCGAAATAAATATTTTTTTCATATTTCTTTTTTTGAAGATGTCAGAGCCTGGAGTCGAACCCAGGGCCCATGTCTTAGTAAGCCAACATACTAACCACTAAACCACTATAAGAATAGTAATAAAAAAAATTAACAAAATAATCAATGCCCTACAATTATCACAATAAGCTAGTTTATGTCAATCAAAGAAAAAAATTGAATCAAAAAATGAAATTTTGATCAATTAATTTTTATTAAATGAATAATTCCTTTGATCCAAACAACAGATCTCTTATTTTTGAACAAAAAAAAAAGAAAAAATTTAATTAAAATTATAATTTTTCAACAATTTTCATTGTTTTCATAATTTAAATCAATTTTTCAGATTTTTCTGTGAATACTTATTGTAAATTACAACTTAATTAAACTCTTAATTGATTTGAATTTCAATTAATTACTTAATTTAAATCAATAAGTATTTAAGTGATAATGAGCTACATGTATGAAAAAAGTTATGACACTTGCCTCAAGTCAAGCAAATATACACATTTGTATGCCACATTTAAAATAATTAATTAATAATTTTAATCAAAATGTTTAAATGGCTCAATCAAATAATATAATGTTGTGCTGTTAATTGAGGTAATTAAAATTTAAATTAAGTATTGATTTCGTTTTCAATTAAAATTTTGATTTAATGTTTTTATTTTTTCTTTTATTTGTAATATTAATATAAAGTTAAATTAAAATTATTCCAATTAAAACCTTTTTATTGATAATGATGAATTCAGTTATACGTTGGAAATCAAATAAAAATTTTATTGATACTACAAATATTTTAATTGACATCTATTTTTATTTATTTATTTTTTTTTTCTTTATAGCTCCTAACTGTCCTTTGCTAATTTTCTTTTTTTGATCCTATTAGATACATTTGGTATAAAATCTGAAATATTGTAACAAAAAGAGTTGAATTAATAAAATAAAATTGGTTTTAATAAATAAAGTCAATGCATTTCAAGCTGCAAATTATACGCAATTTTTCCAAAAACTAAAAAAAAAAAAAAATAAATTGTTTTGTCCAACAGTATTTAATAGACTTCAGTTGAATAAAAGAGTTGCTAAAAATAATAACTGGCCTTTTATAGCAGTTAACTACGAGTGTAGTGAACGTTGTGTTATAATTTAAATACAGTTTTAAGCCACTAGCCACAAGAGAAGAATAGACAAAATTTGATTTATAATTCTACTTAAGCCCCCCAAAGTCATAAATTTATTTTAATCTGTTTGGCTACAACTTTTTCAAAAATTATTGATGATAATTTTTATTATGTTTTATGCTTTATTTTTTATTTTTGAGTGCTAATTTTGCGAAAAACACTCATTATTCTTCTCATTGGGGCATATGTTCAACATACCAATTAAGCAGAGAATTTCATTATATGAAACTAAAAATAAATTTCAATAGATTTACTCAATTAGTTTCAATATTTTAAAGCATCTTTTAATACTTTTTATTTGAAAAATCTTAAAACACTTTTAAGAGAAATACAAATTTATTTTTTCTGTTATTGTGCATGTACTAGATAAATATGCATATACGAGTACATACGACGAGTATGTGTCCATGTATTTTTAGTTGCAACAATTTATAAAATTTTATTATCTTAAGTGGTCAATTTATTGCAAAAAAAAAATTGTTTTCTTATGCCCATACGGCTTAGAGATATGGAGTCTTAATTTACACATAAGTACTAAAATCTTGCATTCACACTTGCAATGAAGTTTGGATTGCAAAATTGCAAACATTCAATGCACATGTTGTTGCAACATAACCATAATTTATGTGGCACTAAGAAAATATATTAATAGATACTGGGCATCAATTATATATAAAATCAAAATCAAATGTATTGAAAGACTTTAACATTAATATGTAAAAAAAATCAAAATATTGTAGATATTGAATAAAATTTAAAATAATATGAATTAGAAAATTTACAAATTTACACAAAATTTCAAAGTGCTCATTACGTTGAATCATAGATTGTCCTGATATTGCTGAAAAGAAAAATGAAAAGTTAACCAAACAACCAACAATTTCCATGGATGTGATGATGTTGCGCAAAAACTGTTAAAATTTGACCCACAATCGTTGAGAAACTACCATCAATTTTTACTGATTGATTAAATACCTATTTTGAATATGAAGTAAAAGGAGGGTGATAGCGTAGTGTAGTGGTTAGAGCGCTGGCTTACAACATCAAGCAGCCCAGGTTCGAGTCCCAGTACTGGAGAAAATTTAGAACAAAAAATTTGTGTGCGACTTTTCGGGTTTTTAACTTAAAAAAATATATAAGAGGTTCACTCCCCCCACCTCTAAAAATTCCATCCATCCGCCCCCTAACATTCCACCCTTTCCAAACGAATTATCGAATTATCAAACGAATCATCAGGAGAGAGCGCCAACTACTGAAAAATAACGAAGAAGCAAGAACTAAAAAAAAGTTACCATTCCACTTAGTAGAGATCCTCACCACTTCACAACAAAGAATTATCATCAACAGACGGGGCAATTGCTGTTGATCATTTAGTGATCAACTTACAGCAACTTGTTCCATTGACATAAGGCGCTTACATGAAACTATGTGTGTATATGAAATATATCTACATTAGGGTGGGTCAATTTTTTTGCCTACTAAGCGTATAGCACAATCCTAATCTACGGGAAATTCTAAGAACTTTTCCCAAAGAAACCATGGTTCTAAAATCAAAATCGAGCTTCCGGTTTTTTAAGAGAAAATTTGGTGTTTAGGTCATCCAAAACTAATGCTATTTTTTTGGAAGTATTCATTGCAATTGGTGAATAGATGACCTGTAATGCTGGAAGAGGGCTTATTTTAAAGGAAATTATCTCAGCTTTCTTTATCTGTCCTCATTTATAAAAAATTATTTATCCAAATAATGGTTTTGGAGGTTTATGTCAAAATAATAATAGTCAAACTGTTAAAACCCTAAAACTATTATTATTTTGATATAAACCCCCAAAACCATTATTTGGGTAAATAATTTTCTATAAATGAGGACAAATATAGAAAGCTGAGGTAATTTCCTTTAAAATAAGCCCTCTTCCAGCATTACAGGTCAACTATTCACCAATTGCAATGAATACTTCCAAAAAAATAGCATTAGTTTTGGATGACCTAAACACCAAATTTTCTCTTAAAAAACCGGAAGCTCGGTATTGATTTTAGAACCATGGTTTCTTTGGGAAAAGTTCTTAGAATTTCTCGTAGATTACGACCTTGCTATACGCTTTGTCATGTTTTTCGGTCCCGAACAAATTGACCCACCCTAATCTACATGTACGCATGAGTAGGGATGTAAAGCCCTGAGTATTGGTCTTACGCAAAAAAAAAGTTACAATTCAAAGTTGATAAAGCACTTGGTCATCCGTACTTAGAATATCCAAATGTGAATGTGATTTTCTTGGCGCCTAATACAACAAGTATTTACAACCTAAAGGCATTCATCAAGATAAAAAATAAAAATTTCCCTAAGCTACCTAAGCGCTACCTGAACGGAGGTAAGAATCATTCCTAGAAAGTTCATATGTTTTAGAAAGTTGTTTATTGAGATCTTTATAGTTCATTGTTTTCTTAAATTTTAAACGGTTTGCTACCTATGGACCTAAACAGGGGAAAAAGATGAAAAAATCGAATATTTTAAAGTTTTTTCCGAATTTGGTCTTGAAGGTGAAGTTTTTTGATTTTATTTGTTAACAATTTTTTTTCTTGATGGAAAGAACTACAATTGTGCTTCAGAAGGTAAATCGAAATTCCGAACGGTTTACAAGATACGAGCCTGAGAAAATGGTCACTTTTTTGCAAAAAATTACGCCGAGGCCCCAAATGTTTGGGTGTCTATAAAAAATGAATTTCATGACTTAGGGCAAAACTAGTTGACATTGGTTTTCTTTACTATTGGTCTTTTATCACGTAGAGGTGTCCGTGTATGATTATTTTTTGTTCGTGTAATATTTTAAAGAAATTTTAATTTGCCATTTTTTTAAAGTCACAGCCTAGCTTCACGCAGTACTCATGTTGTGTGTGTTAATTTTTATCCATGAGTACCTTCTACCTACAGTTTAGCGTCAACTCTGAACGACAGACTTGAGAAGCTCGTTCATGGCAACCAGTTACTCTCAGAGCTTTCGCCAGCAAACTGTTAAAAAGGTGGTCGTCGAAAGAAATTTTTTTTTATATTTCTTTCCTTCAAAATGTCTCGCCTAGTAGACCAGCCAACACACTACATACTAGACTACAGCTATCGTCAGGGAATAATGATATAAATTTTGCGTGTGTAATTAGATGACAATGCATTTGGTTAACTTTTGGTGAGTTTTTTTTTATTGGAGGCAAGCTCTCAGGCCCTACTCATGTCATACATTGTGGTGGTCTAGGAAAATATAGATAAATATATAAAATTACTAATGGAGACTGTAGTTATGTTTTATTTATACTATTTAGATAAGAATCTTATGGACGTTTTTAATCGGATGAGTGGTTTATTAAAGCAGGGCAAAAGACGGTGTTTTTTGTAGGCATAAGTGAAATTTATCGAATTTTACATGGTGTTTTACTTTTTGAGAGAGTAGGAAACTTGAAATTGTTGGGCTGCATATGTAGGAGTATTGTACATCACCACTTAGCTAAAGATGTTAGCTTTCCATTAGGGCTAACAGACGGAATTTTACGGCAATTTTTCACTCTTATAACATAAAAAAGGCCAAGAAAACTTAAAAATTTAAGCACTCCTTAAACAAAAAGCATAATTTTCTTCAAGCCCTATTTTTTATTTTTTTATTTTTTATTTTTATAACATCCCTCTTTTTATTGGAAATAAAAATTTATTGTAAAAATTTAATTGCCAATTATCAGAATTAAGCTGCTAAATTATTTTTTATTACATAAATACGATTTAAAAAAAAAATTTGGAAACAAAACATTTAATACCAGTTAAGCCCTAATATAATATAAAAAGTAAAAATATACTCGTATATTAAATTTCATAAAAAAAACAATATTTATTTATTAAAAAAAAAAAAAGATTTTTTACCTTTAATCTCTGCCATGATTATAACGAATAACAACATACTCATACATTGTTTACATGGTTGTTATGGCAATTTATTTAAAATGTAACAAATTTAATATAATTTAGATTTTATTTTCCATATATTTTTAGTTTTCTATTTTATTTTTTATTACTGTTTTTGATGTTTATTATTACAAATATAGTAAAAATAAAAAATAATTTTTAGAAAAAACAAAAAATTTATATAAAACAGACTCTACTAGAAAAACAAAGTTATAAAATATAGATATACATACACACATCCATGTACATACATATAGTACGTAATAATAATAACAAAGAAAAAAGTATACAAACAACAACTATTACAAGATTTTATATCTCAAAGTTGGTTAGTTGGTTTCAGTTGTTTGCAATTTTATTTGCTCTGGTAGTGTACGAGTATATATGACCAATCCTATAACATTTATGGATGATACAACTTCCAAATTTACCAACAACTAATAATAAAAAAAAAGAATATCCATAAAAAAATAACTTAAAAACAGCACATAAATGCAGACAAAAAACATTTGAAACCAACTGCAAGTTGTTAGTAAAGTTGGCGAATGTGACATGAGTTGTGTATGAAAATCTTTTAGAAAATAAATTTGTTTTGTAGTTCGTCCATATGAACACTTTTTTTTAAGTTGCTTTTATTGTCAAAACATACGATAACACTGAATTAAACTAAACAAAAAAAAAAAAATATTGTACAAAAAGGGAAGAAAAAGTGGAAGTAAAACAAGCTAAGGTTTCTTATATAATTTCATATCGTATTACTCGTATACTGTGTTTTATGACAAAATAAAAACACAGCGGTTTAAGAAAAAATAAAACAAATTATGTCCAGTATACTAATATTTGCTCATATAGAATAGAAAAAATTATGTAATCAGTGGGTGTTTTCAATTACAACACCTTTAAAAGAAATAAAAATTATCTTGTACTTATGTCCCATGTCCACATGAATGTGGGTACGTTTGTTTGATGTTCTTGAAATTTTCAGTATTTTTCTTTATGTCTGGAAGTAACTATAGATTATATCCTTATAAATTCCCCAACTTTATACAATTTCATAAAACTTAATATTTATTTGTCTATATCTTTAAAATGGTAAGACTACTGCAAGGCACTGTTTTGTCTTCTACTGTATTTTTGATGCTTCTTAACGATCTTCTTTCTCGAGTATCAAATCCTAAAACTTTTTTTCAGAGGACAGCAACATTTGTCCCTCATATCCGTTTAGTCGTGGACCAAGCATTTAAAGATTAACTGCAGAAGGCCAAATATATATGACACACTCACAAATGATAAATGACACATTCTCTAAGTGGGGTTACGTAAGTAAACAGGGTAGAATTTATTGCACAAAAACTTACGCTAACGCTGATGTAATATTGCCATTTCTGACTACTGTAAATGCTAAGAAGGCATACGCTCTTAATGTTCTGCGCACGTGAATTAACTGTGATGTCTGTTGGAATAATGTTTCCATGTTTCAAGTGCCTTTCAGGCTTTTTGATAACGGTGCACTTCATCTTACCTTCTTAATGTTTACAAGGCTTTTATCAGACCCTGGATGGCATACAAGTTTCATATGGGCCGGTGTTTCAAAGTCTTTTTAAGAGCTTCGCGCCCGCGTATTCATCTCTGATGAAATAAAAGGTCGTACCTCTTAGAGACCACACCTTTTGTAGTTGAATGTCCACAATGAATCGCATAATGCATTAGAGAAAATTCGTGTTAAGCCACACATTCACATAGCGTTGCTTTTAGTACAAAAATTTACGCTCAACGGTGTGTAAAGCTAAAACTAATTTCAAACTAATATATCAAAAAAAAAAAAATAGCTGGTTGAAAATATTTTAAACTTTTATGCCCGTATTCATAAAAACTATTTTAGGTTTATTGAGGGTTTATTTGACAAGTACTGCATAGAAATTTGTCAAATAAGTCCTTAATAAACCTAAAATAGTTTTTATGAATACGAGCATTATAATTTAGGTTCTATTTGAAACAGAGTAGGAAAATAAACAAAACGAAACGTTTGATTTTATTTGAGTAAAGAAAAAGAAAACAAAAACAATGAGAACGATTGTCCCATTTAGTTTTGTATATTGTTTTTGTTTGTGAGCAAAAAAGAAAACAAAATTAAAAAGTTTGAAGCAAATACTTTTGCAAACGTTTGCGAATTGATTTGATCATTTTAACTCCCTAAAATATTATATATGCATGCTTACATACATAAACGAAACAAGATTTTTGACGAAGCAGTAAACATTTTAATTATGATTTTAATTTTATTCAAAAAAAGAAAAAAAAAAATATACATACGAATCAAATGAAACACTAAAAAAATACGTTTCTCCTTTTGTTTTGTTTGCGCTCTTTCTTTTTTAAAAAGTATTTGTTTTGGTTTTGCTCATGTACAAAACGATTAAAAAAATGTGAAAAGTTTATGACTTTGTGGAAGGGTTTTCGAAATTTTTTGTTTGTTTGACCACTCTGATTTGAAAAGTAAAAAATTTTGTGTGTTGATAAGTGTGGTTCTAAGTGTAGTTGAAAATCAGTTGAAAAATGCCGAATAAAATTAAGACCTTTAAAATATTTCCGTTTCTACTGCGTTAAAAACACATACACACAACTTATAAAATAAACTAGAGGTGCGCTTTGGGCGATAATGTAGCTTTAAATAATTTTATTATTAAAGGAACTTATTTAAACTGCTACACATACATATAAATAAACTGTAACCAAAAATTACTTTTTTTTGGAAATTATATCTAATTTTTAAGGACAAAAATGTTTTCTGATAGATCGCCAAGTTTGTAAATTAATTACTGCCTAAATCGTTCAAAATATTATCAACATTTTATCTTCTCTACATGCCAATATGCAGGGTTGCATTTCATATACCAGCTGAGAGCAGTTGCTGCGTTAGTTACGAAATATGAATATGATCTATTTAATCATTTTTAGTTTCAATAGTTCCAACTTTTTAATTTAATAGCATCTAAGTGACTATTCTAATTCACTAAATTACTATCTGCACTGTAGGTATAGAAATGTCTAGTTTACTTAAAGTATGGATAGTTAATAATGTGTGTGTTGACATCCTATAGCTTTAACGAATATTTATGTATGTCTTCTTAAAGATGCTGTCAGGCACATATTACAGACTTTATATAAAGACAGCAGACAAAATTGGTCTACTGCATTGCCGCCAGTTTTAAAGGTTTGTGCCCCTCTAAGGTTTTATGCAGAAGGCAATTATCAGAAATCCTACGGCAACGATTTTAATTTGGGAATGGTTCAATCCACGTTGTCTGTGGTATAATTTCATAAATGAAATCAAAAAATATATGTACTTACTTATGACGTCAAATACTTACACAGCAACCACAAATATGCAGTTGTCAATATATTATTCATTTAGAAACTGAGTAGACAAGCTTTCAGTTGACAGTTACCATTTGGGCTACTGGCAACCCAACTCAAGTTCGTTTGTCGTCCAACATATACCCCCATTCAATTTCGTTTTAATATAAACTGACCCATATAGAGATGTGTAACATTAAAAAAAAAAACAAAACAAAACTACATGACAATGTTGACAATAATGATGACGATGTTGATGATGCTGCTGAGGACAATCACGATGACGATGTTGGTGAATTATTACCAACATGATGAAAATTTCTAATTTTACATGCTGCCAACTAGACAAGGTAATGACTTCAACACATATGTACGTACCCATACAGAAGAGACATAAGTGATCATTGCATTTACAAACTCTAATACTTACTTATGGTTTACAGATGTACTTGTACTTGTTATATCGCATATTGTTGTTGTTGTTTAGTACATGTTTAATGCATCTATGAGCATAAGTACGAGCATATGTATGGATGTAAGTGTGTGTTAGTGTATGTAATGTAATGGTATTCTTTTCAATACTCTTGTTATTATGCTTTCCTTTGAAACTTCAAATAAAATGTATGAGAATAAAAACTTTTTTTCAGTAAATTCGTTGATGTTACGTCGCATTAAGTGCACTCAACTGCATCAATTCAGTTGTGTTTTTTTTGTTGTTGTTGTTGCTATTATTGTATATTAGTACAACTGAATATTTGTATTATACATTTATGCGTACTTTAGTATAAGCACAGTTACACACACATACATATATGTACACACGTACATAAGAGTTTTAACAATTTTTGAACTGAAAATCATTCTTTAGTTTTGCGTAACAATTTTGTGCCTTTTTTTTGTAACACAAACACTTACTTACATAGTATATGTGTTCTCATATAAATTGTGATATTTTTCTACATCATCGTATCATTACGAATGTCGTGGTTGTGTTTGTGCTTGTTATTTGTGACATTTTGCAGCAGTTGTTTTTGTTGTTGTTGTTGGATTCTTGTTAGTTTTACAGGCGATTTACATCAGAATTGACAAAGTTTAAATGGCAATAAATTATGGTGTGCTTGAATTGATTGCTATTCAAACATGCGTTTTTCATTGGCATTTTTTTTCGAACTTTTTGTGTGACAAACCAAAACACAACTGAAAATATTGCATTGTGGTAATAAAGGGTGATTTTTTTTAAGGGATTGATAATAAATATCAACATTTAATGTTATTCTATATTTGTAGAGTTTTGACAAAACATAGTAAGTCGATTTAAAAAAAACTAACTTCCAGGATTTTTGTAGTCTTTAATATCTTTTATCGGTATAGTCCTTAAAGCGCTGAAATCAAACTGCATTCTCTTTTTTATATAAATTTTAGCAATTTTATAACAAGTAATCCATTATGTATTTCAATTTGGTATTATGATATCTATACGTAGATCTAACTCAAGTTGTAAACTAAATTAATATAAACCAGACAATGGCAAAGTGTAGTAAAATCTTCCCCATCAAATAGATTCGTTTTAGCTTAATTCAATTTTACCGAAATATTTCTTTCATAATAAATAAAATAAAATAAAATGGGAACTGAAATGTTGTGTTTTCAGCATCTGCATGCATTACTTAACCGAACAAAAAAATCTTTTCCAAGTTTTGTAAAGGCCGTGTTACACTATCCTATTGAGTTATACGATTTGTCAGAAAAAATCGTTTGTGTTCAAAAAGTTTAATAGTGTGGACTAAAAAATATGTGACCGAATTTTTGGCAGATCTATCCGACTTCATAATTTTGAATTTTTTTTCCATGCGATCAGGACAACACTATCAGTTAAAGCTATACGTATGTGAGTAATAACTGACAGTTAAATTCAACTGTTCAGTTTAATTGAGAAATTTAAAATTTTTATATTTTTAAATGACAGTTTCAATTGAAGTGAATGTATGTGGGGATTCAACTGTACCGTTCTCAGTTCAATTTGTGTCAAGCGAGTGCGTATTATGTCGCGTAAACAGAACCAAGTGATAGTTGATTTTTTTTTTTGCAATATATAGATCTGAATCTTGCTTATGGAAAGTTAAATCCATCGAGTACCATGATCGCTCCAAAAAAGATGCTGTCTACAACAAGCTGGCGAAGGAGTTACAAGAAGTAGAACCTGATGCGGAAGACATCTGTTTTGTCAAAAATAAACAGCTTAAGATCCGCTTTTCGCAAGGAAAAAATGAAACTTGAGGCATCAAAGAAGTCTGGAGCTGAAGTATTGAACTGCACGTGTGTGTACATCTCAGTTCACAGTTAAGTCTGTCAGTTATAACTGAACAGTCGAAACTGACAGTTAAAACTGTACGGCTTATGAAAACCATATGTTATTGGTGATTCACCTAAAATAGAACTTGAGGTTGATTTCATCAATGATTTTGATAATGTTTTTTATTTGCTGGAAAATTCATGGCTCTTTATAAAAAATCTGACTACTTTATAAATCGACCAAAAATCGCAATTTTACAAAATCAAAAATCTTAAATTCATTAATTTTGGCGAAAGCAATCGAGATATTTTTTTTTTCTTTTTCCTTTTGTTTTTCATTCGTACGTCCAAAAAATAAAATACTGCTTCATATTTAATATTAAAAACAGTTTTCAGCTAGTTTAGTAATTAATTTCATAATAATTAATTTTTATTTACAATAATCAGCTGTTTGGACAACACATCAACAAAATCACACTAAATTATGGTGATTTATTTAATAGGGTATTTGAAAACCACTATTAAATTCACGAGCTAGATTTTATGTGTTTTACATCGCGATTATTTGTCAAGCTGGATATTTATGCTTAAGTTTTCGACAAAGATTATAATTAATATCAGCAGTTTAAATAACATGTAACAAAATCATAATAAATTGCCGTGAAAATAGGTTGTGATTCATTTAATACGCTATTTAAAAATTTCTATTAAATTCACGTGTTGGGAACAAATTTAAGTTTTCTTAGGTTTTTGGTAGATTATAAAATAATTTTACTAATTGCTTCATTTTTAAGTTCATTATATAAAATTGGATAAGAAACGGATTATTATATGCACACATGTACTTATGTACATACATATGGATGTGTAGATTATTATAAATTCGCTTAAAATAAATGAAATAGCATTACTAATAAGCAACAAATCTCGAATCCCTGAATTTTTAAAAACTTAATCCCGCTTGTAATTCCTATACGAAAGTCTTTTGGACAGTTGTACATATACATATATATAGAAGTATGTATAAATACTGTAAAAATAAATTCCTACTTAACACGAATCCTTATTTATATTTCTTGTGTATAACTTTTATGGGATTCACAACATTAGAAATAACCACTCTACTCGCAACTCTCTGTAACCTGTTAACACTGTTGTTGCCAATACTGCGAACTGCAAAATATTTATGAACAATTTTATTTCCTTCAAAGTACAACATTTATTTGAATTCACTTATTTATTATTTAAGTATTTTGTGTTTTTTTTTTTTTTTTCTTCTTCTTCTTTTATACTTTTATTTTGTGAGTGGTTCATAGTGAAAAATAAGCAGTGGCAGTTGCAGTTACAGTTGTAGTTGAAATTGGTATGATTTTTTATTATTTTTCTATTTTGTTTATTCTACAAACAAAAAAAAAACGTTGTAAAATATCTCAATTTTTTTTTCAAATATTGCTTTTATAGTTTTAAGGAGACTGCAAGTTATTAAGAAATAGACAAAAATAATAATAACAACAATGTTATAACAAAAAATGTGCCATCAAATTTTGCAAAGTTATGATAAAATACGAGTATGTATTATAAATATTTGAGTTTCTTTTTTTATTATTTTTTTTTATTTATGAGTTTTAAGTTACTGAAAACTCTGCACTTAAAAAGAAGGTTATTAAAAAAGTGAATAAAGATGTTTATTGTGGTTATGCCATGAGAATAAATAAAATAATTTGAAAGGAAATTGGTGGTTTTGGCTAATTGGCCTTTTAAAAATATTGAAAGCTAATGCGTAACTTACGAGTTGTGCAAATTGCCATTTTCGGTTAATTAATTAAAACCTTTATTATTATTAATGTTTGAGCGATATAGATTGTGAAATCTCTTCATTAATTTTTTATTAGTTTTTACAGTGGTTATGATACTCCAACCATATTTAATTCAAGCCGATTGTTCTATAATTGTAAGTGAACGACGGGCTCAATGCAGCGAAAAACTTTCAGTGTCAAATAGGCACCATTTCGCTTTGTTTAGTACAGTTTTTTTTTTTTTTTTTTTTTTTTTTTTAAGACCAATACTCAGGGGCAAACCCCTACTGATGCAGTGCATTGTATTGGAATGTGAAGATGGTTGATAGGTTTTTTTTTTTTCATAGGTGTTTTGTATATTTTGCGCCTTTTATTGTTGATGAAACAAGTTTCTGTAAATTTGTCCACTCAAGAGCCAGTGTTATACCTTCACCCTCGAATGATCAAACAGTAATTGCCTCATCTGTCGGTGGATATTTTATGTGAATGGTGAGCATCTTCAGTAGATTAGCTGTTGTCTTCCCAGAAGGTGGCGCTGTACTCCTGATCATTGGTTTTTGGTGGAATGGATTAGAAATGTCAGGGGGCGGTTTCTTGCAGATGGTCTTGCTGGAGGGGGGGGGGAACCTCTTATTTTCTTGAATTTAATTTTTAATTTAATTTTTAATTTTTAGAAAACCGCAAATTTTTATAACTTTGTCCTTCGCTGGGATCGAACCTGGGTTGTGTGAGTTTCAGTGCGAGCGCTCTACCAATATGCCACGGCCAATTACTGAAGAAGTAATTGAAATTTTTCAACTTTTAGAGCAAAACCTTGACTTAAGCTGTCAAAATATATAATAGACTACATGACAGTATGAAACGAACCTTTAAAAAAAACCTAAATTTTTAAATTGCCTGAAAGAAGTAAAACGCAATGAAATAAAACTGTATTTGAAACGAATCATGAAATACAGACTAAATATGGGAATATTAAAGAATAAGCCAGCTTCCGCAAAGTCTCGATTTATGGTAAATACAGTTGTATTAAGGTTTTAGAAGGCTACTGTCCACAGCTTGACCCTTTGAACAAAGCGAAAAAGAAGAAACGATGAAAAATGGATTTGTGTACCATTATAACAAAATTGACACTCGTACGTGTTATTAAGCTGTACAGCGTTTAATTATCATTCATTACCGTGTCTATAAAATCTTCTTGTGTGGCTTTTATTACTTTTTTTTGTTTAGTTAAATAGTTGTTGTTGGCTCCTGTAAATGACATCGGTCTTTTAAATCAAATTTTATTGCCATGCTGGCTTATATTATTTCTTACTGTTTTCTGAAGAAGCAAAATACGGAATGAATTTCTCTGACAGTCCTGTATGTAAACAAACAATATCACAAATAGTCCTCGAAAAACTATTACATCTAAAGAAAGTGACCGTATGTTGCGACATCATCCGGCCGTATTTTTTTTAATGAACAAGGAAGCGCCGTAACTGTGAATTCTATGCTACCAAACTATGCTAACCATTTTTTGGGCCAATAATTCGCTTATGTTGACATTAGTAACCTTTGGTTTTAACAGGATGGTGCCACAAATCACACAGCCAACCAAGCAATTCAGTTGCATGAGAAATTTCCCAAACGCGTACTTTCTTGATTTAACGATGGCAATTGGCCGCTTTGTAGTTGTCGTAGTCTAGTGGTTAGTGTGCTGGCTTATTAGAGAAGAGCTCCGGGTTGAAACCCCAGCTCTGACATCTTGAAATAAAATTATATCTGAAAAATATTTCTTTAGGCCATTACCTCTTAACAGTGTTCTGGCAAAAACTCTGAGAGTAACTAATTGCCATGAACTAGCTTCTCAAGTATGTCGTTCGGAGTCGACTTTAAACTATAGGTACCGTTACTCAGGGATAAAAACTGTCACACCCAACATGGGTGCTGTGAGAAGCTAACCCGTAATCGCGAAACAGGGTTGTAATGGCCAATTATAGATGTATATATCGTCGCAAGAATTAAAGAACGCTGTAACTGAGAAAAAAATCGAAAATACGTCTTTTGCATCATTTTTATCAGAATAAAAAATACGCTTCGATTGGTCCCGGTTCCAGATTTCTATGATGAAAAGAAATTCACTTACGCCGTCTGCGGTTTAACAAATACCAAAGTATTTGTTCTACTTTTATACAGGTTTTTTGGCTCTGGTGAACATTTAAAGTTTTGTCAGTTACAGCGTTCTTTAATTCTTACGGCGATATGTAATTGGCCGCCTTGTCCTTGTGATTTAACGCCGCTGGATTATTTTCTCTGGGGTCATTTGAAAAAAGGGTTTACGTGCACAAACCTCAAATAACTGACGCTCTGAGAGATGAAATTCGTCGCCAAATTGACAGGATAAGAAAAAATATAAAATTTTGTGAAAAGACCGGATGTCTACCGATGTCTCATATTTCGACTTTATATTGGAATCAATAAAATTGAATTTGTAAAGAAACGTGTGTTTTTATTAAATATTTTCCTAAATACTCTTCTTACAAAAAAAAAACAAGTGTAAAATGCTTACAACAATCATTTTTGTGAGAAAAAAACACGCTTTTTAAAAATAATTTCTAATTGTCAATTAAAAAAAAAAATATCACAAACTTGTGTTAAATTTAACGTACTCGTACATAATTAGAAAATCTTAAGAATAAAAAGCAAAACAAGTGGAAAACTTTGTTTCCAATTAAAATTATTAACAAAAATATAAATCGTGAAAATTATGCAACGTGCCAAAATTAGAGAAAAAAAAAACAAAAATTCACATCATTCATAACATCAGCAGCAATCTACAAAGAAACGACGTGACGTTTAAACAGACAAATAAACCAACTGTCAAATGAAAAATCTACAACAAAAGATTTCTATGGGAGCAAAAGTTGTTAGTTTCTTAAAATCTATTTTATATTGTTTAAAGAGTCTTAAGAAAAAAAACGCAAAAAAAAATAACAACAACGAAAAGATTTCAGAGTGTAGTATTTAGCAAAGTGTTAGAAAACTATTAAAAGAAAAAAGATTTAAATAAAAAACCAAACAAACCTACAAGTACAAATACAAGAAACGTTTTTCTTTTTTTTATTTAAATTGGGAACGCGTGAAAAGAATAATGGCTAATATTTTATAAATAAAACTGAAGAAAAACAAAACTTGAAAATTTTTTCATTATTTTTTTTTTTTCAGAAATTTAAAACGTTTTTTGTAATTTCAGTTTTTCTGATGTGTAGTGTCATTGTAAATGCATAAAATACTTGAAAAGAGTGACATGGCTTGTTTTAAATTTTACTTTGCAAATCATAAAAAAGATTTATTTCTGTTATATTTAACTTTTTTCTGTGTAAGAGTAATAATTTTCTTTTTTTTTTCTAGGAAAGATAAAAGTAAAGTCCTTATAACTTTATTACTTCATTAAAATTTTTTTTTATTCAAAATAATTTTTATATCACTTAACAGATCGCCTTTACACACTACATTCATATATACAGTAACGAGCAGAAAAAATGCTACGCTGAACATATATCATGTGTATCAAAATAACGGTAACCAATTCGATTCTCTTTTTGTCTGTTTATTCGCTGAACTCAGGAAATTTAAACAGAGTAATTTCTGGTTTTGTTTATTTAAAAAATTGGTAAATATTTAACATTTAAAAAATAAGTAACTAATTTCATACATATGCACATAATTGTCAATTACAACCCTGTGTCAGGGTTACGGACTAGCAGAAGTCTAAGAGGTAGTCGCCGAAAGAAATATTTTTGCATATGTCTTTGCTTCAAGATGACTACACTGACTACTAATATTTGTTTTTTTTCTATTATTATTGAAAAAAAAACGATAATAGATTATCTGCAATTTTTAAATTTCCATACACCATTTGACCTTTAATTTGTTTTTTTCTAAAAAATAAAATATTATTTTATCATTGGTTTCTTAACTTAAAATCAAAAAAATAAATCAGGCTGGGAGTGGTGTCTTAAATAAAATTGAAGTCATACTTTCAAGTATTTTATTTTCCTTTTTTTTTTGGCAAACGTAGATAAATGTCAATCTGCTGTAATATGTATATGCAAAAATATAAATAAGTACATAAGCTTTACTTAATTCATATCGTATTTTATATTGGAAATACAAATTTACATTCTGCCACATAAAAAAAAATTGTACATAATAACAAAATGGACTCAGTTGTTAACAACGTTGACCTTTACGTTCACATAACATTATTTCCACCAATTCCACAACAAACTGAATTCTTTAAATAATTAAGAAGTCGTTAATATTACAATATTTTAGAACCATTACAAATTGTTGTAGAGAAAATTTTTACCATATATAAGTACTTTTCTGATAGCTTCCATATACATACATACACAGCTTGAATGTCATTTAATAATTAGCAAAACACTGCTGGACTGAACAAATCCAATGACATCATTAGAAATTTGGATACATTTTATTCGATAAAAATAATACAAAAGTAAAATACAAAAAACTCGTACGTTCGAGTAAGAATTCCCTCGTTTTAAATAAAAGTTAAAATCTGATCATGTGATCATCAGAGTTCTTTGTGTCCTGGAAAATAATAATTTCAGTATGTGATTTCTTGAAGAGTGTGAGTTAAATAGTTGATGTTTGGTCTTGAATATGCACAGGACACAAAGAACTCTGATGAGACTACCGTAGCTAGAGTCGAAAACATATGTATGTTCAGTTTGGTTAGTGTACCATTCCTTCAGGGATATCATTTTCTTCTTCGATCATCATTGTAAAAATATAAAATTCTTTATAGAATTTAATTTAAAGCGTTTCTGACGAAACAAAAATTAATGAAAAATTGATCAAACTTCCTGGGGCTCGAACTTCGGGCCTCCAGCACATGAATTATAATGCGCTTGCTACATTCGTAAATGTCGAAATTTCGAAACTTTGTGTACTTACGTCCGTTTGTATTTAATATGACGATATATGGACATAGATTTCTGTCAAATTCTTAAGCAGATTGTTCGCACGATCCCAATCATTAATTGTCAGCAGGTCGGTAGTGCATATGTTTAATTTGTTTGCAACTTGTGTAGATATGGAATAATAACAGCTGTGATATACAATATGACACTTGTAAAGATTATACTAAAATAATACAATATAAAAAAATACTTTTTTCGACGATCTTCTTTTAGCAGTCTTCTGGCAAACGCTCTGAGAATAACTGATTGCCTTAAACAAGCTTCTCAAGTTTGTCTTTCGGATGCGACGTTAAACAGTATGTCCCGGTACTAAATAAAATTCAATATTTAACTTAAATACTAAAAATGTGTCTACTAATTTTTTAATTTTTAATATTTGAAATAAAATTCTACAATTTTAAAATCATACCCAAGAAATTTTATTGCATTTACAATATACACATGTAGGATGTCTCATGCATAGAATAAAATTCAAATAACATTTGTAGTCCTAAATGTTTCATTAAGATTTCACAATATTCTTCAGAAATTATCACATCAAATCAAAGACTCCCTGGCGTATGATTAATATTAAATGCCTTTTGGCCAGTGAACCGTATGATAAATTTGAAATGCAAACATTTCGTTTGTCACTACCACACAGACGTTTAAACTGTAATCAATGTAATAATATTATACAATTTTAAATTATTTAATCATTATCAATTATTCAATTCCCATGTAAAAACCATGTGAATTTTAAACTCTTAATGATTTTTGCTGGTAATGTTGCCTACAAAAATTATAACAAAATAAATCATTAAGAAAAGCAAAAACCAAAAGACTGAATTTAGCATTAAACTTAAGAAAGGCGTTGTCTGTATTCAAACACTGCACACGATTTGCACTATGTTTCATGTTAAATATGACATTTAAAATAATGGCCAGAGAACAAAGAGGCAAAAAACAAAAAAGGAAAAAAAAACAGCAAAAACTAAAACAAACATTTAAAATGTAATGGAGGGTGGATGTCATGCGACAAACATACTCAACTAAACATTTTTATGTACGAGTATAAAGCGACAAGAAACAAGAAATGTAAAATAAAACGTTTTAAATGAGCAATAACAACATATAGAATAAAAGCGTAGAAATAGTAACAATAGCTAGACGGCAACATACTTGCAACATAAACCCTTAAGCGTTATTGTAACAATGCAGCAGAACTATAACACCAGTATTCTGGGTGTGAGAGAGAGTGTGTGTTTATGTGTACGTTATGGATATTCACTAGATACGACTAGATTGTATTCTTTTAACAGAAAAGAAGCAAAAAAAGTTACTTATTTTAAAATAAAACAAAATACAAAAAGAAAAGCAGAAAATGAAAATGTGTTTTTGCAATGTGAGAAAATTA
Organism: Metopia argyrocephala; assembly: GCA_963576795.1. NCBI lineage: Eukaryota > Metazoa > Arthropoda > Insecta > Diptera > Sarcophagidae > Metopia > Metopia argyrocephala. The sequence goes on from OY756208.1 coordinate 26,510,018, forward strand.
TTGTGTTGTGTTGTCCAGCCAGCATCAATGATATTCTAGTTACTGTATGAAGCTCTCCCCCACTACGTTCATAGAACTATTCCACGTCTATGCTATTAAAACGTGACACCATAAAATTTTTTAGACAAAAATCGTTACGAGCAAAATGAAAAATTTAAGCTTTGCAAAATATATTTATAAAGTTTTAAAACTTTTGTAAAATTATATCATAATGGTTTATTTAAATAGCGATCTAAAGAAAAATAAGCTCCAATAGTTATTAGTAAAATTATTCAATTCGCCTATAATTCATTACAATTTGTTTTGTTGGGTCATTAAAAGTGCATCAAATTAATTTTTAATTTAATGATGTTATAGCACACAAATAATGTATACCTTAAAGCTTCGATTTATTGATAAATATTGTCAGAGTTTGAGTAACATTGAGTAACACCAGCATATAATCAAAGTGGACGGTGCTAGGAAACTACTGATTCGGCGCCAATAAATTATTAACCACTTGAAAAAAGCTGAATACTCAAAGAATCTCGATGTTTGGGTGTTATATAAAATAAAATTGTCAAATTGCGAAGCATTAGATAACAGATAACCAGCTTAGCGAAGGCACTCACCACAATCTACATGACAACGATGGGGCAATTGCTTTTGATCATTCAATGGTGACAGTATAACACTGGCCTTTGAATGATCAGCCTACAGCATTTTGTCTCGTTCCTAAGAGGAAAAATATTCTGTCCTTTCCACAAAAATGCCAATACAATGCACAGCAGTAGTAGGGGGTAAACCCCTAAGTATTGGTCTCAATAAAAAAAAATACAATAATGCGAAATCGAACTATTTTTGAAGCAAATACTTACGAGCGATAAAAATTGTGTCATGTTGATCATAAAGAAGTAAAATAGATTTAAAAACAGTGGCCAAACTGGGTGAAACACGAAGAAAGATAATGCAGAAGAAAGATAAAGTAATGAAGAGAATTGTTCCATATAAGCTCTTGCGTTCGATCATGATAAAACCATACCACATCTTCAATTAACCTATAGAACCTACCGAAACTCGAAGAGCTTGGCTGAGAAATTTTGACTCATATACCATAACGATTGGATCTTGCACCTTTAGATAATCATTTGATTCGAACTCTGTAAAACACTTTATTGGGCATTATCTTTCCGGCAGTCAGATGTTTGAAGTTTTTTTTGGTGGCTTTGTCTATAGTTTGAGGTAATGCCTTACTGCAAAGAGAGTTAAGATTAGTTATAGTTCTTTTCATGTCTGGATGTCTCATTGTGGTCCTGCAAATAGTATCAAAATGGCAACTTGGTGCTACATTAGTTAATCGCGCTTCTGATTAACTAGCCATCATACCATAAACCCCTTAAAAAAACTCAGAGAAGATACCTCATACCAACTACATTACACAAAAGCATACAATTTCTGAGACAAAAAAGACATTTTAGTTACAGCCTTAGACCATGGTATACCATGAAAAAATTTTTGTTTGATCGTCGATTTGAATCGTGTAGACACTTTAAATCCATGTCATGTGAGAAATTGTCGTTGGTAAAACAATTATTCAGCCATTGGTTTGCTACTATCACCTGCCATTGTTAATTAGATGTCAGAATTTTTACATTCTAAACAGAAGAAATAAACGAAGTTCACTTGAAAAACAATTTTAAATTATAATTTGTTATAACATACATAATAAATCAAAACAAACTTTGGTCATTAAGCGTGAAAGATTTAAAGATTTTCAGAACTACAAATTTACACAAAATTTGTACTCGAAAGCAACTCTAATGTTAGCCTCAGTTATCATATTACCAGAGTTGTGGCCTTTTTAATTTGAGGTAGTGTAGTAGTTAGAGTCCTCGCTTTCAATACCAAGCAGCCCAGGTTCGAACCAACAAGTCCATCCTTAAGAAAGCCGCCCCCTGAAATTCCACTCTATTCACCTTTGAGTTATAAAATGAATGATCAGGAGAAAGCGCCACCTATTGGGTAAACAGGCAGAACTAGAAGCAAGTATCAAAGCCAACCAACAACAACTTAGCCGAGATCCTCACCACTTCAGAACAAACACAAATTACCATTAACAGATGGGACTTCAAGGGTGAAAGTATAACACTGGCCTTTGAGTGATCAACTGACAGCAACTTATCCCATATAAGGCGCTTGATAATAAAAAAGGAGAGATCCTTACAAGGATGAATTTTGGCAAGCATTTAAATTGCATTAAAACTCAAATCTACAGAAAGTTAGAAGAAAAGTTCTGCACGTTAGCAAAATATTTGTGGAATAAATGGTTCAATAGGTTTAAACTTTAAAGAAAACAAACCAGGTACTATGTAAACCATATCAGCTAACTTGCATATTTTGTTTACTATTCGCCGACTATAGAGTACAAGAGTCTTGTACTTTATTTTATCAAAGAACTACAAAAGAGTCAAGAGTTTAAAATTTTTAAAACAACACAACATACTGATAAAACAATATTAACTACTACGAGTACAAAGAATATGCAAAAAACAAAAACAAAAAAATAAAACAAAACAAAAAAAAAACAAAAATGGAAATGAAAATGAAAACAAAAGCTGTTGCAAAAAATAGAGATTTGAAAACAATGCAACACTTTACTGCTGTGATTTACTGATTCAGCACACTGAAGTGGTCATAAAATTGGGATTAAATGTGTTTTTCCCAGCAACAAGCAAAATCTACTCCAAAAATTTTTTTTATTTTTTCTTTAATAAAAGAAACAAATACTTTAACTAAAAAAATAATTAAAAAAACAAACTAAAACAGTTTTTACACATTTTAGTGTCAATCTCAGGCGATGAATTTTAAAACTTCACATGGAAATATTCAAAATATTTGGTAGATGACAAAAAATTAATCCGCACGTTTTATGATCTGGTGTTGTTTATAACGGTGTGTACTGGTATATGCATGTTTATGTAAAAAAATTTAAATTTTTGGCTCTAATACATATGTTTATATATCAATTGACATTTGATGACATTAATTGCTTTTAATTTATTTTCTTCTTTAAAGCCGCAAAATGACAATTTATGTTTGTGTTACAATTTCTAATAAATCGCCTGCAAACTAATTTGCCATAAATTAATTTAGAAAAAAAAAATAAACAAACGTTATAATTTGTTCACATGCGATGCCATGGTTTAAAAAACTCAAATGTAGGTTTGCGTTTCTTATTAAAATTTCTATAACTACAAACAACACAACAAAGATTATTGCTGTAAATATTGGTTTTTTTTTTTTGAGTTTTATTTCCACTGCAACTTTCGCTTTTGGAGGAGGTGGTCGATTATTGATAACTAATGCAGAAATAATAATAAAAAAACAACAACTAAATTGGAAATAAAATCTGGTTAATAAACTGTTACCAAAATTAGCAACATGTTACAAATGGTTTGCAACATATTATTTAAAGTGGCATCTTTCTATTGCCAATAGTTCACTAACACGAACGGTGTTGAAAAACCAGATGTGGAAATTAAAATCAAACAACTTATAATCGTTTTGATAAAAATATTATTTCGGTTATAATGCTACTGAAAATTTATTAAAGCCCAGTAAAATAAATTTGCGATTCATTCTCAATTTTGTTGCACAAAGTTTAATGACCTGAAAACTGAAATTTAAGTTCTTGAAAATGTGAACACAACTAAGTAAATCAATGTTTCGCATTAAGCATTTTGTTCTCTATATCAATTGGTCTATAGTTCAAATCAATTGCATTCAAGCTATCTGCACAACGAGGAACACACAACAGGGAATCAAATTTCGGCGACAACAATGCTTGCTGCTTACCTTGCAAAGAAACAAGGAATAGTCAACGTTAACTTATAACAGCTTCCAAAACTGTTTGCCACAGAAGCAAATAACAAAACAACTTAGTTGGAAGCAACTGGGTTAGATCAATTCAGGCTTCGGTAAAACAAACATATAAATATATTTAATAAACTTCCATAATAGAAGGTCGGGATATCTAAAAATATTGCGTCTTAAAGCTTTAAATCACCTTATAAGACAACAGAATCTCCAAATAGTGCAACAAAGCAAGTACCATAAATATGAAATAATTACAGCAATTGCTTTTGATTTCAATATTTCTTTATAGCAAATTTAAAAACACACTTTCAGATAACTTTCAAAAAGAGCCTGAGCCAATGGTGTTGCTCAGGAGTAGGAGAAAACTTCTTATAGGGCGGAACATTCATCTTCTAGAAGAGGTCATACTATAAAAGAAATAATTTTAGACAGCAAATTAACATGGAAAACATCTCTTTGGTTTAATTTTAATGTATCTCTCATCCTCCCAGACTATTGTGGTGTGTTTAAGGCCAAAGTAACAACTTAAAGCATACTGCGGAGTTATCCTAAGTAATGAAGCTTCGAACACTAACAAATCTATCTTCTCTGATAAAGAAATTTCGGGAAATTTTATGTCCAATGAACTTATTAGAGCGCATACACTTTCACCATTTTTTTTTTCTTTTTTTTATTATTGAGACTAATACTCAGGGGTAAACCCATACTGATGCTGTACATTGTATTAAAATTTATGGAAAGACAGTAAATATTATTTCTTATACATATTATATTATTATTAATTATTAAGCGCCTTAGGAATGAGACAAATTGTTGTGGATTAATCATTATTCACATTCGAACAGCAATTGTCTCATCATTGTATGTTAATTGTGTGATGAGTGCCTTCGCTAAGTAGTTTTAGCTGTCAACTGCTACTTCCCAATAGATGGCGTTTGTCTCCTGATCATTCGTCTTTGTGGTTGATGGTGTTAAGGTAGATTAGAGTGGAATGTCAGAGAGCGGTTTCTTTGTTAAGGGACTTCTTGGAATGGAGAAACCTACTATTTTTTTACATTATAATTTTAAAAAGACCGTATACTAAATTTGAGTTTTTGTGTGAGCGCTCTAAACACTATACCACGCACCCCCTGACTATTGATCTGTTTATGAAAATTTGTATTTCTGTTACCTCTGTCAAAATGATAAACAAAATTATACTACTCTGGTCAAATTGAAAGTTGAATTTTCGCGCTGTAAGTTGGTAGCAATATTTCATGTCTAAATAATCATTTATATTTGAAATACGTTTCGTTTTATGAGCTGCTAAAAATTAATTTAATCAATTTCTTAGTATTACGTATTGTTTTTTGGCACCGTCTCGCACTTGAGACAGTATTTGTTAGATTAATCCATTGTTTCAGAGTTGAAAACGTCGATCCAAATTCCATAGTCAGAAGGATTTGTTTTACAGATTCTGACACAACATTCTTTAAAACAAACGAAACTATTCGAGATCCGACTCTTCCATATACCCTACACCGTTTCAAACTATACTTCTAAACTATCAGCGACGTTTCTAATAGTCAATCGACGATTTCGAATCATTATTTATTTTACTAGTATGACGTGGCGTTCATGTGTTAATGACCGGCCTTGCACTCATTTTACAACCTGTAAATATTCTCAACATTCTGCAGTATTCTCAACGTTTTTGCAAGCGAATTGTCATACCGCAAATAAAATTTACATCAGTATACATACTCTTTTGCTTCACTGCCAGACTCAACTGACCCAAATTATAATGTCAAAGTTGCAAATCGGTAAAGAAAGAAAAGAGTGTTTTACACTGTATATGTGTACTTCCGTTTCTAGCTCCGCGTATAATTTTTTAATTTGGCAGAGAATTTCACGACAGTTGTATAAACAGTAGTCGTGTCCATGAGTCAATTGTCAAAAACATTGCTAATAGCAAAAACTAACAAAAACATTGTGTACCAATTATCATTCATCTGGAATACCTACTTCTATTTTTGATCAACGTTTATATGAAATCTAAACAGTCTATCCTTTTTGCATAAAAAAATCGACTTTGTACTCTCATTAAATATGAGTAGTAACGAGGATGAAATGTGCGTTAGTTTCTATATTAGAGTAAACGAGAAATAACCACCCTTTAAGCCATTTTTCAAATCCCCTGATTGAGTTCGCTAATATAAGTGGAAAATTTTTCTTCTTTCAAAAGCCATATATTGAAATTTTTAAAACATTATTTTTTTTTTAACATTACCTCCCGTTTAAAACCAGTCACTTGTTTGTTTTTGTAATTATTTTACCATTAAATTCAATTTAACTTTAACAATTTTTACCATAATCCTCTTTAGAAAACTTACCTAAAAAGACACAAGAGAGAGAGAGAGAGAGAGAGAGAAATATATAAAAAAATTAGTGAAAAAAAGAAAAACAAGCACAAAGATATTAAAAAAGTTTAATTAGATTTTTAATTGGAAATAATAATAAAAAACAAAAATAAATGTTATTTAAGTGTTAATTTGTAAATACAAACAAAGAAAAAAAGAACAGGAAAAAAAAAACAAGTTAACAAGGCATTTAGAAAATTCTCACCCAATATTACACTTAAAATTAAAAATTTTTTATAAAAAAAAGCAACAAAATACAAATTGTATGGACTTAAAAACAAAGTTATAACAAAAATAATTGAATGTGCAATTTTGAAAAGGGCACATCTCGCACATTTTTGCAAATGCGTTTTATGGTATTAATGTTTCCCTACACTTACTACTCATGAAAAATGAACTTTCCTAGCATTCGTTCTACTTTAGACGGCATGGTAGACATTGAAAAATTTTCGAAAAGGTCAGAACTCTAAGAGAAGTGCTCTTTTCGAAATTATTGTTTGAATAAAAAGCACAAAAATATTCAATGCAGCACTGCTTATTTTTTTTTTTTTTTTTTAAAAAAGCAAAAATTAAAGCCATCAAGCCAAAACCAAAAAGTTAGTTTACAAGTATCGACTTACATACATACATACATACACATGAAATTTGTGATTACCACCCTGTTTCAAGATTACGGCCTAGCTTCTCGCAGCACCCATGTTGTGTGTTTATTGGTATATAACAGTATCAGGACCTGCATTTTAAAGTCGGCTCTGAACGACAGACTTGAGAGGATTGTTCATGGCAATCAGTTATTTTTAGAGTTTTTGCCAGAAAACTGCTAAGAGAGTCGAGGAAAGAAATATTTTTTTTTCTTATTTTTTTTTTCAAGATGTCTTGGTAAGCCAACACATTAACAACTAAACCACGGCGACTACCGAATATCGACTTATTATGTGTTTATTTTTATCCCAAAACACCGGGAGAAGTAATCGCAAAAAGTGAAATAGATAAGAATAAAACGTCCTTGCAATAACCTACCAATCATCTTAATATTGCAGATATTGTAAAACTAAAGCAATATATTTTGCGGCAGAATTTTTAATTAAATACTACAATGGCCAACCATAAATCATAGAAGGCTTCCTGAGGAAGATTTTTGATAAAATTATATTGTTTCTTTTCAGTAGAAGTATTGCATTTAATCTTTTTATATCTAAAATAAAATTTTCTGCAAATTAATATGATTTTTTTCGTTAAGTTTTGTTTACTCGATATCATAAGTTTCGAAAAGGGCACATCTCATTAATTTTAATTATATAAACAAACATATACAAAAAGTCAATATCCAAATATTTCTGTAATTTAAGGTTACAAATTAGCCCCAAAATATAATCCCTGTAAAATTTTTTGAACTATTATATTTGATTAAAAAATTATCAGTTTTTTTCATTTTCTGTAAACCTTAAATATTCCGACATGTGCCCTTTTTGAAATATATTTGGAAATATTTGGAAATTGAAATGAAACCATGGCAACTTCAAGATGAATTTATTAAGAACAGCAATGCAAATATGAAAAAATAGAATATAGATTTAAATAATATAATTTTTTTTTTTTTTTCTTTTTTTTTTTTTTTTTTTTTTCTTTTTATTATTTATTTAAAATATGTATTCCTTAACCTAAATGCTATCACACAATTTACAGAGTTATAGTTTCAGTTTATCAACTTTTCATCTAGAAAATCTTTAGAACAAAGAATAAAGTTTTAGAGAAAAATTTAATTGATTTCAGAGGAAAATTAATACAAAAACCTCTGATTTAATTTCACCTATTTTTTATTTTTACTTATGCGTAAAGATTGGATATAAGTGTGTTGTCCGAAAGACTGCAAAATAATTTAAAACGTTCCGTAATTATACTAATTTTATCTTTTATTAACTGTATATTATTTTCTCGGTGGAGGGATTTGGTTGAGAAATGCCAAGGTAAATTTAACATCATTTTCAATAGTTTGTTTTGACAAATTTGTAATTTTTTAATGTGACATCTTGCGCATACCCCCAAATAATATAAATATATATAAAAAAGTATGTATGTATGTACATAATCATAAACATTATCAATATATTTTTATAGTGGCTGATATAGAATACTATTCCTACAATTATAAATGAAATAACAGAGATATCAAAAATATTAAATACGGATTGTTTTTCAAAAGACAAGTTTCCCTCGTATAGCACCGAATTTAAGTTTCACGAAAATTTCCCGTTATATTGAAATCGATTTCTATTAATCACGTTCGTTTTTCAGAACATACCCCATTGATATTGATAGGAAGGCTGTGCGCAAGATGGGTTTCTCGTTTGCTTACAATAGAACAAAATCAGCGTCGTTCACATACTTCAGTTGAGTGCTTGGCATTGTTTCGCCACAATTAAGCCGAATTTTTTGCGCCGATTCATAACCAAAATTAATAAATTAAAATTCGAATTGTTTCGATTTTCCAAAAAAGAAAAGATAAAGTCTTTGTGGGTCAGCTAATTTTAAAATTGCCCTCGTATACTTAATACTGTTGTCGATTTTATAATACTTTCGCAGATAATAAATTTTCCGGTTGCCCTGGTTTTTATGTTTTTTTCTATAATATGATTTTAATTTTGCTTTTACTGATAATGATGAAGCATTTTGAGAATGAAAAAGTGACGCCCTAGTAAAACATGCAAAATATAAAAACGTTGGTAATAGCAAATGCAACAATTTGCTGCAAATAGCCACATAAAAACCATTCAAAAAAGGAATTATTCAGTTGTTTCTGTATTTTAATTGTTAAAATATGTAGGTAAACTAAGGCTGGTCTAAGCTGACTATTTAATACTCTGCAAAAAACTGTTAAATATATCAAAAATAAGGCTAAATAGTGAGTGATAAGTGAGTCTTTTTGATTCTAAAAACATCTGCGTTATAATCCCACTCTCTTTTATTTACTCGTAAATCATTCTATCATTTGTAGAACTTGGCCTACGGGCGCATTTAACCACTTAAGACATTTACAAAACCCATTTGTATATATGAAGGAAACAAAGCAAAGTAATTTTAAATAAGTTACACACAAAAGGATAAATTAGAATGGACTTGACCCATAATAGCGTAGAGATTCTGCAACCACCTCTGCGCCAGGCCTGTTCATCGGCAGTCCTATTTTCTACAAAATGGCTGTGTTTCAGAACCCAGCATAAAACTTTATTTTCAATCCTGACGTGTCTACAAATTAACTTCATCGCCACGTACACTGTAAATTACCGAAAAGCCTGTAAGATATCCTTATTCCGCTATCTAACATGTCAATACCTACTCCAGAACCCGTGATCATTTCCTGTACCCTGTTCAATTCGCACCCGTGGAAAATACACATACGTGACGCTCGTACTAACTGAACCTTGAATTTCGTGAACTTTTACTTTATAAACAAAAATATTATTCGCCATATAGGCAAATACATTCATTCAATTTCATATCAGCTTAAATCATCAGGAAACTTTTTCCCAAAGATCTTATTAAAGCTATAAATTCTTACATACACACTTTTATATACTTAATGAGAATTATCCCATTTAGAAACAACAAACAAAAAGAAGAATGATTATTAACACCGTTCAAGTAGCGCTTAGGTAAATTTCGGAAAGTTTTTACTTTTGCGGCTACTTAAGCGCTACCTGAACGGTTATAAGAATCTTTACTAGAGAGTTCATATGTTTTTGAAAGTTGTTTATTGAGATCTTATGTAAGTTTTTGTAGTTCATTGTTGCCTCAAATTTTAAATGATTTGATATCTATGGACCTAAACAGGGGGAAAACAAGATAAAAAATAAAGAAATTTGTTTTTAATTTTTTCCGATTTTGGTCTTAAAGCTGAGATTTTTGATTTTATATCTTCCCAATTTTTGTTCTTCATGACAAAAGCTACAACTTTGCCTCAAAAAGTAAATCAAAATTCTGAACGGTTTGTAAGATATGAGCCTGAGAAAATTATCAGTTTTTTGCAAAAATGTCACTGAAGCCCCAAATGTTTGGGGGCCCAAAAAAAACAAATTTTATGACTTTGGGCAAAACTAAGAGACACGGTTCTGCTTTTCTTTGTTTTTTATCGCGTAGTGGTGTCCGTATATGGTTTTATTTCCATGACTTAAAAAATTACACATAGTGTTATACATATAATAAGAAAGTATAGATAATATCACAATAAGAGACAGAAAATGAAGAGAAAATTACCCAAAGAAGAACTAACAGAGAATCCCTCCCCTAACACCCTAATACCTTTGATTTGGACATCCGAACTTGCAAGCCCTCCCTAAAGGTACCAAGAAGCGCTTACCTATTATCCAGAATACAGGACATAGTCCCAGAAAATGTGCCACCATATCAGGCTCACCTTTATCGCCGCATACCCTGCAGTAGTCTGTGGAGTTTGCGACCTCCAAAGAGGATCTTGAAATCAGGTTCTACAATCACTCCTATTTCTCCATCTGCTATCCCTTCGGCGACAAATGCAACAATAAATGAGGTCAACGGAAAACCCTGAAGAAAGTCTAAAGGAGTAGTATTATTTGTAGATTAGAAAAAAAAACACTTTTAATTTTGACAACGATCGTATTAAAGGAAAAGTGCCTAAATAGAAAAAATTTAAGGAAGTATATTGTAGTGATGGGTATCATATAACCGGTTTTGATCATCTTTTACGCTTTTATTTTTCTTATAATTTTTTTAGTAATTTTTTATTTACAAACGATGAACATAAAACACCAAAGTTTGCTACTTTATTTTACACATGAATGATTTAAAATTTTGTTATATTTTCTCCGCTTTATATTTTTTTTTTCATAGACCATAATTTTTTCACATAGAAATTATTATTCGTTTTGTTTTCCTCTCGAAAGCAATTGAATACCAAAAAAAAATAAATAAAAAAATAAACATGGAAATCATCATATCTAGTAAAAGTACGAGTACAACAAAAGCAAGTCTATGATTATGATGGTTATTTATATGATGATTATGCCTTCAAAAAAATACGAGGAATTTTTAATTGGTGGATATTTGCAATTGTATTTCATACAGCATCAGCATAAAAATATATAGACTATAATAATTGTTTTTAATACGGATTTAATGGCCACAAGATGAAACACAGAAATAAGTATACAATGGTAAAATAAACACACAAAAAATTAAAAAAAAGGAAAATCTATTCATTCGCTTATTTTCTGCTTGTAATTTTTCCACAATCGGCAATTTTTTTTTTTTTTTTTGTACTCTTGCCAACAGAATTCATCAATTGAGATTAAATTGCTAGCAATGGTTATTTTAAAGACAACTTGAAAAGATTTGGAATCAAAAGAAGTAAATTCTTATTCAAACCCTTTTTTATAGCATAACAGCTACAGCTCTGCTTATGAAAATATCATTTCTGCCAATAATTTGTTAAGTCAACAAAAAAAAATTTAAATTGACTTTATTTGACAGAAAAGAATGATTGAATTGCATCACAATTCTTCTTTCGTTGCTTTTTTACAATTTTTTTTTGAAAAATTTATTTTTTGTATTTTGTGAAGTACGACAAAAAATTTAATTACCAAATGCATTATATAATCTAATTTAACTCAAGGTTTACTTAACATTTTTTGTTCTTTATTTTTCAAATCAAACAAAAACAAATAAAATTAAAATTTATTGCTTTTCGGAAAGAATTTTCAATAAAAACAACATCGGCAAGATGTCTAAAGTATTGTTAAGTACTTATAAAGATTTATTTGTAGACAAAATTTAATACACAAACAAAGAAAGAACAAAGAGCAGAAATATTTTTAGCCATTTAAATTCTTTCAATGACTATATAACAGAATTTTAATAGAATTTAGCAATTGATAGTGGAAATATTGAAATTTAACGCAATGAATGACATCGATTTTGTTTTGAATAAATTGTTAAAGTAAAATTAGTTAAACGTTGCCGTAGCGTAGCTTGTCAGCCATTCCTTTTTAGTATACATGCATATTTGCGGTTGTATTTATAATGAAAAGTTAGCGGCTCATTAGCATTTAGGACAAAAAACTGACAAGTTTATCACTCGGTATAGACTGATATTATTTAAAATTTCAAAACCCTCTATTCGATAACTGGTCAGACAATCCAAAAAACTCGTACGTTTGAGTAAGAAGTTTCACTTATAGGAATGAAAAATTTAGCCACTACGTACAACAAGCTTTTTTTATAAATAAAGCTGTTGATATATACATATTTACTAGTCAAAACTCTGCGTATTTCGCTACACCTACCACTACCATGGTAACACCATTTTTCGACTGATGATTTTTAGTAACTGCGACCAAATTAGCTGTAAATGACTTCAAGATATGAATGAATGAATACTTAGTTTGTGTGGGAGGTACCACACCTATTTATCCGCACGCTTTCTTACAGATAAATCTGCAGCTTCCGAAACATAAGAATAAATTAATTCTTTTATACGTTTTAATATACCGTTTAGTAATAATTATGTATTTATACTAAATGTTTAAAGTATTTAGTTTTTATTAACTAGAAAATCAATCACAAAAAATTCAGAAGCTTTAGCTTCAATACTTCACAAGATATAAAGCAATAAAAATTTAATTAGTATGTGAGGTACCACGCTCACTTCCCGGACAGTGAAGTCGTTCAGGCTAAATTTAGAAACTTTAATTTTAACCGTACTCAAGATATACAAAAATCAGTATTTATTTTGTATAGGGTTACACGACCATTTGTTCGATTATGCTCACTTTCTGACTGATGATTTTGCTTTGACCATGGAGCCATTTAGACATAGCTTAGAAACTCTAGCTGCAACTGTTCTCAAGATACACAAAACTTACTATTAACTTCGTATTGGAGGTAAACACGCATAAGTCCAATTTTGTAAAAACAATACATACCTTGAAGCGATCTAAGTTCTAAATTTCAACAAAATCAGTTCAATAGTTTAGGCGTAATTGATCGACAAACAAACAGACTTAACAAGAGTTTTATATATATGTGTGTGTATGTATATAAACTATTTTCGCTATAGCAAATAGTGATTTCAGGAAAAATACTTTTTTAAAATATGTATGTGTGAATAGGGATTTTGCGTACTGTATTTTGATATTAAATTTAATATTTTTTGTAAAATTAAAGTTTTTTTATTATTATTTTTAGAAAAATTATTATTGAAATGTGTGTCAATTAAACAATCAATTTTTTTAATAAATTATTAATGAAACTCCAGATATTCTAGTAAAGTTGTAGTGAGAAAATAAAATTTTTGTTTTCAACTCAAATAGAGCGGCGGTCGAAAAATAACAGTTAAAATCCTATTTTTTTAATATTAACACAGGCAGCTACACTACAACTACAAGCATCAACATATACATACATACATACATTATTGGCCATTACAACCCTGTGTCAGGGTTACGGCCTAGCTTCTCGCAGCACTCATGTTGTGTGTGTTAATTTTTATCCATGAGTACCGGAACCTACAGTTTAAAGTCGACTCCGAACGACAGATATGAGCTTTTTCATGGCAATCAATTACTCCCAGAGCTTTTGCCAGAAGACTGCTAAAAGGTAGTCGCCGAAAGAAATAAGTTTTTCATATTTCTTTTTTTTTTTAAGATGTCAGAGCTGAGATTTGAACCCAGCGCTATCGTCTTAGTAAGCCAACACACAAGACCACGGCGACTACAACATATGCGTCAGTCAATTAACTACTTATTAAAAAATACTCGTACCATGTCTTCTCTTCCTTATGTATGAACATTTATTTTTTTTTAAATCCAAGATTTTTAAAAAATACAAAAAGAAAAAAAAAAAACACCACACCCCCATGATTCATCAAAAATTTTATAAGCTCGTGTTAAACAGATTTAAGTTCCTTCTCTTTTACAATTCATGTCATTCTGGTTTTTTCTTTTCAACACTTTAGAAATCAAGTCACATTCTTAAATAGTTGACAAGAAGTTAAAAAGAAATGTATTTTGTTTTTGTGTTCTTTATTCATTCTATAAATAATTTAGTTTTTTCTAGAATTTTATAAAAATGTTTAACCATCTTTACCCAGTCTTTAATCAGATTAGCAACCTTTTAGATTTTTTTTTATAAAGAAACATGTTTGTGAGTAATATAGAATTGTTTTTTTTATTAATTTAATTGTTATTATTGCGAATATTTTTTTTTAAAACTGCATATTATTTCAACACAAAACCGTTTGAATGAATTCCATTTTAATAGCCTAAAATTTATTCAGTATTCACGTTGTACAATCAAATTCTCCTTAGCAGACATTTTTGTGGTATATTGTATTTGTGCTAATGTTTGTTATACATATTAAAAAATATATATATTTGTTTAAACCAGGGATGAGCAACACGCGGCCCGCGGGCCGCTTGCGGCTTTTTCAACATATTTATGCGGCCCGCCAAACAAATGTTGCTGCTTCTCAAAAATACACATAATATATAGACACATTAATCAACGAATTTCAATTACGAAGAAACTGAGAAGACAGCAGTTTCCATGAAAATGTTTTCCTAACCATTAATTATCGATGTAGATACAGTTCCCGAAGACTTTCAAAGGGAAGTGATGGACATGCAGAATAATACTGATGTAAAAAATGTATTTCTCTCAGTAAACATCAAGAATGTTTATAAATCCGACCATCGACCAATTACCACCGATCAAGACCGAGTAATGCACTATTAGAAACTTGTGTATGTGTAGCTACCTCATCAATTCCGGCTGATATTGATCAGGTTGTATCGAAAAAACAGGTCCAAATTTCTCATTGAAAATTTCAAGCAAATACTTTTTTTTTTTTTTTGGCATTAAAATTTATATATGAAATTTTTACTCTTTCTTAAATTTTATATTTTTTTATTCTAATTTTTATTATAAATAGAGATTTGTAAATTATTAGTATTTATGTGCGGCCCGCCAAAAAATTTTAAAATTTAAAGTGTCCCGTTGATTAAAAAGGTTGCTCACCCCTGGTTTAAACTATTAATTAAATCAAACTACTCAAAACCTTTTTCTGGAAAAGAAAAAAAATGCATATTTTAGGAGTTTTTAATATTTTTTTTTTAAACTTGTTATTTTAGCTTAAAAAATAATTCACCATTTCTAAAAATTATTACTCATATAACATCAACAACGTAATGAAATTTATTTAAACCTGATCGGATGAAGCTGCTTTCTTAAAGGCTGAAAATTTTACAAAATATTTATATATATACAGATCGTTGGCTAAAATGCAAAAAGGTGTAACTGAAAACAAATAGTTATATGGTCTGGAAATCCGAGTTAGAATGCCAGTAAGAGTGATCATTTTTTAAATTGAATTTCGTTTGCTTGCTTTGGCGATGGCCTCCAACCATGACTGCTATGACGTATATGTCGTTTGATTTTGAAGATATTGAAAAGGTGAATTATCAAATTTTTGCCGACTTAAAATCAAAAGCCAAAATAAAAAAATAGTATACCATTAACGTCTATTAATATCTTTAGATTCCAAAAATAAAAACCATTTTTAGACCAAAACGAATAAAAAAAAGTGCTAATTAAATAGAAGAAGAAGGACCTTTCAGAATAGAAAGCTTTGCATAATGCAATTTTCGGTAGGTTTTCTTCAATCCCCATTCTGATACATATATGCACAGACATAACAACATTATTGTCGCCGTTGTTTAGTGATTAGTGTGTTACCTCGGGGTTCAAATCCCAGCTCTGACATCTTGAAAAAAAAAAAATATAAAAAAAAATATTTTTTTCGGCTATTACCTCTTAACAGTCTTCTGGCAAAAGCTCTGAGAGTAACTGATTGCCATAAACTAACTTCTCAAGTCTGTCGTTCGGATTCGACTTTAAACTGTAGGTCCCGGTACTCATGGATAAAAATTGGCAAACACAACATGAGTACTGCGAGAAGCTAACTTGTCAAAATTTCATATTATTGTAACTGTTAAAGGTTACAAACATTTTACTGACACCAGTTTTGTTACTTTTAAGAAAACTGAAAAGAAGAAATTTCGTGCATTAATCAAACACTCCTTTTTTGATACGAAAATATACTGTGGAAGCCAAACAGAGACTTGATAAGCAATACAAATGCTCACAAAGTTTTGCTAAAAGAACATAAAATGAAATTGCATGAAATAATTGACTATATGAAAACTCGTTCTGCCTTTACAATTTTACATAAAAAAAAAACATAAAACAGTTGCTTTTGAAATGGATGTCATGTTTCTGTTCCATCAAATCAATGCTGTGTATCACCAGTCGATGAAAACAATGGATAAGATATGTTTCGAATGTCTTCTTTACCCACCGAATTTCCTAGATTTAAAACCCTGAAGAATATTGACTTTTTGCAAACATAAAAAATGCTATAGATAAAGAAATTTACTTGAAATAAATAATTGTTTGCCGAAACTAAGTACTATTTTGAAAATCAATCCAAATCGTTTTATAAAAAGGGCATAAAAAATTAGAGGTACATCCGTTAGAATAAATAAATATATTGCTCTTAAGAAACAGCAATCTTTGTATAAAAAATATATATATTTTCTTAGTTAGACCAAAGGGTTATCGAGTATTGTGTAACCAACAAATTTTAGTGAGTATGTACATATTTAACAGCATTGTAAGAAAAATAAAAAGAAACTATTAAATTACCTTTTGCGTCACTTAGGTATTTAATCGTAAAATGTCCTTAAGTAATAAAATATATTGTACGCAACAAAACAAATAATAAATCAACAGTGGCTGTCGTCAGCTATTTCATATTTTGGTAAGTTTGCAACAATTTTTCGATAATACGTTATGCCCTCATTATTTCTGCCATCAGTATATTGTACAAACTTGCACTGTTAAATATGGCAAAAACAAAAATCTTTTTTTGCCACACCCCCCACCATAAATACTGCATTTGTATTTATTAAGAAAGAAAAACACATTCATCTTAAATGCTGTACTTTAGAAATTAAATTACAAATACAGCAGAAAATAAATTTGAAACTACATTTTAATTTTAACCATTTACACAGTAACGTAGTAACTGAATTTTTTATATTTGGCATTAATAAGATAATAACGGTAATAGCAACAATAAAAAAGGTGCAAAAACAATTACAGTTATCATATTTAAAAAATAAAAAATAAAAAAAAATTATTAGAAATTGCATAAAATGAGTTGCAAACTGTGGAATGAGCGAAACAATTTTTAATAATTGTGTGTTTTATTTCATTTAAAACAGACTGGCTGGCTTTCATTAATTCTTGTTATTCGTGTAACTTATGAATGTTTTTCGTAGTTTCCTTTTAACATGTTTTGAAGTTTCTATTTTTTTTTTTTCTGAAAAATATACAATTTTAGTTGTAAAAAGTTAAAGAATTGTAATCATCTTATTTTTAATTAATTATCATTTAGTTTTCTATAAAAACTATTTCTTTTATACAAAACTTCAATTTTACTATTTTCTAATTTTACAATTGAGTTTATATAGGAAAAATGGGAGAAGGAAAAAAACTCTCCGGGAATTTTTTTTAGACTTGGGCTAAATATTATTTTGTTTTATTATTATTAAAGCCAGAACTCAGGGGACAATCTATAATAATTTTTTAGTACCTTAAGCTGGTTTAGGAAAATACATATGTTATAAGAATGAGGAAAGAGGAAGTAGTGCTTGTAGACATATGATTTGTTCATATTTCAATACATCTGTCCGTAAGGCATCAATAGTGGCTTGAATATTGAGTTTTAATACTTCAAGAATTGCTTGTTTGTTGTCCTAAACTAATGACTTAACCAGACCCCATAAAAAGCAATTCAGAAGCGTTAAATTTACGGTAGAAAGAGGCGAGTAAACATGAGCACTTGTGGAAAAAAGTAGTCTCGAAATTAATATGGCAATAAGCCGCCTATTAAATGCACAATATGGCGAATCGCGTCGTCCAAGCTGAAAGTTTGAAAGCACAGGCTTTTCACAGTACGAGCATTTCGAAAGAAATAAGAACTGACAATGCAGCCAACCTTTGAAATGCACCATACGGTAAATATACATAAATGTATGTAATGGTGACTTGTTAAGTCGTTCCAAAATGTATTTACTCCATACATAGCAATTTTAATTATTGAATGAGCCATTTAGCCAGATATGAACATCAGCACAATACACAATTCTTCGATAAAAATTCTCATTTCCAGATAGTTCCAAACGCGTCCAATCAGCAAAAAGGATTTGGCATCAATTCTTGGACGACTTGTGTTTAATGGACAGGTAACCCAATATACTCATACATACATAGGTAAAATTATTTTCGTGATCGTAGGAAAAAAGGCAACCAGTTGAACATGGTCTTTAAAGCTTTACACTACAGAAACAATATTCTCTTCGGCAATCACATTTTTTACACTAAAGGCCGAGTCTCATAGAATCTGGCATATGTTGATTCATTCATTCACAAACTAGGTACTAGAGTACTTCGACATGTAGATGATTTGTACAGCCCTCAAATTTCCTAAAAGTCCTCCAATATCCCCCCCCACCTCCCAGTCTCGTCGCTCTGACGAACTTCAAAATGGCGCCAGCTGGCAGTCCCAAGAATTCCTTACAGCATTGCTGCACAATTGCCGAGTATGTGCTCTGATGACTGGATCGCCTCGTCACAGAATTTGCACATATCACTTGAAGCGACTCCTTTCTATTCAAATATTCCTTGAATGTGCAGTGGCCGGTTAGAAGTCCCGCCAATATTCTAAGGTAATCCCTAGAGAATTTAATGCATGACTCAAATCTCCTCCTTTAACATTTACCAAGTAAAAGTTTGGAAAGTCTAAAGCCAGTTCAGCTCAATTTCCTCTTTTTCTTTTAGTATGCCCTTCCAAGCTCCCCTTTACAACCCACAAAATAGTTTTTGCCCCATCAATGGCATGGATGCTCTTTTTCTAGCTAGTTGATCTGCTACTTCATACCTCTTAATATCTGCATGACCGGGGACCCAACATAAGCTGAACTTATTGGCAGATGGTTCCATTTCACCAGGCAATCCCATACTAACTTCGAGTCAAAATCATAGGACCAAAGTACTCGGAATCCATCATACGTTACACTTTGCCTTCTTCAACTGACAAGTAAGTTAAAATGATTGTTTTCTTATAAATTTTTTTTTTCATTCGGTACTTCTCAGTCAACGCAACGTATGAAAGTTGGGCAACTTTTAACGTGCCTAGATTATTTTGACAATGAATGAAAAATAAAAATAAAAAAAAAAAATTAATAAATTAATAGACGCGGTGCAACAGATTGCTTGTCTTTTCGACAAAAGTAAACAGGAATGTCGGCATAAACTGAAGAAGAAAAAGTCGTGGGCTTTTATAAATTTACTTTTATAAATTTTCTCACAAAAATACTCTTGCATTTACCATATCGTCGTGCGGGAGTTTTGTGCTCTTTTCGCCATTTCATATATTTCGAGTTATTGATGCCACTTTAAGTTTTTGACACCAACATTTTTAAAATCTGCAATCCGTTTTTGGCTATTTATCTCCGAAACTGGACGAGATATCCGAAAACGGATTGCAGACTTGAAAAATCTTGGGTCGAAAACCTAAAGTGGCATCATTAACTTAAGATATATAAAAAATATGAAATGGCGGATACAGCACATAAACTCCCGCACGACGATATACATATGTTGGTATGTCGTTCTCCGTTGAAAAAGGCAAAGTACAATGTATGACGGTTTCTATGTGACTCGGACTTAGTAAATACACGAACTGTTTATTTAGTTGGGCGATTATGTTGACCGTAAAATGCATGAAGTGCTTTATGAACTTTGCGAACTGATTTATTTATTTATTGTATTTGTTTAAATTTTTTTAAAGTAAATTTCCATATTTTTAATTGTTCTAGCGTTAAACGTTGACTTGTCAAACCCTATTGAACACAAATGTCAACACAGTTTTATATTCTCAGCTGTCAACCATTAATTAAAAATAGCCTTGAGTTACACAAATAATATTTTATCAGGTTATTTAAATACCATTTTATTATTAAAACTTGCAATTTTTTTATCAATAATATTATGGCATACTCGTACGAAAGCGTAAATGGTAAAATGGATGTTTGTATAAATTTTTTTTAATTTTTTATATTATATTTTACAATTAACGGGCCTTTAAAAATTCATTAACAAGTTTATTTGCTTACGGTAAAAAGAAATTAAAGCAGATTTAAGGTAGACAACAAAAATAATTACTTTAAAAAACGCAAGTAGCAAATTAATTAATGAATCTGCTGCACACAAAGCACATCCCTATTTGGTAAAAACGAAAAAAAAAAATCATGCAAAGCAGATTTTGCTTTTTCATCTATTTGATATCAATTCAAAATGTGGCAACAACTTTCCTTTGTCGGTCATATAAAGTTTAATGCCATCAATCCAACCAAAATCATACCGCCACATACAATATATTTTAACCATGAATATGCACAAATATGTCTTTAAATATCGCATCAGCATGCCAAGCCTTTCGTACATTCATATACTTGAACATGTCATTCAACAAACATTTATCTCTGGTCTGGCCATGGCTAATAATCATTATTGATTATTTTCCATCTCATTCATTATTGCAGTTTCAAATTTTCAGCATACAAAACTATAAATTTATGTTTGAAAATTTCTCATTCTCTTGTGATGATGAATCAGTGTAGCAAAAATTGTATAAAACTGCACATTCTGCTTTTCAAGAGAAATAATTGTTTTCTTACAATTTTTGTTGAAAAAAAGTTTGAATATTTTGTTTCAAAAATTAAAACGAGATGTAGAAAAAAAAGTAACAAAAGAAACTGGTTGGTCTTAATGATAATTTGTTCAATTGCATTGTTTGTTTAAATGCTTATCATTTCTATGATATTACAAACAGTTACTGACGACAACAAACTTTACCAGACTTTTCATGAAAAATTACTTTTTAATTGAATTATGCTGTAACTTGAAAAGAAATAGATATGGATTTGAAGTGTTATATGTAAATTTTTTCTTCTAATACTCATACTGTAAGCAAATGTAGATTTGATTCACAGAGTATTATGTAAAGAATGAACAACAATTGCAATAATTAAAAGCAAATAAACAAAAGGAGAAATGGTATAAGAAAGTTTAAATGTTAAAAATTTTTAATTTATACTCGTATAGATAGATTTTATAAGTTTGTGTGTGTGGCAACTTTGTTAATTTCATTTATGTTTCTAACGCACTCAGTATGTACTGTGTTTGTTTATAATTTAATAATAATAATAACTTGATTTAAATGAAATGCCAAACGTCATGAATTTTGTCATCCCAAATCAATTTCTAATTACTTTCAGTACGGTTTCTGACATGTGCCATCATCAGTGTACTATTTCCTACACAGAAACTGGGCGCTTAACATGCATTTCAGTTTGAAAAGCAAAAACATTTGTAAGTACAAGTATCTTTGCAATTCAAAGCCAATTGGTACTCGACATTTTGTTCGAAACTAGCGCAGAGTTGTATTAATAAGGTATTTTGGATTTCCCTATGTTTTTCGTCTGCTCTTGCGAGTCAATATAATTCTTTTTTACGTATCGCAAAAATAAAGTGTTGCCAGTTGAAAATTTATAATGAATTATTTTAAAAAGAGAAAATAAACTACTATATTGCTTGTGAACAAATACAACTCTGTTTAAAAATGCTTACATATCCGTTAAGAGGGGTTTAGACGGTAATACAAGTCATACGACATGTGAAATTTTTTGTAGAAGAGAATGAATAGCATCGTGTAAACTTGATATGAAATGAGAGCGTACGACATTGAGAGAAAATACGGATGATTATTTGACAGGCGTACGGCTCTGTTTGTTTTTTGAAATTTTTTTAAAAAACATCATATTTCATTAGACCAAAAAGGCAAGTGACTCATTTTGACATTTGCCTTCGCGTGTATTCGACATTGAGAAATTGTTTTTTGCATGAAAATCATTACGTTTTTCTTTTTCTTATTCGTTTTGTTCGCACACAATTCTGATGTACAGAAACCAAAATCAATTTTTTTCGCTCAGCAAGCCAAAGAGAGCACTCACTCGACATTGCTGTTAATAACACCCTAAGCTTGCATAAAGCTCGAAAAACCAGAATTGAAATTTTCTATTGTCAGGAATATAAACAAGTCCAAAATACACTGACAAGATTTCCGTAGCTGGAGTCGAAAACATGTTCAGTTCGGCTGTTCCAGATTCTGTACACGGATGTAAGTAATTTTGCTTATTTAATTGAGAAATCATTGCACAAATATTTTAAGTTCATTTGATGAAATTTAGATCTGATTAATATTAAGGCGCTTTAACAACTTACTGGAATACGAAGAAAAATTTCCAGATCATTAACAAAAAATAAAATATTAAAGAAAAAAAAAATCCATTTCAAGTTATAGTTCAATTTCCTAAGGCTTTTTGCATAACAATCATTTTTGTGTTACAGAATTCAACTTTTCAGAAGCATTTTTGTAATCGTAAAGGGAAAAATAATTGTCCACACTTTCGAAAATAATGTTGCAAAATCATATTATGTGGTTATATTCATAAGAAATGTTACGAATTCGTATATTTTTCTTATCGAATCGAATTACATGGTAGACAACCCGGATCTGAATTGACGTGAGAAAACGAAAACTGCATTTATATTTAACCTCTTTAGAATGAAAAATAAATTTCAGGATACAAAAATGAAATTTCTTACTTAAACGAGAATACTGAAAATTAAAGCGTGGGAATATCACTTAATATGTCACCGAAGTGACTTATAGGATAGATGCACGTTTTGATTGTTAATTTGCAGTTTAGAGCCACTTTACTTACCCCAGTTTTTAGCATAAAGTTCAAAAGAATTAATCAAAAGGAGTTTCGTGTGTTAAATACTGTTAAAGCCAAACATTTATATGGCTCTTATAAAAAGACTTTTTTCATAGTTATATCAAAATAAAAGTGTGTTATATCAAAATAAAAAAAATATCTGTCAATATTCGTATGATATTAAATATATCAAATAAAATATAACCTCACTCGTCTGAATATACGAGTAGTTTACATAATAACTAATTATCATAATTTTTTATCAATTAGTCAGTCTCCCTATCTATACATTAAAAATTTGGTAGTTTTAATTTTTTTTTTTTTTGAAACTAAAAATGTTTTATGTATGCTAATTAGGATTAACACTTCAATAAATTAAACACACCGTGAACATCTAGAGAAATAAAAATGAAAGTATTTTTTATTAAAATCAAGAAGAAACAAAAGAAAACCAATGAAAGGGAATCGGTAACATCGTCATCATCAAGTTCACATCATAACCAGCATTAAAAATATTCAAAACAAAGCAAAACAAAAAGAGATGCCAAAACACCTTTTTTGTTAAGAAAAAGAAATTACATAATATTTAAACCATGTCTGCGGTTTCAGGAGTTTCCAAGTTATTTTTTGTTGCACATATTTTAACCCAATAACTTCTACTTACACTACCAGTAAGCAAAACTATTAACAGAATGTACTTTTAAGACAGTGAACTCTTGGAAAAGCATTAATATCTGCATAGATAAGCAATACTTAATAATGTAAGTATTTGTTATCCTACTAAGAAAGCAGTAAATTTATTATCAAGCTAAATTAGTCACTAGTGTTCTATCGCGTTATCTATTTAGTGGTGACTAAGCTACTAGATTGTAGTCGCCGTGGTCTAGTGGCTAGTTTGTTGATTACTCGACGTTCTCAATAATTGGGCCTATCCTACGGCTCTTTTTGACATATTTTGGATTTAGATTTGCACCTCCATTCTTCCACAACACCATTCACAAGATAATTCGGTACTAGAGCAACAACATTATTTTTAATATTTAAACAATTTGTATTTTGTATAATTTACACATTTACACATCCTTCCAAACCACTTTTCACTGTATAAATTATGACGAACACTGGTTATGATATGAATAACAACAATACAAAAAATGCTGTACTTTATGAATACTCGTAAATGCATGCATTTACTGATGATGTCGACAAGTATCAAAATTCGAATTATGAAAGATTATAAAGGCTTGTTAAAGCAGTGGGAAGAAGTAAAGAATATAAAATAATAAAATAAACAACACAAGAAAGCTGATGAAGATGATGCCAATGACGTTGTCAGTAAAATATTTGTTGTTGATGCTGTTACTTTAACTGTTGCATACCGCACAACAGCTTTTGTATGATTATAACGTTGCTGTTCAGCATATTATATGCCACCAACCAAAGAAGTTTCAATTATAATTTTTTCAATGCTGCTTTTTATCATAAAATGACATTAATTTACTCATATTTTATAAATTAACACGTGATTGAGCACTTTAAGAAGTGCTATGCAAAGTTTTTTGGCATAAAACTAAACAATATTTTAAAGTAAAAGTATTGTGGAGGCTTTTCAAGTATGTATATGGGTGTTGTGCGTGGGCGACGCTTATCAAAATTTGCGGAATTCTCCAAAATTTCATTGCTGTAGTCCATGTATGTAGTTTTTTTTCTATTGAGACCAGCACTCAGTGGTGGTCTAGGAAAATGTAAGGGGAAGGGGAAAAGAGGGTATGGACTTTTGATTTAAGCTTTCTAATATCATGTCTGATATCAAACAGCCAGAGAACTATTGCTTTCCGCCAGCTTGGCCAGTTGAGTCATTGCAGTGTCAACCTCTACACCACGGCAAGGTGATTATCCTATTTAGCATTATATTTAAAAGAGGGCGTGGCCGTTTGCTTATGTAAGAGGTAGGCCAACAGCTATGTCGATTAAAATTATAAAGCTTCCTTTAAAATATTACTGATGTAGTTTGACTAGTTTCCTACTTATAAATACATCTTAAAGTGGATGTGGCGGTTTCCCCATTCTATGTAGGGTAATTAAAAACCTAAGATCGTAGCATCTAGAGGTAAAAACATCGCGTTCGTTTCTTATTAGTTGTATTTTAATAGTTATTACCTTTGTTTTACTTTTCAATTTATTTACAATTAATATATTTACAGCACAACTTACCTGAAATTAAAGAAAAGAAAACAATAAATTAGATTTTGTTTAAGAATTTTTTGAGTTTAAATTAAAAAAAAAAAAACAATTAAGAAATAGAATCAAACTAAGTTTGTATTCAACAGAAAATCTTAAAAGCAATTCAATTTTAAAACTTTTTTCTGTCTTCAGTCTTTACCACCAAAAGGCATTTTAAAAGTTTAACACTTCAATAACCATAAGGCAACGATAAGATAAAAGAAAAAGAAAAACCAATATCAATAACTTGAAACAAGTTTAAACAATTAATAGAAAAAAAAAAAGAATTTCTTTTTGTTTCTCCTACAGTATTAATCCTTTGGATATTGTCTAAAACTAAAGCCATTATTACCCAAAACATGTATTGTGTTTAACCTCAAACAATATGCCCCAATGCTTACAAATACCACCACCGCCAACACTCCAACTGAATTGAACTGAAAACACAATTACGGAAAAGAATCTGTACATCGTGTCTTAGAAAAAAAATATAAGAAAAAAACGTGATTAGGAAAATCATTTACAACAGCATTGAAGTGAATCTTCAATTTTAGTTGCTTTTTTTTTGCTTTAATCGAAGATAACAATGGAAAACTTATAGAAAATCTTCAACTTGAACTTGAACACTGACGTAGAAAAAGAAACAGCAGAGGCAGGAACTGCAGCAAAAAAAAAAAAACGTTCGTACTCGTATAAACATACCAGAGTCTACATTTTTCATTCAACATGCTTGCCCGTATTAAAAAATTAAAAAAAGTCTCTGTATCAGAGAGTAAAATGTTGGTCTGTGGCATGTCTAAAAGACAAAAAGTTTTATAATCACACATTAAACGAATGTGAGTGGCAATACCACTGAAAAAAGTGAAATTTGCAACGAATATTAAACACCTGTTTCTTGGAATTTGAGAATTAAATTCTTAAATTCTCTTAAAGACCTTATGGCCCACACACAAATATATATAATTGGTCATTACAATCATTTTTGAAAGTTATAATTTTATCTATGAGTACTGGGGCCTACAGTTTTATATCGTCTCCGAACGACAGACTTGAGAAGTCATTGCCGTACGCCTAAAGAAAAAAAAGTTTAAAACACACTAATCTTAGCAATTAGGCTGCCTAAGCACTATAGTGTATTTCAGGTGGACGAAGTTCATGATCATACTGGAATTTCCTTAAGATAATTGTTTCAGCTCTTTTTAAGCACGTTCTTAGGTCTTATACACTGTTGTTGACCACAAATCTCATTTACACTGAATTACTACGATGAAGAATAACAATCTTACAATGCTTTGATCGTTTTTTATACTGAACTGGCAAGACTGTCAGCTGATAAATATCTGTAAAGTGACGTTTTACAAAATTGTATCGTTTAATAAGTTAAAAATGTGTCAAAATAGTTAAAAGACTACATAAGTGATGATTGAAACATGGCCAATTTTCATGCGTTAGGGTTATCATAATCGGCCTACTATGCATGAAATTAATAAGATTATAAAAAAAATTTAAAGAGATTACAAGCATAACATATAAGTTAAGGCCTCTGCATCATCGGATTGTATCCACTGCGGAAAATATAGCTTCTGCTAGAGAAAGAAGAGGGTTTTCAGCAATTGGGCCTATTTCACGGCTTATTATAGCATATTTTGCATTTGGATTTGCACTTCAATCTACATAAATTTCAACTCCGGCAACAATTAAAGCTGACTAAGCATTTTTTCAATGCTAATTTTTTAAAAACAATTTTGTTCAGCGAGAAGCTTATTTCTCAATTGGTGGTTACGTCAACAAATGGCGCATATGGGGCTCGAAGAACTCAGAAGTTATTGTAAAAAGGCATTGCATTCATAGAAAGTTACAATCGGGAGTGCGTTACGGTCTGTCTCTTAGACTTTTTTGTTGGTGTACGCACCAAATCTTCTAACGTTGAATCATTTGAAAACTAACATTCGTCAAACTATCACCAAGATCTCGCCCGAAACGTGCGAAAAAGCGGTCGAAAACTACCTCAAAAGAATCGACAGCTTCAAACAATCAAAAAATGTTCACTCAAATGACATTTTATTTCGAATATAATGGCGAGATCCAAGCATTGTAACAATATAAAAGTTACAGGCAAATCATAGTTTTGTGTGTATTTAGTTTAACTGTACATTTGAAATCGACAAATAGATAACCCAAAAATAAGTATTTAGTTATCGAATATTTTCTATTGTTACAGTTCTTAACAACAAACTCAATATACCAATATACCGCCCTTAAAATGTATAGCTTAGGCTGTTACAATAAAAGCAATCATCAAGCAACAATACAGAAGAATGGAAAAGGAATGCCCATTAAACATGAATAAAAAAACTTAAAAAAATATAAATAATAAAACTCTATTACATTAGATACTCATATTATAATACAACAGTAGTGCAAAACTTTATTATTATTTTTATTTTTCTTTCGAATAAAAGAAGAAACCGCAAAAAGTCAAGATTTAAGTAGAAGATGAGATGAGTTCTTCTTAAAGGCCAATAATAATGATTTTGATGTTAAAAGAAAAAAAAGGCAAAAACAGAAGACAATACTTAAGTAATAGAGAAAACGTGAGTTGAAAGACATCAAAAACAAGAAACTTGGCAATAGACATGGTGGCGTAGCAGCCTACAACTTATGCCCAAACTTGTATTATTAAATAAATGATTTGATTTTCAATTTAAACTTGAGTTCAGCAGTTAAAGTCATAGAAAAATATAAAAAAAGAAGAAATTTCTTGTTATTAAAGTCTACTGTTGATCTTTGGCAAAAACAAATTGATTTTTGTTTCTCTAACAATACATAGAAAACAACATTAGCTAGTATTTACAATGTTGGGGTTACAACATCAAAAACAATTTAAACTTCCGTTTATTTGTATCGTTAATACAAAAATTTAGATAGAGATAGAGAGAGATAGGGGAATGAGGAATTGCCTTTGGCAAAAGAAAGCAAGAAAATACAACATTTAATACAAAGGGTAATTAAAACGTTATTTTTATAAAAGAAATATAGAAAAAAAAATATTATTTATTGATCGAAAATACAAAAAATTCGGCTGAAAGGCATTTAAAGGCTAATAAAAAAAAACAAAGCTAGTGCTTAGTTGATTATTATGACATTTTTTTGTAGTTATTTTTTTATTTAAGGATTATTTTTCAAATTAGAAAAACTTATTTTTTTAATAAGGTATTATAAGGTCACCTTAATACTGAATCAATTCTGTCAATTTATACAATATTTTCTATAGTCACCTTATTCAAAAATGTCTACGTTCAAATAAGTGAGTATAAGTATATAAACGTACCGTTATATTATGTTTCTTTATATATGTAAAAGTGTAAAATGCATGGGGTCAAATTAATAAGGTTAGTGATTGATAAGCAATTAATCTAAGCATAACGCCTGACTATTGTTATTTTTTTAATAATTTTCAGTTTAAATTATATATATGCGCGCTATGGCTATCGAGTAAAACTGTAAATTTTTAGTTTTTGTACAAAAATCTTAGTTTTATTCAAAATGTCAGCCCTTGGCCTTTACACACGCCTTAGGTCACATTGACCAGTCATAAATAGCTGCACACACCTTATCCAAAATGTATAAAAATAAATTGCCTACAGCACGAACCAGAGCTGTCTTAAGAGAATCAATGTTATTGTATCTTTTGTGGAAGACCATATCCTCTAAAACCGTCCACAATTTGTAACCCAAAGGATACAAATTAAGGCTGTCAGATGACCAATCTTCAGAGCATATAAAAGCTGGCAAATTTTTCGAAGCCAGGTCTGTATCGTTTTAGCCTTATGAGCTGGTGCCGAATCTTCTTGGAAAGTCCGAGGCTGGCCTTGTAACAGCGAATTGTTAAGCGGCTCCTTCAACTGTTTCCAAAACGGTTGCTTGGTAAACTTGGACCAATGTTTTGATCCCCTGTTCACAGAAGAGCAAGTCAATCACCCCATCGTAAGAGACGTGGGGTGTCTCTCAAACCATGACTGCATGACCCTTTTCAAACTGTGGAATGAGTTCTGTTGCTTCTTTAGATGACCAGGCATAAACCCTCTCATATACTTTGTGAAACTTTTCCTGTACGTTAAAAATTTTTGCGTCCATAAACAAGATATCAGCGTATTTCACCAAAAGATGTTTGGGTTTTTCTATCCTAAGCTGCAGTCAACAAATGTCCTGTACCCTGTTTGAAAGCTCCAAGACCCAAGTTTTTTTTAATAATACGACTCATGGACTTTTCTGTGATTTTCATTACACAGGCCATGATTTTCTGTTTCCGAAAAGGATTTTGTTGAATTCTTGATTTGAAGGCTTTGATTACTTGCTGTGTCTGAAAGGAGCGAGGGCGACCCGACGGGGGGCGGTCTTTTATATCTCCGGTCTCCTCAAAAAATTGTATGCACCTGTAGACGAACATGTGACTAATGTCGAGAGGGTGGAGCGTTTTGAGCTTATAATATAATATTTTTAATAAAATAAATTGTCAGCCAATTTCACTAACGCCCTGATATATAGTTTAAATGACATTATTTTTTAATATTACAGTTTAAACTCAATGGCTTTAATAAATAGTTAATACATGTTTTAGTTTATATACTACACATCCATTTGTACATATTTACATATGTATGTACTATATTATTTATTTCTTTTGTTGTGGTCTTTTCATATTACCCAACAAAGAATTAAAAAACAGTCAACATTTTAATATCAAAAGAAAATTTATTTACTTTTTTCAACATTCTTTGTAATATTTTTGACAGCAAAGGTTTATTTGATTTGAATTTTTGTATTTTTTTTTCTCACAACGTCAACAGCATAAAATGTTTATTTTCTTTGTAATTTTATATTTCTTTTTTTTTTCTTCTCTTTTTTTTAAATATGATTTTAACTTAAATTTGAGTTCATTGTCATTTGTTGTCAAAGAAACTCATTGGAGAAATATGCGTAAAAGGTGTGCATCTGTAAGTCTGCCTTTGAGTGGAAATTTTTTTTATGATCTGAGGCGTTTTAGCAAATAAAAAATAATCTGCATACTTAAGTTGATATGTATGTATGTATTTAAGTAAAGAATAATTTTTAAGCCTGATAGAACTTAAAACCGTAAAAAAATATTAATTGGAAACATCGATATATGGCATTAACATTTGAACAAGATTTTGGAAACAAAACGAACAATGTGCGTTACTGGTTTAACAGCATTAAAAAATCGAGAGGTGTTAAATCGATAAAATTTGCATGTTCATTTCTCGAAATTAACTTGGCATAACACTTTTATTTCATTAACCCATTCGCTGCCAAGCCTAAATTATATGAAGTCATTCCCATTGCCATTTATATTTTGAGTGTTATTGTTTACCAAAGCCCTTTTATTTCTTGGTGAGTACACTTATATTATCATACATAATCATTTACAAGCACAAAACTGAAGATGAGTATACTTATCGTTGGCATCATGAAGGCAGAAGGTCTCGATATCCTTTTTCGTATTTTCGTATTTTTGTAGAAAAACAAATAATATACATGCAGATGGATAAAATAAAGAAAATGGAATTAAACGAGACACATTGCGAAATTTGGGAACACTTAGAAATTCACAATTGTCTATTACAGTATCTCAGCAGATAACGGGTTAAAGTAATTCCGCGTATTTTGTTTTCAAATTAGGACAAGTATACTCGTCCTTGGCAGCGAATGGGTTAAATTGATAGCTGCAGTCACCGTATGGTAAGTAACGTTATTCACCAAACGCTGTAGTTTTTGTGGATATAAAAAGAGTGTCACATAGCTTCACTCTATATGCCGCAATTTAGATTATTAATATGCCCGTTTAGGTAAAAACTAATTTCACTGCTTACCACAATAGGATTGGTTACTTACTAATCTTAAGTCAAAATCTTTACGTAATAATAAGGAATAATAAGTTTACACTAGAAAGGTTTTCTTTGCAGCAATGAAATTTGTATTGCCTTTACTGGTAGAAATATATAATTCATAGGATAAAAACGTCGTATATTTGCTTTAGAGATTCAAACTGAGTTAATAATTTTTGTATTAATTCATGATAGTGAATTTATTGTTTTCGCCGTAGTCTAGTATGTAGTGTGTTGGCTTACTAGACAGGAGCTCCGGATTCCAACTTCAGTTCTGACATCTTGAAAAAAACAGATATGTATATAAACAAATATTTCTTTCGGCGACTACATCTTAGCAGTCTTCTGTCAAAAGCTCTGGGAGTAACTAATTGCCATGAACAATATTCTCAAATCCGTCGTTCGGAGTCGCCGTTATTTTGTAGGGTCCCGGTGCTTATAGCTAAAAGGTAACACACACAA
Organism: Metopia argyrocephala; assembly: GCA_963576795.1. Classification (NCBI taxonomy): domain Eukaryota; kingdom Metazoa; phylum Arthropoda; class Insecta; order Diptera; family Sarcophagidae; genus Metopia; species Metopia argyrocephala. The sequence continues at coordinate 26,541,800 of OY756208.1, forward strand.
CGCGCGTGCTGCGAGAAGTTAGCCAGTAACCTAATGTTTACAGCGATGCCTTTCTTTTCTACGTGTTGCTTCATTATTTTGAGAATTTAAGATAGCTTTTATACTATATATAATTTGAGGTATAAAAGTTATACAGGGTTCAATGAATAGATTGAATAGATATATGGTTTTTTAGTCAAAAATTTCTAAATACATATTAACATATTACCCTTCAGCCACAGTTTCTCAAGTTCTATCGGGCTTAAAAAACAACCTTTATGTTTATACATACTTAAATACAAACATATTTACCCCTATCATATGTGTTTAGATTTGTTGATTTATTTTCTTATTTTTATTTCATTTTGTTGCCGGTTTACGTACTTGCATGAGCATTAAAAAGATTTGCAAAATTTGCAATTTTTAATGTTTATGTTGCTGCAAATGATGCCTAGAGTTTCCGTTTTCCTTATTTTTTTTCTATTTTTAACATTTTCCTTTAAATTTTTACTGTTTTGTTGATTTGTATGCAGAAATACATACTTGTTTTTGTCGGTTTCTTAAATTGTAAATAATTATGGCCTCAAGTTGAATATTAAACACGAGTTAACGTGATGATGACTCTATTTCAGACTACTACACTACACGACATAAAAGCTCTACAGAAGGCAAGAACTTAACGCAATCAAATTATTTATTTATTCATAAAAAGAGTTTTATTTTACATTTATTGATTGAAGAAATTAATAGTTTTTCATACATTCTTTATTTTTTTTTTTTTTTGTTTTTTTAATTTTAATTGATACAGCTTAAGATAGTTTTTTGCAAATACTTTTTAAGTTTATTGTCGATAGTTCGCTTCTCCTTCAAAAATAAAATTAAAAAATATTTTATAAAAAAATATACCTATTCCTGTTTTTACACCGCAAATACATTTCAGGTAGCACCGTGTAAGAAAAAAACGTCCAAATAAAAAAACAAGTAGCATAGTTCAACAGATTGATTAAATTAGTTTTTAAAGTCTATAAAACGTTATCATTCTGTAAGATATACAAAATATAATAAAATTTCACTATATTCCTGAAAAGTTTTTTTTTTTTTAATTTAAACATGATGTCCACGTTTTTTGCCTTTTATGGCACCACTTGTCCGTGTTAAAATAATCCGGTGAAACATAGTAATTTCATAAACGGTCTGTATCCTAACTTCGTATTTTTGAGCTAACATTTTACACTCACATTTGTTTTTGAATGTTTGTTAATTATTTTAGCTCTATCTTCAATATGTAAAACGTTTCTTTGTCTTTTTATCACAGGTAACAATGCCATACTAAATAAATTTAGATCTAACCACCCGCACTTCTCAAATTTCAAAATGAAACTGATCACGTGTAAATGCTTGTGTTTCATCGTATGCAAACAAGGGAATTCCCCTTTTTTATCATAATAGAAGTAATCACGGTTAATCGAAGCACATAATTTGAAAACATTGCCAACAAAAAATTATAGACTGATTTTTGGCCATCGCGGTTTATAGGGGTTGACGGTTAATCGGATCACAGATAATCGAGGCCCGACTGTAATTCTTATTATTACTGAACTGTTCGCTCTTAATGAAATTGGCTCTGTTCTAAAAAATCTTAGAAAGTCGAAAAATAGCAAGTATCGCTAGGCCTTTACTGTTTGGTAAACTTTTTGAGTCAGCGGAGTCATTGATCCATATATCTTCATAACCTAGAAAGACCAGAATGAATGATTGTCAATGGTTAATGATATAAATTAGAATTCCGCACAAAAGGTTGCCACCTAATGTGTAGAACAAGGTTGGAAACGTTTTTCAAACTTGCATGCGGTTTCATATGAAAATTTAAGGTTTTTTACATACAAACCAAAAAAAAAAGTGAATTCATAAAATTTTACACACCAGGTAGGTTTTTTATGCAGGGTCACATAAGTACACATGTATCTGCCCAGTAAGTAGTAGGTAGTAGTAGTAGGGTCGATTCCCAATTTTTCAATGTTGAACAACTTTTCTTGTAGCATTTTTTTGGCATCATTAGCAGCAGGATTAACATATTTATTTATAAGAAAACCATTTACATTATCATATTTATTACTATGCTACTTTTACAGGCTAGGTTTTGAACGATATTGTGTCTAAAAATTTTGAAAAAAAAAAACAAATCTTATATACTAACATTAGGGTGGGTCAATATTTTTACTTCAAATATTGCCAAAGAAACCATAGGTCTAAAACGAATTTTGAGAGTCCGGATTTTGCGCCGAAGTATTGTTTGAGATTTGAAGCTTTTGAACGAAAAATTTCCCACATTTTCAATCACAAATATAAATCTAACGGCAAGCTGTATCGGAAAGGTTTTATACTCCTTCGATTTCCTGAATTCTCTAGAATTTTAGTATCTTTAAGCTTTTTGCTTTCAATTTAAGATGGAGTTGATATTTTGAAAAATACAAAAAGTGCCGTTCAAAATTTTGGTCAACTTTGAAAATGAAAAAAAGTTGAATTTCCAAATCTACCCATCTACGCTGTTTTAAGTAACAAATAAATGTTTTTATATACTTTTGGAATTTTGTGATGTGCCAGAAATACAATGCTACCAAAAAGCTTTGGTTGGAATGATCAGGTTAGAGATATGCTTTAAAATAATAAAAAAGAAAATAACCGAAAAAAATTAAAAACGGCATTTTACTTTGATAAACCCTTTTAGCGAGAAATCAGCCCCAGATTGTAAAAATATTCACAGATGTAAAAAGACGAGAAACTTTCAACTATGGATCCAGTGCCGTCAATATCTCAAGCCGCATTAAAGCCAAAGATTCTTGGAATGAACCATAGAATAAGAATCGCGATGAGCATTTAACATTTTTTGTTTTTTTATCTTATAACGAATTAATTGTGCATGTAGAGTAGGGTGTTTAAAATTGCATATGCAAACTCATATACTATTGTAAAAGCGTATGTGTATGTGTGAGTTCATAGTGTATAATTTTATTATCCGTTTGGGGGCATACAATTAATCGTATGCATCATGCGTTTAGCAATTTCGTTTTATGATTTTTTTTAGGAGTCTGTCTTCAGTGTTGAACAGTTTCAGTTACAGTGTATACATTTTAAATTAATTATTATTTGTAATTTAATTTCAGTTTCATTTTCTTTTTAATGTTTTTCACTAGACATGTTTAAACATGTGCGTTGTTTAAAAAATTTTACATAAGAAATGTTTTTGTTTGATACTTTGTTTAAACTGCATTGTATTCAATGGAAATTAATAAAAGTGTTTCAGTAAAAACGTTATTTATTTATAAAGTTACTCGTACATTAGGGAACAATTTATTTTGAACTTCCGTTAATTTTGAAAAGCATCGCTTTGAATTTTAATTTTGTTTTTTTGTTTTTTTTTTTATTTTTTCTTTTGTAGATTACATAACGGTTAACAGTTGGCGATTACGCGGTCATACATGTTGGAATTAAAAACACAGTTTTTTGTTGTTGTTGTTAATTTATCAATTACTTAGTCAGCTGGTATTAATAATGGGCCATAAAAATAACAAAGATGTTCAAACTGTGAGATTTAAAAATTTAATTTAAAAATTTTAATTTGTTACACGTATTTTATACACGTAAAATGGAAATAAAAACGCTCTTTGAATTTTTGTATGCCCCCGCAGTCAAAGTTGTGTTATAAATTTTTTTTAAATATTTTAAACTTTATGTTCCATTAACAGTTTATGATGAGTTGGAGTACTTTTTAGGTATTTTTACATATAAAAATTCTATAAAGAATTTAAACATTAACTTTTGCAACTAATTATGCCGGGAAGAATAGAAAAAAGGTAACGCATGAAATGAAAGAAAATTTTCAGAAAGAAAGCAAATCACTAGCTACGAGTATATAAACCAATTGCATGTCTCCAAATCATAACTGTAACTATTTTTAGCTTTTTATAGCGGTCTGGTCATTTTGTAAAACAAATTCACTAGAAATGTCTGACCTTTTCATTTTATATATATTTTTTTTTTTTTGCATTCGCCAATAATTAAGAATTACTGCAAAATCAATAAGTAATTTCAACATAAAGAGAAAACTAGTTTTAGTTGTTTTACTTCTTTTTAATAAAATATGCATTCGATATTATAAAATAACTGTTTAGAAAAAAAAAAATTTTTTTTTCAAAGCCGCAAACATTGGCACAGTGCATAAAGAGAAAAAAATTAAAAATATTTCTATTATAAAAAAACTTGCTGACCTTACTTTAAAAAGGTATATAAGTACATACATATAACAGATAAAAATAATTAATAATAGTAAATGCATGGAAAATAAATCGAAACATTTAAAACGTAATCAAATGGAAACTTTAACACCAATAAGTTGTTAAAAATTATTTATAAAAATTTTATTACAAATTTGTACAAATACAAGTGAAAATATTTAGTAAAGCGAGCGACTCTATAAAAATTAAAAAGGCATTTAATACTTGTGGTTTTTATACATAAATATCATTTAAATAATATTCGTTTGTATTGTAATAAAAAGAAAAAAAAAACCCCCAATTTAAAAACATCTCAAGTCAAGTAACGAACTGACCACTTACTGACGCTTATGTTGCTATTGAATGAATGGATATTTCGCAATTGCCAACATTGTTTAGTGCAGTCTTTTAGTGATTGTTAAAAAATGTTTAAAAATATTTAAATTGAAATTTATTATAAAAATACAAGTGTATCGAGTATAAAATTGATGTCAAAGATTTGATAAAAATATTCAGAGAATGAAACTCGACGTTGCTTTAATTGAATGAACTTCAATTGTAACCAATAAGAATATGTATTATTCTTTTAATTAAATCGCAAAAATATTAAAATTGAAATCAAAAACAGTTGTAGACACCAAGTTAGTAAAAGGGTGCATCTTATAATGAGATAAGAGCTCCGGCTTCAAACCCCACCTCTGATATTTTAAAAGAAGAAATATAAAAAAAATATTTCTTTTGGCGACTACCTCTTAGCAGTCTTCTGACAAAAGCTCTGAGAGTAACTGATTGCCATGAACTAACTTCTCAAGGCTGTCGTTCGGAGTCGACTTTAAACTGTATGCCCCGGTAGATAGATAGGTCAACTGATCAATAGCACAAAGTGCCGTTTTGAACCAATTGCAGGGCAAAACTGAAATCACCCAAAATAGGAAAAGAACTACAGCCAACCAGAGCTGTCTATAAAGTGGAGTAAAACCACAGGGTCTAGGTTCTCAAACTGCGCCAAGCTATCGAAAAAAGGCAACCGAAAAAACCTTAAACGTCTGGCTGCCAGAACTGGACAATCACAAAGAAAATGAACTAGAAACTTCTCTCGGAAATATTCCCGCAACTTCTTCAGTGCAGATTAAAGGGCAGACCCAACCTTTCTGCTTGGTACCGATACACGTGGATAAAAATTGAGACACACAACATGGATGTTGCGAGAAGCAAGACCGTAATTCTGAAACAGGCTTGTAATATCCAATTATTCTCTGGTACATGGTAAGTGGAAGTACAAGTGCTCAAGCCCCGCTAATAAATTACCACAATTTTTTTATATTATGGTGTTACTGGGAGAGTTTTAGAAAAATTATCCTAAAAGTCATAATTCTGTAAAGCTTAAGATTTGTAAGGAAATCATGTTATTTCAGATATTAAACTTCACTTGGTTGGTAATCGCAGTATTTCTTTACACTATTAATTTTATATTTTTGAATTATAACAAAAACTATGAATATCACATAGTCACAACCATACAAAGTTATATCCCAATTAATCGTAAATTGCTGGAAAGTTGGGCAAACATTTAATGGAAATTTCATATAATTTCGAAACAATTTCATAGAAATTCGCTCCAAATCGAATGCTTTCAGGCTCACCTTGAAGAGAATTCGAATTGATTTGAGTTCATGTAGGAATTGGTTGACTTGAGCTCCCCTTATTTATATATTAAATTATAGTGCATCAACACACCGGCATAAGCCATGTAGCTTTTCAAGTAGTTTCTATGTAATCGATATAATTAAAGTTGACTGTAGAAATATTTTCAACAAAAGGTGCATAAAACAGCAAAAATGCATCCTACACCCAAGGGTTGAGAGTACACATTTTTCTTTAAGCTAAAAAGAAAAGTTTCAAGAGTTTTTGTATTTTTTTATTATTTTATTACAGCATCTGAATATGACATCAACATTTTGTGAATTGTCTTGTTTTTTTTTTTTTTTGTATAAAAAAAATATGTTTTTTATCTGCAACTTTTTGACACAAAGAAATGAGAGCTACAGAAACAACTACAATAAAAATCTAAAATCTACAAAATTTTGTATCTTTTTTAATACAAATGTGGTTTAACAATACAATAGCAAAACAGAATGTTATAATTTATATGAATTTATATTAATATGAATAAAATGAAGATGATGACGGTGATGATGACGATGATGATGATGACGATGCTGATAATGATAATATAGTGTGAAATATAATAATCATGCTTTGCATTAAAAACTGAAACAAAATAGAAATATTTTAAAACAAGTTCTTTGTTTCCGAAAAAAAAGAAGAACATCTACAAAATATTTAAATAATGACAAAATCATTTGTTTCTTGAATTAAAAAATCAAAGCAAAAAATAGAAAAAAAAAACAAAAAACGAATATTAAAAATATATTGAAAACTTAATATATATATCTTTTATTTTAAATTCACAATGCCAAAAAATACGTTCATACATGCATATCTTTAATCACAAATATCGGGTTATCCATTTAGTGGTATCAAAACCATCGGTCTGGCAATGTTTTTTGCTATTTACAAATATAGATCATTTAACAACCGAATATCACGAAAATATATTCAAAAAGTGTTCTACAAAGATAATGATTCAAATGTCAGCACTTTTGGAGCATTAATGTGCAAGGAATTGGTGGGATAATGAAGAAATATGGGATCAGCCAAAACTATTTCTTCTGTTAGTGAAAGAATGTCGAATTATTTGATAATCCCACTGCCACTCAACAATTTTGGCAATCTTACCGCTCATTATGACGTATTATTGCATTTGGATTTGCATCTCCATCTATATAAAGTCCGAATCATGCAACAATTAATGCTGGCTGACAATTTAGAATGCTATAGAATATGGGTCATGAGTATAAAAGACCATTAATCCATTGGCATTTTTCACCAAGATCGTGAAAAATGACGCCTTCTTCTATGAAAATAATCCCTTACGTTGAAAATCACTCGAAATGTGCAAAGCTTAATTTGAAAACTACTTCAAAAGGTTCCAATGCGACAACCAATCCAGAGGCGATAACTTTAAGCTGCGGTCAAATTAGGCAAATATTTGACGAAAACAGAAAACAGAAATTACGTTTTGTGCCAAAATTTTTTTAAAAATTATTTTAAAATATATTTTAATAAGAAATATTAGCGGTAATCACTCTTCCTTGCCAACGTGTACATTAAAATCACTCGAACTGTGCAAACCTTAATTCGAAAACTTCTTCAAAAGGATCCAATGCGACAACCAATCTAGAGGCGATAACTTTAAGCTGCGGTCACATTTGGCACGAAAACAGCGTAACCACTATATATTGAATATATTTTGTGGGGAAATTACGTTTTGTGCGAACATTTTTTAAAAATTATTTAAAAATAAAGTTTAATAAGAAATACTAGCGGTAATCATTGCAAGCAATTGTAGTATAAATACCTACAGATTGTTTGAGACAGTTTGCCACGTTTTCAACACTTCCATGGTGTTTATAACCAAGAGGGATGACTACAATTATTTTGATATGTAAGTAATAAAATAGTGGTTACACTTTTTTTTTGTAAAATATTTGTCTAATGTAAATGTAGCTGACATTGTATTTCGTTTGCAATGGCAATATCCAAACATTATTATACAATAAAAGTTTCACCAAAATCATAGTGGTGTCTTTATGTGTGCTTTATTTAAATTTAGTTTTGAAACCTAACAATGAATAACCCTGTATATACTCCTATGGACCTATAGGTTTATATGTATATTTTAATATTAGCTTTTATTTCCCTTTTTTTCTTTCAAAGACAAATAGTAAATGATAAATGATTTGCATGACAGCAATAATGTTATGATTCTAATTCAAATTTAAAATGACACAAGATTTTCCAAAAAAATAACTTCAATTATTGTGATTACCATAGCAACGTCTGCCCTCGCCATCACTTCGTCATACTTATACGACATCCTCGTTATTATTATTTAAATTTTTAATATTTCTGCAAAATTCCCATTTATAATGACTTGAATCCAAAATTGTTCATTTCGTTTTTTATTGTCTAGTGTCTACTGCTGCCTTAACTCTTGTCTAATATTTTTTTTGTCTCTTGTAGTAGATCTCAGCTTTGCATTTCATTATGTTGATGTTGTATTTGGCTGTTGTGGATAGTTTTTTGTAGTTCAATATTTGATTTTTTATTTGAATTTATCATTTTTTAACACAATTTTTTAATAACGACCAAACAACAGCTAAGGAATTACAAAATAATAGTAAAAGTATTTTTTTTTGTCAAAAACACTTCATGTTTTTTCTATTGCCAACAGCTTTCAAAATGATTTGAATTAAAGTGAAATAATTTCAATTTTCAGCAAAAAATTAAAAAAAATATAGAAAGTATTTTTGATTTATATTTGTTTTTTCTTTTGTTGTTGCTCGACTATTTTAATTAATTCGTGATGAAAAGTGTTGTTAAATCATTAAAAAAAATTGATATTTTTTCATCTACACCAAAATTTTATATCGGTCAAGCACGACTATGTGATATCCTACGCTGTAATATATAAACATAAAGAAGTTTGTGTAGTAAGTTTTAATTAAAAAACATATGTAGTGGTCAGTAATGCGTTTTGAATACAGTTTTGTTGACACAATACTACTTTGGTGAATAGTGGCAACCTTAAAAAACATGTTAAGGAACGCCATTATTAATGGCCATTATTAACTATAACTAGATTTAATAATTCTTCTTAGTAAATGATAGCTTTAGCTAAATTAAACTCTAAAATCACTCTTCAATTCAATTCATAATTACAACCAACAATTAAAGTTCAATTTTACAAAAATATGGCAGTGTTAGAGTAAACTCGATAACTTTTGACAAAATATACATTTTTTTTTTCTAAATAAAAATACTAAAATTTCTATTTCCACAAAAGAAACATAATAAAAAAATTATTTATTTTTTAATAAAATGATGTTTTGATAAATTTGTTGAAACGTCACGTGGCAGCTTCAATACGGCAACATCAAACATAAACCGATCTTTAAAAGTTATAGATGGATGGTCCTTCCTTTAGCACAAAGATTGAGTCCTAACTTTTCCTAAAGACCCATCTCTAAAGAAAAGCGGCAAGCGGAACGTTTTCTAACGCTCAGCGTTTACGCTAAAGAGCTATTCCTATTATATAACAATCCTGACTATTTTAATAATAAAGTGCTTAATTCTAATGGTATTTGTGACGTAAACTAAATTTTTTATTAATATTTTGTCATATTTTATTTATTTATTTTATATTACTATTTATTTTCTTTTATTTCGTTTTTTTCCTTTACAAATTAAACAGGGTTATCCAAACAATATAGGTTTATATAACAACCCTGTTTCTTTCTTATTTATTTACATTATCATTGCCTTTTGCAACCAACTTTACTATTGAATGCTCTCTCAAAATTGTATTTTCTAATTGCAAAGCGTTGCCGCCACTTTATTTTGGGACGCTCCATACAAATTGTATGGACATGAGAAATTTTGACAGCTAGAAAACGCTTGCCGGTTTCATTTAGGTATAGCATAAAGCTGTAATAATGATCGGTGTGCAATTAAAAAATTTAAATTTGAAACATCTCAGTACAATTAAAATAAATTCAAATGAGGCCTTGCAAGCTACTTGAAGGAACACCATAATGATTGCCTAGTGGAGATGTATAAGCCATAAAGGTTTAATAAAATTCACAAAATGATATTGGATGATCATTAGCTAAAGGTGCGAGAACTTACTAAAGTTCAAATAGTACTATACATCGCATGAGAAGCGAAAAATCTTAACTACATAAATATCATGTTATTCTATTCAATGATTAACTTCTAAGAAGTTCTTAAAAATAAGATAAAAAGTGAAAACTATAGAAACATAAAGAACCTGGGGCAAATTACGGCATTCGATATCGAACGAAATTTCTATGTAAATTCTTTTACAATTATATGAAATTTCGTTGGATATCGAATGTCGTAATTCACCCCCTGATATAATATTCATTCATATATGATATAATATTTAATTAATTGGTTTTTGGAGCAAATAGCACTTTACTTACTATCTTCATCTGATATTTGACCCATTTTATTTAATTTACTCTTCAATCCATTTAAAATTTTTATTAAATATTTTATATTTCTTTTTCACATTTAAAACGTTTGAATTCCTCAAAGAGATTTTTAATCAAAATGATTCATGATCTTATTACTTCAAGTATGTACATAAACATCTCGAATGATGTGAATTTCTTCGTTTTATCTTTTGTCTTATTGAGATGTTCAAATACGAAGACAAAGAAAAAAACAAATATTAAACAAATAAAAACTTAAGAAAACAAAAGCAGAAGCTAAAGTGCAGATTCAATTTCAGTTTTAGTTTTCAAAAAAGATTTTTGGTTCCGTATACGTAATACTAGCAGTGTATACAACATATTAAACAAACAAAAAATAAAATCATAAAAATAAATTGTAGCAAACAAATAATCATAATGATAATAATCATAGTCATAATACCAACAGCAATAATAGTAATAATACTTGTAAAAAATAAAAAATGAAAAATAGAGAAGAAATATAATCTCATCAACTAACCGTTGTAAGTAAATACAAGTAACAATGAGAAAATTTTCTGTTATACAAGTTATTTAGAAAATATACGAAAGAAATCAATTGTACGGTGTAAACATTTTCGTCCCAAAACTCAAATACAATATGTGTTAAACAATCAAATGCAACTACATTTAAAATTATTTTTAAAATTTACAATGAAAGAGATAAAATTCAAAACAAACAAAAATTAAATAATTTAAATTGAAGTGTGAATTAATTTTGTTTCTTTTCTTTTTATTTTTATAAATTTATCTAAATTTAAATCACAATTTACTAAACAAATAAAATATTCACAAAATATTACTGTTTTAAATTGCTAGAAATTAAAATAATACTTTTTGTGAAAAACATGTTTCGAGACATTAAATCGAATTCTGAAACATAATTGCAAACCGGTATAAATATTAAAAATTTATTATTAAAAAAAGAAATAAATTCCAAACTGCTAAAATTTTTTTAAATAATTGGATACAAAATTTAATGAATTAAGCAGTAGCAGTAACTAAAAAATACCTGGAAAGTGGTATTATTTTTTTAATAGGCATCGTCGATATAACAAAAACCAACTTCTATGAAGGTATTTCAATACAAAAACTGTTATTTTTAAGAAGACACACTCTTATACAGTGTTACCAAAACTTTAAAAAATATTAAACCAGATTGCACTTAAAAAACCGCCAAAAACCAATAAATCTTTAAATAAAACCGCTGTTTTAAACCGCTAAATTTTCATTTAACAATTGAAAAAAAAATTTAGGTAAAAATGTCACATATTTTGTTTTAGCAAAATCAGCTAATTCCTTGAAGATATTATTTCATGCAGAATCCTGATACGCTACAACTTCGTACCAAAACAATGTAGTATTTGAAATATTTTTCCATCTCATGATGTTGATGTTACTAAGCTGCAATAAAATTTTTTCAATTTTTTCAGAACTACTACCAAATTGTTCCAATAATTGAATAACATCTTCTCTTTTTGATTGAAATACGTTATTCACCGAGAAAGTATCTATTTTTGACAAAATATCTCTGCTTTCTACTAATCAGAATTTTTGTAAAAGCATAAAAATTATTACATTTGAATCAATTATCTCAGTGCTTGCATAGCTGTCTTATTTCTGAATCTTTTTCAGACGTAATTATGCCATTGCGTTTGTATATTAGTATTTCAGTTTTAAACAGATAAATCAAATAACTAGGCTTAATGTAATTATTAAAACATTCAATTTTAAATTGTTTTTCTGTACCCCATACATTTAAAAAATAAATAACAAATATTGCTATTTTAGATTTGTTTAGGTAAATACAAGCTCATAAAAAACACCAAAAACAACCAACTGAAAAAAATTGCAGCTAGAAAAACCGCTTAACGGTGTTTTTCGAAAAATACCCGCAATAGAAGACAAAGTATCTCTAGATCTAGCTGAAAAACAGCCGTTTTGGCAACACTGCTCTTATAAGAAAAAAAACTAATATAAGAAACAGTAAAACAATACAAAAAAATGTTTATAAGAACTTTTTACAGAAGAAGAAAAGCCTGTTTATAAATGTATCACTGCACTGTATATTATGAGCAATATATTCAAACTGTGAACATTGGCAAACACTACAACTGCCAGTAGCTCTCGCTGATGACTTCCAACGCTCACATTTTGCATAAAATTTGCGAACCTGCAAATAGAAGTATTATTTAATTCGCAATCGCAAGAATTTTCTCGAGTTTAAATCACAAGGGTATCAACTAATGTACACGTATTTAGATTAAATTCAGCTTAAAAGTTAAAAATTTTTTAACAATAGCTTTTTATGCACTGGCGATATAAAATATTAATTTGAAACGTACCATTCGTATACTCTAAACAGATTAGTTAAAAATAATGGTTTTAAGAAAATTTTAAAATACTGTTCTCTGCAGGAATGTACAAAAATACGTCAGGGAAGTTAGCAATTGTAAAAAACAAAAAAGGGGAAAAACATGAACATTTCACTTTAAACTTCAGTCAGTTAGTACTGACCCAAATTTTTACAAACATATCAAATTCCACACACATATGACCGTCTTGTACACACCGAATAACTCGGTGATTCTCTGTTTTATTTTTTACTTAAATAAGCGAAAAAAATAATTTGTAGTGAAAATAAAAAAAAAAATAAAATAAAAAAGCATACTGTACAAGAATTTCAAACTTTTTGCAAAATTACGGGATTCTGACGATTGATCCTGGTAGAGGAGACTAAAAAAATATATACGTGTGTCGGTATTTTGACAGATCACATCAGAATTTTATTTTAGATGCGGGTAAAATTTTTCATCTCTGGCCAACTCTTGCATCATATCGGTGAATAAAACTATGTTTTCCTTACATGTGGTATGTTCAGCTACTTTGTAGAAAAAATCACGACAAATATTTTCGTAGAACATATAAACCCTCTAACTCCCCCGCATAACTGCGTTTTGCGGCTTTATTCTAACAAAACCTAAATAGCAACCCGAAAATGGAAGGGGTGGGGATGAAATGTTCTACAAATGAAATGTTTCTGTAAAAAAAAAGTGTCTAGAAATTCTAACTTTTCAGAAATTCGAACTGCCCGATGCACAATGTGGTTCTAATTTGCGACATTCTACTGTTAAAATACAGTAGTAAAGTAAAGTAAAAAAAGCTTAACCTGTGTTAACAAAATTTCGTTGAGCGTGTACTCTTTTGTTTTAATCTTGATGAACGCAAAAATTATAAATTCTAAAATATTGGCATTCATTTTTTGGCATTTCATCATCTAAAATTTGATCAACAAACTTGACATTTTTATAAGTGAACAACGTCATACTACTGTAAATGCCAACGGTAAGCTACACCTCTAAAATGTTTTGTACAAATGAATTGAATTAAAAATTTTTTAGATACTCGTATTTTCTTTAAGAAAAATATCTTTAATATTAAAGCTGGTTTCGAGTTGATATGTTTCACATTTTATTAAAAAGAAATCAATTCCATAACCAAACGGACTGACAACACATTAACATACTAAACGACCTTCACAAGGTACATTTATTTTTAAAGAAAACGAGAAGTAAAATTTAAATTTATAATATGTTTTTAGTATTTTTATTATACTTTTTTTATGTGTTTAAATACTCTATCGTTGTTATTGTATATCGAAATAAAATCAGTTATAAGAAAAAAATTTTTTAAAACTGGTATTTAAAAAATACGCGAAGATGTTGTTTTAATTTTATTAAAAAGAATTAAACAACGCATTGGCACTAAAATTTGTTGTAATCCGATTATGTATGAAAAATAGGCATTGATTTTATTTTCAGACAATATTTCGATTACATAAATTCAGTTATAGCCAATACATATAGTAATAGCAGAGGAATACATATGCAATATAGCGTAACAAAAAAAAAATACTTCCAAGGCCGTTGGTCTTTGTAAACAATTTTGTGAAATTAAATGGTATTTTCAGTAAAATCTAAAGAAGAAAAAATGTAAATACTGCTTAAAATTTTTTAACAAAAATTGCTAATTTTTTTTTAAAATTTCAAGAAAACTAATAAAATTTGATAAAAAAAAAAACAAATCTTTTTTCTAATCTTTTCTTTCTAAATCCTAAAAAAGGACAGTATTTGTTGCAAGCACCCTTTCAAGTGTTGCAAACATAGCAAAAAAAAAGTAAAACAATAACAAAATTTAGGCATATATACCCGTACTACGAGTGCTTGTTCGCAAGGGCGTTTGCAACGAAGAGTGATTACCGTTAATATTATTTTTTATTTATTTTTATTATACATACTATGTACAGCAGGGCGTACATAGGAATGAAACGATAAAAACAAGGTATCGATACATTTACTCGAAATATCGCAAGGAAAGATACCTACTGGGTAACGAATAAAATGTATCGATACCTACTTGTATCGATAAGTACTTGCATCGTTAAGTAATTCCAATTTTAAAGCAGTAAATTTTATTTGTACAAACATATCTACATATACCCAATATTGTTGCCTTTTTTAATATTAATATTAACAAGAAAATCTACAAAAACCAAAGTCGCTTTGCAATGTACTTCCTAAAAATAATAATTTTTCAAGGTGTTAGCTAGACAAATGATTTCTAGGTGCTGCAACTATATCCTGCTTTAGAAAACATTATTTCACTATTCTAGCAAATTTAGTTAAAAATTTGCAAATTGTGAATTTTGTAATAGAAACAACTGTTAGCAGATAGCAAACTTACGAATTTCAGTGCTTTAGAAGAAGGCAAATCAATGAATTAAGTTTTTGGTCAATTTAATATCAATAAATCAACGATTTGTCGAATTGCATCAAGGTATCGTCAAATAACGTCGAAAGAAAGCCAGCCAGTGATCGTCCTCGTAAATCCACTGTTTTCCAAGACCGTCAAATGATAAAAATAGTAAAAATTGATCCTCGGAAAACGACAGTAGATGTTACTAATTATGCAAGCGAGCAATTAGGGGTTCATATTGACGTCCACACAACCGATTAAAAAAGGCAATTTTATTATCCAAAAGACCAGCCAAGAAGTAACTTATAAATGAGGTAAATAAGAAAAAACGGCTTGACTTTGTGAGACGGAATCTGCATTGATCAAAGGAACAGTAGGCAAAACTGTTGTGGAGTGACGATTAAAGATTTAACTTATTTGGTTCTGATGGGTTAAATTATATTCGTCGGCCCCTAAAACAAAGATATTCACCCATATATCAGTTGCCAACTGTTAAACATAGTCTTGAACATAATATGGCATCGAGTTTCATTTTGTTTTTCCCGATACTGTATATTATTTTTTAAACTAAAGTGAATGCAAACGAGTAAACAAAAATAAATAAAACATCAAATAAAGTACTTTATTGCAAAATTGAACTGAAGTATTATTAGATTTTCGTTGTAGCTGCATATATAAGGAAAGGATCTATTGCATTAGAAAATCGAACTAGTTCATCTTTGCTCTTTGAACTTAAACGAGCGCAAACGTAAATGAACTATTAAGCGCAAGTTTAAAAATAAGACTAAATTCGTCTATTTTCTTTTTCTGCTTACTCTTGGGGTCTTTGTGCTCCACTCGGCAACTGTTAGATCAAGCTTAAATATTAAGACCGCGTTTATGACAACAAACCTCATTTTTTAGAACGTTAGACCGTGGGAATATATCAATTAAGGAAAAAAAAATTTTTGTGACCAAACTAATGTATACACTGTAGAAAAACAATAACTACTTAATTTGGGTAAAAAACCCAAAGTGGTAACACGGATTCTAATAAGACAGACTATGGTTTATTGGTATTATTTCTAATAATAATGTTTCAACTATAAAAATGTTCTAATTAAAAAGAAAAAATCAATACAGACATCAAATTGTTTTAATTTTAAAGTTGGAAAATGTTTACAAACAAATTTCAAAAAACCCAAAATTTAATCAGTTGAATACGGCTTAGAAACAATTAGGCATTCAATGCATTTCTTTTGTTTTTTTTTAATAATATTTCGCTATAAAATTTGTTTAAATAATTTAACTTTCATAAATATTCTCTTTTAAGAAGGCTTTAAATTGTAAAATTAAGTTAAACAAAATCTTAATTAACTTTTAAAAATTACAGGATATTCCTAATGACACGATTTACACTGTAAAGAAAGATGCCAACATGTTTTATTGTCTCGTCTCGCAGCTTGAGTTCATTAAAACAAACAAAAAAAGCGAAAACAATTTTATTTTATTTTTAACAAAACACGTTGACAATAAGGAACTGACAACTTGATTTTTTACTGTGAAAAAATCTTTTTACAAAAGAAAAAATCTGTGCCAAATGGTAGCGTTAAATTGGTGGTCTACTACTCGTACATTTACCAGCAAAACGAGTAAATAAGAAAAATAAACTTCATGTTGCATACCACTTTAACGTTTTTACATTATAAATCTGTCCCTCAGTTTTCCTTGAGCTAGAATTTTTTAAGAAATATTTATATCAAGAAATCCAAACAACTTTGCAACAGTTTTTGTCACCTCAAGTATTATTTCTTGTTTTAAGTCTACGAAAATCATTTGGTTGTGTTTTATTTTTTCCCTCTTTTTTTTAATTTTAGTTTATTAAAATACAAAATATTGTCGGCCTTTTATTATTTTATTTTTTTTAATTAAAATAACATTCTTGTGCTGTTTTTTTTTTTTTTTTGTCGTTTAACTCGGTTTTTTAAATAGAGAAAAATTGTATTTGAATGCAATAGAAAAACAATACGAGAAATACAACAAAATATAACAAAAGATTTTTTTTATATAAATCCAAGTAAAATATTTGATTAGAGTTGATTTTTTTTTGTGTGTTTTACTTACCGGAAGCATTTTGGTGCAGTTTTTTGCAGATAATTTATGGACAAAAAACAATGTCGACTATTGCGACGACGACCACTGTTGTTGTAAAGTTGTGTTGTTGATGGTTTAGTTTCCACAGAAAAAAAATATGAACTACAAATAATCCCGCGTAAAAATACTGCTTTTGTTGAAATTTAATTTCAATTTTATTTGTTTTTTTTTAAGGTGATTTTCTTTTTCAAAATTGTAGTCCAGTTGCTTTGATATCGGCTTGTTTCAACTGTTTTTAATTTTACTTAATTAGCACTGTAAAAATATTAAAAACAAAAATATGTATGAGTATTATTTTTGAACAGAAAAAAAACTTATTTCATTAAATGCATAAGACTTAATTGCGAAATTAAGGAGTTTTAAACAATTTATAAATTGCCCCAATCGTATTTATTTTTATTCCCAATTGAGTCAACTTTCTTGTGTAAACTATTCACATACATATGTATGTTCAGTCATCAATATAATCCATTTCATTTGTATTAATATTTTTGTAATCAAGGATGAAAAATTATAATAAACCAACCTAAACCTGGCGTGCTTCGCTACACCTACCGCTGCCATTTGTACACATTTTTCGAATGACGATTTTTAACGACTACGAAATCAATTACACCAAACTCAGAAACTTCAGCTTTAAAACTTCTCAAGATATAAAGAAATTAATATTTAATTTGCATGGTAGGTACCACGCCTACTTTCTGATTAATGATTTTTCTTGAACATAAAGTCGTTCAGACCAAATTTAGAACATTTAGCTTTAACAGCTCTCAAGATATACGTTAAGCATAATATGAAAAAATTTAACATTGAATTTGTATGGGAAAATCTAAATGTCATATCACCAGAAGCAATAGCCTGATTTCGCGCAAACTTCAGATAAACAATATACAGACTATCCCCAACGAACCCTGGAATTTTTGCTGAAATCGAACTATCCGTTTCCGCGGTTAGTGGTGACATCAATATGTACATTAATTTTTATATATTAGATAATAATTATTATTGATTCATTCCAAATATTTATTATATTAGCGGCATCACTCATCGTTTGAAGCACCCATGAAAGTATCGCAAACGTAGCAAACAAAGTCAAACAATAAGGGTACTCACGATTGAATCCGTGCAAACTAAAATTAAGCAAATTTGTTGTTCAAATGGCCGTAGATCGTTAGCGTCCTTTTAATGTATTTTTTTTTTTTATCTGGAGCTGCCGGACTTACCGACTCAAAAAAATCTAGCATCTCTTCCGTAAAATGTCAAAAACAGCGCGTATTCCTTATAAAAAAAATAATATTACAAATAGAAATGCTTAAAAACAGCGAAAAGGAAAAAATTATTTATTTTTTTTTAATAAATAAGGACATTAAAGAAAAAAGAAAACAAGTGTTTTGTTTGTATACATGAAATATTGTAAATGTAATTATCGTTTTCGCGTTTTAGCTGTTATCTTCACAGGCGTAAAATATATCGTTGTATGTGAATGTCAAAAGTTTCTAAGCAAAAATGCACAGCTAATTTGCTAAAGGTTTTTTCAGTGCAATTGATGCAAATCGCAAATGTATGTATATATTTTGTAGTTAAATTGAAAAAATATGTTGTATATTTACACACTTGACATCTTTTGCACAATTTGTAATACTCATCGTGAGTACCCTTAATAGCAAAATGTAGGCATATATGCTATGATTGGTTGATTGCAAGACTTGCAAGTGCATTTGCAGAGAAGAGCTATTACCGCTATTGTAAAGTATATTTTTAGTAATTAATTTTAAAAATGTTCCATATTTTTGTTAAATTTATTAAAATTTCTCTTAAAACATTTTAGCCTATCAAATGTTAACTAATTAAGCTTTTAAGCTTAAGGTGAACTCCAAATTTTATAACTAAATTAAAAACTCAATTGACTTAATTAAAATATATGAGTAATATTAATAAAAAAAATTTGTTTTTATTACAAAAAACTAAATTTTTTATAGTTTCAACCCGGATTTTACTTAATAACCAGCAGTTGTTTGAAAGTAAAGCAATAAAAAAACAAATAAATTTTATATAAAAGAAATTATTTAGCAAATTAAATTAAAAATCATAATTCAGCATACCACAGCGGCTAGCACTTAAAGGCCACAAGAGAAAAAAAGTGAAATATGAAAAAAAAAAATTTTGGAGTTTAACAAAATTAATTTTGTCTGAATCCAATTTAATTTTATGGCAGTTAAAGTAAATTTTGGGTTTATTTAATTAAACTTGTTAAGATGTTAAAAGAAAATATAAGGATTACAAAAAAAATTAAAGATATCAACCTTGCACATAACAAAAAATAAATTGTTTGTGCAAAAACTTGTAAGGCAACTAACTTCTGTTATCCAGCAAAAAAAAAAATTGAAGTTATTCCAAAGTCATAGCATTTTCCTTGTTTCTGAATACTATTCTTAAATACCACTTTGTATTGATTTCTGACGATATTTTTTCAATGATTTAAAAGTAATTATTCATTCTTACCAAATAATTATTAATATTAATAATTTATTATTATTGCACTTTGTGTAATATTTTTAATAGTAGTAGCTAAAGTCTAGTGGTTAATGTGTTGTCTTACTAGACAAGACCTCCGTGTTTAAACCCTAGTCCTGACGTTTTAAAAGAAATAAATATGAGAAAATATTTCTTTCGGCAAGTACTTCTTAGCAGTCGTCTGACAACAGCTCTGAGAGTAACTGGTTGCCAGGAAAAAGCTTCTCAATTCCGTCGTTTGGAGTCGATATTAATAACTGTAGGTCTCAGTAGTCATGGATAAAAATTGACGCACACAACTTAGCACCGCAAGAAGTTTGGCCATAACCCTGAAGTAGAGTTGTAATGGCCAATTATATATGTATTACGCAATAAAAAAAAAAAAAAACAGAAAAACTAAAATGTTCTTTTGTCAAGTTTTTACTTTTGTTTGTGTTAGAAAAATTTCATACAAACATTATCAATTATTATTTTTTTGATTTTTATTTTAATTTTGTACACACTGTCAAATTTGGATTTTGGAAATCCATAATGTACATACGCGACAAATTTCGGTAGCTCTCATACAAAATGTATGAGCATGAAACCAATTTGACAAAAAATTTACGCCGTACGCTTTAATTCAGGTAAACATACAAACTAAAACATACAAAATTGTTGTAAAGGTGAGGTTGTTGGTAACCCTGAAAAATGAACAGTTTGACAGCTGAGAGTATGGGCTTAGTCAAAATGAAATTTTAAAAATAATACGAGTAAAAATTTGGCGGCCTCTGTTCTATCTATCAATCACAAACAAGACGTTCTAATGTCAATATACAGGGTGTTTTTTTTTAGAGGTATAGACCTTCGAATTGAAATAAAACACAAGAAAATCGTTTTAATGTCCATTAATTTGGCTTTATTGGAAGGATAATTTTATGCCATTAATGTTTAAATATGATTTCGGGCATGTGGCAGCCGCGGCTAGCTCGAATAAAGCCAATTCTACAGGTCCAATTTTCAACCACTTTTTCGAGCATATGGGGCCGTATGTTGGCAATAACGCCACGAATGTTGGCTTCCAAGTCCCCTAACGTTTCTGGTTTGTTGGCGTAGACGAGCGACTTCACATATCCCCAAAGAAAATAATCCAATGGTGTCAAATCACACGATCTTGGTGGCCAATTGACAGGTCCATTCCGCGAAATTATGCGCTCATCGAATGTTTCCTTCAATAAATCGATTGTGACGTGCGCTGTGTGGCATGTAGCGCCGTCTTGTTGGAACCACAACTCATCCACATTCATGCCATCCAATTCGGGAACAAAATAGTCGGTTATCATGGCTCTATACCGGCCTCCATTAACGGTAACTGACTCTCCAGCATTATTTCGGAAGAAGTATGGCCCAATGACTCCACCAGCCCATAGAGCACACCAAACAGTCAGTTTTTGTGGATGTAATGGCGTCTCAAGGGTCTCATGTGGATTCTCTTCACTCCAAATGCGACAATTTTGCTTGTTGACGTAGCCATTCAACCAAAAATGAGCCTTCATCACTAAACAAAATTTTGCGATGAAAATCAGCATCGAGATCAATCTCATTTTCGGCCCATACACCAAAATCACGACGATGGTCTCGCGGCTTTAATTCTTGCACAAGCTGGATCTTGTAAGGTCGCAAGCCAAGATCTTTGCGCAAAATCTTCCATAAAGTTGATGGACAAAGCTCCAATTGCTGTGCACGGTGGCGAATCGATTCATTCGGGTTCTCTTCAACACTTTGCTCTACAGCGGCAATTGTTTCATCGGTGCGCACTGTTCGACGTCTCTGCGGATGCGTATTATCACATAGAGTAAACGTAGTGCGAAAACGATCCATGGTTAACCGAATTAATTGCTCTGATGGACGACTATGTCGACCATAAAATGGACGGAGCTTGCGGTAAACTTCGCGAACTGAACCATTATTTTCGAAATAAATTTGCACGATTTGCAAGCGTCGTTCTTTTGTCAACCTGTTCATGATGAAATGGCAAACCAAACTAAATATTAATCTCTTGACAGCTGACAAAATGGCCGCCAGTTGAAAAAGTGATACCAACTTAAAGTTCTATACCTCAATAAAAAACACCCTATGGAAACAGTGCGTAATAGTGTTAGTAAAATCCCAGGAACATCTATTTGGCTTCGTGGACAAGAATTACAAATTTTAAGAAGCTCTCTACTTACAAAACCTCTGTGTCTCCATGCTTACAACATACAATTTACACTACAACTGACTCCTAATGGCCATGAACAACGAAGGCAAGTCGTAAAATTGATTACTAATCATCAATATATCTATGCAGATTTTTCAAGCCAAATAATTCTAAGCGATGAAACACATTTTCACCTAGATGGCTTTGTTAATCGCCAAAATTTTAGTGTTTGAAAAAAGCTTCATTGGGCCATACCTTTTTGAAAATGAGGCCGGTCAAGCAACAACTGGTGTTCTATATCGCCAGATGAGAACACAGTTCTTTCTCCCAGAATTGGAAGCTATTGATGTGGCCAAAATAGGTTTGAATATCTAATGAAACAATTCAATTACTGCATGAGACATTTTCTGATCGTGTACTTTTTGATTCGGTGATAATATGTAAAAAATAACCATATGGTGTTTAGTCAAAAAATAGAATTACTTCGGGTTGACCTAAATCGATGATTTCACGAATGATTTGTAGGTTTTTTTTTTTTTTTTTTGATAATCAAAGAAGAAGGAATAGAAAGTGCACAAGCCAACCTGAACACGTTTTCGACCCCAGCCTTGGTAGTCTCATCAGAATATTGAACAAAATTTTTCAGCCATTCAATTTATTTGAGGCATTTCTTTTAAGTTTTAATGTTTAACGTCTATTAGAATGGATGCAAACAATTTTATCTAAACATCGAAGGGTTTTTTTTTTTTTTTTTGGTGAACGTTATATCCAGGGCGCGTGCTTCGGCCTTATTTTTGAAAAAATAAATTCAATCAAACACTTCAATCATAATTGGTGATTCAAGTAGAGATACTTTTTTCAATAGCCTTTTTTTACAGAGTCGTGTCATGTTATTTTTGTTTAGTATAGTATTGCTTTTCATAATGGAAAGACTTACGTCTGAACAACTTTTACAAATCGTTCAACTTTATTACGAAAATTCACGTTCTGTGATAAATGTGTTCTCTCAACTAATGGTTAACATAATCGGCCTACTGAGCGTTATATTCGCAACACCATCACCCATTTTGAGACCCAGCATTCATTATTGGATAATATTCGACCGAATAGACCACGTCCAGCACGCTGTGAAGAAAATATAGCGGCTTTTAAAATGATGCGTGTGCGAACGTTACTGTCAATGGTGACCGTTAAATTAAAGCTCGTGATCTCGGCGACATTTGGTTTCAGTAAGACGGCGCCACTTCCCACACATCGCATCATTCAATGGATTTATGGAGAGAACACTTCGGTGAGCACATAATTTAACGTCTTGGACCGGTCGATTGGCCACCAAGAACGTGTGATGTCACACCGTTAGACTTTTTCCTGTGGGGATATGTAAAGTCTAAAGTTTATGCGGACAAACCCGCTTCGATTCAGGCCTTGGAGGAAAACATCACACGTATTTTTCGACAGTTACCAGTCGAAATACTTAACCGAGTCATCGAAAATTCGACTCAACGGATGGACCATCTGAGACGTAGCAACGGCCAACATATGATAGACATAATCTTTAAAAAATATATACCAAAGAATGTTTTTTCAAATGATAGTAAACATTCCCCATTAAATTTGTATTTTCTGTATTTTTTTTAAAGTAGGGAACTTCGAAATGGATCACGCTTTACATACATACATAATTGGCCATTACAATCCTGTTTCAGAGTTACGGCCCAGCTTCTTGCGAGCACCCATGTTGTGTGTGTTAATTTTTATCCATGAGTACAGGGACCTACAATTTAAAGTCGACTCCGTACGACAGATTTGAGAAGCTTATTCATGGCAATCAGTTACTCTCAGAGCTTTTACTAGAAGACTGTTAAGAGATAGTCGCCGAAGGAAATATTTTTTCCATACTTTTTTTTTCCAGATGTCAGAGCTGGGGTTTGAACCCAGTGTTCTTGTCTTAGTAAGCCAACACACTAATCTATTCATGATGATTTGTTGCAGTATACTGATTATAAATGACGAAAACTGAGCGCGTAAAACAGTTTGGGGTTGTCTCAATAGACTACATAGTAGTAGATTGCTAGAGTTATGGGTTCCTACCAAAAATTTAGGTCTCAGTTATTGGTCTTCTAAGACGCCTTCGAGACAAAAACACAAATTAAATAATTGGGTTGCTGTATGTCACTTAAGTTCTTAAGTTAACTATGAAGACTTTTAATGAAGTTTTAATTTCTGTAATAAAACTTATTCAAAATATGTACGGATTTTACTATATATTACACAACAGTTTTTAAAAAGAAAAACGTTAAAAATTAATCATCAACTTCAGAATTTATGATTTATAATCCATTTTTTATGGGACACTTTCAATATGACGAAATATTTGAATTGCCATCTATTGCCTCCCGCTTTGGTTTTTTTTTCTCATTGACGGCTGTAAAGCAACAGCATGTTTTTTATTAAAATTTTGTTAAATTTTTTTTTTGCTTATTATTGCGCTCATTTCACTTTCAATTTGATTGTATAATACAGCTGTAGTGCAGACAAAATAACTTGTTTTCACTCTGTTATCGAAATTGCAAAAATTATAGTTATTTTTTGGAAAACGATTATTTTTAAATTATGTTTTGGAAAAAAAATGCACAAATATTTAATTAAATTTAATTTTAATTCTTTTTTTTTTTATTTAAGCACTTATTATTGCTTTAATTTTGTTTTTTTTTTTTTTTTTTTGTTCTCTGTTTTGTTTAATTTTAAAATTTTTTCTCTGTTAAAAAATAAGCGATTTAAAAAAAGTGCGTTTACGCAATGATACTTAAGCGTTTTTTTCTTCATTAATTTGTAACATACGAGTACATATATAACTTTTTTTCTCTCTCTTTGATTTCCAAAGAAATTACATTTGTAAATACTAGAAAATCTGCTTTGAAAACCACTTTTGATTTTCTTTACTACAAAACACATAAAAATAATTCGTTTTTTTTAATGTAGAGAGTTTAATGCGCTTGCGCAGCCGCTTATAACTGTTTAATAGTGCAAAACAAATTGGCTGGTCTTTATCATTATTTTTTTTTTAATTTTAGCACGCAGTTTAGTTTATCGTTTGTTTCACTTTTATTTACAAAAAAAATTTTTTTAAGAATAAATGTGTTTCTCCATTTTAGCAGACAACCCACGCAAATATTTTTTAATTATTAAATTGAAAATAAAAAAATAAATTTTTTTCTTTTTAATATTAAAAATTACCTATTTTATATTTATTTAAACAGTTTAACTATAATTTACGCGTTTTTCTTTAAATAAATAATCGTTTATTTGTTTTAAATGACCGTTAAAAATGTCTAAGAATTGTTGTCATCGGTTTTGAAACCGTTTAACCAACAATACCGTTCAAGAGCCGCCGTTGCACTGATTCCATAATTTACCAACTCCAAGACATCAAGTCACACAGTATCTTTCAGCCGTGTTGAATTTAATAAAAGCTGTGTATGTTGTTGTGTTATGATAGTTGTAATGTTAGTGGTAATTGTCTATGCGCAGCCGCAATAACCCTCCACAGGTGGTTTTTACCGACAAGTGTTCAAATGCTTTAGTATTGGTCTCACCACATTTACTGTTGCTACCAGTTCCACAAGTTTTTCAACTGTTCACAATCTGAGCGCACAAAAATAAAGTTAAAAGAAAAAGAGAGTGTTTAGAGCCAACTTAGGCTCCTCTGTCTATAATTATGTACAATTGGCTGATGATGGTTAAAAGAAATAAATGAACGTTTGGACTGATGATGGTAATGGTAGTACGTGTATACGAACGAAGAAGGTAAAAGCCGGTTGTCAGTTTATACTTTATTAGTGTATGGCGACTTGTATTTAAATGTTGGCCAATTTTTAACATCAACTTTTGCTTGTTTTTATTTTTATTTTTATTTTGTTTTTGTGCTTTTTGTTTTCTTGCTTTCTGCTCTTGCTTATGTCTTTCTTCTATTGCATGATAATTTAAGTGTTTAATGTATGAGAGGAGTTGGCCACACTATAATAAATAACGATTGCCTAATAATAACAATAGCCAATTGTTGCTGCTATTGCTGCCTCTTATTATTGTTGTCGTTGTTATTATCTTCAGGAATTTTTATAACAAATTTATTACCATAATATTTAACAGAGAGACTAACATGTGTATACTAAAATAACATGACTCTGTACACTAACATTTTATGTTAAAGAATAATTAAAGGTAAAACAACTTTTTGTTTTAAAAAATGCATAGAAATGTATGAGTATTTGTGTTTTTTGCATAAGTAATTGTGTTCTAATTTTTCTTTATAATAAAAAAATAATTCAATGTCAGTCATACGTCACGCCTCATTGTTGAACACTTTAAGGCGGCACTTATAAACGAGGTTGTCAGTGTTTGCATAAAATCTTAAGACAATCTGCATTTGTCCGCAATTTTATTATTCTCTCATAACGTAGAACAACGAGAAAATAAAAGTTATGTACTGCTTAAAACAAATGCGAACATAAGTATTTAAGAATACTTGGTTTTTTTATATACAGAAAAAATATTTCACATATTTGGTTTGAACACACATTTGATTTATTTTAATTTCGATTTCAAGCATTCACATCAATGAGCACGGTGATAAAGATTTATTTAAATTAATAAAGTTAAACACTTACTATATGCCATACATATTCAAAGATAAGATTTTTAATATCCTATAGACTTACGGATTTAACAATAATATCTTGAAGTTTACAAACTAAAGTTGAAGATTCCAAAATGTTACAGGAAGATGGTTGGTGATCAACATAATCTATAAGTATGGATCACAAATTATTGAGTCTGGCATGAAGGTAAACTACTAATACGCACCAGCATATGCTCCGTGAATATCTTACAGTTGCGGCAATAATTGTTCCACCAGAACTTGTCATCGAATTCATCGTTATTAAATATTATGCAATTATTAAATTGAAATATGACTTTATTTATTAATATGTAGGAACACTAAGAGGAAGCATTTGAACTCTGTACTAGTTTGTTCCTGGTTCATCGGCATAAAAGATAAAAGCAAATCTATAGCAGTGTTTGTCACGGGTGGCGAATTTCGTTTGACCGTGGTATTGTGTTAACTTGTGTGTTGACGAAAGTTCCAACCTAAAAATACGTCGTTAATTCCAATTGTGTTGCTATCATTATACTCTGTGATGTGACTTTACATAACATGCCTATGTAGATTTACATATATATATATATGTAAATCTATATTCACTTATTAATAATATGCCAGTATGTTTGCATATGTTAACCTATTAACAACACCGTAGTATAGTATAATTCTCATCGAGTTGATGAAAGTAAATACATAAGAGATTGAGTTTTACCCAAAGAAAAGAGAGTTGATTGACTACCAATAACCCGATACAGACTCCTTAGGGAACCGACACGTGATGTAGTTAATTTTATTACCGTAGACTTGCCAAGTGTAAGAGCTCCCGAGTTGTTCTTACATTCGTACTAACCGCAGCCGACGACAAGAGCTTCCTATCATTTGCCTGCCGTCGTTATCATTTTATTACCTTATAGTTTAACATTAATCCGCTTTAACGAGAAGTATTTTATTTAGGCAACCACCGTATTTCAACGTCCAACCGAACAATCACCCGAAGACTGAAGGCAAATCCGAATTCCAAGAATGTCAGTAATTGTAGTTAAGTAGATTTTAAGTATAAGGTTTTGTAAATAAAGCTTTGTTCATTTAATTAACACAAAGTATTCAATTGTGTTTCATTTCAAAGGATGCAGACCTTTGACTCCGAACCTGGACAACCGGAGTTATACTTTGGCTGGAAACATAAACTGCATTACAAACCTATTTAAAAAAACAAACTTTATTCTCGTTTTTTTTTATTGAGACCAGTACATACATACATAATTGGCCATTACAACCTTGTGTCAGGGTTACGGCCTAGCTTCTCGCAGCACTCATGTTGTGTGTGTTAATTTTTATCCACGAGTACCGGGACCTACAGTTTAAAGTCGACTCCGAACGACAGATTTGAGAAGCTTTTTCATGGCAATCAGTTACTCTCAGAGCTTTTGCCAGAAGACTGCTGAGAGGTAGTCACCGAAAGAAATAATTTTTTCATATTTCTTTTTTTTTTTTCAAGATGTTAGAGCTGAGATTTGAACCCAGCGCTATCGTCTTAGTAATCCAACACACTAACCACTAGACCACGGCGACTACAATACTAAATGCTGTGTATTGTATTAGAATTTTTTGTGGAAAGGACAGTGCATTATGACAACAGAACATATATTTTGTTTTCTTATATTATTAAGCGCATTAGAAATGAGACAAATTGCTGTGAATTGATCATTCAAAGGTCAGTGTTAAATTTATGAAATAAGACCGAAATTACCTACAAAGTTTGAAGTATTGTAAGGCATTTCTGTATTTAGTGTAACAAATATTTTTTCCTGTAATTAAACAATTTATTTACGAATTTGTAAAGAAATTGAGAAACTAGAAAATTATATAAAAAATTTAAATCTATATAAATAAAATAGCCTGGATGAAAGAGGTCCATTTTAGATTGAAGTCTTGGCATCGCTCGCGAAGACTTTCCACAATAAAAATGGGAATTTCCCTTACCAGATTGCGTTAAAAATTCTGTTTATTTTTAAGTTTATTTAATTACTTTTTCTAAATTAATAGTGGTAACCTCTCTTCGCAGAAAATACCCTTTTCAGTCTTGCAACTTAAAAAAACAACAAATTTTAAGCAGATATGATATGCTGACTACGTTTGCAAGACTTGTAATTGTGTTTGCAACGAATAGTGATTTTATTCATATTTTTTATGATTTTCTCAATTTAATTGTTATTGTTTAAACTTAAACAAAAAACATTAAGAGTTGTGATATTTTATTAATGAAAAAATAAGTGAAATCTAAATTATTATTCATTTATTGCAGTCTACCTTTTAAATATCAATCAATTGCATAATTCACAGATTTATATTTCTCAACGCTGTTCCAGTTACTTACTCATCTTCAGGTTATGCTTTACTTTCTAAGCAAATTTTTTATATTGAACGACACATGCCAGGCATAATGTACTGTGATTCACACACATGTTCCCTATATTTTCCGTTTTTTTTACTTATTCGTATGCATTCTGCTTTTATAATATGCACAGGTTTATAAACTCCGTTATAAATATTTAATACAGCACATGCTAACGAATAAAAAATCGTTTTTAATCATATGAAATTAGATTAAAACTAATAATTTAATTCAAACTGAAAATGAAAGTGAATTAAATATTTGTTTATAATTTTTTTTTATTTTTTTGCTAAAAAAGAATATGTATGTATTAAAAAAATTAGCATTAAAGTTTGGCGGTATCTCGCAAAAATATTTTTTTTTATTTACTTTTATTAATAAAAGGTGACCAGATAAAGGTATTACTGAAAAGTCAGTTGTGTAGTGACAACCTTAAAACGCCAATTTGGGAAGTATTTTATATCCCTGCAATATTAAAAACGAACTACCCGTAAATTATGATTATTCTTACAAAAGCATTTTGTGACCAATGTTTTTCTTTTTTTAATGTGTACATATTCTGTAAATTCTATAGCCATCTTACACTTGCCTACATCTTGTGCGAAGGAAAGAAGGAAATCTATAATTAACTCAGTTGTCAAAATAATCAAAACAACACGGATATTTTAACTTTACAAAAAATAAAATTTATAAGAAAAATGGGTGCCCCAATAGTCTAGTAGGTAGTGTGCTAGACTGCTTATGCGCTCGTTGTTATGGGTTACATTCCCACCACAGTCCTTGGACTGCGACACTGCACCGAACATATGATCTTAGCCACTCCATTCGTTATAATTGGATTGGCTGATGGTAACTCAAGATGGATCCATTTGTTTGTGAACAGCTTCTTCAGACTGCTTCAAAACTTTCCTTTGTAGTTTAAGTGATATTTGACAAAAAATTTTTTTTTTTAAATTTTAAGTGAATCAGTAATAGAAAACAGAACACGGGGGGTAAAGTCACCAGTTTTAACAATTCAGTCTTTCTGCTATCTGACCTCTCAATTTTTTTTTTTTTATTATTTTAATTTTTTTTGTTTTTTTTTAATTTTTATTAATGAAAATTATAGGAAATGATGTAAAAGAATGCCGTAAATACATTCATATTTAAACGTACAAAAAAAGTTAAAACCATTCCAAAGACGTTAATGGTGCTTTACAAATAAGCACACAAACCTCATTGAATGTTTTTTGCAACAAATGGGTGTGTGTGTGTGTGTTTGCAAATGGCTGCAAGTGAATGAATGACTAATAAACGCATAATACCAAAGGGTATTGAAATGTTTGTTTTACTTCTATTCATCAAATTAATTTATGCAATTTTAATGTGTTGTGCTGCTAACAGCGTTTATTTTAATAAAACTGGTTTTAAATTCCAATCGATTGTTGTAATCGTTTGTTTTTAATTTTTTTTTTATTATTTAAACTATTTTTGGAGTTATTTTTTTTTAAGATACTCATAATTTAATTAACACCTGAAAACTTTCTTTAAAATTTATTTTCTTCTATCCTATCAAGTACTGTTAATAATATAATAAAATAATAATAATGTAATATTTGGATTAAATCTATGATTTTCGTTAAAAAGTTTAGTCTGTTATAGATATTTGGAGAAAAATTTGTGCCAGAAAACAGAATTGATTAAAGTATCGAATTATCCATTTAGAGGTTTTAAACCACCGATCTGACAAGATTGTCAGCTTTTAAATATCTGTGATTTATTTAGTGACTTATGTGCTAGTTAGGAATATGGTTCGCTTAACAACCGAAAAGTTCTTAAAAATAGTTAAAACTTTTACTAAAAAAGTGGTGATCCAAACATGACCATTTTTGGGATATTATGGGGTTATTACGACTTACTGTGCATGGAATTGAAAAGATTACAAAAAAAATTTAAGAAAACTGAAAGCGTGATCAGGAATGTGCATCATCACAATGTACGCACTGCCGAAAATATTGCTTCTATTACTGGTTGGGTTGTGGATAATGCGAATTTATCAATTCCACGGTGTTCTCTCAATTAGGCCCATCAATTTCAATTTCTACATTGTAACTCCCGACTAAGAAAGTGACAATTGAAAAGCAGAGTAAGTAAAAACACAGCACAAAGCAAACTTTTTGTTGCTCTTGCTCTGCTAGAACTTATTTCAGTTATAGTTGAGGATCTACATCTACATGTATATCAGTTTTTAACCCAACACGATGTTAACTGTCACCAGAAGAAATAGAAGAAAAAAACTAATTTAATATTTATATTCAGCGCTTCAAGCATAACTAAAATCTGATCAAAATGAAACAGCACCATAATAGCTGTCGTATTGTCTGAGAAAAATCAGTAATAATCAGACAAACTATTTGCAACTTTAAAATATCGCGCATTAAAATAACAATAAATTTTGTTGGCCTGTGTAAATTTATACAATTTCGTCGATGGAAGTGTTGGCTATATTATTTCACACGAAAATAAAAATGTTGTCTGAAACTTGTTGTAGTTTGAGACTATGTTGACAAGGGTATAGATTTGATATAATTTTCACAACAAGAACAGAGTACTCCTTTTAGATTTGCCGAATTCATAAAACCATTGTAACGTTGTATTGTTGTTTTAGACTAAATGTTGTTGGTATTTTTCATGAAAAAATACGATACACTCATACAATTGTTTTCAATTGCCGAATTCACAAAGTTTTGTATCGTTGTTTCATGCATTGAATACAATGTTTGACAGCATTTGGTATGAATACAATGCCAGGCTGAAGATGTTAATACGTTTATATATCGTCATGCGGGAGTTTATGTGCTCTATACGCAATTTTTTAAATCTCGATTTAATGATGCTAATTTAGATTTTTGACACCAAAATTTTTAAAATCTGCAATCCGTTTTCGGCTATTTATCTCCGAAACTTGACGAGATATTCTACTTTACAATAATTTTTAGCTTTAGAATCAGCACACAATTTATTTCATCCGATTGACTAGCGCAGAATTCTTTCAATTTCTGAATCGTAGAGAGACCTCTTAGAGTAATTGTATTGATTGAGTGGAAGTATAAAGTGCAAAAGTTCAACGGCCAAGAATGTTAAAAAAATGGGGGTTCAAAAAAGTACGAAAGCTTAAAAAAAATAAATAAATAAAAAATCAATTTACTTTTTGAATATATTTTTTATACACAAATGCATTAATTTTGCATTTCACCTCTTTACTAGCTTTCTTATAAATTTCTAACTGGGTTTTTAATTATTTTGATAATGAAAGTAGTTTTGCATTCGAAAAAATGTCAGCTTTGATCATTTTAAACCACTATTTTCTGCATATTTTATGCATATTTTAGTCAAAATAACAAAAAGAAAACTTATAATTTCAAATAATTTAATAATAATAATTTTAAAAGCACCGTTTTCATTGAGATAAACATGATTTAAGTCAAACTCAAAGTTTGGTGTTTTACTCAACCAAAAATCAATGCGTGTTTATTAATTAAAAAAAAAAACAAACTTAAAAATATTTGACGTTGTATTGTTAATACATATTTTTTTATTGAATTGCTTGTCAAATTTCTTTTACAAGTTCATAAACTGATACTCTTAGTCGAAAACAACAGTATTAAACAATAATTGATGCAAAAAATATCAAAATAAAAGGTGTTGTGTATTGAATAATTGAAATACAAAATAAATATTTAAAGAGTATTGAATGAAAGATATTAAAAGTATTATGTAAACATTTTAGCATTTTATGTGGTCACCAAATTATATCTGCTTTACCATACTCGCAAACAAGAAGTATTAAAAAAGTAAATATTTTATTAAAGCAAACAGTTAGCAACAGAAAACCAACAATCAAACATTTGTACAAGCAACTTGACTGATGACAAGAAAAAACTACTTCTTTCCTCAGGTGCTTTAAAGCACTAAGTGAAATGCCCTACCTTAGACCTAAAAGTTTATTAAAAGCAAAATTAAAAACAAAAAAAATTTTGGTGTGTGCGTTTTTATTCTCAAATTTTTTAAGTAACTTTTCCTTAAATCTCAAAAACGATTTTAATTTTAAAATGGGTTGTAGTATAAGTATAAGTATAAACTTTTTTAACGACTTGCCTAAACCCGGCGTGCGTCGTTACACTTACCACTACCGTTTATCCATATTTTTCAACTAAAGATTTGAAGTGACTACGAAATAATTCAGACTAAATTCAGAAACCGATCTCAAGATATACAGAAGTTAATAGTTAGTTTGTGTGGGAGATACCACATAAATATGTTCAGTTCGGCTGATGTACAACTCCTTCACAAATGTCATTTTGATTGAGAAATCGTTGCAAAAGAATCTAAATTTATTTAAAAGAATTTAGTTTCAAATTAATTAAATTTCTAATTAAAACGTTTCATGACGAAACAAAACTTAAGATGTTAATTTAGACCAGACGAATGTTTCTTTAAAAAATATTTGACAAAAAGTAATACCGGGTGGGCTAAGTCTCGCCTGCGTTTAAAAATTGTATAACTTTTTTTGTTTTAGATTTTATTTATCGGAGTCTGTTGCTTCCTACTTGTATGTTCACTGCACTATGACTTTCATTAAAGAAGGTTTACCGAAGTTTTTTCTTGAAAAGGCAGAGAACAGATGGAATTCCATTACTTCATGTGCTATTTCTAGTACACTTTGGCTTCGACATAACCGAGACTAGACTCTAGGAAAATTGTAAAGGCAATTTCTGTTTAATCAAGCAGTAAAAAATTTGCATCTGTTAAGGGATTTTTATTCAAAAAAGTTTTTAATCAAAATAAATGAATGAATTAAAAATAGCAATCTTTTATTAATTACAGCTTATTTTTCCTGTAATAATTTGATTTCAGCATAATTTTTTTTTTAACAATAACTCAAAATATAAAAATACATACTCGTAAACCATAAATTTTAATAATACTTGAACAAGCTTTGAGAACCCTAATAACACGATAAGTATTGCAAATGTTTTTTATTTTAGTTTAATTTTAATATTTAATTGCATAAAATTAATTTAATTTTTCTTTGCTTAGGTTCTACGATCTTTTTTTGGATTTATTTGAAAAAATATATTTGCAATTACAATAAAAAAATTTTGATTTTATTAACTCGTAATAAAAATATTGTATTTATTATATTTGTCTACTTTGTATTGCCTCTGTAAATCCAACTTTGTAATAATAGTCTCAAGATCTGGTATTCTTATTGAGAAGTAACATCCGTTAAGGAATATGTGCAACACTAGCAGAACTGAACTAGTTTTCGTCCCAACTACGAAAGGTCTCATCAGAGTCCTTTGTGTTATACATATTCATATTTTTATATTATTATTTATATCACAAACTATTGGAAATAGATTATGTGAATTATATTTGAACGTTATTCTCACCAGTCTTTTTCCTATCGGATGTTACTTCTCAATAAGAATATCAGATCTTGAGATTATTATTACAAAGTTGGATTTACAGAGGCAATACAAAATAGACAAATATAAGAAATACATATTTCCAGCAATACAAGTATGAAATACATAATATTGTATTTCTGTCTTTCATCCAATTGAACAGTTGCAAATTAACCAGTGTTTATTTTTTATGAGATTTACAATTCGTCTTCGCTTAGCGTTAAAAATTTTCGCTCATTTCTGAAATACTTTGTTTTTAAGGTATTTAACTTTTAACACCAACGCATGACGGTGGCACACATTAAAAATAAATTTGATTTACGTGTTAAGTATCAGCAACAAACACAACATTAACAGCAAACAAACAAATAAATAAATAAACAAACACTAACATATCGTATTACCTACTCATAAAAGGCATTCGTAGCAGCAGTTTTATCATCACTTTTATCATGATTCTTGTTAAAGAGCCAGAGTCAGCAACAAAAAAAAAACAAAAAAAGAAAACCTCCAACAAACCAAAAGAACAGTAAAAGGTAAATTATTAACTCCTCTATGTTATGCTTCTTTGTAAAGAGTCGTCCATTCAGGGTTTCCTTTCTCAAAATATTCTATAAAATAATTATAAGTTGTTCTATGTTTGGCATTTTTTAAGTCAAGAACTGTTCAACAGATATCGTCTCAAGAATTAAAGAACGCTGTAACTGACAAAAAATCGAAAATGCGTTTTTTGCATCATTTTTATCAGAAAAAAATACGCGTCGATTGGTCCCGGTTTCAGATTTCTATGATGAGAAAAATTCACTTACGCCGTCTGAGTTTTGAAAAATACCAGTGTCTTTGTTCTACTTTCATACAGGTTTTTTGGCTCTGGTGAACAATAAATGTTTTGTCAGTTACAGCGTTCCTTAATTCTTGACACAATATGTTCCTATACAAACATATGCAATCATAGAAAACGCCTACTTACATGGATGGTTTAAAAAACTAGCTAGGTAACCACGCCCATTTTAACATTTGTTTAAAACTAGAAAATTACTTAAGCTGTAGTAATGACATTTGGCATGTCTGAGTAATTTTTCTTTATGGACTACTATAAATAGCTCTGTAAATAATAATCATAAATAAATATAATTTGGTAAGTCCATACATGTCGATTATTCTACAAAAAATAGGTGAATTGCCACGCCCACTGAAAAGATGCACAAACTTGAAAACTACTTAAGCTACAGCTATGGGATAAACAAATAATCACAGACAGGTTTTTACTAATTTTACTAATTTTATATGCAGCGGTTTCGCTAAGCAGCGCGCAGCCAAAATGTGCATTCTCCATGACCCTGGTTATGTTTATTTTGGGGATGCCGTGGTTTGTACGCATAGTCATGCGAAAAACTAAGAATCAAATCGCATTAGTTTGGTATGTTCTTTATATTACCCTAGATCGCTCTTACAAAAAATCTATTGTATTATGCTGTTAAAATCAGTTGTCATTGTAGGTGCATGGTAAAACAGTTTTATCATTTGTACGTGTTGACAGGGGCTCCGGGTTTACACCCCAGCTCTGACATCGTGAAAAAAAAGGAATTTAAAAAATTATTTCTTTCGACGACTACCTCTTAGCAGTTTTCTGGCAAAAGCTCTGAGAGTAACTGAATGCCATGAAAAAGCTTCTTAAGTCTGTCGTTCGAAGTCGACTGTAAACTGTAAGTCCCGGTACTCATGGATAAAAATTGATATACAAAACATGGGTGCTGCGAAAAGCTAGGCCGTAAACCTGAAACAGAGTTGTAATGGCCAATTATGTATGTATGTGTAAATACAACAACATAAATAATAACAGCTAATTCAGACTGCATTATTAAGAGGTTAAGTGGTCTTCACAAAATTACTGTCTTTGCGGATTTATGTTTAAAGTTTCTAGGAAAACTGGGCTCAAAATTGTTTGATTGATATTTATTCTATGATTAATTCAGAGAACATTTTTATAACTTCACATAATGCTTACGATCAAAAATACAAAAACAGGTGAAAGACAAACTCTTTTAAAAGAGTTTGCTTATGTGTTGGTAGGAGAGAGACTGTGTGAAAATGTTTAAAAATATTTACAAAGTAAAATGCAAGGCACGCTTCAAAGTCATCAACAACATCAAACACAACATACCACTTCATTCTCCTCTCTGTTTTTTTTTTGTGTGTTTGTTTGTTATTTGCATGGAATACTGTTATAAACATCATCATCACCGTCACCATGAGTAGCAGCAAGAAACAACAAAGATATATGCATTTACTTGTACTTCCACTCTCACTATTCACTATGTTGAATTTGAAATGTAATTGTAATGTGTTTTGAATGCACGTGTGTTTGCAAAATTTAATACCGTTACACGCAACAAACACCATGGCATGCATACTTACACGCTGACATTAGTTTTGTATCCGTTTGTAATAGCAAATAAGCAAATATATGAATAAAATATCTGAATGTTAGAAAATACTCGTATATGTACTCACAGTATAGAGAAAAATAAAACAGAAAAAAATGTGCACTCTGTGAATAAATGATTCAGAACAACAAACGCATTTGCTGAAAGCTTAAATTATAAACCATTTGGATTGAAAGTTTTAAAGTGCCCCCAGCCAATATTTTTACTACTCAGTGGTAATTTAATTTTTAACATTTGCTGACAAAAAAAAAGTTGTTTAAAAATAAAGATAAAAATATCGGTTTTTAATTGCAACTGTTTCATAGACCGATGTAGATGTTGTTACGAAGAAATAATTTAATATAATAAATAAAGACCCTCTATATTAGTTGTTGGTATTATTGCTTCCATTTAAATTCTATCAGTTGCTTGGGTAGAAATATTCATTTGGGTTTTTATAAAGAAATAAGTACATTACGCGCTTTAATTCGTCGTGTGTTAAAAAACTTTTAGGCATGAAATATTTACAAACAAACTTTTCTGTAAGCAATTTTATTTTACTTACTTACTTAGCTGGCCATAACAACCCTTTAACGAGTTTCGGCCTGCTTTAGCACTAGTCTCCAGGCGGCTCTGCTTAGCGCGAGCTTTCTGATAATTTTTTGATTATTTGTAATCGTAATCAATTAGTAATCAGAAATTCCTAATTTTAGAATTAGTAATCACTACAATTTTTTTTTAATAATTTAATTGATTACCAATCGTAACCTCTATTTAAAAGGTAGGGTTAAAACAAAATTTTTAAAAATTTTTTTTTTAATTTTAGTACTGCGGCTGTAAAACTTTCATTATTTTTAAAATGTTGCATCCTATAACGCTACATTTTTACTAATCCTAAAATTTCAGATGTCAAACTGTTCCTTTTTCAGTATAGCCAACAACCGACTATTTTTTATTTTATAATTTATAATTTTGAAGAAACCACAACCTAACTTTTTTCATTTTGACCTTTGCTGGGAAAGTCGATTCCGAACAACAGATTTGAGAAGCTTCTGCATGGCAATCAGTTACTCTCAAAGCTTTTGCTAAAAGACTGCTGAGAGGTAATTGCCAAAAGATGTCAGGGTTTGAACCCGGAGCTCTTGGCTCTTGTAACCCAAAACACTAACCACTAGACCACTGCGACTACACGGTTGAATCAACAAAAGCAATACAGAACTTCCAACGGTACATTTTCAACAAAGTTTGAGAAAATAATGTCCAAAACAAAATTGAGAATTTAACCAGCCTGTGAAGAAACTGTTTGATGTTGGTAAGGCAGTTGGTGAAATGTATGCAAAATTTTTTCTTTAAAATAATGAATAAACTCAGAAATATGTTTCAAAATATAGTATTAATCAGGAATAGTTTATACTCTAAAAAAAGCTTTTAATGTTTAACATTATTTTTAAAGAGAAATAAATAAACACGATAGAAAGAAATAAAAAAAAATTTTTTGATTAATAAATCTATGGTAAACAATTTTAGGCATTTAAAAAAAATTATAAAAATTTTTTTAAATTTTAATTGTAACAACCAGTTTTTATTGCAATCATAATTCAGTTGTGTTGTAACTGCAATTCTTTTTGTAATTTGTAGTTTATAATGGACTGCATTCCCTTTTCAATTTAAACTGCAAATTTCAATGAATGCCTCAAGTACTTTTCCCTTTTTTATAAAAAAGGAGAAGAAAAACTGAAAATTTGCTTTTAGACCAACTCAAAGTACAAAAGAAAAAAATTTACAGTATAAAAGGCCTCTCGCTCTATATTGTTGACTGATTGTACTTGTATGCCCTTGAGTCTTTTTATTATGAAAACCAAAACTTTACATTTTATAAAATATTTTTCTTTTTTTTTTTTTTTTGTTGTTAATTTTGGGTTTTATTTTGGCTCATTGCCCATAACTAAGAACGGTGCACAAGTAGAAAAAAACATTAAAACCATATAAATAAAAAACAAAGAGTTTGGAAGTGTTAATGCATTTTGCTACCAACCGTATATGAGATGAGATGCAACATGAACGCATAATATATTTACATATCTGTCTGTACCTCCAACTTTATTACTGATAACAACAATAAAACTACAACAAAATTGTTATTTCATTTACTCTTGTACTGTTGCTTTAATACTTTTTTATCAATTAATTTTTTGTTCTTCAACCGCATTCATCTTCTTTTGGGTTTTCAATTTTTTATTTTAATTTATTTGTTTTAAATAAAATGTGTCACGTATGTGACAGTTGCACAGATATTTAATTCAAATTTAGTTATTTACGCCCACAAAACTTACAACTTAAAAAGTTATTATCAGTTTTGCTTTGATTATATCTGTGGCATTTTGACAAAACACCTTAAGTCGAGATAAGATAGCAAAAACGTTTAAGAAAAAAACTGGGGGAAAAAATGATTTTTATTAAAAAATAAAATAAACCAAAATTAAAAAAAAAATTCTTCTATAATACAAGATTTCAAAAACGTACACAAAATGTTTTTTAATGAAAAATTCGTGTCATTACCAACATTTTTTCAACTTTTTAAATTTGACTTAAGATGTTTTGTCAAAATGCCACAGATATGTATGTATAATACCCAACATTCAAAATATGGGGTTATCGTTAGTAGTTTCAAGGCTGTCAGCTGCTAAAAATTTGTCATCTGAAATGTCATTCATTTAGT
The DNA here is from genome assembly GCA_963576795.1 of Metopia argyrocephala. NCBI lineage: Eukaryota > Metazoa > Arthropoda > Insecta > Diptera > Sarcophagidae > Metopia > Metopia argyrocephala. Next base: position 26,581,466 of record OY756208.1, read on the forward strand.
GAAAGGTTTGTCGTCTGCGAATGGGGATCGTTTATGAAACGAAGAACGCTTAATAATACGAGTAGTTTAAATTTAAAATCCATAGAAGTGGTAATTCAAACGTAAACACTTTTCGATTATTAATCGGCCCACTCTCGGAGGAATTGGCAATATAATAAAGAAATTTAAAGAGATTACATTAGATTGTGCGCAGGATTGGTGTCACAACTGAATATAAAAAGGGTCACAAAGATGTTTAAATGGAGTGTGGCCACTTCACACTCAAGAAGAACAGCTTTACCAACAATGTACTAACAATTTAAGTACCTAGGCAGCTTTTACTTTAAAGTGGGTAATGGTACTAATCAATATCGAACTAAAAGTAGATTATGTAAAAAACAAGGATTTTGCTCCCAATTTGTTGTATTTTCTTTAAATTTATGATTCGTAAATAAAAAATCTAAAAAAATAATCCCGAAACCCAAGGAATAAATTTTTATAATAGTATAATAAATTTTTTTTCCTGATGTCCCAAACGCAACCCAATAATAAAACAAAAAACGCAAGGCTTAGTTATAAACATTCCCAAGTTCTTATTCATCAAACAAATATGTGAATGTTAGAAATTTAAGTTTCGAATACAACTTCCACGTGCACCTATTGGAAGTTTTGTTTTATTTTTGTTGAAAAAAATGAAACATTTTATTTGTTTTTCTACTACTTCTTTATTTATTTATTTGGATATAAATTTCGAAACTGTCAGATGGATACAGAATATATGCAAGTATGTACTTATATATGAATATGCGGTGTGAATTCATGCATACATACATACATATGTATGTATGTAGTAGATCAACAACAGCAATAGTATTGATTGTGTTGAAATTTCAATAGTAATGTCACAGAATTTGCTGATATTATACATTATTTATATGCATAAGTATGTGTGCATTATAAACACAGTTAGAGGAGGACTGATAGACGCAGATGACACAGAGTTCAAGTTGCATGTTAACGGCAAATACGTGATACATGTATTACAGCTAATGTTGTTGGTGTCGTTATTGATGTTTTTAATGTAACTGATGCAAGTTTATTTCAATGTTTCCTTTAACAGTAATGAGAGTTTATTTCAAAATACGTTACATTTATTCAAAAGTACATTGACATGTCTATTTAATCACACACATAATAAAACGAAAACTTGCTCATATACATGAGCAATATATATAAATTTTGTACGTATTTGGTATATGAATAAGTATATAGGAGGGTAGTCTTACAATGCGAAAAATGTTAGAAGTAACACTTTATATATGGGCAACTAAAATATTTTTGGTAACTTTGATAAACAGTACAACTTCAATTTAAAAATAGACCATACCTATTGAATTATTTTTGAATGCCCTTATTAAAAGAAATAATAGTTATATAAAATGTATATATGCATACATAATTGGCCACTACGGCACCCATATTTTGTGTGTCAATTTTTTCCATGAGTACCAGGACCTACAATGTAACGTCGAATCCGAACGACAGACCCGAGAATCTTGTTCATAGCAATCAGTTATTCTCAGAGCTTTTGCCAGAAGACTACTAAGAGGTGGTTGCCGAACAAATATTTCTGTTCATATTTTTCTTTCAAAATGTCAGAGCTGGGGTTTGAACCGAGAGCACTCATCTAGTAAGCCTACATACTACATATTAGACTACGGAGATCTATAAAGGTTATAGGATAGACAAAAATCTAGAGTTTTAGAGGATATTTTTATAAAGAGAATAGAACTTTCTAAAGAGTTAAGAGTTTAGTAGGGTCGTGGTATAGTGGTTGAGCGCTCGCACAGAAACTCACACGACCAAGGTTCAGTCCCAGCGAAGGACAAAATTATAAAAATTAAAATTTGCGGATACCTAAAATTATAATATAATTTAAAAATTAAATTTAAAAAATAAGAGGTTCCTCCACTCCCCCCCGCCCCCCCCCCCCCCTCCAGTAAATCCATATCAATATACCGCTGCCTGACATTTCCAATCTATTCCACCAGAAACCAATGATCAGGAATACAGTGCCACCTTCAGTCTTTCAGAAATTATCAATGACAAGATATAAAAAGGATGTACGGCCCACTCGATATAACAGTAAAAAAGAACAAAACGAAAATTTACTTATAAATTTTCCTGTGGAAACATTTTTTATGACTGTTACATAAGTTAGTATCGCCCATTGAATAAAGAACTAAGGAAACGAAAAGTTGCAAACGTAGTCACGAAGAAGCGAAGATAAATGTCCTTGTCGATACCAAGTGGCAGTAAAACGAAAAATTGCTCAAGAGCATCGAAATTTCCAAGAAAAGTGGGAACTGGAGTATTTTTAGTTGAGACTGAAAAAACAACAGTTCATATTTACTAAAGTGTTATACGAACGTGAAGCAGCTGTGCATGCAAGCTACGTTTTGTCGTAGTTGATTGCTATACACTCGAAACCTTGTACTGAAGGTGATTTAATCAAAGAATGTTTAATTAGGGCTGCAGAAAATGTTTGTTCTGGAGTGTGAAGGCATTTCAATTAATGTCTTTGTCTCCAAAATTCATTGAAGTTGGAGTGACTGAATTATACTAACATTTGCCAGCCAGATTTGAAGACACTCAAAGATTCGCATATGAAATTATGTCCATGTTTGGAAGTACTTATCGATGCGAACAGTTATTTTCTTTCTTATGAAAGGAAATAAGTCTTCTATCAAATCAAGAATTACTGACCCCGAAGTCAGAAAGATGGTTGCAGAGAAAAGTGCGAAGTATCTGGAAAAAAATATTAACTTTACCTTTTTTACATTTTTCCAAATAAACCTAGTTTACTATTAAATTTAAGTCTTTTATTTTTTTTTTTTTTTTTTTGTGGCCCGCATAAACTGTTTTATTTTTTATTTGGCCCGTGTTATGATTTGAGTTTGACATGCTTGAATTAAATCCTATTGTATTTTGTACATAATGGCAAAGCCGAAACATTATAATGCAATCAAAGTTCCAACAAAAGCTTTTGTGCGAATTAACTTTACTTTTGAAACTGAAAAATCTTAAAATGTTGAATTAATATTTGATTTTTTGTATTTGTTTCAAAAATAGGACCTAAAAGCATCCACTACTAAGAAATAGCGAAATTATTATTTTTATATTGTAGAATAAAAAGAAAATATGGTTTCACAACCCTCGTATATTCATGCAGTACCGTATTAAGTTTGTACCATATTTAGTATAACTGTGATAATGAAAGTGTACTCGTAGCCGTACAATTAATCGCATCTATTTTTCATTTTCATTAATTTCTTTTGATTTTATTTGCCATCACATTTCATTATTACCAAATTTTCTATGGATATTGAAATTTATTTGGGTTAATTGATTTTATTGTTATTAAATTTTACTAATTAGTAAACTACTCGTAATATATACATATGTATGTATACATACTCTATGTATGTATGTATGTACAATAATAAGGCCATCCAAATAGGCTGTATGAAAACGGTTATCTTTTTATTAAATGCCACAAATCAATCAATAAGTAATTGAACATAAAATAAATTATGCAAATAAAATAAATAAAAATAAATTATGTAAATATTTTTTAATTATGCACAAATTGCAGTTGAATTTAATATCACAATTGCATGAAAATAAGAAAATTGGAAGGAGAACCACAATGAAGTAAAATTTAACTAAAAAGCATTAAAAGCTGGTTTATATAGTAATAATTTAATAAACTCCTTCATTGAATTGGCTTAGAACTTAGTTAAAGCTGTACAGACTCTAGCAAATTAGGAAATGCACAGGAGATTTCGAATTGGTTGTAAATTGGATAAACTCGGATAAACTCGGTAACTAGCTTGATTCATCAGAGATCGTAGAAAGATTGTCTTTCAAAACTGTTTGTACCTCGTAATAACGGCGATGATACTACACCACCATTTGCAGACAACGTTGTTAAGTTTACACCTTCCAATCAAAATAAGTTAAAAATAGCAATATTCTAGCTAAAAATAACAAAACTGCAGCTAAACTACAATATTTAAGGCGAAAAAGGATAAGTTGCGGAAACGCATGCACTAGCATCTTACCGCCTACGTGTCGGTTAAAATAACGTACGCCCAATAATTAAAAATTCAATGAGTTCTACTTAAATATGATCCAGCAAGAAAGTTATATAACAACAATCCAGATGAAGAGCGCTCGCACAAAATCTCAACGGCCCAGGTTCAAATCTCAGCAAAGGTGAAAAATGAAAAAGTTAGTTTACGGTTTTTTCAAAATTATAATTTAAAAAAATTCCAATACAATGCACAGCATTTAGTAGGGATCTGAGTCTCAAATATAAAAAAAGCTTGGTGCCAGAATCTATAGCAACGCAGCAGACAGAAGTACTCGAAAATATTCACTTAAGCAGCTACACAAGAGTTCTGCACAAAAAATTAAATCAAGTCAATAATATTTTAAAAAGATAATTATTAGACCATATAAGTGTGGTTGTAGATTTAATTGAGCTAACACAGACCAAATATAAACACTACTGCAATCAATGGACGACTTGATAGAAGAAATTATATTATAAGGCTGCTTTTAATGATTCATGACTTCAAACTTTGGTAATCGAGCCAAAATGATAGGCTAATTAGGATAATTTTAACCGAAAAAAATAATGAACGAAAATAGAAAGAAACTTGTCAGAATCATGGATAAAAAGCTGGTCTACAGAAGGATGATATTTTCAATATATTATTTGAAAAGGTTTTACACAATTTACACCAAAAATCAGACGCTACTAGAGTCGCCAGTGCTTTGATATTATAGGTTACATGATATTATACGAGTTGTAGCTGTTTTCTTTATATATGCCTAAAAGCCTTCGATGTAAGTGATTATGGCAGTAAACGAAGTTAAAACCAAGTTGTTGGTTTCAACGAACAAGCAATTCACAAAGCTTGATTACCAAGGAAACGTTGGTAAGAAAAATTTCAAAGATAGTAGAGTTATGTACCTTAGACCCATACCCAACAAAAAAAATGGAAGTTGTTCCAAAATCATAACATTTTCAGTCTATACCAAGTATATCTAAGAGCTGAATCTAATATTCTAAAAGTCAATACTATTAAAATTTTTTGATCACTTCCCTCCTATGACATTCACATTTTAAATTTATGGGTGATTCACCAAAAATAGATCTACTTGAGATTAATTTCTTAAGTTCTTTTTCTTTTTTTTTTTTTTTTTTGTTGCATACTACCCGTAATGCTTCATGATGCTTTAGAGAGAAAACTTATTACTAGAAATTAGGGTATGTTTGTGACAACAATTACAAGAGCCTTAATGTAGAACTACATAACATGCGTTACGCCAATTGTGTATTTCACACAAGTTACTGGCAAAATTTGTAACGCATCTAACGTATAGAAGTTAACTTTTAGATGTGTTGATAGTTGAATAATTGAATTGCATTGTACATTGTTACCGCTGTTAACACCCTAACGCACCCTGTGTACTTTTGTCTTTATGTCAGCATTTCAGTATTTTGACACATTAAAGTGTAACATTAGTAGTGGTTTGAACATGTCGTTCGTATTCGGGAAAATATTAGAAAGAAAATATGTAAGAAAAAAATTAAAACTTTGGCGTAAAGATTCGTTAAAAAGAAACTTATATAAAAATATGTGCAATCTGACTAATAATCTTCGGGAATATAATATAGCCGCTACTATTACTTAGTTTATGCCTGTTTTGAAATTAATTCCGACACAAAATGATTTTACTCATAACGATAACTTCATATGCGTTTATGCCTATAATTGAGTCGAAACAATTTTAAAACTGTTTGAACTAACAGATGATTTTGACATTTGCTTAATTTTTAGCCAATATAAAATGGTTAACAACATAATTTTTCAAATACTTTTTAAATTCTTATTGCAATCCATGCAAATAAGACAAAATATTATAATTCATAACATGCTTAGAGTAGAAAATAAAATGTTGCGTGAAAAAATAAGACAGGAAAAATAAAAAAATTAAAAAGATGCTTCAAAGCAATGGTGTTGTGCCGTGTTGGAAGCTTGACGCGACGTGAAGTCTACTGGTGGATCCTACAACAGCCAGGGAATGAAAGGTTGTGTTTTGAGTCATTCCGCATATTTATATTTCTTGCAATAGTAGTAGTGTTACCACCAAATTCTAATTTTTTTATATTTTCTATAATAATACACATAGAATAACCCAGCAAAAATTAGTGCTTAACAATAAGCTATTTTGTAAGGAAAAAATTGTGAACTATCACTTACTCGTGCGCATCAATAATGCATGATTTTTATATGAAATGAGCCGCTCAAATGCAATAGAAACGCAAATTTATTGCAACCAGTAAGCCAATATTATAAAAAATCAAAAATAATACCTTATCCTATAGCATTTTTGGAAGCTTTAAGGTATGAATAAACAATATAATGCTTCGATTATTGCTTACAATTTTATTTATTGCTTCCATATTTGAAAAATTTTCTGCTGGGAATAAAAACTACCAACGAAAGAAATTGACAACCCCATCAAATTTGACAGAACATTCTTTACAGCTGATTTTCATAAAGGCTTCAAAACCGTATGCGTTTATTCTCAATTTTGAACACGCTAGGTTTGGCTCGAACAGGTTTGAAAAGCAGGGTCAGTGAAAACGTTTCGAAATTTCAAAACTGTTTTTATAGCTGTTTATGCCATGGGTTTGAGCGAATGATAACGTTTTCAAAACGGGCATAAACATGACATGTAAAAAATTAATTAAAATTATATTTTACGTTAAATTTCTAATTGTAAATGATTTAATTGTACAAACCATCTTTAAGAGCTAAAACACAATTTAAACTCTTGAACATACATGTAAAGAAACAAAAATAACCTGTAAAAAACAAAGTAGTTCACTAATTTATGAATTTAATTATTAAAATTACAGTTATCAGTCATTGAGATGCATTTCATTTGATTTTTATTTTTTTGTTTTGCATATCACATTTATATAAAATATGCAAACATGATACAAATTGACATAAATAATATTTACCGTCAATTATTTTAACGGATTTATAATTATTAGTGGATTATATTAATTTAAGACCACAATAGCAGACAAACTAGTAACCCCAGCTTAATCGGTAAAAAAAAATTAAAAATTCAATATCATTTGTAAAAGAAATAACAAAAACAAAAATATATTTTCGGTTTTAAGTGAAAGTAATCATACAAGTCAGTCAGTCATTTAGTCAATATGTTATTAAAAACAAATTTTTTGTATTAAAGATTCGCATATCATCTTCAAAGCAGCACCACACATACCATCCAAGTGCATAGACGAATGAATGACATACAAATATCATTCGTTAAATATTGTTGTACAAAATTGAAGATGCCAAGATACATATTTGAACCATTTCTTTCTTATTTTGTTTTAATTGTCTATTTAAAGAGTATTATTGATTGAAAGTGCATGTAACAGATGCACAGAGAAAAATTTAAGCATTCACTTCTCGGCAAACCAATTCAATTCACATAAACTGAATTACTTTTTCATCACTTGAACTTAATAGTGATGACAAATTCATTCAAGGAAAGTTTTTAAAATGAATTTAAATCTTGTAATGATTGCGTTATCAAAGCTATTTCAAGAATAGTTTTAATATTGTCAACTGTAAGTGTAATAATTTTAAGTATAATCACAAACATGATTAATGAAATAATTTGTTTTCAGTGTACACGATATACTAATTTCACAGTTATACTAGAGAGAGAGTTGTATTAATTACACCCTACACTACTATAGGTGGTTATGGTGCATGAAGTTTGTGCTGTTGTTTGCAACTCGTGAAAAAGTGTATTATTATAAATTTTTACTTTTTCGCTGGATTCCAATTCTAAAAATCGAAGACTAATTAAATACACCCATGTTACATATGTTCGTAATTAAACCACAATTCTTATACATACATTATAATGAATATATGAGTTCTTATTTGTTTGAAACAAAAAAAAAACTGTAATCTAGAACAAATGATTTATATTTTACAAGTGGTTAGGGCTTAATAACTTATATATGTATATCGCACTTCGTTATATAGCCATTGAAAGAAATACTATTCATAATGTTTTTTTTTTTTTCTTTTTTCAAAGAATTTCGAATGATACCTTATTTGCACGAACAGATGCAAATAGACACTACAGATAATTTATTGAAAAACCAATAGGTATAAATTGGGATCCACTTCAATTCCTAAATTACAGATTTATTTTTCTTATCAAATCAAAATTAATCATCGTACCGGCTGATTTTGATTTATGCCAGATAATATATGGGTTTGTAGTCGCCGAGGTCTAGTGGTTAGTGTGTGGGCTTACTAAGACGATAGCGCCGGGTTCGAATCTCAACTCTGACATCTTGAAAAAAGAAATATAGAAAAATTATTTCCTTCGGCGACAACCTCTCAGCAGTCTTGATTGCCATGAAAAAGCTTCTCAAATCTGTCGTTCGGAGTCGACTTTAAACTGTAGGTTCAGATACACACAACATTAGAGCTGCAAGAAGCTAGACCGTAATGGCCAATTATGTATGTATGTATGTAATATATGGGTTTATTGTTCGGGGTGAAATTCGTCACAAACGTATGTACAATACTCTTACGTATGTATGTACCGTGATACATTTGGTCCTGCGATGGCATCAAAACGGCACCTTGTGCTAATTGTAGTTGATCAGGGTTTAGAATCAACTGGCCATTTGACCTACCTACCTATGTACCGTGATACACTATCCTATCGAATCGTACAATTTGTCAAAAAAATCGTGTGTGTTAAAAAGTATAACAGTGTGGCATAAAAATGCATCTGTATGACAGATTTTCTGACAAGTCTGTCCGACTTTATAATCTTTTCAAAAAATTCATAGACATTTTTACTCCATGCGATCAGCAGCAACTTTGCATATGCTTTGTATCTTATTTTGTGTGATGGTGTGGCAATAATGTTGCCGTTTTGATGCGGCTTTTAAAAGTGTGACAGAAATGGATAAGATGTTTTGTGAATGAACCGTACGACTGTGTATGATAGTGCATCATGGCCTTAAGTGATGTAAAAAAGTACATATGGTATATTGCACTAATAGATATTTGAAATAAAATAAAATCGTATTGTGGTGTGCGTTAATTCGCAAGAGAAATCTCTTTAGAAGGTTGTATATTGTTTTATACCTTATCTTGAAAACTGGATCAGAAAAAATAAGTTATGATGAGATTGTGCATAGGGTAACATATAGTATGGCTACGCCACCTAATTTTTTTATATATCATTGTTTTTTTAGACTTAAAGACACACTAACATTTCATTATACGCACCATGTTTTCTTACAGTAACAGTTATGATTATGTTATTGAGTAATATAAGTAAAACCCAGTTATAGAGAGTAAAAATATTACAGTTCAACAGGAAGTAAACTTTCATTAATACATTTTGTTTAATATCTGTAACTTTGATTGATTCTGGCTGATAAAGTACCAATAACCCAGTGAAACCGATAAGCACATCAGATATAAAAGACAAGATTACATAACCTGCATATCAAGTGTAAGGAAATATCTTTGTTCAAACGAAATGTTAAAACGCACATAAACAATCAGTGCTCAATTAAAGAGTCAACATTGCAATTATATTTAAAATATTTTATGTGATATTAGTTTATATTACCAGTCATGTTATATGTATGTCTTAGTTTGTAAAAAAAAGTCCCTAGTCCACAGTGCATAGTTCACATTACCCGAAGTTCCTATATATTATTTATGTCGTATATATGTACATATCTATATATAATAGAAAAGCTGATAGGAGTACATTGACTGAACTGAATTTTGGTGACGGATCGAAAACTACATTGAGTAGGTTGTGTTCAGTACTCAATCAACATAATGCTGTATTTGACATTTGTATTGCTCCAAACTAAAATGAAAACATATCCTTAAGCCTCTGGGGGGTTACTTTGAATTTCGATTCGAATCGAAAATCTTACGAATTCGTAAAAATTTACGAATTTTCGAAAAAAATTTGTATTCATTATTATTGATTTTTCGAATGGAAAATTTCTTTCGAAAGCATTTTCGATTCGAATCGAAATACAAAGTAACCCCCAGTTTTCATTTTTGAAGGTAATTACTATTTTTTACGAGAATACAGCTTAACTTGTGATATCGTATTAAATGTGTCTTGAAATTTTGCAGGCTTACGTGCTGTGAATAAAAGCAGCACAAAAATACTCGATTTCGAAATTTAGATCTAAAGCTATTTTGAATTTTATGTTGAACTATGAATTGCTTTTTCATTAGATCTTAAGTAACCCAAAAAACGTGTCTTTTTTATATCACTTAGAAGCTAAAATTATCATTTTTGATATTATCGTTTCCATTTATATAAAACAAATTTATTATTCTACTTACTTTTGCCTCTCACATGAGCATTCCGTTTTAAAAATGTCATTCAAAATTTCATTTATCTCTTCTTGTATGTTGAATAACAATGGTTTCTTGATTTTACTTTTTGCATTTGCATTTAACAAAATGCTATAAAACGAAAAATATCAAATAAATACTTTTTTAAAAACATATATGTACTATATTACAAACAATAAATTATTTAAATCAACATTTTATGCAATAACAATAGTTTTAACATTAATTAGCGTAAAAAAAATAAATATAATCAAACAAACCTGTTTCATTTATCAGCGATAACTTGCGATAATTCATCCATTATATCTGACCACAGAAAATCCAATTTGTTATCTTCTAATTTTAGTTTACATAAACTTGGTATATGAGTTAATAAACTTTTAAATGGCGTATATTGTTGAATACATGCAGAATCTCCAATAATAATCAGTTTGTGTCTTGAACGTGTAATAGCTACTGTGAGACGACGTTGATCCTCTAGAATTTCTGCATCACGATTATGTTCTACTGTTTGGTTTAAAGTGGGACCTGTGCGAGAGCATGCATAAATAATTATATCCTTATCTCTACCCTGATACTGATCGACGGTATTGATTTCTACAGCAGCAAAATTAAAAAGTACTTCATTTTCTTTAGATGGGTCGTGATAAAAGTGATTGTATTGGATAGCCAGTTTTTTTAAAAGCTCAACTTGAGCTCTATATGGTGCAATAATACCAATACGTTCTGGTTCATAGAGAGAGTTTAAAAGAGTTTTTACTATACGAAAAACTAAGGCCGCTTCACAATAGTTAGTGTACTTAAGCAAGCTTTTAGATGATTTAGTACTAGATTCAACTAAAGAATCGATAGGTATTGAATCCTCTTTAAATGTAGTTTCAATAAGAGAAGCAGTATTGCTATATTTGGTTTTGGCATAATTATAAGATCTTTCCGAACAATCCAAAGTGTCCAAAAAGAATACCGATTGATCTATATGACTCTGCAAAACACGCAACAACCACCTTTCTTTCTCACAACCAAGAATAGGTTTACACATCACTCCCTCTGTTACCTCTTTTGAGCCACATTTCAAGACGCCTCCATAGGTAAGTTTATTAGCCAATTTGGTTATAGTTTTATTCATACGGTATTGTAACGTTAGAGCGGAAGTAGCATTATCACAGTCGAGAAGTTGGAAAAGTGATTCATCTGCACCTTTTTGTCTGGCCAATGGAGATTTTATTATAGGGGGAAGTTGATCAGGATCTCCTACCAATACAAAACGTTGGCAATAGAATAAGGGCCTTAAAATTGTAGGCTGCATTATTTGCGAAGCTTCATCCACTATACAATAGTCGAAACGACGATGTAGAAAAATTGCATGCGCAGAGCCTAAACAAGTCACGCCGACAATCGGATAGGAATTATAAACCTTTGACAACTCTTCTTCTGTTTTGCAATGTGCTGTTAAAACAGTTTCGCTGAAGGTTCTTAATTCTGGGTTCACACGTGCTGAAGAGCCCAAACGTATAAAAGGTAAATTATATTTTATTAAACGCAACAAAAGATTGTCTACGGCAGAATGCGTGTGGCTTGTTACTAGAACTGATCTACCCATCTTATTCAATGCACGTATTAAAGCCACTAAACATTCAGTTTTTCCTAAAATTAAAAATTTATATATACATACTATATAATATAATATATAGAATAAACCAAAAAATGTGTATTTACCAGTTCCAGGCAAACCCTTTATAAGTCTAAAAGTTGTGGTCCGTATCGCCTTCACCGCGGCCCTTACTTGCACGTTATTGAGTTTATGAAATATATCGCAACCCAGAAGACTTCTCATACCCTGAGGTATGTCAGTAACTGATTGTGGAGGCTGACGCTCTATTATTATTTTCCTTAGCATTTTTGAATGTTCAGTATCATCAAGTAAAATACCCAAATTGGTGAAATTAAAAACATTGCCGGATTGGGAGTCATATTTATCAATTATAAACTTTTCCTCTTTGTAGTTTTGTTGTAAATTGCGTTCTAAATCAATCATAATTGTAGTCGTTGTAAGATTTAAAATAAAACCAGCTGCAATGGCCAAACGTTTTTCGGTAGACACGATAACATATTCACCAATTGAAAACTGTAAAAATTTTAATATGATTTAATTGTACACTTACACGTGATAAGTTTTATATACTTACACCACATAAAGTCAAATCTATATCCTTGTTTTTAGTATCATGAATGAATTGATGCTTATAACGTGACTCCTGTTTCTCAATCGGCTGCAGTTCGTCAATTTTTAAATCACAAATAGCTCTGCCCATTTGTATGCGTTTTTCAGGCGCATGGCACCATAGAGCATTTAAATAATTTGATTTTCGCGTTTCTTGCTCCTCAAGCATTAATAAGTGGCACCATTTTATAAAATATTCAAAATCCTTAGCAGTTAAATGTCTAAGACATTCATCTGAAACTTTCGTCAAGGGATGATTTAATTTTAGTTCCAATGATGAGTCCGTTTTAGCAAATGTACAGCATATTGTAGCATAGGCGCACTGAGAACAGGCTGTGTGATGCGATATTGGTTCGGGCAGTTCAATTGGTTGTTTGGATAACTCGGGAAATTGTGACAAATAATAACTTAAATCATTACGAAGTTCTATTAAACCACGTTGCTCATTTCTAGTGCCTTGAATTTCCTGCATTATATTTTCTCTTAAATAAAGTAAAAGACCAGATTCAGTTGGCTTTCCTAAAGCATTTAACATCATTTGGTAAAGTATCAATTGACCTTTGTGTTCCATTGAAAAACTAGCTTTTCCAGTTTTTAATTCGAGAGGAACAATTTTACTCTGATTTGTCATAAATTTGTTTACTCTCCTATTTGAATGTATTTTGACCGAAACATCTATTTTACCTTTGACTCCTAATTGAGGTATCCATAGATTTTCTTCTATATCTTGGATCTCAATGATGCGGCCTTGAAAATTTTCTTTTTGCAAAGGAAAACTTGAATTTTCTTCTTCATCCAAATATTGCTGCACAAATTGTTGAATATTACTAACAAAATGTTTTATTTCTAAAATACAATCGTCTCGAGTTAATTTACTGCTATAAAGCATAAATGCGGTTTCTTGTGAATTTAGAAGGGCATAGGCTATATTTTCAATTTCACTAAGTTTTGTTACGCCTTTCTCTAAAACTACTTGCAGAATTTCATGAACTAGAGAGCCAATAACCATCTGAAGATAAGAATAATATACATAATATATTTACATATTTATATACATATATGCAAATGTTTAAAGAAATAACATATTTAATTATAACACTAAACGATTAACAGCCACAGCCAAAGCCAATAAAAAGAATAATGTTAAGGATTGACTATAAGCAAATTAGGTAACTATTTTTTTTTAATTTTGAATGCCTTTAAGATTTATTATCTTTATTAAAAACTTGTGATAAAGCCGACCACAGTCCTAAAATCAAAAATCTGAAACCGTCTTGCACATGTGGAACAAATGAGCTTTAAGAAATTTCAGCTTTCAGCGACGTCAGACAGCTTCAAAAAGCTGCGGAAAGATAATTGGACATACATCATAGATTATATGCCGATAATAGGTTCATAACATGCCTAATTTTTAAATATATAACAAAATATGTCAAAAATAAAATATCTATTATTTGCTTACAAAGTAAAACAAATTACAACAAAACAGACAAATTTATCTGACCTAATGTTTAAAACTATAAAACACACAACACAAAAATATTATTTTACGTAGAGATGTCTGTTGAAGATGAAATATAAAAAATCCTTTTTACTTACCACTTTATTATTGGCATCTATGCCTCTAAAGCGATCTTGTAACACAGCCTTCCTGCGACAAAATAAAGAACCCACAACAGTGGTACCACTAATAAGTGTATCTGGATTTGTGACACAAAAGCCTTCGTCTTTATCAATTTTATATGCCTTCAAACTCTCATCCCAGACTGCCTTAAGTGACACTACATTATCTGCCATAACTCTCGTCTGGCACCAGGGACCTTGTAAATAACACTTGGCTTCAGCCACTTCTGCTTCTTTCTGACCACCCGTTGGACTGTTAATTTTACCCTGCACATTTAAAATCAATGCAAAAGTCTTTGAATCCCTTTCAACTTCTTTAACTGTACATCTCTGCCATTGTGTTAAATCTAGCTTAGGTATATTTAATTCTTTCTCTGCCACCTCAAAAGCTGATAAATCAAAATCATCTTCCTGCTGAAAAAGGAAATCATAATTTGCCTCTTTCTCTGAACACATTTCATCAACATTGTCTGATTTTAATTCTTCTTCCATTTGCATTTTGCTTTTTTTCACATTTTCATTTCGTTCTTTAAATGGTGATCCCAAACGTTTTGGTGCACTCATTATAAAAAGTTTGTATGTATATATGTATGTAGGCAGGAATTTTTATTAATTTAAACTTTACAGCTCCCGGAAAATCGTTTCATTTTTCTTATTACAATTATTTTCAACACAGAATAATTAGTCTGTGATTTTCAATATGATAGGTATTCCCGCGTTTTTAGCATTCTAAAATTGATTAGACATTCACAATAGGAATAAATAGCGATGCCGTATAAAAAAAATGCTCAAAAATGCCAGACCAAAAAATAATGTAGCAATGACAGTAGTATAGCGGCATTGTTTTTTATCTATTTTTGTTTAAATTTTCACTGAATATGGAAAGAAGAAGAATGGTAGTTTTGAAAGATTGTTCATGGAATGGTTTTCGACATTCGTTTTTCTATATCAGAAACACTAACAAATTTGAGTGTTTTTGTTGTTTTTTCACATATAAAAGCACAAATGTCATGAATAGGCTGTAAAATATAAAACTTTTCAATAAAACAATCTATCTGGTATCCGACGGAAATGGATTTTGATCGAAAGTGAAGTCGAATGAAATTTCCAGTTGCTATAACTTCAAATATGGATAATAAAAAAATGTTTAAATAATAGATTTTTTAGATATATATGCACATGTAGAAAATATTTTTATTGATTTAATTTAGGTTGTGAGCCTATTTTTGATATTTTATATTTAATTTGTCATGGTTTAAGGTTTGTTTTCTCCCGAATACAAATATCAAACTATAACTGCTTGGACGACTCTTAATTAAATTTAAAATTTGTCGTACAAGCATTTATACGCACATACATACATATATTAATTGCCTTATAAATAACTATATACATATGTATAAAAATAAGACGAATTTCAAAAACTAATTTGAGTTACTTACAATAGAGTACACATATCGAATTTTAATATACAAAAGAAATTTATAAATAATATTTTTTTAACTCCAGGCTCTTTCGCATTTAGCTTTTAAACAAATTAAATCAAACATTTATCGCTTATTTCACTATGTTGAAAAAACTTTAGCGAATGAAGAAATAAAATCATTTCTAATTTCTTAATAAAAATTACGAAAAAGAAATTAAAATAAATTTTCTTTCGCTTCGAAGGTAGACGGAAGAAAGCATTCTTTCAACATAATGAAAAAGGCTATAAATATTAAAAAAATAAAATAAACTTACAGGATATAAAATTTTATGATTAAATATAATAGAAGGAATATTGGCTAAGCACTTTCTGTCCAAGATTGTTCATATCAGTCGATTATTTGAAGATTTAATTCACTTGAAACGAAACTGACGACAGTTTTCAATACAGCTTGTTGTATAGATGCATTATTCATAATTAATGGAAGCAGCATTATCAAATCGGTGGGTTGGATATCTTGAACTGCTTTGGTAACATGTTGTACAAGTCGTTCCTTTTGTGAATCGGTTAAATCATTTATTATTACATCTCCCAATGGCCGGAACGAACCTATTTTGAAATAAAATAATACATATGTAGATAAATTTAGAAAAACAAAAGAACACATTAGAGAGATACAAGTGGTCAGAGTACGCTACATTACATATATTTTTTTTTATATGTAAATTGTTGTCTGTCATTTCTGTAAAAATTAAACAAAATTAATCTGTTGCTTCTAACAAAACCAATTTCCCAGTCAGTAATTTGATTTTGAAGAGTTCAGACTTATAGGAATCCTAACCTTATTTGAATTGTTTATAGATAAGGAATATAGGGACCATGCTATTCGCTGAAATCTGAACTCATATACAGACATACATATTTCTGTAAATACTTCTTTAAATTATATCTACTTAGATATTCAATATTTAATATTCTTTCATATTATCTTTAACTTTGAATTTAAACATTTACTTTACAAATAAAGAAATGTCATCATTAATCGTTTGGTATTCTGCTAATTAAAAATTATTTAAATAAAAAAAAGAAATATTCAATGCGAATATGATAATAAAAATAAAAATTTCTCCAGTAGGCACTTTATTTTCTCCTCATACTCACATATGAGGAGTCAAATTAGTACCTTTATCTATTAAAATTAAAATATTAAGTCCATTGAGAGTTTTTAGTAATACAACTTAGGGTACATATCTAAATTTGCTAAATTTGTTAGATGTTACTGGTCTTTAGAGAACTTAAGCTGTAAAGGAAGTTGAACTGGATCGCACTATATGTATGTTACTAGTTCAATGTTTTGGTAAAAAATGGGTAAAGTATTGTTATTTCCCAATGGTTTCTGCTTTAAGGACATTCTGGACGATGGGTGCACGATATAATGTCCTACACAACGCAAATACAACAGTCAAAACAATTAATCAAGGACTTCTTCACACAAAAAAATCAACAATATCACTGAGCTCTTCTTTGACCGCACATTGAATGAAGAACATATGTGTGTTATTCTGCTTATCATCGGCAACTTCAAGGAAATATACCACAAAACATTGTACACGAACAAGTCTGTGATGTTGTCGACAACCGTTATTGACATATTCAATGTCAGACATTCCTGACGATTGTGCCAATGGGATTACATTGAAAAATACAATTACACAGTTTCCAAGACATGCTTTAACTTTTTCTCTACGACTTTGTTATAAATTGCAATTAAAGCCATTTCTTTCTATTAAAGCAAATAAGTGTACCTATAAGAACAACAATTATTCTGGGAATTTTTGATACAAAAATAAACTGTTATCAATGATTAGAAAGCCACGTAATCCAAAGTCCATGTGCTATAGTTATTTTGACTACCAAAATCTATTATACAACTAATTACCTTGAGTCATCTTATAGGCCACTACACCGCCAGCTACGCCACCTATGGCTAGGCCAGCTGGTCCCAATAGCAAACCACCAGCAAAGCAACAGGCACCACAAACTACGGCTCCTTTACCAGACTGTTTCACTGTAACGCGCACATTTTGTTCATTTGCTAACACCGAAAGAGCTTCTATTAATTCCCTACCATCGATAGGCATTTTATTTATTTATTATTATTTATTTGCGATACAAAATTAATCTTAAAAATTTGTGCAGCAAATCGGATTTATCCCGGACAATATTAAAACACCACGACTGGCTTTGAAATCTCAATGTTTTGCTTTTGTTTTCCTTTGTTATTATGATTCATTTAGTATTGCCAATAATAATAAAATACAATAAAAGTAGAAAATCGTAAATTATTTTAGATAATTTATAAAAAAATTAAACACTGGTTTGAATTTATTTTTATTACTATCCTTTTTTATTTTTTAAAGAAATATATATATTTTTAAGCATAAAATTTTAGTTGTTGTGTGACTGATTCAAAATATGAAATGAAACTTAGTCCCAAATTTAGCCGTCAATAACTCTAATAAAATTAGCAATGGCAACTCTTGGAAACTACAAGCAGATGTTTGGAATGATGTGAATGTGAAATAAAAAAAGCGTTGAAATAATTAATACCTCTAAATTAAAATCCTGTTCACTTTAAAAGCCGTATCAGATAAAAGTCTTGTTTCGCGTTGCGTTACAAATTCGCTTTGACATTTAAGATAAAATGTACATCTTTATATGACACTTGTCGCGTAAAGTACTTTTAACTCAACAGAAAGCGAAACTTTTTTATATTTTTGGCCACTTTGACAATCTCCTGTTAATTTTTCTTAAAATTGTTTTAAAAATTTGCAGCTTTAAATCTTTTATGTTTAGTTTGTTTTTTAAGTTTTGTTAAAAACAATAAAAGTAAATTTATATTGGGAGTTATTGAAATAATTGAAAAGAGAGATAAAGACACAACGCTACTGTTAAAGTTTCTATTGTGTTAAACACATTTTACCTTGCCCTTTTTGGTTAAAGTTTTAAATGTCATACAAAGCAACAAAGTTTTATCTAACCTTAACAATAAAAATGTTAGAACTTCTAACTTATTAAATAAAATGTATTTTAAAAGTATTATTTTTTTTATTTTAATATCAATTTATATTTTAATATTAACCATAAAAAATTTTTATATCAGTACAACCTGTCGTTTGTAATCTACAATGTAATTAAATAATCATATAGTGAGAAAATACGTAAGAAAAGTTAACAGTCGTATGACAATCACTGTTTTTTAAATATATCAAGAAATATTTTCTTTTAACTTTTGAAATAATCAGAAGCATTTGCATTGATTTTAAAATTAATAAAATAATAACGGAATCTTTGATTTGTCATAAATTAAATTGAAGTTTTTATTCTGGCATCACTTTTCGTTGCCTTTGCTTTTATTAGTTATAGCTGGCAACAGGTTATTTTATTTCGTAGAAATTTCTCTCAGTTGTTTTTTATGAGTTGTTGGTGGTAGTTGTGTTTTTGTTTCGTTTTTCATTCGTTTTAAAATTTATCTTTTGTTACAAGAAACGAATAAAAAATTAACCGACAATTTTACAACTTTTTTTCATAACAATAATTACGGATGTAAAATAAAAGCAACAAGTGATGGTCGTTGACTCGTGTTTACAAACCTTAAACTTACTAGTGCAATAAATGAAAGATATTTTATTAAAAATACTAAATATGAGTTCAATTAAATGAAAAAATTTCTATAAAAGCAGCAAAATATCTCTCCTACAACTAAAATGTTTTTAAAAATAAAAGTAAGTTTAAAACCCATTTAATTGCATTTATGTACTTTTATTTTATGGAGCTTTTGTCTATCTCACATGTTTACATAAAAAACCAATTACTCTCTTATTATTATTGTTTATTGTTATCTTTCCTTTTGCTAAATTCATTGTATTAAGTTGCTGGCGCATTGTGCGGTGGTTTATTTTTTAATGGTATTAATGCTTAGCGATTCTATTTTTAGACTCAATAGCTTTATTGTTTTTTCTTTAATTTGTTTTGCTTTGAGTGTTTTTCTTACCCTACATTCTTTAGAAAGTCTTATCAGTTCGTTCTAATATTATCATATTGTCATATACATATTTTATGTATGAAATATCTTTAGATTAATATGTTTATAAAATAATATGTACCTTGAAAGTCAGTTAAAGTTAAGAAGTTTATGGCATAATCCGTATTTGTATATCCCGATATGTCGGTTCTTCGTGCACTTTTATGCATATAAAATCTACCTAATGTAAAAACATAAGCATTCACCACAATGCCGTAGATAAGCGTATTGGGTGCTAGAGCAACGTTTTCAATGCTGATTTGTCGAACAAAATTTTCTTCAACGATTAAGGTCATTTCTCACGCTGTGAATATGTCGTATATGGGCCCGTTGAAACGAGATTTTTCTCAATTTAGTAGTAGGTATAGCATTTATTTAATAACAGCCAGGTATTTTGTTGTTAAAAAGTGAAAAGAATTGTAAAAAAATGCAGTTTGGATAATATTTTTAAGAAAAAGAAAACCGGAAAAATAGTGACAGTGTCTTTGCAATTTGATTAAAAAAAAGTACTTCAATAATTTACAACACACTCGAAAATACTCACTCATTAAGTAAATTTTGTACAAAATTTACAAGTTTTCTGTTGAAAGTAATAAAAATTCTTTCGTGTTTTAACTTCATTCGTTAGCATATTTATAAATGTGAAGGCATTTGTTGAATAATTACGACTGCCCTACAGTCGTTGTTACCATTTACATTGTGAAGTTGTGTAAATTTCGTAATTAATATGGTTGTATCACTTCAACATATTCAACTTACACAGTTATTGAGGTGCCTTTGCCATTTTCATACACAAACATATGTACTGAAATGTATTCATCAGTAGTTTTTTTTAATAAGTAATCACCTCAATCTGTCCAAACATAAACTGAATCGGCGTAAATCTGTCACAATTCAAAATACCTACACCACATTGTCGTGGATTTAGAGTGTGAGTTTTATATATCGTCGATGGAATTAAAGAACGCTGTAACTGACAAAACCTTAAATGTTTACCAGAGTCAAAAAACCTGTATAAAAGTAGAATAAATACACTGGGATTTCTCGTTTCGCAGACGGCGTAAGTGAATTTATTTTCATCGTAGAGATCTGGGACCGGGACCAATCGACGCGTATTTTTTTTTCTGATAAAAATGATGCAAAAAACGTATTTTCGAGTTTTTGTCAGTTACAGCGTTCTTTAATTCCATCGACGATATAGAGATTATAAAAGGTAGAGGGATTGAAAAAAAGGCATGAATACTGTTTTCTGTGACTTTTTTTTGTATATCCTTTTTACTCTTTTTCTTTCTATCTAGTATATTAAAACTATAGTGGAAATGAGGTAGTGGAACTAAATTTCGACTTCTCTAATGATGTTGGAAGAACTCATATTATCAATTCAGAGTGGTATTAAAAATGACTTGTTTTAAACTTTAATTGAAGATATTAATGATATTATCAATGATTTCTTGAAGTTCTATTCCATTACCACTAAGCATTCAAAATTAGTGCACTAAATTTCCATTACCACTAAAATCGATTGATTTAGTGCACTAAATTTCCACTACCACTAAATTTGTTTTATTCAATGCACTAAATTTTCATTACCAATAAATTCGTTTTATTTAGTGGTTAATTATTTCCATCTGCATTTAGTGGTGGCTGCAATATTGCTGCATTAATACTAAGGCCCAATATTATAACTTGCCGATAGCTAAAGGTAGGATTTTATCAGACAGATAAATTGCTTTTTGTTATTACAAGTAAACTTTAACCTAAAGTAAGGCAGTCTTCCCAATAACTTTTTGTCACTTTAGATTAAAGCTAGTGGTGTAAGCGATAATGCATTATAAATTCAATGCAATAAACACAACTCTGCTTAAGATTCAGAATTAATGAATTGCTTCGATATATAAACATATAACACTCACAAAATGCATCTTGCGGTGTAGTCACGATTCTGACAATAAATATCTTTAAAAATATATTTTTTTTAATTCTGGTTTTTCGACATTTATTAATTAATCTAAATACATATATGTATGTATGTACATCCATGCTCTAGGTCTTATTAAAAATTATTTATTTTTATTTTTTTTAATAAAATTACAATATATTTCATAATTTCACAGATTCTAGTTGTAGGGTATACACGATCTTTAGCAGATAAAATGTTTGTTGTTTTATTGCTGTTTACTTCTACTATTTTGGTAATATTTTGTTTTCCAAAAATATTGTTACTTTTTATCGTTATTATCATTTTTTTATTGCTGCTGTTAATTTTTTTCATATCTTGATTTTTTGGGTCTATTGCTATCAAAATATGTATAAAAAGTTACAATAAAGTTTGATAAAGCATTACAAATACGATAAATTCACTGTAATACAAAAATCTACTCAAACTTTCGGGTATGTCCTGTAAAACGAAAATTCGTGAAATTGAAATCGCAGGAAATTACAAATTCTTGTAGAATGTGACAATGTTTTAATATATGTATATACATACATACATACAAGTATTTATTTCTTGTTTATTGGCTTAATGATCATTACCATAAATTCTTTGCTTATCAAAACTTTAAAATAATTGGCGCAGTTAAGTTTTGTCTTAACAAAAAACACGCGATTACAATTACACGCGATTTCGTTGTTTTGCACATACCTAACAATTTATAAAATACTCTTTTTAACAATTACAAAAAATTGTAAGTTCAATTTTACACTTTTGCAAAGTAACAGTTTTTTAAAATTAAACATAAAAATAAATTAATTTATGCTTACAAATTACATCCATACAATATGTCTGTACATCTGATTTCTTATTTAATTTTTCACTTTAGCATCAATCATATCTATTCAATTTGAACAATTACCATTCAAGCATTTTTATAAACTGCTAATTAATAATTCAGTTAACACCTAAGTGAGACATATTGTTCGTCAATTTTTTTCTACTGTATAATAAAACATTTATATACAATTTAAATAACTTAAATAAAGGGCTTACAAGACAGAAGTTTAGTGATACCGCTAAGAAACTATTAAAAGTATTACAATAATTTATTTATTTTTAGCACCATATGCCTATTATTTTCGTATATTATTATTTTAGAAATTTTGCAAACAATTCGATGATATATTTACACATATAGCACTTAGTAACAATAGGATATTATTTAAAATTTCACTTTTTGCAAAATATCAACTAAACAACATCGATATCTAACTTCATACTGTGAAAATTTCCTATTCCGACTACTATTTTATCTCTAAAACTACATTTAAGACCGTTTTTGTGATAATGTTCTTATATTGACTATCTTTCTATAAAAAAGGTAATATTTTGAGTTAAAACAAAAGTATTATTTTGATTTAAGTTTTTATTTAAGCTAAAAATAATCAAATTTTTTTATTTTAATTTGTTTGTATTTCGATTTGATAATGTTTTGTTGATAAAATAATACAAATTTAATATCGAGATCTTTCAGAAAAATGGTATTTCATCGGAAAATAGATTTTTTTGCAATAATTTCAACAAATTCAAGAAAAAACTATATAAACATACAGTTAATTACAATATATTTCATAATTTCACAGATTCCCTCGATTAACTGGGCCTCTATTAAGCGGTTAGATATATTAACCGGCGTGCGGTGCCTTTTATTTTTTACTTTTATTATCTGTGCTTTAAAGATTTATATCTCTATTAACCGTGCTTTACATCTATTATCCGTGCCGTATTCGTATGTTTTTTATTATGTAAACCTAAATCCGATTTAATCATAAATCGGGTATTGAAATAAAAAAAAAAAAATCTGTATACATTTTAGTAACTTCTATTAACCGTGTATTTCGATAATCCGTGCTGGTGCCGGTCCCACTAGAACCAGCCAGATAAACGAGGTTTAACTGTATGACGAAATCGGAATTTTTAATTCTCTTAAAATGTAACCACAAACAATTTTTTTACCTCTATTGAAATTTTAAAAATGTTGAAAAATTATCGATCAAACGCGGTGATAAAAAACAAAAATAATTTTAATAGTTGTTAATATTAAACCACTTAAAAACACAATTTTTCTATTATATGTACATATATAAATTGAAGTTCTCAATGCATCGCATCACAAAATAAATTGATGTATTCACCCCTATTATGAATGTCGAGGTCGACACCTATCACATCGACGGTGCAAAAACGGTATTATCTATGTCAATAGTGATTAGTATCGATAACTATTGACAGTAATTTGGTATTATGAAAGGCGACATTAAGACGCCGTTGACTTAAAGTGACTTTGATTTTGTCGACGCTATTTTTATCATTAACATGAACAAAATTTGTTACAATCAACGCGTTAAGGCTAAAAAATCCTTTCCTGTTGTGATAAATATTTGGTTCTTGCTTGTTCGGAGCCAAAATTTTTATGTGAGTGCCATCTACACACCCTATAACGCCTGGAAATTTAGTTTTGTTAAAAAATTCCAGCTTACATTCAGCTTTCTCCTCTTCCGTCATTTCAAATTTTATGAAAAATAGGCAGATAATATCTTGCAGTGCTTCCAAAGTTTCCTCCAAAATTAAAGATACTGCTGGTTGTGATAATCCAAGGCAAAAATCATTTCCAACACTTAATTGTTACGAGCCTTCTGCCAGGAAACGAAATGTCGAAATAAATGTTTTTCTAACACCACTCTTCATTTGATGTTCTATTTTATCCAAAACAAATTTGAAAGCCGCTTTGCTCAATCGAAAATATTCAATAAATCTAGAAGATATTTATTTTCTTGTTTTTTAAATTGTATTTGGCAAGTTTTTGTATTCACTTACTTATTATCTGGCAAATTAAAAATATCTGAATTTTGCCTTATAATTTTCCTTTGAAGCTTAAGGTTTTCTTTATCGCTGGAATAATCACTTGAATCCATCATAAACAACATATTTTCACTAAAATTTTACCTCAAAAAAATTAATTTAATAAATCAAAATACTTCGTATATTAGAGATGTGTTTATTTACATTAGAGATGTGGTTATTAGTATCGATAATCAGTCGTCTCAACACAACTTATTTACATAATACCAAATTAGTGTCGATGTGAAGTGATGTTGACTGAAAGTGAAAGCGACTCAAAAGCGACAACGAGACTACTGTTGACACTTGTAATAAGGGTGATTTTTTTATAAGCATCCCTAACTTGGAACGAAAACATTTTCAGTTCAACTGTGTACATATATTTTCCTATACGAATTTCATTTTCTATTTTTCTTACGTGCCTTGTACTTACATACATATATCGTTTATATTAAGCCATCGAAATGTATGTACATTTTTCAACACCGTAAATTAATTTTTTATAACATTTTGAGGAACTAAATTCGATAAAAATAAAATTTATTCCGAAATTAAATTGTTTTTATATGTATGTATAACTATGTACATAAATCTAAACGTAAATTTTTACAAATCTAAAACCCATATTTTTTTAATAGAAAAAGAAATAAATCTAATTTATGTACATATACATATATGTACATAGATACAGTACATATCGTCGCAAGAATTAAAGAACGCTGTAACTGACAAAAAATGGAAAATACGTTTTTTGCATCATTATCAAAAAAAAAAAGAAAAAAATACGCGTCGATTGGTCTCGGTGCCAAAATTCTATGATGAAAATAAATTCACTTACGCCGTCTGCGTTATAAAAAATACCAGTGTCTTTGTTCTACTTTCGTACAGGTTTTTTGGCTCTGGTGAACATTATATGTTTTGTCAGTTACAGCGTTCTTTAATTCTTGCGACGATATATACAATATATAAATAAATTTTTATGCTGAATCTGCGTTTTATTTGGCAAATTAAAAAAAAAGTTAACACTTCTAATAGCGTGGTAGAGAAAATTGGTAAATTTACAATTCAAATTTGATCAAATAAAATATATTATTTTTAATAAAAAAAGAAAACAAAATTTCTATTGCTTAAATATATGTATGATGTACACATGACTGATATTTATTTTAATAAAAGTAGTACATATTTGAAGCATTTATGCTGGTTATATTATCTTAAATAACATATTTTTTTCTACTTATAGAATTAAAAAAAACAATAAAGAGTCATTGTTACAGCTGATTTAGCCTTGTCAGTAAGATGCGTAGTAGTTCAATGATATTTTAATTATAACACAAGTAGTCCGCCACCGTATAGCTTTATCGAAAATTGATTTAAATATCTGAAATTTAACCGTGGGTGTTAAAATAAGCACAACCATTTATTTTTTTGTAACTGGTTCAATAATCAAGTATTAGTTCTACTAATACTATTTAGATCCTAGCTTACACCAACAAACAAAATGCCCGAATAATTTAAAGTATTACGTTCATATTTTTTTATAATAATTAATTTGGATACTTAAATGAACTCTGTTAAAAATAAATTTCGAAGAATTTTTATTTTGAAACTTTTTTTCTTTAACTTTTTGTGCACGTGCAATACCAGGAACTTGTGGAGTGAGAGTTGTGAATTTTTGTAGGTATTCCAACTCCAATTTTGGTAAAAATACTACAAGTTCTACTCAACATTCCTGAAAAAAAAACTATTTTAACCGCACATCGGTAAAAATAGGTCTTTGAACTTGAGTGGTTGGATAGAATGCATTTTATTAGCGCTTGAAATTAAATAATTATTTGACAATAAAAAAAACAGTACTTCTCTTAAATTTTACTGAAGTTTTAATTGTTATGCTGTGGTTCTATTCATACATACATAGATACATAATTGGCATTACCACCCTGTTTCAGAGCTTCTCGTAGCACTCATGTTGTGTGTGTCAATTTTTATCAATGAGTACCGAGACCTACAGTTTAAAGTCGATTCCGAACTTCAGACTTGAGAAACTTTTTCTTGGCAATCAGTTATTCTTAGAGCTTTTGCCAGAAGACTGCTAAGACACAGTCGCTGAAAGAAATATTTTTTCTATATTTGTTTTTTCAGGATGTCAAAGCTGAGATTTGAAACCTGAGCTATCGTCTTAAAAAGCCAACACACTAACCACTAGACCACGGAGACTAGTTTACATCAAACCAAATTATTAAAAATTTTACACAAACACATGCTCTTCAGTGAAACGTTCAATATAAAATTTTGCATGTATCACATAAATGTAAACATTTGGTCATAAATTGAACCAATGGTATCATTACATTCTTGTCGTGTAATAGTTTGGTCGAAACATATCTCCTTATGTTTCCAAACAACGACTTGATCTTAAAAATAAAAGCTATCTTTTGACCGCTTAAGAAATAAACTTTTTTGAAAGTGGAGTAATTATATTGTTAAGCACAGTGCAATATATGTATTAATTTAACGAATAATAATAATGCATACAATTTAGTTTATTTTTTTTTTTTTTTTTTGTGAAAGATTCCTAAATTCTATGTGCCTATTACATTCTTCATTTCTTTAACCAACAAAGAAATAAAAAAGGTTTGTTTTTATGTCATACTAACAGAATTATAAATTGATTAAACCAATCAAGTTATTTTTTCATAGACACACCTTAGAATTCAGATCATGATATTAACAAACCCAACTACGAGTATATTTACATTCTTTTTCTTTAACTAGACATTCATTCATTGACACAAGTTGGTAAATATTTGCTTAAACAGTTAATAATACCATTCATAATATTTTTTGTAATACAAGTGATACAGTTATGTCGTACTTACTAATAAAAGAAAACTATTTTCTTTTTCTTTTTTTACATTCTTAGTATTGTACTCTTATAGCGCTAATTGTTTTCAGTGGTGCTTTTGTAAGGGGAAGGCCAGAAGAGGAAATTCCTGTTCTTCAAGAACCTCAAGTTATAATACCAAATATAAGTAGTTCGGGTGGCAGTGCTGCAAATGGTATTGGCAATGCTTTGGCTACAACAGAATCCATTAAAACCGAACAAAATAGTCAAGTTGAGACTGCACCCGATTATTGTTTTCAAATGGAAGAGAATTTGTGCCTAAATTTTTACAACAATACCAATAGTGATAAATCTCAGCAAACACCAAACTATGCCAACAGTTGTCAATGTCGACAACATCCGAATTCAAATGCTACACAAAATAATTGGTATTGTTGTAATATCACACAGCTATATATGATAAGTAGTTGCCCTAACACCAGTAATTGGACAAATTTGCATATCTACAATGTAACAATGACTGAAATTGATTTATCATCCCCCATTTTTCAAACTTTACAATCATTAGCCATTACTGATGGCAATATAACGCGTATTGTTAAAACGTTTTCACGAATGTCCAAAGTCAAGTGCCTGAATTTATCTAATAATAATCTATTGAATATCACTATAAAGACTCCAATATTTTTGAAATTTTTAAATTTGTCAAAAAATAATTTAACCCAAATACCGAAATTGGGTCCTAACCAGAATATAACAATGGATATAAGGTAGGTGGGTGTTTTTTTTTTGTACATTTTATTAATTTTTCTGTTTTTGCTTCTTTTTCATTCAATAATATTTGTCTTTTTAATTTTAATACAGAGATAATAAACGCATGCTGTGTAATAATTTAGTGGAGACCATATTTCGTGGTTCATTTAAATTTGTGGCACCCAATAGTTCATTTTGTTTAATGGATTCAACGTTTAATTGGTTTAATACAACAGATTATATAGCAATTAATCAATTAGATATAATTAGACGTTTCTATACCGATTGTCCTGTAATACCGGGAAAAGGCAATTGTACATGTGCACCAGAACATATGTTGTCTGCGGTAAGTTCAAATGCAATCAATTAGAAATATTAATAGTTAGTTAGAATCTTTTTAAGTTGATATGGTCTTACTGTTACTTGATAGTTTATATTAAGTATCAAGTAACCCATATTGTTGGTGTTTTAATCTAAAAGAATTGTCAATATTTGTCAATTGTCTACCTCTAGGCCAGCAGAAATTAGTGCTTACCAATAAACTATTTTGTAAGAGAGAAATTGTGAACTATCACTTACTCATGCGCAGTAATAATGCATGATTTTTATATGAAATGAGCCGCTAAAATGCAATACAAGTGCAAATTTATTGCAACCAGTAAGCAAATAGTACAAAAAATTAAAAATAAAACCTTATCCTATAGCATTTTTGGAAGCTTTAAGGTATGAACAAACAATATCACAGACTTTCATTACAACCGAGTAACAAATATTCCTAAAATTGTGGTTGTATAATGAGTTCAAATGATAATGAACTAATTCATTTTAAGTGAAACATTCAAGATATTTGCATTAGTGTGTGTTTCAAATATGTTTCTCAAGTGTTGAAGCAATTAAATTTTATTCGTTTTGTAATGAATCGGCTGACTTCATAAATGCAGTTTGTATTGCAATACTGCACAGAAATTCGTTTATAAGGTGAAGCAACATTTCATGGCAACACTGCTTTGTCAAATAACGCAGTATATTTTTACTTATTGAGAGAATTTCTAAAAATATCTAAAACTGTCATAAATATGTATTAAAATTAGAAAGTCTACAAAATGAAAAACTTTTAAGCAAAATTATAATGAACACAAAGTAGTAAAGCTTTAAAAAAAATGCACAAATTTAACAGATATTATGCATTAAAAATGAATTTTATGCATTAATGAACGACTTGCGTCATTGCCAGAAATATGTCTAATATGTTTCTGAACACTAATCATTGCAGTGTTGCACTGAAAACTGTATTTATGAAATCAGCCATCATTACAAATTCAATTCATGTAATGTTTTATAAGTTGTGAAAATGACGTTCTTCGTGAACCAGGCTGCATTACAAACCGTTATTTGCGATACAACCAAACAAAGTTATACATTCCTAAACGTAACAGTGTAATCATTAACAACGTTACACCTCCCTAAGGGTACAATATTCCTTCATGTACAGACACAAAGAACTCTGATGAGACTACCGTAACTGGAGTCGAAAACATATTCAGTTTGGCTAGTACACTATTCCTTCACGGAAATCATTTTCACGTTAGATTATATAAGAATTCATTGCAAACAAATCTAAATTCTTTATAGAATTTAACTTTGATCTAATTAACGCGTTTCTAACGAAACAGCAGGTCTCCAGCATAGCGTATTAATGACAAATTTTCATTGAGAACTGATGGCCTTGTAGGTAATGCTCATTTTCTTTAATGTTAGATTTTTTAATTTAATTATAAATCTAATAAATAATACAATAATAAAATTATGGACAGGTGCAATTTTAAAAGCATTTCATGACAGAAAAGTGTTTTTAAACTTAAAAACAATGCAGTGAATTTATTCACAAAGTATACAGCACAGTTGTTTGCTTTCAAACAATTAATGCAATATGTACAGTAATAAAAATTCATCACTGTATTGTGTCTTTTGTGTTTGGTTTTGTAATTCATCTCCACTTTCATTTTAAATTTATCCGAATTACAAAAGTAGAAAAGTCTTCACGTATACGTATCTTATTAAATCTGTTACTTAAAATAATTTTATAATAATATTTATAAAAATTTGCTTCTGCATATAATTTTAGGGTGATCCATCAAAAAATAAAATATTTTGTCGTGTTGACTGCTCCAATTTGGGTTTAACCGAACTGCCACCAAAATTGCCGGAGAATACTTTTCAACTAAATATTACCAATAACAATGTAAGTATAGTTTTTTCTTCTTTTTTAATAAAAAATAAACAAAAATTAATATTTAATTTACACAGATTACCGTAATTGGTGAACACTTTCATAATAATCCCACCTATCAAAGCATAGTAAAGTTATTGGCCGATAATAATCACATTGAATCAATGCATGATTTGGAAGGTACAAAATTTATGGATCATTTTCAAAGACTTTATTTGCGTAATAATAATATTAAAAGGGTAAGTAAGTAACACTTGTAAAGTTTCTAACGTTTTTTATTTTCTTTCTTTAAAAAAAATAATAAATTTCTTTTCAAAATTTTTAAAGCTTCCAGAATATCTTCTAACAAATGTTTTAGATAGTTTAGTTGGAAGACAAATATTTCTAGGTGGCAATAAACTAATATGTGACTGCAATTCAGCCAAAGTTTTAAAGGTAACATATTAAAAAAGATAAAAATGTTTTTAAATAAATTTTAGTAATAATTTCGTTTTTTCTTTCTTTTTTTTAATAAATTCTGTTTTTAGCTTTGGCTGCTTCAACGCAGTAAAGATATACCGGATTATGTTGAAATACAATGCCGTAATATACCACAGCGTATTATGGAATTACAGGAGATTAAAGTATGTCAATCGCCTCATGATTGGACCGATTATGTTTATTATTTAATAGCCACCGAAGTTATTTTACTGATTGCCCTTATAACTAAAGTATCTTATGATTATTGGGTATTTAAGACAGCGGGTTATTTGCCTTGGCCAGCTAGTAAAATGCCAAAATTACCATGTGATTGGCTTTGTGAGTCATAATTTAGAATTTAAGTGTTAAAAACTATCTACATATACATATTTTTAAAATCGTATAAGTAAGTGTAAAACTGGTGTCTTTAAAGTTTTTATTTTATTTTTTACTGTTAAATGGAAACAAAGTGCCTTAAACAATTATTTTGTTGTAAACAATGTAACATATCAACAAGTGCAATTACATTTTTAATAAGAAAAAAAAAATAAAATATTTTTTTATGTATACAAGCTTGAAGTTGTATTACTCTGTGAAATAAAAAACATTTTAATATACATAATATATGAAATGTATAGCTTTGTGGAGAAGCATGTCTCTATGGCTATTTCGTGTCTGCTTAAGAGACTCGTCAGGAGACTTTTTCCCAAAGGCGGTAAGCAAAAATACAAATACTTATATTCAAATAGTTATAAACTAAATGCGAATCACATTTAGTATATAAAAACCAAACAAAAGTATTTACAAAGCAATACATTTCTGTTTTTTTAAAAATTGAAATTTTATTTTTATGTATATTAAATGTATTTGCCTATATGGCGAAAAATATATTTTTTGTTTTTAAATTAAAAAACATTTTATTAAAAAACATACAAATTTAATAAAATAATAACAAATCTTTTTTATTTATTATACAAAAAAAAAAAAAAAATCATAAATTGAATTATTTCTACTTTGATTTTAATTTAGATTTTTTATTTTCTATTTTCTGCTTTTTTTTATTTTGTTGTTATTGTTGCCTATTGGAGTTTTTCAGTTTGTGTAATTTCTTAAGCTTTTTATTGTTTTCATCAACACTTTTTAAGTCATTTGTATTACCTTTGCAGGACTTTTGTTTCTTGTTCAATACTTTTTCCACCTTTTCCAATTTATCTTGACGTTGTTGTTCCGGCCTAATTTTAGTAGAAATATCTTCACGTTTTGGTGCGAAATTTGCCAATTTTTTCTTTTCAGATTTTTTTGGCTTTTTCATGTTTAACATGAATTCAGGAACCTTACCACCGGAATTACGTATGATTTCAGCAATACTACAATAAGAAACTTATTAGAAATAACTTTTTTTTTAGTGGAAAAACATTTTCACACTACCTTCTTAAATTTGGTGTATCATCTTGTGTGAAAAATGTTATTGCTTTTCCCGGTCTTCCAGCACGGCCAGTTCGACCTATTCGATGTATATAGGATATGGTTGAAGGTGGAAAATCATAGTTAATAACCAGATTAACACCTTTGAAATCTATACCACGCCCCATTAGTTCAGTACAAATTAAAATCCATATATGACCCTCACGAAAAGCACGAACACAATTATCACGTTGCTGCTGTGTACGATCGGCATGTATGACATCTACATTAATGCCATCATATAAAAGTTCCTCAAATAGTTGTTTAGCACGGTCCTAAAATAAATGAATGAATGAAATGTGTCATTACAGTTACATTTTTCTGTTGTGTAATAACTTACTTTACTTTGTACAAATACCAGTACCGGTGGTTTTAGACCATTTCGGACCATATCTCGTACAGCCAATAATTTGCCACCCTCTGAACCTACAAAAAGTAGTTCCTGTTCTACATCTTCAGTAGCAGCATTCTGTGCACCAATATTAACACGAGCCAAGTTCTTTAAATTCTTAAGAGCCCATTTAGCCACTGGCACCGTATAAGTTGCACTAAACAATGCAAGCTTTTTTTGAGTATTTGTACAGGCAGCTAGAATGTCATCCAATTGTTCTTTAAAGTTATTCTGACCCTCTTCCATTAAACGATCAGCCTCGTCAAGAATAAACCATTCGATACTAAAATAAAAATTTATGAAAGAATTATTAATAATTTTTAGTTGCGCATTTGATGGCTTTAAATTTTTAAATGCATTCATAGAAGAATGAAACAAAGAAAGTATGGATTTTGAATTAGGTGAAATATTTGAAAATTTTAATTGAATTTGGAATTTATTCGAATTAAATTACAACTTCTTTACAAATTTAGTAATTAGCACAATGCGGTGTTTAAAAAGAAGAAAAATGCTTAGTTTGTTTTAAAAAAAGTTAAATTTATATAACAAATGTCTTCAATTTTACTGCAGTACATAAACTTTAAGAGTATTAATCCGGTACGTGATGAAAAACGATTTCGATCGGAATTAAAATCGTCTGTATTTTCAAAGTCATATAAAACTTATCTCTAAATTTTTTTTTAAATTTAAATAATTAAAGTAGTTTCAATAGCCCTATAAGTAATTAGTAAAAAAGGGATCCAATTTTTTTTTATTGAGACCAATACTCAGGGGTAAACCTCTACTAATGCTGTGTATGGTATTGGAATTTTTTGTGGAAAGGACAGTACATATTTATTTGATTTTTCTTATATTCTTAAGCGCCTTAGGAATGAGACAAATTCCTGTGAATTGATCATTCAAAGGAAAGTGTTATATCTTCATCCTTGAATGAACAACATGAATTGCCTCATCGTAGCATGTTGATTGTGGTGAGTGCCTTCGTTAAATAGGTTTAGCTCTTATCTGCTACTCCCCAATAGGAGACGCTTTTCTCATAATCATTCGTTTTTGTTGTCAAAGGTTAAGGTGGAATAGTGGAATGTCAGGGAGCGGTTACTTTGTAAATGGACATTATTATTTTTAAATTATAATTTTGAAAAAACCACAAACTAACTTTATATTTTTTACCTTTTGCTGGGATTAAAACTGGGCCGTTTGAGTTTTTGTGCGAGCGCTTTAACACCTACTTAAAATTTCAGTTAATTTCAATTTCGATCAAAATCGTTTTCCATCACATACTAGAATTAATTATTGACATATTTTTTTTATTCCATTGTCTCAGACTTTTTAATTAATACACAAATTATATAAAGTATAGAATTTCTTCCGATAAGAAAATCGTTCTTAGGGTTAAACAAATTAACTCACCTTTTTAAATCCAATACTGGCGGTTCTTGTTGTAATAGAAATCGCACTCTATTCGGTGTAGATATTAAAATATCAAATTTTTTGGAAGAGTTTTCACCAAATTTCTGTTTAGCTTGATTCACTTTACTAATAATATGTACTTTAAGAGCAGTCTTCTCTGATAATCGTAAACATTCGCGATAGATTTGCTGAGCCAATTCACGTGTTGGTGCTAACACTAAAGCACGAAAACCTACTTTTTTGGGAGCTTTTAAGTCATTAATAATGGGCGCTAAAAATGCTATTGTTTTGCCAGAACCAGTAGGAGCACATGCCATTAAAGGCCTGCCCTTAAGCATAATAGGTATAGCTTGCATTTGGATAGCTGTGGGTTTGGCATAGTTACAATTGATTAGATTTTGAACCAGTTTCTCACTCATATTGTAAGAGGTGCGCAGTTCTTCGAAAGTGATTATGGGTGGTGGTATATTTTTCCCCAATACAGCAATACGATTTTCTTTGCGTATTGTTTGTATCATTTCTTCTTCCTGAAGTTTTTCTTGTTGTTCCGGTGTCAAAGCTTTAGATTTTTTCTTCAATTTTTTCGATGAAGTTATAACACCCGTCAAAAACTCAAATTCTTGTTCGTCGTCTTCCTCAGGATCTTCTTGCTTAACCTGAAAGGACTCTGCGTTTAAATCAGCATCTTCATATTGTGGCAGAGATTCACCATCGTCTTCAGATGAAATGCCTTCATCTTTCATTTTGACATCCTCTTCAAGTTTACTGTGTTTCTCTACAGGTTCTTGCTGTGAAACCTAGTGATTGGTTTTAATATTTTTCAAAACTATTAAAAAATGTTTGAACATGTCTTACCTTTTTATTAGAATTATTTCTTTTGGTAAATTTTACACCTCTGGTCAACTGTCGAAATAAATCATGAGCGTCCATTCTTTTTATACTTATTCAATATATTTTTTTTATAAAAATAAACAAATTTTAGAAAAACAAAACAAAATAAGCCCACAACTAAAATGCACGTGCAAGATGTTAAAGGCAATCAGCTGTAAGAAAATAAGTTATTGTGAATGAATAAACAAAACATGGCACGAGATGCCAGACTTAAAATATTTTTAAATTGCTGGATTTTAATGATAATAAGTTCTTTCTTTATATAGTATAAATTTTTCCTGCCAAAAAACTACACCCGAAATTAGCGAAATATCGAAAAATGAGAAATATGTATTATTATTAAATCTTTTGTTCAAAAATTTACTGAAATTGTTATTAAATTAAAACTAAATGATAAAATATTGCTGATTGTGATAGCTGGATTAAAACAAAATGTTTTATATGATTTAAAACATGGACTTGTACTAACCAAATCCGATACAGTTATCAAAAACTATATACAAAAAAAAATTTGCCAAAATTTTCTTTTTTATTTAAATATGCAAATTAATAGCTCGAATTGTTAAATCTGGCAACATTACTCTGTTATACCCTATGAATTCGCTTTGATTTGTAAGGGATGTTCCATGATATGATGAATTCGCCTTGGGATGTTCTCCTTTAATGTATTTATATGCTGGACGTGAAGTAAAAATAAAAGTTGAGAGCAACTATTGTCTGCTGGATAGATATAAATATTTTAATATATAAAATTCGTAATTTACAAATGGAGGGAGGTGCTTTACTAAGTAATATAGCCATGATCATCACCAAGGACATACTGGTTGATGAGGGTAAGACTTTGAAAAAACCAAAACACTTTCTGTGGCACTCTAACGAAAACGTAACAGATACAAGCGCCGATAAGCGATTTCCTTTGTTAGAAACAGCAGACGATGAGGATGAAGAATTTTTCCTTAAACAAAAATTGTCTCAAAAAGTTTTTAGAGGGCAAAAGAAAAAATATAAAATGGATATGCCCACTACCAGCCAGAGCATGATTAAGAAACGTAAATTTACTGAAAATTTTGAAAGTGCT
Source organism: Metopia argyrocephala (assembly GCA_963576795.1). Lineage (NCBI taxonomy): Eukaryota > Metazoa > Arthropoda > Insecta > Diptera > Sarcophagidae > Metopia > Metopia argyrocephala. The sequence continues at coordinate 26,617,686 of OY756208.1, forward strand.
GATAAGAATTACGGTAATGTAAAGGCTAGTAGACCAAGAACTAATTCTAAACAGCCTAAGGAATTGAATCTTCTTAATGAGTTTGAAAACAATGAATTTGAGGGTTATTTGCATATGAGCAAAATGAGTTTTTTGGTAATTTTTTATAATCTAATTCAACTAATTAAAAATATTATTAAATAGTTTTACTATTGCAGAAAACTTTCCAGTTCATACGAAATTTACTAACACCCTTAACTTTTCCTGGTGGAGTACCACCACAAACCGTTTTCTCTTTGGCACTTTGGAAATTAACCACTGATGAACATTTTGAGGAAATATCAAAGCGTTTTAAAATATCCTTAAGTGATTGTGCGGCTATCATAAGCCAGTTGTGGAATATCATATCCGATAAGTATGAAACCTATATAAAATGGCCAAATTCGCAGTTATCCCAAAAACTACAGCTTCAGGGCTTTCAAAAACATTCGCAATTAAAAATATTTCCTAATTTATTTGGTATCCTAGGTATTAAACGTTTGGAAGTATTTTTAGCATCTGAAGACTCTGAAATACCCATTATTCTACAGATCGTTTGCGATGTCGATCAGAAAGTTATAGATTGTTTTGTCGAACTTGAACAAGACTATACATTTGATGAGACACCTATGGGCCAGATATTGGCACTGAATGAGAATACTATGCCCAAAGGATGCTATTTAATAGGAAATAAAAGTTTTCCTCTTAAGCCATATTTAATGAAACCTATTGCAAATCCTTGTTTTCGTAAAGAACATGAATTCAATTCATTATTAGTGCCAGCCCTAAACTTGGCCAATGATACTTTAGACATAATGGCAAAACGTTTTAATGCTCTCTACGCTTTAGAAGCAAAAGATTTGGGAGAGATGCGTAAAATTATTGAGACAATATGTGCTTTGCACAACTTAAGCATAGCTATTGAAGATGACTATGTTGAACGTAAACGAGAAGTTGTTTCATTTAATTGGGCATCTCATAATAGTGACTCATATGCTGTAGGCAGTGAACAAAATGTACCAGGCTTGCAGCGACGCAGTGATTTAGTTGATCTTGTGGTGAAATAAGTTTTTCAAATATAAAATAAAAACTGCTTAGAAAGCGATTTTTAATAAAAATATGACTATAATCGATCTCAAATCTAGTTCTATAGAGCCTTAACTACAGGAAGGGTCCGGTTAAAGATGAATTTTAACAAATTCGTTGTAGGGGTAATTTGTCCAAAATCAATACTTGGTAATCAAATTTGGCATCTTAGACATCTGAAATGTGTTAAACTTTAAACTGTTAACTAAATTTTTGAGTTAATTTGTTAAACTCAGGTATATCTGTAACACAGTGCATGCACTGTGTCTGTAAGCGAATGGATTTCAATATTTTTATGAACCAAATTTTAATCAGCAATCGATTACCTACTTTAGTAAACATCCCTGTTTTTAGAAATGCAACTCTGTGTTGTTGACCAGTTTGACGTTTTCCTTTATTCGCGTACTCGTAGAATGTGGCAAAAACAATAAAAATGAAAAATTAAAACAATTTTTATAGAATTTTACGAATAAATTAAATTTTATAATTAAAACCTATAAAATAAAGTGACCAATTCGAAAAATACAAAATGGAAATGGAATATGATGAAACGGGCTGGCAGCAGGGTAGACCCAAGCAACAAGGAGAGGATGAGGTAAGCTTTTTAACTGTTGAACTATAGTACTTTATTAAATTTTTAAACAAAATTTAGGAAATGACAGAGGATAATCCCCAAGAAACTATACAGGAATGCCTAGAGAAATTTCTAACACCCGATTACATCATGGAACCGGGAATATTTACTCAGCTTAAACGGTATTTTCAGTCAGGTGGCTCACCGGAAGAGGTTATAATGATGCTATCAGAAAACTATAAAGCGGTAGCACAAATGGCAAATTTATTAGCTGAATGGCTTATATTGGCCGGTGTGAAAGTAACTGATGTCCAGGCCATGGTGGAGAATCATTTAAAGGACATGATTTTGAAAACTTTTGATCCTAAAAAGGCTGATACTATTTTCACCGAAGAAGGTGAAACTCCTGATTGGTTAACAGAAATGATAGATCATCCAACATGGCGCTCATTGATATATCGTCTGGCTGAAGAATATCCCGATTGTTTAATGCTTAATTTTACCATTAAATTGATATCAGATGCTGGCTTCCAAAGTGAAATTACTTCTATATCCACGGCAGCTCAACAAATTGAAGTATTTTCCAGGGTATTAAAAACTGCCATCGCTAAATTTCTTAGTAATCCTGAAGATATACAAAATGCTATACAGGAATGTGCCCGTATGGTATGCCATGGCCAGCACACATACGTTTATTCGCAAGTTTTAATTCAAGTTTTGAGTCAAGAGCCAAAGGGAGGTTTTAACATGAAACGTTTATCGCAGGAGATAACAAAATATGCCTTACAAAAGTAAGTTAAGAGCTTTTACTTTGAGTACTTTGTATAAATAATTAATGATAACGTATTGGGTAAGAATACAAGTTTCACAAATCGATTCTAGGGAAAGTACAAGGAAAGCTGTGTATACCGAAAGACAACGTAAAATTTTAGGCAAAAATAAAACTTGACTTTTCAAAGTATATACATATATGTCCTTTAAATATCCAATATAGAAATTTTGGCGTAGATTATTTTATATTGAGTTTTTATTTTCTCACACGGTGATTATTCTTGTACAATGAAACATGTTTTAACAAAATTTTAATTCTTTACTTTTAGCAATCAAAATGTTACTCCCATTACAATGGCTCTGAATGGTTCTGCGGCATATCCTCAAGCTTGTCAGGCTTTATCTTCAATGTTATCACGTAACACGCTTAATCCAGCTGATATCACCGTATTGTATCGAAACTATTCTGGCACAGATCCACCGCCCATTGATCTCATTCGAAATCCACAATTTTTAGAATTACTGGTAGACTCACTGTTCAAAGCTGGTGTAAAAATAAATCCAGAACATAAATCAAAATATATTTACTTATTAGCCTATGCTTCCTCTGTAGTAGATACACCAGCCAAAAAACGTCCTTTAACCGAAAGAGTTCTAAATAAGGATGAGCTGAAGAGTACAATACAGGCAATAGAAAAAGTACACAGCATATGTAATGTCAATAAAGGATCAACTGAATTAATAGCTGAATTACAAACATTATACAATTGCATTAAGTAAGCAAAAATTTTTTTTAGGAATTCCTCTATTTTTATTGAGTATTTACTTTTCATGTTATAGATTCCCTGTAGTGGGTGTAGGTGTTATACGCTGGATAGAGAATACGGTAACGGAACCGTCGTATTTTAAACTATCCACCGATAGTTGTCCAACACATTTAGCCATTTTAGATGAAGTTGCCGCTGTTCATCCCACATTACATCAACAAATTCTAACACTATTAATACGACTTTTTGAATCTAAGCAAGATGAATTAGAGATTTTAGTACAACTTGAAATGAAAAAAATGTTATTGGATCGTATGGTGAATTTGCTAACACGCGGCTGTGTAGTACCCGTTGTTAAGTATATTAAACAATGTTGGGGCAAGGGTGACACTGATATTTCACTTATACGTTACTTTGTAACAGAAGTATTAGAAACTATTACTCATCCCTATTCACCAGAATTTGTCTTACTTTTCTTACCCATGGTAGAAAATGAAGAAATAACTGGCACTATGCGAGGTGAAGGTGATAATGACCCAGTATCTGAGTTTATAGGTAAGCAAAGAAGTTTTACATTTTTAAAATGTATATTTTATATGTATTTTTTCTTTAGTTCATTGCAAGGCCCACTACACTACTGTATAATTGCGAGTATTTTAGAGTTGATCCATTTACATATGTAGGTTAAGTTTTTCATAAATGTTAAGTATGTATGGTTTATTGCTTTTTAGTTATATTCGGCATATTCATTTTTATACATCAATCAATTATAAAATTGATTACATGTACATATCGCTCATTTGCGAGAAGAGTGGCATAACTCAAAAAAAGCGTTTTTGAGATAAATGCGTTTAAACATTTTAATTCAGGCAAGCTTATATGACAAGTAGAAGACACTTTTGGTCGACACTCGATGAAAAAAGGAGATAAAAATACAATTTTTGGATATGTTATAAATTACAGTTCGCCTCATATTTCTGCATTATTAACTCAAAAACTGTGTTTTTTGAGTTCTGCCCCTCTTCTCGCAAATGAGCGATATATGTATGTACATATACATCATATATTGATTTATATTTTATAATAATTATATATGAAAAAATAAATATATTTAAATTTTATTAAAAGTAGATTTTTATTTATTCAAAAAAAAAAAAAAAAAATATTTTCGCCATATTGGCGAAAGGTAAATATTTAATAAATTAAAATGCTTTGTGTATTTGAAAGATTTTGTGATGTTGTTGGAAATCAAAATTTCTTTAAAACAATTTTAAAATAAATTTCGTGTGTTTATTAACTAATATTTGGCATTTCTGTATTAAATACAATTAATCATGTTTTATAAAAGACTCATATAATGTAAAGAAATTCTCAAGCTCAAGGTCTATTTTCAAATAAAAACTTTTATTTAATTATCAATATTTCACTACTCCTGCGTGTAGCGTCTTCAGGATATATATATTTATTTTTTACAAAAGTTTTTATTTAAAAATAGACCTTGAGCTTGAGATTTTCTTTACATTAAATAATAAAGGTCGAAAAACCAGAATTAAAAAAAGACTCATATAATATAATGTCTCAAAAGAATTAAAGAACACCGACTATATGGTGCAGAATAAGAAGGATGTTATCGCCTTCACTGTATATTTGCTTTAATAAACCTTCAACTTTGTTTTACATATTCACACACATACAGACTTGTTTACCGTGTTAATTTTGTTATAATTTTACATCCCGCTTGACCATTCGATAATAATTAATTTTGTTTCGTAATAATATCACCTTCGAACGTTTGGTAAACATTTCTCTAATAAAACATTCGAAAACGACTAGTGCTAGTGAAATGATAAAGAAATCATGTCGCTCAGTTTGTTGTAGAAAATATTTCAATCCCTGCGGTTCGTTAACGACCTATTAGCAATATTAAAACCGAATTATATAAATGATATATCGAGTGAATTTGTATTGAAATCGAAAAAATTTCGATTTTAATGATTTTATTTTTTTTAATATTTTTGCTTTAGCTACATTTTATTTATATTTATTCGTAATTTATTTCACGTCCTCTGCCGCATTTGAACCCTTTTTTTTATTGATACCAATACTTAGGAGTAAACCCCTTACTCATACTGTGCATTGTATTGCAATTTTATTATTTTTTTGTGAAAAAGGTAGGATAGAGTTTTCTTATTAAGCGTCTTATGAATAAAACAAGTTGCTGTCAAATTTGATGATCACTCAAAGGTCAGCTTTATACCTTCGCCCTTGATTGATCAACAGCAATTGCTCCATCTGTCTTTGGATGTAGATTGTGGTGAGAATCTTCGCTAAGTAGGTGACTGTTTTCTACTAGTTCCCAGTAGATGGCGCTTTTTTTTTTGATAATTCGTTTTTGATGTCAAAGATAAAGGTGGAATAAGTGGAATGCCGGGAAGTGGTTTCTCGAGGGTGGACTTCATGGTTGGACTTCGTTTTTCTAAATTAAAATTTCAAAAACCCGCAATTTTTTATTCTTTGCTTATTTATTTCTTTGTGAGAGCGCTGTAACCACTATACTACGCACCCCCTTCCTTTTCCATTCGTAGTTAGGCGATTGAACCACTATACAATGCTAGCAATATTAAATTTCAACTTTAAATTTAATTTGATTATTTAATAGATACTTTCGATTAAATCTCGTAAGTGATATTACTTTCGTGTTTTTTTTTACGAATAATAGAATAGAAAAAGACTTGGATAAAATAAAGATAGAAATATTATTTTCGAAACATAGGCGAAATTAAAGCGAACGAAATTTTTTTGACCATGCTTCTTAGTATACATAAATGATACTCAAAAATCTTCAGAGAAGTGATAGTTTAGGCAACATTTTACTTTCGAGAATTCTTCATTTCATTGAATATTCATTTAGATCGAATCTCAGGTCAAGCGGTATATTAAATTTCAAATTTATTACTGTTCCATTGAATAACAGTAATGAATTGTTTTGTAAATTCTAAAAGTCAAATCGAAATTATTTCTAAGAAGTTGTATAGACAACGGATTCTGAAAAAGTCAAATTGTTTTAAAGCCTTCAAATAAATATTTAATAAAAGTAAAAACAGATATTTAATCAAAAGTAAAGTAAAGTGTTCAGTATTACTTATACAAACATATGCACATACATATTTGTCGCTCATAAAATTTGTAAAACCGTGTGAACTCAACAACTGAGTACGAGTACATAAAGGGTGTTTTTTATTGAGGTATAGAACTTTAAGTTGGCATCACTTTTTTAACTGGCGGCCATTTTGTCAGCTGTCAAGTGATTAATATTTAGTTTGGTTTGCCATTTCATCATGAACAGGTTGACAAAAGAACAACGCTTGCAAATCGTGCAAATTTATTTCGAAAATAATGGTTCAGTTCGCGAAGTTTACCGCAAGCTCCGTCCATTTTATGGTCGGCGTAATCGTCCATCAGAGCAATTAATTCGGTTAACCATGGATCGTTTTCGCACTACGTTTACTCTATGTGATAATACGCATCCGCAGAGACGTCGAACAGTGCGCACCGAAGAAACAATTGCCGCTGTAGAGCAAAGTGTTGAAGAGAACCCGAATGAATCGATTCGCCACCGTGCACAGCAATTGGAGCTTTGTCCATCAACTTAACGGAAGATTTTGCGCAAAGATCTTGGCTTGCGACCTTACAAGATCCAGCTTGTGCAAGAATTAAAGCCGCGAGACCATGCAATGCGTCGTGATTTTGGTGTATGGGCCGAAAATGAGATTGATCTTGATGCTGATTTTCATCGCAAAATTTTGTTCAGTGATGAGGCTCATTTTTGGTTGAATGGCTACGTCAACAAGCAAAATTGCCGCATTTGGAGTGAAGAGAATCCACATGAGACCCTTGAGACGAGATTACATCCACAAAAACTGACTGTCTTGTGTGCTCTATGGGCTGGTGGAGTCATTGGGCCATACTTCTTCCGAAATAATGCTGGAGAGTCAGTTACCGTTTATGGAGACCGGTATAGAGCCATGATAACCGACTATTTTGTTCCCGAATTGGATGGCATGAATGTGGATGAGTTGTGGTTCGAACAAGACGACGCTACATGCCACACAGCGCACGTCACAATCGATTTATTGAAGGAAACATTCGATGAGCGCATAATTTCGCGGAATGGACCTGTCAATTGGCCACCAAGATCGTGTGATTTGACACCATTGGATTATTTTCTTTGGGGATATGTGAAGTCGCTCGTCTACACCAACAAACCAGAAACGTTAGGGGACTTGGAAGCCAACATTCGTGGCGTTATTGCCAACATACGGCCCCATATGCTCGAAAAAGTGGTTGAAAATTGGACCTGTAGAATTGGCTTTATTCGAGCTAGCCGCGGCTGCCACATGACCGAAATGATATTTAAACATTAATGGCATAAAATTATCCTTCCAATAAAGCCAAATTGATGGACATTAAAACGATTTTCTTGTGTTTTATTTCAATTCGAAGTTATATACCTCTAAAAAAACACCCTGTAGAAAACTTTTTCTATAAATTTAGAATGAAATGATTTGCAAAATTTCGCTATTCTGTGTAAATAAACAAATATTTGTAGAATTTTATAATTGTAAAATATTATTAATTTTTTATAACAACAATTTAGATAAACAATAACAATATTGGTATCATTATAACAATTCAGTTATCTGCTCTTTTACAATGTACCTTTAAATTTTACCATAGAAATACTTACACGTATATGTACTTGTGCATATGCACACAGGCAGAGATAATTTCATCATTTCAGTTATTATTTTTTTTTTTTTTGAAGAGAAACTAGATTTGATAAGAGAATAATGTTGTGAAATTTAATTATGCACATCGGTTTCATCAAGGGAGTGTGTTTTTTTATGTGAAAATAAGGGAGAATTAAGGGAGTACCGTTATATCAACAGATTAAAATTATTTACATTGTAACCATATATATAAGAATGTCAGTTATGAGATTTGAGCTGATGAATGTAAAAGGTAAGAGAAAGTATAATTTTTTTTGTATATACAATTTAAGTATAAAAACCAGTGCATATTTGCAGTCAGTAGTTCAAAAATGGTTTTGACCAAATACATACTTTTTTCCAAAGGTGTTAATCAAAAATACAAATACTTATATTCAAACTAAGTGCGAATTACATATATCCTATTTAGAATATAAAAACCAGACCAAAGTATTTACAAAGCATTACATTTTTGTTTTTCAAAAAATTCAAATTCTATTTTTTCTATTTCACCACAGTCAGCCAATAATTAGTTGGTACAAAAACCTGAATAAAAATAAAAAAATTTCAACTGCATTTTTTTGGTTTTAGTGCAATTTTCTTTAAAAGTGCATATATTGAGTGCATATTATACATTTTATAGTGCATATTTTCAATTTTTCAGTGCACGAAAGTCGCTGCCCTGATAATAAACCTTAGTTTGGCATTAAATTCTATAAAATAAGAGTTTTTATTTTTTTTTGAGTGTCTGCTGCTATTTTTTATTATTTGAAAGAGTCATTAAATAAATTATTTAATCAATCATTTATAAGTTTCTTTTTGCGATTTTTTTTATTATTTATTCTGATAACATAATCGAACAATCACAGCGGAAAACTCCATTTATTTGCAATATTCTACATTCCAAATATTTATTTAAATATTGAAATATTGAATTTATTATACAATTTATTGCACTCACATGTATAAGTTTATATGTATGTATGTATATTTGGCACGAGTAATATTAGAAATATGTACTTTCTTATCCAACATTTTTGTACATAAATCGCTCAGTTAATATCAAACACTATTGGAATCAAATAGATACTCAAATTACTAGAGTTATAAAACATATAAAAATAAACAATACTGTTCAAAATATTAGCATAAAAGTATATATTCTATGTATAAAAAAATAATCATTTTCTATAATGCTAGTTGTCAAAAATAGAATACTTATGTGTATATGAAAATGATTGTTGTAACGATAACACACGGCTACATAACTATACGACCACCTGTAACAAACTAAGCCTGATTTTTATTCTTGTACAAGTTAATGTGTTAACATAATAAGATGCAAGAAATAGATGTTTTAAAAACACAATGTATAAAATAAAGCAAAACTTTTCAAAACTCGAACAAAATAAATAATAATTTGCTGCCGCATTAAAAATTATTAAGTAGCATTTGTCGCTAGCTTCATTTGTAGTCGTACATTCGGTGGGTTGACTGCTATTGCATTACTTAAAGGTGAAGGTATAACTTTGACCATTGAATAATCAATCAACAGCAATCGATTTCTTTGCTGTTCGCATTTTTATAGCAGGACCTTTGTTTTTTTCTGACTGATATCAGATTCGATATTTATAAGTTTTACTTAAAGGTCCACACATTTTTTCCCCTCATATTTTCCTAGACCAGCATAATAAACTGCATGAGTAGGAGTCATCTTCAATCACAAGGAAAAAAATAGGAATTTGGCTTTATGAAAGAATATAAATCATATAGAATACTCATTATATACAAATTTAATTTTCTTTTTTCATATTTGGTTTCACAGGAATATTTCTTCCTATTTTCAGTATAGACCACATGGTGGTCTCCGCACGTCCTCTAAACTAACCGAAAGTACTCCTTTTTTCTTAGCATGAAAAGCCACTTAATAATGTTTTTTTTTGTCACTGCTGTAAGCAAAACCAGAAAGAATAGCAACAAATATTAGAAAAGTGTATGTGTACGCATTTTCCAGCTGTATTACTACTCTAACTGATAAGATTTCGGCATATAAACGGCTTATCATTTATTTCTATTTCTATTTTTGTTTTTTTTTTTAATTTTTGCAAAATATCACACTCTCATTCTCTTTGGCAGTGAGTGACTTTTATAAGTCGTTAGTAATTTGTGTTTTTGGTTTTTTATTATTATTGGTTATTTTGTTGTTGGCCGCTTTCTTTTTTAAGAGATCTTTGACTCTTGTCGAATATTGAAATGTCAGTACTAATTTCGATAATGAAACGGCGACACATTTTTAATTAAACAAAATTTATAAAATTAACAACAAAAGGAATGTGTAATGGTCAGTGTTTGATTTTATCTACTTATGTGGTGTTTTAGAGTGTTTTACCAATTTTTTTAAAATAAATTTTAAAAATATACCTGCTCGGTCTGATCAAGTAAAAATTTAAAAAAAATGTGTTGTAAAAATATTAAAGCATTTGGTAATTAATATGGTAATGAGACAAATTAATTTTTGAATTTAAAACAAGAAACGTAGTATCTGAAGCGAATTTAAGTGGAACTCGTATTTAACGAATAATATTGCACAAACATAAGTAATTAAAAGCCATTGAGTTAATTAAACATATTTAAGCATTTGAGAAAAATGGTGAGTAAATGTCTTTTTCTTTCTCAATTTCATAAGTCCTAATTCATGACGTATGAGCAATATGGAATTATTATTAAAAGCATATTAAGTATACACCAGAGTTGTTTAAATTAAAGTAAAGCTTAAGAAATTTGTTGTAGAATTTTTTTAAAATTTTTGATGACATTGTCTCTATTGAATTATATTCAGATTCTCTTAAACCTTTTCTTATACGATACATTGTATCTGTGGACTTTTGTGACGAAACTACTGGAAGAATATTTGTAACGTTTTTTTTTCTTTAAATATTAATCAACTTAAATAATCAAAACTACATAACAGGTAGGCAGCAGAATTTTTACGAAATTGAAACTGTTCACATTTTGAGTTTCGCAACGTTTTTGATTTGCTTCTTCAGCTTTTGAATGTTTTCATAAATCCGAAAAATATGAAAATATTTTTTTTAAATACATTTTTTGAGCTTGAGGTCTTTTAATAACTTATTAATATATGTATTAAACAAAACAAAAACGCCAATAAAATTATTCTATTATTCTTTTTTTATTATTGGGGTTTAATTGGACTTTAAACAAAAGAAAAATTTAAAAACCAAAATAAAACGGCATAAAATAAAGAGGTTGCAAATGTTTTCAAAAATCAAAGTTTTTATAAAATTCTTAAAAATAAAGGAGGCAACATTCTTAAACATTTATAACCCAATTCATAAAAAATATAATAAATCATATCATATCATATCGGCCTTAAGATCCCCTTCATAGCGGGATTGCAAGACGAGCTTAGTTCCCCGAGTGTTGTGCTTATACATATTCCTTAAGGGATGTTAATTTCAAAAAAATAATACCAGTTTTAGGACCTTAAGATCGATATAATAATTATACAATAAATTTACATAATAAAAATCGAGCAAGTGATTTCAATTAGTCCCATTTCATACCAGTCAAGTCTGACTCGTCAAGTCTTGAGTTTTTGGACGAAGGGGGAAGTGAGAATGAAAAGATGAAAATACTTGACCGTACAGTCAATTTTTCGTTTTTCTTTGCTGCAATTTTCTGCAAGAAGTTGGCTGCAGAATAGAATTTTGACATTTTTCTTTATTTATATTTTCTTCTTCGCGGTATTTATTTTAATTTAGAAAAATACAAAATAAAATTAAATATAAATTAAAAAAATATAAAATAAATTGATATAAATAAATTTTATGTATGTAAGTATAAAACTTTCGTGTTAATTCAGTTAAAATGGCGGTAAAGTGGAGTGAAATATTTAGAATTTAAATAAAATAAAAGGAAATGTCAAAAAATACAGAAAGTTGTGAACAAAGAAAAAAGAAAATTGATGAGACAATGTATTCATGTGTGAAAACGAATGCAGGTTAAAAAGAAAATATAAAAATACTTGACGAGTCAGACTTGACTGTTATGAAATGGGACTTAGAAATTCAAGAAATAAATCATTGTAGAAGAATAAAATAAAGTAAATTTAAAATGACTTTTAAGTCAAATTTTACCTAAATTTGTTTATTCTAAAATAAATTTCATATATATTTTAATCTTCTGAATATGGGGGTTAATGTCTTATCAAAATCCGATATTTATAAATATGTACACTATTTTTCGAAACCTAAGCAATGTTTCCTGACGAGGTGAACAAAACCGCATTTTATTATTTTAAATTAATTTATTAAAAACAATACTTATAGTTCTGTGGCTTGGTGCTTAAAGGGCCAATGTCAATTTTCGGCTGTGTTGAGTTAGTAGTTGCATTAGGTTCCTTTTCTAACTCTCTTTTATTTTGTTCCAACAGCCAATTTCTAGTTTAATTCATAACAAATTTATAAGAGATTTTGTAGCCAATGTTACTATGGTCTTATATGGAAAATAAAACTTTAAATTCAGTTTTCTCCAAACAGATTTTTTTGACATTGTCCTTTTAGCACCAAGCCACAGAGTTATTATATTATTATATTATGACCTTAAACTCTAATAATCAATATGCTTATATTATAAATGGCTTTGTAAGTCTGTTAGTTGTCGGTCAATCACGCCCAAAAGACTGAACCAATTGTGTTGAAATTTGGAACATAGATAGAATCAACTACTCAGAGTGCAATAGGGTATGTTTTGTTTTTGCAAAATTGGGCCTGGGCATGGCACCTCATATACAAACCAAATACTGATTTTTGTATTTCTTGAGAACAACTTCACGGTCAAGGAAAATCATCAGTCAGAAAGTCGGCGGAATTGGACAAGTGGACGTGGTACCTCAAATACAAGTTAAATATTAATTTCCTAAAAATGGTATTGGTAGGTGTAGCGAAGCACGTCGGGTTTAGGCTAGTAACGAAATAAATTGAATTCTGTTTCTTAAAAAGTTTATGTAAAAAAACAAATCGAAATCTAATAAACTTTCAGTATTTTGTATAATAACCCTTATTTTTTATGACGGCCGCATATCGTTTTGGCAGAGATTTTATACGTTTTGTAAGTTCTATTGTTTATATTAATTCCCACTCTTGTTTTAAGTTATTAAAGAGTTCCTGTTTGTTGCAAACCAGGCGAGTTCAGATTCTACGTTTAAAATTCCCAACAGAAAAATCATTGCGAAATAACCAATTAATTCTTAATATTTAAGTAATTCAGTATCTGATCTAATTAAGGCGGTTTTAGGACGAAACATAAAAAAATTTATTTGAGCTTCGTTGGAATGAATCGCATTTATGCATATACCCGACGTTGAAAATTATAGAGCCATTACTAAATTGAGTGCAATTTCAAATAAGTTGTTTTCTTTCTAATCATAGCATATCCTTATCCTGAACATCATCTTATCAATATGGTTTTAGAAAACCCTGTTAAATTTTGAATAATTCAGGGCAGATTATTTTGGTAAAAAAAACTCCAACATTTACAATGCCCTACATGTGCTGATTGGATGTTAGAACAACAGGCTTTTAATGCCGATCTTTCGAACAAAAATTTTTTCAGTGATGAAGCTTGAACAACTCAAAAATGATTGTAGAAAAGCCATTGCATCCGAAAAATATTACCGTTTGGTATGCAATATGGTCTAGAGATACCTTTTTGTTGTATTTTCATTGGAAATGACGTTGGAAGAAACTTTGTTGCAAATTATGAGCACAATGGCCGTATGATTACCTTTCGCAGCTGAAGAGTATGAACTGGATAGTATGTGGCTTTAATAAAACGATGCCGCATGATCCACTATACAACCAAGTTTGTCTTTGTTGCATGATTCTGTTAATTTTTTTCTCTCAATGTTATGTTAAATACCGTGTCTACGTAAATAATCGCCAGTTTTTCTAGTCATGAAAATTAGCATTAAAAAAACTCTTTGAATATGATGGACACAATACTACAGTAAAGTATTATCTATTAAAGAACATCATCGTTTTAGAAAGCATTAATTCTAATTATTTATTGTTCATTTGGAAGATAATTTATTTAAAATTATGTTACCGCACAATGTATCCAAAAAGGTTATTTTTATTTCTTTTTATTTTTTTTTATTTATATTCCACAACAACAAATATTTTTCCACAAATAACAGTAAACGAAGCATATTGGCTATATTTTGCCAAATTTTTAGGAGATATGCTAGAATTTTAATAGCATTTACAATCTAGAGTGCGTTCTGCTATGTTATCTCACTAATAAAAATGTTTTATGCCCTTTTTAGTCACACAAAAGTTATTAGTCATAGATTTGATGTGGTAAATTTTCACACTTTTTTTTGCCAATACCTTTATCATTTTCCTTTCCTGAATCATAGCGTGTATGTCTTTTAACATTGTTGACACGTAAATTGATAAAATAATTGATTAACTTACACGTGTAATGTAGAATACAAACGTTGTGGCTAAAATGTGAATGAATTCGGCTCTATAGTTTTATGTATAAAACGGATTGAACTTCGGCTATCAAGCCCCCACATGTCTAGTATTGCTTTAAGATAATCGACGTTATCAATATGTTGGAGCATATTTATAAACGAATTTTATAGGTTATAATGAGTTATGAATACTCGTGTGTATTAACAGTGATAAAATAAATAGAATATCAAGTGTTACGTCAACATTTTTTCTTCGAATTGTAATCGTAAAAAAGCTTTGCGTTCAAATTGTTTGCTTTTTTTTCTGATAATTCAATAGGGAATAATATTCCGTTCAAGCATAATTGCTTTAATCGTAAATATATTTTTCTCTTAACATAGCTAAACTTTTGCCTTCAGTTTACTCACTTGTTTTTTAGTAAATATTTAAAGGCCTATTACTCTAGTTAACTTTGCTTGATAGCATGGCCTACATGACCTGTTTCTTTAGTTTGGGGAAAATTTCGGTAAGCAGAGAGTAAACAATAATTTCTCTCACTCTCTCTCTGATATTGCGTTTAAAATTTCGTACGAAAAACAGTCAAATTACATATAAAGCCTGGTACGAAACTTTTCGTACGAAATGTTTATGAAAAAATGTTTCAAAAGTAGTACTCTGTTCTTGCTTTGAAAAACATGTGAAATCTACATATCAACATTTTTTCTAACTGCAACAAGTTTCTGTCAACATTTTGATTCATGTACGGAACAACATAGTCAACATTTCTTTCGAACGAAATAAAATTAATTTACACCAGCCTACAATAATTTTTTTTTATTATAATAAGCAGGATTTTATAATAGTTTTTACTGTTGACATAGCTTTGGTGTTGGGTTATTTAGAGTTATATTGGATATTCGAATTATTATAGGTGGTCTTTTGCAATTTCTGTATATAAAATGCATGATATATCATTATAATTTCAACTCACTGCACAGCAGCTGGACTGGTAAGGATTGTATAAAAAGTGCAGGTCTTAAAAAGAAGAACTAAAAAACTAAAATACATGTAGATTCTGAGCCCCAAATGAAAGTTAAATTAATTCTTGTCAAAAGTAACAAAAGAAATTATTTTGTTGAACTGTTTTATTTGTTGTGTAAAAAGGTGATGCATGCTTTTAGGGATATATGTTGCATATCAAATATTTCGAATGGAAAAATAAATGTAGCTAAACTTTTTTCACATAATTGAACTCAATACCAGGCTTAAAAATATGAAAAAGTTGTGAAATAATGTTGTTAAGGTAGTACTCTGTTCTTGTTGAGAAAAACATGTGTATACTATTTAACAAAATTTTTTCTAAAAGCAACAAGTTTCTGTCAACATTTCTATTTACATACGGCACAACATAGTCAATATTTCTTTTAAACACAATATAATAAATTTACACCAGCCTACAACATTTTTTTTTTATTATAATGAGCAGGATTTTAGAATATAGTTTTTACTATTTATACAGTGTTGGTGTTGGGTTATTTGAAGTTATATTGGATGTTTGTTTTACTAGGGGCCGTTTTTTAAAATTTGTATACAGTCGAACTCGGATATAAGTACACTGTTTAAATGAAAAAAATCTGATATAAGAAAAATAAATTCATTTACTTTTGTTTTCTATTAAATTCAAATGATTTCAACTTTGATATGATATGAAAGAAAACGTCGGCAGAGAAAATAAAATGGCATATTAATATTTCTCTTCATATCTAATAACAGGAACACGCTATGTTGCAATATTATACATATATTTCATTTCTTTTTGACAGCAATAAAAGAAGGAACATTTATTATCATGCATAACAGTTGGAATTATTTTATCTGAATTATTTGTCAAATTAGAGGAACCCTGTTGAATATACAACTCTGGTTGTAGTTGACTGAACACACCACATAAATTCGGACAGGCATTACTTTTTCTTTTTTCTGGCTTGGTTTAGTTTTTGAAAATCTAACGCCAAATTAGTTGTCACCACGCCTTGATACCAATAAGAACTTTATTCAATAAAATAATTTTTAAATTGTTTTAAGCATAACCTAAACAAACGTTTTTTATTAATCCCAATTGGCTGTCGGTTTTGACATACTGATTTGTATTAACAGAACTCTTTTTTGGATAACATGAGGAAACCATGTAACGTTGTATTTATTACAAAATGCAAGCTTGTCAGGGAGATCATGTGTTAATGATTCAAGCTATTTTTGATTAGCGTGTTGTGAATAGTTGGTTCAAAACAAAGAAATTACAATGTTCATTTTTCCATTATTTTGGTTTTGCTCTCTGAAACTTTGCAGAACTGTTCTATACAAGTGATCAAATAGCAAGAAGATCTATTTCAAATTTGGAATTCCAGTTCTTGGGAGAGAGTTAAGTAACCATCAAACCGATTGTTATTTCTGTTTTACAAAAGTTGCTGAATTCAATATGAAAAATCGGAAAAATTAAGAGCACTTATGCTATCAAACCAGTCTAACGTCTACCAAATGATCCATTACCAGTCATTCCCACTGCTATAAGCAGTGAGTCGGAAACATCTTTCACCCGCAGTGGTACTTTGTATGAGGCTGATGATAAACGTCATTTAGTGACTCAAGCTGAGCTGAATGATCTAATTCGGGATTTACATTTAACAAAGCAAGAGGCAGAATAACTAGCTTCACGTATGCATTATTGGAATCATCTTCCAGTTGGGATAAAACTAACAATCTATAAAGGTAGCAACTCTACACTGTACTGATGTTGATGGTTTATTTCAAAAAAATTTTTGGAAAAAATGAACCACCAATATGACAAAACTGAATAAATCTTACTTATTGATGACTCTAAGTACCGTGTAAAGGCTCTCTTTTTGAATAATGGGAATGAGAAAACATCGATACCAATTAAAGGTAATGAAAATGGAAAAAAAATATCAAGGATTTTGAAACAAAAGACAATTGCTGGATTCTAATACTTGAAACCGAACCAACGAATAAAGACATTTATATTTTGTATATCGAAATATTATTAAAATATTGCCAAAATAGTTAAATACCCGCTATAATAATTATTAATATTGCCTACTTGACTCAATAAAATACGTTTTACTTACTTTTTTGAATTTCAATTTATTATAAAAAAGACTTCCTTTTGAAAATAAAATTACGGAATGAATTCCGTTTCCGAATGGAATTGAGCTCTGTGATATGGTTGATAGCGTACATTTGTTGCGTAATATGTCTATAAATCATATTATGGTACAATTTACATAAAGTTATTGCTTATCGACACAGATATATGCATAAAAGCCCAGGAAAATTTACAGATCAGTTGGCTTGTTAACAGGCCACGAGCAATTTTTAGTTGTCAAACATTTTTTATTTTACTAATAAAATTGCATAAAGTTTGTTGTTAGTTTGTATTTTTAATAGCTTTTTGCATATTTCAAGTGAACTTATGTTTGGTTGGTTACCTAATCTCTTTATAAATTCTATATCAGTTACGAGCGTGGGTTTATAGTAAAAGTACATGTTTCCTAAAAGGAAGCACTATCCTGTACTAAGTTTTATGACAAAAAATGTAAAACGTTGTTTGTGGCGATTCTTTTCTTTTTAAAAACCAATATAATAAATAGCCCTCGTATATTAACTTTTTGCTATCTTATCATTAAAATTGACAAAAGACTACAATAAAAATAAAATAAAAAAAATTATTAACAAAAAGCATAAGATAAGAATCATTCAGTTGATTACGGAGCATTCAAAATAATTTGAGTATATCGTAGCCGTTATCTATTTGTGATTATGGATGGGTTGGGAGAAAATATAAGGTAATATGTCATTTTAGTTAAACTTTATTCTCAATTTAAAACGGATTGCACGCTATGATAAACAATTAACAATTAAAAACTAAATATGAATCTATTTTAAACAATTTGGTTTAGCCAACAACTAATTTTTTTCAAATAGATTTTGTAAAATTTGTTTAAATAAAATTTTACATACGAGTACAAAATGAGTATTTGTTTAATGATAATGAAAAACTGTTGTTAATGTTTCAATGTGATCGATAATATTTAAAAAGAATTAAAAAAAACATATTCATGCGTGTGTACGTTTACGAGTGTCATCTGCACTTGTTTTGTGCTTTTAGCCATTAGTTTAATGGAGGTGAAGTTATTTTGAGTGCTGTTACACTAAACGTTAATCGACCGTTAAATTATGAACCCATATGTTAGTCTAATACCGCGACAGTGAGTGTTTTAATATACAAAATTTAAATGAAATTATAAATGTACGTTTTCTTTGCATAAAATTAAAGCTTCCTTTTAAAATTATAATGAAATTACGAGTATAAACTTTGGAATAAACAAAATTCATAATTTTTTTTTCTTTAATCAATCAACTTCAAATTAAAATCGTTTAAATTTGGTGGTTTCCATATTAAATATTAAAATTAAGTTATTGAAGATTTGTTTAAACAATTATGAAACAATTTAATTAAGTGTTGACTACATACATACATATAAGTAATTCAAATATATTTTGTTGTTTTTTTTCAAATCATTGTAATATGAATAAAATTGATAAATTTACGGACAAAATGTTGGGCACAAGGGTGAGTTTTGAATCAAATTTTCTAAATTTTATATAAAAATGTTTTCTTTTTGTCTAATATTTATTTTTAATATTGTCGACACACTTTTATCAATTATGCTGTCTATATCCGTTTTAAATGGAAACTAAATACCGCTATAAAAAATTATTGTTAAGATAACTGATATCTTATCTCTTTTTAAAAGCCATAAATTACTTATTTCTTTCAAAAAGTAAAACTTTTAATAAGTTTTATTAGTTAATAAATAAAATTTTTTTTTATCTACAGACCTGGCAAATAGTTCAGGCAAAGTATTGATTAATGGGTACCGAGTATCGAGTATTTGTACTAATTTTTGGGTACTCAATACTTAAAAGTATCTAGTCGCCGTGGTCTAGTGGTTAGTGTGTTGGCTTACGAAGACGATAGTGCTGGGTTCAAATCTCAGCTCCGACATCTTTAAAAAAAGAAATATGAAACAATTATTTCTTTCGGAGACTACCTCTCAGCAGTCTTCTGGCAAAAGCTCTGGGAGTAATTAATTGCCATGAAAAAGCTTCTCAAATCTGTCGTTCGGAGTCGACTTTAAACTGTAGGTCCCAGTACTCATGGATAAAAATTGACACACACAACATGAGTGCTGCGAGAAGCTAGGCCGTAATCCTGTCACAGGATTGTAAAGGCCAGTTATGTATGTATGTATCTATTTTAAGGCTCAGTTTTTAACGTCTTATTTAAATAACATTTAACTTTAAATGTCATTTAAATGCAGCTTTAAGTTTTTCAATGCAAAGTTAAATGAAACTTAAATGCCATTTATGCATGATGTTCATAACTGGGCATAAGAGTTGTATTTTTTCTTCGAAGTTGTATGAAAAATTTAAATTTTAACGGCCGAAACAAAAATCTGTTTAAAACTACAATACTATATGAAATTATTTTCTCTTAAAATTAATTTTAAAAACACAAAAAAGAATCGATATTTTATACTCGTATAACAAAAAATGTTTCATAAATTACTAAAGTTTTTTCTTGATTAACTCTCAAACTATTTTTTTATGTATCTAAATAAACTATACAAGATACACAATTCATACATAGAGGGAGAACTTACTCTAAAGTTTACTAACAAATCAATGATCGGCACTGTTACACCCAAGGACGACCAACATCATTGGTTTTTCACACACACACACATATAGGAACAAAATTCATAACAAAGAGCAAAAAAATTTATTCAGAAAATTATACATTCACAAAACATTTGGTGGAAATTATTTACATATTTGTTTATTTTTACTGGGTATGTGGGATAAAAAAAATCCAAAATTTTCATATTTGAATGAATATAAATTAGAGAACAGATTGAATATATTGACGTTTGCTAAGTATTCATGCATTCATTGCTTTTGCTACGCATTCATTCAAGATAAATTTCTACTGATGTTGCTTTTTTCACACTCTTTGTTTTTGTTGATTGACTTTTGCATACTCTTTTTTTTTGTAATATTAAACACTTTCAAATTCATACTAAATTACTTTTTTATAAGGAAATATCAAAAGAAATAAAAAATAACAGTTATCTTCAAAAAAAAAAAAACCAATTTATTAGACAGGTTAGGTTAGGTTTTGCCCAGTGAATTTGTGAGTATTTTCTTGTTTTTGTACTATAAAAACCGTTAGGTGAGAGGTATTTACCAATTTTTGGTTTCTTTATTTTGTATGACACAGTAAATCATAAAACTGCATTAAAACATTGAATTTAAATTTAATATGTTCATTTAAAAATAATTTGACTCAGAAGCTAAAATCAAGCAATGTTTCTTAGATTTTTCCCAATACTGTACATAAATACATATGTATATTGCGTTTCATTCATTAGGCATGTCAACCATTCATATGATTCGTTGTCTATTCGTTGCTTTTTTTGAGTGTTAGATGGCTTTAAGAGAAAACAAGCAATGCAATGCATGAGATTCGTTACCTTCACTCATATATTGTTTTGTCTTGTACTGCTTAAATAAAAAAGTGACAATTGACAACAGTACACTCATTTTGTGTGAATGCATTGAAAGCTCATAAACAGGCAATCAAACTATTTTTTGATGTAAATGTGTAAACTTTTTTTATTTTAGAGAAGTAAATTTTCGTTATAAATCTAATACACAATGTGAACACAGTTTTTTAATAGCATTTGTTTGCACAGTTAAACACAATTACAGTCAAATATCTTTGCGCCGCCTACTGATACTATAAAGAAACGCTTTATGGTCGCGTGCTGGAAATGAGAAATTGCCGAAATTGTAGATAAAAGGAACATAACGGTGGCAACAACAATAACAAAAATATTGATATAAACGAAATTAAATTAATACCAGTGAGAAGAAAAAAAAAAAAAACAAACAAACGAGATCTGCCTTTATTTGTATGTATGTATGTTATTAACAAAGTCAGAAAGAGAGTAAAAGAGAAAAAACTAAGTTGTAAATAATATACAAAATAAATATCCACGAGATACAAATAAGTACTGT
This sequence comes from Metopia argyrocephala, assembly GCA_963576795.1. NCBI lineage: Eukaryota > Metazoa > Arthropoda > Insecta > Diptera > Sarcophagidae > Metopia > Metopia argyrocephala. The sequence goes on from OY756208.1 coordinate 26,639,311, forward strand.
TTACTTGTTAAAAAAAATGCTTTTGAATGGTGCATATACGTATGTATGTATGTATGCACATGTCAGTGAACGATCATAACAAATATCCAGTGTATTATTATAACCCAATAGGCAATACATACATACATTTATGCATGATTTTTCTTAGGCCCAATTTATACGGGGATTTTTACACAGTGACATTTTTTGTGTGTTTTTACATCTTTTGAAAATATTTTGCATTCATATTCAGTCCAATTCTAAAAAAAAATCGCTGGGTGGTTTTTTCTCTTTCCTATTTTTACAATTGAATTTATATAGAAAAAATGGGAGACGGAAAAAAACCCCATGTGATTTTTATTTAGAATTGAGTTAATTGTGTTTTTTGTGTGATGATTTTTTTCTATCAGGGTTGATATTTCACAAATAATCGTTATATCTTTTTTACTCGATCATTTGTAATTTTAAATTGAAAATAAAAATAAAACAAATAAAAACTACTGATGTTTTTACTTAAAAAAAAAAAAAAATGAAATAAAATAAAGAAATATGTTTGTACACAAAGGATAAAGAACTAGTTCTGTTTCTGTTGTCAAAAAAAGTCAATGTCATTACAATAAATTGTCAGACTTTCCGGCAAATATCTTGCAACTGTGTAAACTGACAATATACATTGTGGTGGAAATTTAAAATTGTCTGCTAGCAAATTGCCAGGTCCTGACAATCGTGTAAAAAGAGCTTTAAAGGAAATAAAAACAGAATCATTGAAAACTAAAATCATAATGTTTTCTTCTACCACTCTTTCTTCTCTACTCCTCTTACTGGCAAGAAAAAACATTATGATTTTTACTCATGATGTTAAATCATCGTTTAAATTGGGCCTTATATATACATAGTTAAAGTGATGGTCACATAATAGCGTTTGTTCGTAGTTCGCTCTTTCATTTGTAATTCATTCTCCAATTATATGCCGATTTTTATTAGTTTGAGACTTCATTTTATTGCCTATATTAAATTTACATATTTAATGCACTCCTCGTCTTAATAGTTTAATATATAAAACAGAGTTTTTAATTTTAAAATTTTTTCTTAAACTCTTCAATTAATTTTTCAATCTTTTTTTAATATTAAATTTTTTTAATTTTTCGTAGAAAAAAATACAATTTTTCCTGCGCAAAGCTTAATCTATTCGATTCATGGCCTATTGGGATATTATAAACAAACAATATTTATCGGTCTGTTTTAAGAGAAAAGCTAGAGAGACGTTGTTTAAACTGAGTTTTGAATAAAAAAAAGAAGAAAAAAAAAAAAAAAAAAGAAAAACAATCATTTATGATCAGCATTATTTTTAAGACCAGTTTCAAGTTCAGTCAGTCATTCAGTCATATTCAGTCTGTATGCTTCAGTGATTGCATCTACTTTTGTTTGTATAACAAAAACGGTTAAAAAACGTTTAAAGTTTTCGTAGTAAGAAAACCTTAAAACAACGGTTTTAGTTTTAAATGAATCGAAAATACAAGAAATGAATACGGACTAAAAAAAAATATTAAAAAAAAAACAAATTGTTGGGCTATACGAGTATCTAAACAAATGAACGGTTTAATAAAAATCATTATTGAAAAAACATTAGTTTTTTTTTGTTTGAAATGAAAGTCAAAGAGATTTTCTACATTTCTACATACATTGTGTGTTACGTGTGTGATGGAAGAAGTGGTGAAAAGTTCAAAAAAGTTAAACGAATTGCTTAATGAAAAAAAAAAAAATGCAACAACAATTGTATTGTATGAAGTTCAATATAATTTAGGTTTATATTAAAAAAAAATATATATATTTTTAAATTCCATTCAATTTTAAAAGTAATTAATTGGCAAATCTAGCTTAACAAACGATTTTTTAAGTCAATACTACAACTGCTTAAAATAAAATACAGACTATTTACTGTATGACTGATGATGGTTAAAAACTCTGTTTTTTTTTATTTTTGACTGACGTACATAGTTCTCAAAAGTAATTTATTTGCAGTTAAAATATGTGCATACATATGTATGCTTGTATAGCAAACTTTGTAGAATTGTAACCGAAATTACCAAGAAAATCTACATACATATGTATGTATGCACATATATTAATTTTTTTTTCAAGTAATTGAGTTTCTTTTGTATGTTATTTTTTCATATTTTTTATTTCTGTATTCTTTGCTTTGTCAATATCAATTCATATTACTTTGTGATAAACTCAAGTGCAAAGTAATTAATTTTTAGGTGCAATGTTATCTAAAAATATTTAACGGTGGGTTTGTTTGTTTATTTGATTGTTTGCTTCTAACAAAATACTTCTATATATCTATGAAGTGATTCATGGTAAAATACACTTTGTAATCTATATAAGAGCACCCTTTAACTTGGATATACTTATTACTGCCGATCTAATCTCAATTGAGGTTAAGTGGAGCTTGCTAATGCAGTACAGTCAATAGGAGTCGATTGAAAAAAATAATAAAAAAAATTAAAAAACATAGTTTGGTAGTTTACGGTTTTCAGTTCAGAATGAGGTTCCTATGAGGTGTCTCCCTAGTTAAAATTTCGATGGCAGATTTTTTTCTGTTAATGTGTATGTCTAATTTGGATTGAACAATATAGTTTTATTATGGTTTTATATCACAAATTAAATTGTATTGAAATCTGAAATTTAAAATAATTGTATATTAAGTCGTCGATTTCGACTAATGTGGATTAATTCAACTAAAGAAAGCAAAAATTAAAGCATTGTAATTCTTCATCCTGAATGGATGACAATTAGAAAACAAGAAAATACAATGATAGGTAGAAACAGGAAAATAAAAAAAATATCAATATAATGCACGTATAAGTAGGGGTTTACATTCCGGAATATTGGTCTCAGAAAAAAAAATGTGTATAGTAAGACTTCTACTAACTCATTAAAAAGTATGTAGAGAAAATATAATTCTAATACAGTAGTTTCGTTGGAACGAACACTGCATTTAACGAACACTCGAATTCTTTCTATTGGGTACCTTATATAGCGAACAAAATATACTTTTTGTATTCAGTTTAGCGAACAAATAAAACAAAAATTGTATTTTAAAAAAGAACAAATTTTACATATTGGTAGAACAACAGTAGCAAAACATTGAGAGTAGAAACAAATTTATCTTTATAAATTTCAGCTCTTTTTCTATGTTTTTTCTTCAAGTTACTATATGTACTTAGTTTTGCGTATTATTTTGTCGTGTAAATATTAAAATGGGTAGAAGAAAAAGATTGTTTTTGTAAGATAAAACCGGAGTTACAAAAAAACTTCATTAAAAAGAAAAATTCTATTCCTAAATGACAGACAGTGCTAGACCAGTATTTTAACTAAACTTTTTGAAGAACTTCATACACTCAAAATTATTACTTATTACTAGGGCAACCAAAAATATGCATTAGCATTTTTTTTCTGGATGTTATTGAGATAACAAGCAAAATATCAATTTATTTTAGGAAAAACTACGACGTTTAACCTCTATTTGTTACAACATATTTTTGCATATTTCGTCATAAATGCATACCTTTGCATTTTTAAATTTTTTTCATATTTGTATGGCATATATTTTACATATGTTTGACGAATTTAAGTGAGTTACGTAGTTGATTTGATGAATTTATGGTGATTTGCATGAATTTGTACACAAACTCTGATGAAACTTCGATACCATTCCTTCACGGATATCAATTTCTTCTTTGATTGAGAAATCATTGCAAAAAACAATCTTAATTCTTAATATAATTTAGTTTTTCTTTTTTCTACTAAAAGCGTTTTAAGATAAAACAAAATTAAAAAAAGTAGATCATCACAACCTGTCTGGGATTCCAACTTAGGTCTTCAGAGCATAAACTTAGAAATAAAATGTAGAATATAAAATTTCAGTATGTACTACTATTTATTATTTTAAAATTTTCTTCTATGCGATGCTGTGTTACTATGATTCTTAAAGTTATTAAAATTTTAGCGAAATATTGTATATTTCTTCTGATCACTTACCTTTTAATTTATTTACATAAAACCCTACGTGCTTCGTTACAACTAATTGAATTAAATCAAAGTGAATTATAAATAAGTATGAAGAAAGCAACTTCGGAAAATTCAATATCACATCCATTTTTGTGCCTAATTTTAAAACTTTCACCAATAACGCTCCCAAGATATATAAGTATATAAAATCCACAATTCTATTGTAGTAACTGAATAAAAAATATGTATACCATGCCGATTTGTTCAATTCCATTAACTTTTCGATTTAAAGGACTGTTAAGTCATTGAGACAGAATCAAGACATATATTTGCCAATTAAGTCCATTTTTTAACTCATGATTTGTATTCACCATGAAGCTTTAGCTTTAACCGTTCTCAAGATATACAAAAAAGGTCAATATTAACAATAGTTTGTATAAGAGGCACTATATCTACTTGTTCAATTCCGTCCATTATTTGCCTCATAATTTGAAATAACTGTGAAATCTTTCAGACCGAATGAAGACACTTAAGCGTTAACTATTCAGTCAATTTTTTATATACATATGTATGTACATATCGTCGATGGAATTAAAGAACGCTGTAACTGACAAAAGATCGAAAATACGTTTTTTGCATCATTTTTATCAGAAAAAATACGCGTCGTTTGGTCCCGGTCCCAGATCTCTACGATGAAAATAAGTTCACTTACGCCGTCTGCGAAATGAAAAATACCAGCGTATTTGTTCTACTTTTATGAAAGTTTTTTGGGTCTGGTGAACATTTAAGGTTTTGTCAGTTACAGCATTCTTTCATTCCATCGACGATATGTATATACACCGATCCCATTGTTCCCATTTATGTTCATATAAATAGAATATATTTGAAGGATGAACAACGTTATGATTACTCTTTATCAATCATCGTTTCTGAGGCTCTTTCTACGAGTATACTCTCAAGAAAAAAAAAATCACTTAAAAATTAAAATTTTTCAGAAATCTTAACCTTCTGAGGAGCTGCACCATATCTTAATTATACCTTTAATTCCCAAAATATAAATTTTTGAAAATTACTCACCCGATGGTGGTGTTCTACAGCCATACTAATTCTAATATCAAAGAATAAAAATGGAAACAAATATTATTAGTAAAAACGGGCGTGGTTACTGAAGTTTAAAGTACCTCTCATAGTCATTTGTACTAAATTTTCAACGTCTGATTGCTGTGATTTATAAGCCTTAAAAAACCGGTCAATGATGATGACACCCAACGTTAACGCTAAATAGAGAGATGCATTGAGTGATTTTGACTATTATTATCTGGGATTCCATAATTTTGTTTTATGAATGTATCCATTCATACAGAAATGTACCTCTTCACAAAAGATGATTCGAAAAATTAAAATTGTTTAATCATTTGCATGCTTTGTTGCATACCATACCTATCCATGACGGTTTTTTAAAACAAACTTACGAGTAATAAATAACAGTTAATTCAACACCAGTATGAAGACCCATTATTTTCAATTAAAATCTTGAAAATCTCTGTTACTAATTGTATTCAAATTCAAATCATGTTTTCAATTAAATGTTTAATGATTTATCCATAAATTAGAAACACCTGCTAATAAAATTTCATAAATTTACTTATGAATTAACAAAGAAAAGCCCATTCAATACGTTTTGCATGTTATCAATTGAATTATATTTTCGAAATATTGTTACGTGTTCCCCATTTAATAAAAGAAATCTTTTGTTATTGGTTTTCTTTTCTCCCTCTTTTTTTCTAAATGTGTTAAAATTCATTAATTTAATAAATTTGCAAAAGTACTACAAAGTTTATTGCAAATATATATTGAAAAATATATAAATTGAATTGATCTTTTTTTTCAATTCATTTTCATTTTTTTTTATCACTGCTCCCGTAAAAAACGTCTGCATCTGTCGTATTAATTTTCATATTTTACACATACGAGTACATTGAAAAATTTAAAGTCACTGTAGTCGTCATCGTCATCATCATCAAAAGCACCAGCATCATCATAAAGTGCTAATTAAAAGCCCATAAAAATAATTTTAATTTTTCTCAAAGATATTGTATATTAAGCCAAAATATATTTTAAATCAATAAATAGCATTTTTTTATACAAACTATGTATGCTTGTATGAGAAAAAAAAATACATCTCATGGTTAAGTAAAATTTAAATTTTAAAAGTAAACAAATTATTTATTTTGTTTAAATGTAATATATGATATTATCTGGCTACTGTAGCTTTTGATTGTCCTGCTATTTTGTATTATTTGCATGGTAACTTTATAAAGTTTATTTAGTTGAGGTGGTGAATTTAAGAATTACTGAAAAAATATAATTTTAATAAAATGTTCTCTAAGAAAAAAAATTTCTTATTCTTGCAAAAGTTTATGGATATTTAAAAAAATTGTTTTTTTTTTGTCTAAAATACGAACATCTTCGTAACTGATTGTAATTAATGAAGAGGTTACGTTACCTTATCCTTCAGATAAGGTTCCCTCCATAATGACTATAAAATAGAAGCCAAATTATGCCATTGTCAAGAATATTGCAGTGCAATAATTTCAGCTAAATATTTATATATAATACTAGCCTAAACCAGGTGTGCTTCGGTACACCTGCCGCTACCTGCCGTATTTGTCCACATTTTTCTGCTGATGATTATTAATTACTACGAAATCAATTACACCAAACTCAAAAACTTCAGCTTTGACACTTCTGAAGATATAAAGAAATGAATATTTACTTGCATGGGAGGTACCATGACGTCGTTCAGACTAAATTTAGAAAATTTAGCTTTCACAGCTCTCAAGATATAAGTTAAGCATAAATGATAAAATTTTACATTGAATTTTTATGGGAACATATAGGAAAATGTAAATGCCATATCTCCGGAACCAATGGGTAGATTTCGCGCAAACATTACGTAAACAATCTGCAGACTATCCCTAATGTAACCTGGAATTTTGTTTGAAATCGATCCATCCGTTTCCGCGGTTAGTTATTATATTAATAAAAAAAAATTACCTCAGAACCCTTCTCAACGTTTTCCTCTAGCCATTCCAAAGCCCTGAGAATGTCTAAAATTTTAGCTTAAAAAACGTTACCGCAAAATACATAAGTTTAGTCTATACAATCGCCAAGCTACACCTTTACCAAGCTTTACTTGATTTATAAGACCAACACAAATGTTTATAAATAATATAATTTTTAATACAATTTTTATATAAAAGTAATCACATTAAAAACCTCTCTTGACAGTGATACTTAAATTACTAACAGCTCAAGTTTGTGTACAACCCGGACAGAACTAAATAAGGTAGAAAGACTGATGTGCATTAGGATAACTGGGATGATGAGAACCGACTCTGCTGCTATGCTGGAGGGTCTCTTGGATTTAAGATCTTTACATATTGTAGAGGACAACTGCGATTAGGATTATGGGAGATAGGTCAAACATTGGACTTTTGAGAAGGAATAGCGAGCTGGCCAGTTGAGTTGTTGGCAGCACATTGCTTGATTGTCCTTTGAACAAAACTGGGACACTCTATGACTTTAATTAGAAATTTACTATTAAAGTTAGTAATAAGAGTGAATGGAAAGGAAAAGAAATATCCAATGGTATATGGATGCCTAAGGCAGCCAAAACCAGGGATATTTAGACCTGGGGCGAAATAGTGTGAGCCCACGGGAAAAAACTTTCTCCAAATGGACGTCTATAAAATTGAAAGATGTGCTCAATTCAACCTAAACGGACTATAGCGTATGTGTATTGAATAGAAATGTGTAGATGAACCTGCCATAGGGCCAAAGCCGTTTTGCGGACTGGGAATAAGAGTTGGGCAGACCATTTAGTGAAAAAGAGAGAACAGGTCTGAGGCTTTTTAAACTTCTATTTGAAAACTATGATAGGGGAAGTTTGGTGTCGTGCTTTAAATTTTCCAGATATTACCTAAAAATGTTAACTAAATTTCTGATCATTCACCGCAGACTTAATTCTCACCTGAATGCAACATTTGTGAATATTAGGAAAAGACACCTTGATTATTAACAATAGCAAGTAGTTAATTGCCAATGCTGGTATCGGCCGACATTTTGAACTGGGGAAGTTACTATAGGAATTCTAGACAAGTTAGACTTAGACAAGTTAGACAAGTCTAGACTTACCACTCTGCTGCCAATTACTTCTTAGGCTTAGAGCTAGAGTGATTGTGACAGCTTTGGAATTGACTGAAATATGAATTTACAACGATTAAAATGCATCTTTCTGCCTTCTTAGACTACAGCGTAACCACTATCTTGATTTTTGAATTATCGCTTCCAAATACCAATCGGAAACTAAAAATCTTAATGTATTCAAATTAAATAAAATTTCTGCCCTGATCAAATAAAGAATGCACAATTTTTTCAAATTTAAGGCGGAATAGGTTGCTAAAGTTCGGTCTAAACTACTTAATAGGGATTCAAAATAGTATATCATATACATATAAATCATTTATTAATTGACCCACGTAATGACGTTGAAATATTATTATCAGGTTGTGAACGAATATAACACAATAAATTTTAATAAAAAAGCTAATGAGGAAACGTAGTGTTAATAGAAAATAAAGATCAATAAATCGAGTGTGCAAAACTTTATGGGTTTTTTTAAATAAAACTTAAACACAAATATTAAAAAAAAACAATATATAAAATTTTAGGTGTTAAAAAAGTTATACTGTTTTGAAGTAAATAATAATAATAAGAGCTTTATAACGTCAAATGTAAATATTTATTCTATGATCAGAAAGTGTAATACCAATACTTACAGATAAACACAATTATAACGAATAATTTTTTTTTTGCTTTAATCATTTTATATTAAATTTCCAAACAAATTATTATATGTATACTTGTGTCTATAATGATCTAGAAATGTATTATTTTATTTGTAAATAACGGTCAACGAGAACTTATAAATAGATGTTTATTCTTTCTTAACAATGTTCTTTTTAAAACCAAAAAAATTTTAAATAAAAAAAAAAAAGAAATAAAAAAACCATTATTTCAAAAAATCAAGTAACCATGAAACTAACATTTCAAAATTATTTCTGAAGATGTTCTTTTGAATACGAGTATCTTTTGCCTATTCTTTAAGCCAAAAATGAACTCCATCCTTAAATATAATTTTGCAACAAATCATTACATTGCAATAACAGTTACAAATTAATACCATAAGTTCGCAATTCCTAAAGACGGGCCATAAAATGGTGTAAAAGATTTTGGAATGGTTAACTATTTTTATAGTTTCTTATTGAGCTTTTAATTAGAGTGTTTGTACACAGTGCCCCTTTCAAAGAGTTCAGGTTAAATTTTTCTCTTTTCTACTCTATTTCTTATGTTTCATAAAGATATTTCTTTCCAACATGTAATCTTATCTACGCAGATGACGGTAACATTTGCCACTCATACTCATTTGATCGTAGATGAAGAAGACATAATATGAATTACAGTTTACCTGCACATTTTTGGCCGGATGCTGGTTAATATGTAAATGCTAGGAAGACTATTCACAGTTTGACTTATACTTAACTAGCTCAGATGGATGTTCACACTAGCTAACAAAAAACTTTCTTTAAAGAGGTTCATTTGAATAAAACCACAAATAAACAAATATTTTTGTAGTTGCTTAGTGTTATTTTCGCCATAAAAATGAGAAAGTCATATACATCCAAATATATAAGTTGCGCAAACTGTGAAGTTTTAATCATTCGTTTGACAGTGAGGTATTTCATAGGTTTTTATCGGGCTTAAAGAAATTATCTCTAAAAGGCCAGAATTCTTATGCATTCGTTAATTTTATGTTAAAAACCCTAGTAAACGAATAACAGTAAAATTTCAGTAAAACTGAAATTCTATTGTGGTTATAGAGACTTTTGATATAACTGTGTTTGACTGTATAAACAAAGTAACAGAAATAAAAGTATTTAAGAAAAATATTCAATGAATTCGCGCATTTAATGGATACAACCAAATAACACCAACAAACATATAGGAATATGAAGGGTGTAGTTATTAATTTACCCGTTATTTATTTATTATTATTGCAGTAATTATACGTTTCAGTTATTTAATGCCGACTTGTGATTTTCAACTGCCTTCATAGTAGTAGATAAAAAGACAGCCAGGCATATACATACATCCAGATTTTGAAGCAGCAAAAAAAAAAAAAAATAAAAATAAAATAAAAGTACCATACCAATAATGGCTTGAAAAACTTTATAATGTGTGCGAAAAGTACTCGCAAACAGTATTAACGAGATCATCTTTTCATTAACTTGTATTGCATAAACATAAGTGTCTTTATAATTTAACAAAAATTAAAATTAATTTGTTTTAAAGCCAAATTATTTGAAACAATAATTACAACAACAAATGATACGCTTAACCCGCCTACATAATAAATTGAAATTTTTTGCGGAAATAAAAATTTTGTTCAACACCACAAAATAAGCAAAAACAAATATATTTTTCGGGTGTAAAATCTAAATTCTTCATCATCTTTTAAAAATAAAAAAGAATAAAAACTAAGAGTAGTTTTTATAAAAAAAAATTCTGATTTTTTGATAAAATAGAAAAAAAAAGCCTGACAAACATTTGTGCTCAAATAAATATTTTTGTATTTTCAAAATCATGAATTTCGTGGCGCGTCATGACCATTTTTCAGGTTATAGACGCGTTAACACTTCAGCAGCATATGGTGTACCATTATGGCCTAAAAATGATAATACCTCCAGAAGTTTTATTAAGGATAGTTTGTCATGGAAGTGGCACAAGGTAAATTGGTATCTTTTTTTGTCTCTCTATCATTTTAAGTACTTAACTTTACAGATAATAGATTTATACAGTAATTGTAATGCTAATGGTTGCATGAATTGAATGCCTGTTTCTTTAACACAAGCCATTTTAATTGTTAAAAATTAATAAAAGAAAAGCTTTCAAACAATACTTAAAACGTAAAATTCCATCAAATTATATATTTTGATGCTCAACTCTTTTGATAATTCACTGCATAAACAAAAGAAATCAAAATTTAATGTAAATTTTTTAAAAGAAAAATGGTAAATATTAGGGATGCCAATTCCGATATCCCGGGATTTACAGGGTATAGTAGCAATAATATCAAACCAAGCCTTTCAGATGACATACTGGATGCTTTAATATTTCTCAGAAGTTTTTGTGAGAAGGAAAAATTTAATAAATTGAACATTGAAAGACTAAATATTCTATAGACATACTTTAAACCTTTAAACATTTTTGAGCATGAACATACATGCATATCTCAATTTACAACAATAAGGGAATTAACTAAAAGTATTTAAAATTTTCACTTTTTATTGAATTAGAAGAAAGAAAAGGGAGAAAAGAAAGGCGTGATCGTGAGGAAATCGAGATGTGCAAAAGCGTCTTACGACTGGATTTTATTCCGCAGTAACCTCCTGCAGAGACGAACATGGAAATCTGGTTACAAATACACAAGGGACACTAAGATTATGGAGAGAGCCCTTCTGTAATCTACTGCGATGACAACACAATTTCCGCCTCTAGTGATACTGTGTCGGATCCAATCAATGACGACGACGATGAAATCCCGTCACCCAGCTATGAAGAGGTCAAGGTTGCCATACGGCGACTGAAGGGTAACAAAGCGGCTGGACATGACGGTATGCCCGCTGAGCTTTTAAAATATGGAGGAGATGAGCTGGTTAGGAACATGCACTAGCTCATTTGCAGAATATGGCTGGAGGAAAGTATGCCCGGAGATTGGAATCTCAGTGCCTTCTGCCCCATCCTGAAAAAGGGAGACCCCACAATATGCACCAACTACGGGGGTATAAGCCTTCTCCCTATCGCATATAAGATTCGTACGAGCGTTTTGTGTGATCGACTGAAGCCATTCACCATTATTTTTTTATTGCTTCTTCCAACACCGACTGTTTACTTCTTAAAATACAGCGTTGAACAATGTATGCTGAAAGCTTCATGCACATGCTTGACTTCCAGCAATTTGATAGTATATATAGCCCAGTTGGTTCAAAAAAAGATGTAAATTTTAAGAAATAATTGCCACTGTACAAAATTGATACGTAGAATGTTTAATTTATGTGGTGGCAGGAAATGTATTTGCTTTAAACAAAGCTTAGAGCAAATTTTCATACGATTACTGTACAAAAATTATTCATTATTTTTGTTAAATTTTAAAAATATCTAAAAATCTTGAAAAAGGTGTTAATTGGATTGATATTTTTCTCGAGTTTTCTTTTCTTTCTCTTTTCATTTGCAATAAAAAAATTGTATAGAAACAACAAATAGATTTTAAAATATTTAAAATTCGTCCATATTAATAACAAACACATTTAAGATAAACTGTGTTTTATGCATTATTTAAGAAATATAATAAAAATATTACAAAAATATTTATTTAACAAATTAACGTGATCATGAAAGTTTTGTTTTTTTTTCTTTATCAAATAGTAAGAAATATAATTTGATTTGAAAGATTTCCATTTTCAATTTTTGTTTTAAATTTAGCAAAACAAATAAAATTAAAATTATAAATGAACTAAAAATTTAACATTAATTCAAAAAAAAGAATATGAAATAATTTGTGTTAAAAAAAATTATTAAATATTATTCTAAAATATATAGAACAACAGCCACTCGAATCCAATCAAATGCCACATACTCGTGTTTTAGCACAAGAAAAGAGGGTCAACAAGTCAAACACAAATTTTGCGTGGCTTCTTAATTATTTATGAAAATAATAAAATAAATAGAGAGTGTTTGATGTAAATAGAAAAGCTGTGACTTAATATGTACACCCTACACTTTCATAGATGGTGGAGGCAGGCTATCTTTTCGCTTGCGTTTTTAATGTCCAAAACAAATCCGCAATTTTTTTAGATCACTTTAGTTAGGTGGCTTGAACTTGAAATGCATGCATATCAAACATAGTTTCAGATAAGAACTGTTTGAATTATTTAGTAATTTGTGCTTCAAAAATAAGTAGTAAAAAAAATTGCATCAAATTTGGTAACGATCGTATATAATGTCTTAAAAACGAATAAAATTATTTGGTCTGTAAGATAGCCAGTGAATTTCTCACTGGATTTACATCAATAAGTATTGGAAATATAAAGGCGATGTTTTCATCGTAATTCGGTTAATATTTTTAAAGAACCTTTGTATTCCTATTACAGATTGACGATATGAATATATCGGTTGTAGTCTTGTGGTTAGTGTCTTGGCTTTCTGAACTGCCACAGAGAGAATTAAAGAGACTGTTTTTCCATTTGGCTGTATACTTTTATATGTAAAGCCGATTACACTACGGCGTTTGAGCGCCCGCATGACCAGCCATGCTCTAGAGTCAGTGTTTCAATTATATTTGAAATTTGTTGGCGTGTGTTGCCATATAATTTATTTTTTTGTTTAACTATAAAATCTAAATTAAGAAAAAAAAAAAAAACAACAATACACGCACATATAAAAGACAAACCTTTATTGTAATAACTTAATTTAATTTTCTTATTAAACAATTTTTTCTTTTTTATTTTTGATTTGTTTTGATTTCTGTTTGGTTGGTTTCTCACATGTAATATAAAACTAATAAGAATTGTGTGTTTTTTAAATTGTTTTTTCACAAAAATGTATATTAGACTATTTGATAATTTAAGAATATATATTATTTGTTTAAAACTTTCATGTGTATCTCTAATTGCAGGGTTCGCGTGTCAGCACTATTAATGATTGGCTGCAAATAAAAATCGGTGGCGATGAGGAAGTGAAAAAGAAAAAGGGGAAACAAAAATTAAATCGCATCAAATCAACAAAATATACTTTCATCACATTTCTACCACAAAATTTACTCGAACAATTTCGACGGATTGCAAATTTTTATTTTTTAGTCATGACAACTATATCGCTATTAATAGGTGAGTTTCAATACCAAATACAGTGTTGTGCAAAACAAATGCATGTACATATTGTCATATTAAATGCAAACGGACATAACTACACAAAATTTCGAAATTGAGTTTTTTTTATAAATTATGGTTCGTTTTATCAAAATACATGTTCGTGCAAAATTTTACATTCCTACGATCAAAAATGGCGATTTGAACTGATGTAACTACAAGTGCGTGTATTTCTAAATGCAAGAAGACATATACATACATTTTGTATGACAATCTTACATACAAAGTCATTTGTTGTATATAGGGATGGTAATCCATCTCCATCCTAAAAGTTATGATTTTCAGGATTTACAAAATTTTTGATTTGAAGGTTTTTTGCTTCTCCTGTAAAAAAACAAAAAGTGTAGTTACGTCTGTTTGCATTTAATATGACGATATGTACATATATATGTTTATTTGATAATATAAATTTTATATTTAATTGTAACGAGATGACTGACTATGACCTTTGCTCGGTGTAGTGTCACAGACTAGGGTCTCTGGTAGGAATCGAACCCACAACCCTCTCGCTAGCAGTTTAGCATACTCGTATGTTATTTTAATTGTTTCAAAAATATGTTTTATACACTCTTAAAAACTATATATAGTTTAAATTTTTTAAGATTGTCATCTCTTCAAAAGAAAACAAACCAAATAGAGAATTTGTTAAGCTAAAACAACAAATATGTAATCTAGGCAGAAGAAAATAATTTTTAAAATAGCCGTACTTTCAACACTTTATTTCATTTAATAAGAATGAAGTAATTCCAATTACGTGTATATATGAATATATTCGTTATATTTACAAACTCGTAGTTTTTAAAAATTTGTTTGATAGAAAAATTTCTGTATATATTACTAATTTGCAACTTCCAGTCTGCTCGTTAAATGAAATTAAAATTAAATGTGCGCGATAGTACGTACTGGCAGAAAACAAAACAAAAAGTTATAGACTGACCAGAAAGAAATATATACATATATATATATAATACAAAAGGTAAAACTTTTTAACCAGTGTTGTTATATAAGTACATATAATATGAATATGAAATATATTGTCAATGGAGATAATCATGTTTTATAGGTATTGGATAGAAAGTTGTCAAATAAGTCTTTCATAAATCTGCTGAATACAGCAGCTAAAATTTGTCAATATTTGTGTAAAGCTACGATCCACTAAAAAATATTCGATGAAAAAAGCGTAGCCACTATTTTAAGGAATAGGAATTTTTAACACAATATCAGGCTTTATGTAAAAGTTTTATATAATAATTATATGCTGCCCGAGTTCGAGCTCGGGATAGAGAAAAATATAATAATATTTAAGTTTCTATATCATTAAATTTTTACTTATATTATCAAATAATAATAAAAATAAAATTTTCTAAAAGACATTGTCTACGCTGTTTTCGTCAAATATTTGCCTAATGTGACAGTAGCTTAAGATAACAATTTTTACCAATTGAGTAAAAAAACAAAGAAAAACCCCGTTTTTTACACGAAACTTAAGATTTTGAACAATTTAAAGAACAGATTCTCAATATGTAATGTGAATTAGAAAAATAATATCACTACTCAGATACTTTACGTTTTTATTAATTTTTATTACATGGTGTTGTTGGTTTACTCATATCTATTTGCTGTTAAAAATATTACTGAAAAACTTTAAGTAATATTCAACTCCAAATCAAAACCATTTATAAGACTTTTTGTTGAATCTTGAATTTTGTTTAAGAATTATTATACATGATGCCTTCTTTTGTTTTAGGTATTACATACTTGTCTAAATGTAAAAGTTTCTTAAATTGGTATATTGTGTCTTAAATATAAAGTTTTTCTTTTTCAGCATTTAAAAGTTGTAAAATTGAAAAATAAAAGTAAATAAGTGTGTAATTATATTTTCATAATACTTACAGACTTATTTTTGTTTAACTTTGCCATTTGCTTTAAATAATTATGCTGAGTTTTTAATGCCTCTTTTGTATTGTCGTTAATCTTATGAAATCGTGACAAATTGGGGGATTATAAAAAGTCTTTGTGAATAATTTTTGTTTCTTTGAATTATTAATAATAACTAAATTGTTGGAAAAACAATTGTTTCCCATAAATAATGATATTAATACTCGCATTACTTATTTCTTTAATATGTACTGTTATTTGATCATAAGCATTTGATTTGAAGTAATTTTGATACAAATCACGTACACCATAATACATTTTATACTGTGTTAGTGTTAATTAGTGGTATTTACATATGTTGAAAGACAGAAGCTGGTAATGGAATATAATTTAAAAAGTTTTTAAAAATTAATAATTTTTTTCAGTTTAAAAATAATGTTACAAAATTATTTACAAAGAGGAATCAAATTACTTGAAAAAAAAAAAAAATTAAAAAATAAAAATGTAACATCTGCGCAATGTGCCAAATGCAAGTTTGTATTCTTTATCCATTAATATTGTCGTAAACAGTGAACTTGTGATAACGTGAACTAATTTTTAGCAAAGCAGTTCACATTTTCAAGATTGTTCACTGTTAAAATATTAAAATGTAATAGAATAAAAATTCGAGTATAGTTGCTTTGAACACATACATAAATACTATACATACCTATACTTTTATTGGTTATTATTGAACAATCAATAATTGTATTAGCTAAGTAGGTATCATTATTTGTTTCTTTTAAATTATTTTTTCAACCACTTTTACCTTATCAAGTAATATCAATACCGAGAAGTTTCTTTTATATACATATTTTGTCTCTTTAAGTACTTTGTATTAAAATACCCCTTTGAATTATTTGATAACTGCGTGTGTCGCTTATTTTTCTAGGATAGTAGCTAATATTCACGATTTCGAATGTCAAATATTGGATATTATATTTCCCATCAACAGTAATTTTTTAGTAAAAAACAAAAAGCGAAAATAGTATTTCAAGCAAATAGTTTATTGATTAATGAAAAAAAAATAGAGATTTCCCAATTAAATGTATATAATGCATTGTGCGATTCGCTGAACAATCAACCACAAATAGGTGCGCTCTAAGAGAGGTACGTGTAGTCCTCCAGAATATACTACCACCCGGAATTAAATCCTTTATTTCATCAGAGTATCGATAGAACAATGAAACGCACGCAGCACAACCAACATTCAACGACAGATGGGGAAATTGCTGTTGATCATTCCAGGGTGAAGCTATAACACTTGCCTTTGAGTGATCAAATCAATTTACAGCAATTTGTCTCATTCGTAAGAATATATAATAATAAGAAAAGAATCTTTCTATTCTATCATTCACCAATTCCATTAGTAGGGTTTACTTCCCTGAGTATTGATCTTAATAAGAAAACAAATTGCCAGTATAAATATTTTCACATCTGCCAATCATCTATAGAAAGCTTACAAGTTTTATTTAATAACCCTTTTTTTATTACAGATAGTCCTGTTTCACCAATGACATCACTATTACCATTAGTCTTTGTAATTTCTGTAACGGCTGCCAAACAAGGTTATGAAGACTTTTTACGCTACAAAACAGACAATATTGTCAATTGTTCACCAGGTAATTGAAGAATGTTGTATGAACGCAAATAGTCATCCAATATTAAAAAGTTTTTTTTTTAACATTTTAGTGACGGTTATACGTAATGGAGTGGAAGAACATATACAGTCACAGTATGTATCACCAGGTGATTTAGTAGTGGTTGAAAGAGATTGTGATGTACCATGTGATTTGGTTTTAATACGTTCTTCGGATACTCATGGCAAATGTTTTATTACCACCGCTAATTTAGATGGTGAATCCAATTTAAAAACACTTACAGTACCTAGAGATTTGCCTTTGGTCGAATTGAATCAAATGCATAAATTGGGTGTAATAGAATGTGAAAGTCCAAAAACTGATCTGTATAGTTTTAATGGTAAAATTGAATTGTCAGGAGCAGAAGGCAAAGTTTTACCCTTGACCGCCGAAAATGTATTATTGAGAGGATCTCGCGTTAAGAATACTGAGTGTGTAATAGGCTGTGCCGTTTACACGGGCATGACTACGAAATTACAATTGAATTCCCGTTTAACACGCAATAAATCTGCTTCCAGTGAAATGTATATCAATAGGTTTCTGGTATTCGTTTTAGTGTCTTTAATAGTTATAGTCACTGTAATGTATTTTCTCAAGAGATACAATGAAATGTTTGTCATACCCAAGCTGGCCTATTTGGGACCACCCGCTGACAGTTATAGTGTTAAGCAGTTTTTACAGGATTACCTATCGTTTTTGATATTATTCAACTATTTAATACCCATTTCCCTGTATGTGACCATAGAAATGCATCGTGTATTGGGTGGTCTCTTTATGGAATGGGATATTCAGTTGTATGATGAGGCTACTGATCAACCCTGTATAGTGAATACCTCAAACTTAAATGAAGAATTAGGACAAATAAATATTTTGTTTTCGGATAAAACGGGTACTTTAACAAAAAATGAAATGATATTTCAGCAGTGCTCCATAGCGGGTCATAAATATTTATACAAAAAGACACGCCTACAGGAAGAGGGCCAAACTTTGGAACTGGATATTAATAAGTTTAATGTGAGTAAAAGAGAAAAACAAAAATGTGCATTCTTTACTTCTTGACTCTATTCCATAATAAATTTTAATTTTTAGAACGACCAAAAAATTTTCTTTCAAGCTTTGGCCGTTTGTCATACAGTACAAGTGGCTGGTGATAATATGAACGGTATGACAGATGCATCAAATCAACTGATGGAGGAAAGTAAAATTTCTATAATACAGTCAGCGGGGAGTGGTGCCAATGCAATACCGAAAATGTATTCAATATCGGATATAACAGAAGAAAGTCATAATTCTAGTCAACAAAGTGATGTCAATGCTATGGAGACAAGTTTATCTACAGATCCTAATGGCACTGCTAGTGTTAATACTTCTACACAAATAACTTCAGACATAAATCCTTTACTCAATGACACACCAACAATGGAAAAGCGTAAGAGACCACAAATTGTTAAGCGTAGTCCAAACTTTACGCGTGTCAATGCAAAAGTTCATCCCATGTCTTTGCCACCTCAGGGCCTAGAAATGGTCAATGGTGTTGGTGTCGGCATGAAAGGTGAAGGTAAGCAAGTTATGTTTCCCTCATCCTTACAAAGCATACCAACGGGCAGGCCCTTGTCTATGCAATTTAAACGTTCTACCTCAGAAATGGATTTACCGGAATATGGTGGTGCTAATGGAGTAGGTATAGGTGTTATGAGCGGTGCAGTAGGTCATAGAAGATCTCAGTCGTATGGTGCTCCGGCAGCTTATATAACTCAAAGTGGTAAGTTAATATTTATGTTACAAAAGTTAGATGGTAAGGCCCCATAAAGAGAATTTTAGAGATCGGTATTTTATTTGATTTGTATTGCACAAAAAAAGTTAAAGTCAAAACCAAAGAACTCGTTTAATAATTTTTGATACTCGTATATTTTTTAGTACTCGTATTAAAGTTCAAAGAAGGCACTATTTGATGCAAAACGCACGTAATAATGCTTTATTACTATATAAAAAAATTAAAAACGTTTTACAAAATTTCAAAATTTTAAATTATTTTAAGTTTTAGCGCCCATACCGGGAGTATTAAATCGAACTGGCAGCACAGCCTCTAGAGAATCATATGCGGCACCAAACTTTCAAAGACAACCAACCATTGTTATCAGAGCAGAGTCCGTAAGGCGGAAGAATGAAATTAAACAAGTTGTAAAGTAAGTTTTTAAGAAACGTTTCCCACCACTTTAGAGAGTAAAAAAATTTTTAATTGAATGTTTTTTTTTTTTTTGTAGCACTTTGGATTACCAGGCATCAAGTCCCGATGAAAAGGCCTTAATAGAGGCTTGTGCCCATTTGGGCTTAGTTTATATGGGCGATGATGATGAAATATTAAAAATACGTGTTACACCTCCACATATGGATTACACCAGACCTTTTAGTGTGGGTAAGATAAACGAAATGCATTTTGATCGCTTAAATGTGCTGGAATTCACTTCGGATCGTAAGAGAATGAGCGTTATTATTAAAGATGAGAATGGTATTAAATGGATTTACACAAAAGGTGCTGAAAGTTATGTCTTTCCTTTGTGCAGCAACAGTTCAGGTGACATGGTGGCCAAAACAGATGCCCATATAAGTGATTTTGCCCGCTCCGGTTTAAGAACATTGGCCATAGCACGTAGGAAAATTAGTGAACAGGAGTACAGGAATTTTTTACAGGAACTTAATGAAGCCAATAGTTCTCTGGAGAATCGCAAAGAGCTTAGTGAACAGTGTTATGCTAAAATTGAAAGCAGTAAGTGGTTACATGGAGTTGCATTTTATCACAAAGTTTTTAAGATTTTTATTTTTCAAATAAAAGATTTGGATCTATTGGGTGCTACGGCTGTGGAGGATGCCTTACAAGATGAAGTAGCTGATACACTTGTTTCGCTGCAAAAGGCTGGCATTAAAATCTGGGTTTTAACAGGGGATAAGGTAGAGACCGCTTTAAATATAGCGCTTTCGTGTGGTCATATACCCCAAAGTGCTTTAAAATATTTCATCATAGAATGCACACGCAAAGAGGATATGCTGACACATTTAAATTCTTTGGATAGAGAAATTATTTTTGGCATGGGCCGTGACTGTGCATTACTTATTGATGGCAAAAGTTTAGCGGTGGCCTTAAATGAAACACCCACAGAGTTTCGTGATGTGGCCATTAAATGTACTGCTGTTTTGTGTTGCCGTCTAAGTCCTTTGCAGAAAAGTGAAGTGGTTTCTCTAATTAAGACAGCACCTCAAAATTATAATACAGCCGCCATAGGTGATGGTGCCAATGATGTCAGTATGATACAGGAGGCTCATGTGGGCATTGGTATAATGGGTAAAGAGGGCCGCCAGGCAGCTCGTTGCGCTGATTTTGCTTTTGCCAAATTTTGTATGCTTAAGAGGCTTTTGCTAGTTCATGGTCACTATCATAGCAGTCGACTATCGCTGCTGGTTTTATATTTTTTCTATAAAAATGTAGTCTTTATGGGTATTATGTTTCTATTCCAATTTCATTCGTTATTCTCGTCCTCATCAGTGTATGATTCCTTATTTCTGACACTATACAATGTAATCTATACATCGCTGCCCATATTCTTTATATCGCTAACAGAGAAGCCCTTTACGGAAGAGACTTTAATGAGGTAAAGATTTCATGGTTTTTATTACACTTTATCGATAAAACAAAATTAAAAATTTTCTTCTGTTTTTTAGTCAACCCGATTTGTACAAGAAGAACACTGATAATAAAAAGTTACACTGGCGCTTTTTCCTGGCATGGACTCTGTGTTCTATTTACCATTGTTTGATCTGTTTCTATTTTGCTTTTATAGTTTTTTCCACAAACAATGTTATACTCAATGCAGGACAGACAGCAGAATTTTCTTGCTTCGGTACGTTACTCATGCAACTGGCTGTAATAGTAGGCAATTTGAAATTATGGTTAGAGTCTAAATATTTAAGTTATTGGTATATGGCAACTATTATTGGTTCAATATTGGCATTTGTCATTACCACCCTCATCTATAATATCATCGATTTGTAAGTGTATTTGAGAGAAAATATGAAATATTTTAATACCAACAACATTTTTAATATTTTTAGCCGTTACGATACTGACATCTATTGGGCTTACAATAAGCTTTTAAGTTCTCTGCCCGTGTGGCTGTTTTGTATTGTTACTACAGTGGCCTGCTTACTACCTGACTTTACATTCCGCATGGCTAAAAGAAGCTTAAATTTACCACAACGCAGTTTCTTTCCAGGCAAAGAACGTTTGCGTTTGTTGCAATTGCGACGCAAAGTTGAATCGACCCACTTATGAGGGTTTGTATTAATTAAAGTATTGAAGTTTATTTTTATTTTATTTAAATTTAAACACTTTATTTAATTGTATTTTATATTTTTTTAAGTTTAGTTTTAGATTATTTTATTTTTTAATACTTTTGTTTAGAGTGTAAGTGTTAAACGAAACTGTCCAGTGCCAAAAACTAGTTCTTAATTAAAAAAAAAAATTATTATTAATTTATTTTTATACCATGACAAAGTAAATAATGTGATGATGTAAATAAATATATATTTTGAAAAAAGAAAATATTATTTAAAAATTTAACGAAATAAATGAAAAAAATTAAAATTATTAAAAAAATTTTTTTCTTGTATTAGAGATGACCATTGCTCATGACATTTCCAGTCCATACCACCAAGAAACAATGATCAGGAGTACAGCGCCTTCTTCTGGGAAGATAACAGCTATTCTGCTGAAGACGCTTACCATTCACATTCAACATCCACCGACAGATGGATACATACATATGTATGTGTATTTTTTCTCTAGTATAACCTTTTTTGACATTTGCTCTTCAGTCGTTCATTAAAATTCGTTACAAGAATGATAAAACTAAATATTACGCCTTCCGCATAACATGCCGTTAGATTACGTAGTTGTTCCATTTCAAGTGTTACCAAATATATATTATATGTAAAACTTTTAATTTGTTGTGGGAAACACAAGCTTTAAGTGAAAATTGGCAACCCTTGCGAATCAAATAACTATTGCAGTTCTACAAAAAATACACGAATACACATACATATATACAGCAGTTTACCAGCTGTAAGTTATTAACCAATAGAAACACAATTTGTGTGACGTCAGAGTTCCAACATGAAAATACGTTCTGCGCGATGTCGTAATCTTTAATTTAATCATTCTTGAGTTCGTGAGAAGTGTTCGAAGATGATCGTAATTAATTTATAATTTTTCTTTATAAAAAGTTTTTAAATGAATAAGAAAAGATTGTATTTATATGTACAAAAAAAGTGTTTTTATTAAAAAGAATTAAAAAAAAAATCCGTTATTTAATAAGTAAGGTCATACAAGTATTTATTGCAATAGTGCAATTTTTTTGTTAAAAAAAGAAATATGGCGTTTCATATGTTGTTTGTGTGTTTTCTTATAACTGATTTTCTTTTCTAACTGCAGTGGTCGGGTAAATCATAATCAACGACATTTTTATTGATTTATTTTGGTGAGTTTTTGTTTGTAGTTTTTACTTTTTAGAATATGTATGAAATTTTTTTAATGCAAATAAAAGAAAAATTGATGCTAAAGTATCATTCTATGAAATAGTGCATATAATACGTACCGAATGCAATAAACCACTATTAAATCATTTTATTTTTATTAATTAAATTTTAGTTGAAATTTATAAATTATTTGATTTGATTTTTCTATTACTTTAAAAAAAGTTTATAATATTTTACAATAATAATAAATGGAAAAATATCTATCTTCTGCTTATGATTATAATAAAACAATACTTTGAGGATTAGAAAGTAATTTTTACTCGTAATTTAATTTAATTTAATTTTTGTTTTAATATATATTTTTTAATTTTTCATTAATTTATTTTAGCTCTAAGACTTATTCTGTGTTCAGACAGTATAAGTCTTATTGGTTTATTGGTTTTACTTTTTTGTAATTGAAACTTAAAATTATATTCTTTATAAAATTTATTTATAACATTGGAATAGGTTGTAAAACACTTGTATTATTTGATCGTTAAATAACAATTTAGAAGAAAAAATAAGAATTTAATTACTAAGTCTTACGTTGTCTGACTACAGGTTTTTGGAGGTACAGTATTGAATTTATTTATAATTTAAATAAGAGAAAAATATATACATATATGGACGTATGAAGCATGAACTCGGACAACAAGGGCTATTTACTTAGCGTGAGCTGATTTTGCAGATATCTATATAAAGATGGGATTCCCAACAATAACACAGTGAGGGGTAAAGAGGGAGAATATTTGGAATTGTTCAATACCGGTGGATTTTATTTTCGCGATTCAACCGGAGATACTGGAAAAACGTTTTTAATTTCACTGCTGTTGGCAACGCTACATTGCCATTGGCATCGCAGCAACTTTGCTAAATGCTGGTCGGACAGCATGTTCCGAGCTAAAACTGCCATTAGAGCGTCAGTTCAATGAAACTCCAATATGAAATATTTCCAAAACATCCGGGACGGATGTTGTTTTACAAAGTGAAAACCTTGAGGAACCCGGGCAACGCCAGGTTACACCAGCTAGTACAAAATAATTTTTTTCATATAATACTGGTTACGTCTTTTTCGTCAAATATTTGTCTAATTTGTCTATAAAAAACAAACAAGTGTTTGCCATTTCTATTCGTCTACGGCAAAAAAGTAAGGATATGTGTTCCTATTCCAATTTAGCCAAATTCCGACAAAATATTTGACAAGTTCCCTAAGATTTTTTTTAAATAAATACAAATAGTAAATAAAATAATTAAAAATAATACAAATACATTAATTTTCGCAATACATAATGTTTTTTTCTTCTCCTGTAAAATGTTTTGCATGGTTTATATGTCGTTATACGCGTCCTAGCTTCATACATATTGTTATCGCATATATTTAAAATTAAAGTAAAAAAATTGTGCCACAATGATTTTCCTTTGGTTTAATTTATATAAAAAAACAAAAAAAAAAAAAAAAAACGATTTTGATTGTTCAATATTTCTTGAAAATACAACGATTTTATTTGATTGTTAATGTGAAAATACAATATATATTGAGATCTTTATAATAATGTTAGTCATAAACTTTAAATATACCTTTTAAAGAATTTTTTCTTATTATTTAAAGTCAAAATTAATAATTTTGTGTACATGTGTGTATATGTTTTTAGAAAAATATTTTTTTAATAAATTGAAATATTTTTAATTCTTATTAATGCTTAAAAAAATGTAAAGAATGTTCACCATGGCTTAATTAAAAAAAAAAAAGATTAAAAGTGCTTTTCTCCCTTTTTTTAGTTATATTGTCAACTTTATTTACATAAAATTATTTCAAAATACTTATATTTAAGAATTACTTATATTTAAGAATTAAAGAATAATTTTTTAGTGTTAAGCTACGTTCATATTGGTCAAATATTTGATAAAGCATTTTATACAAAGACTTTGTTTCATATAAAAATTTCCTAAAAAATTATTTTAAAGTTATTATTATTGTTAGTTAACAAATTTTTTATACCTTTAAAAATATTAAAAAAATTAAAGAGAACGTTATGATCGCTCACATCAAACTAGGTTGTCCTTTACTCTCTGGCATTTGAATGAAGGGAATTTCTTAAATTTTCTTATGCTCTTGCTTAAAGTTTTTGCTTTGCAGAAATTAGAAGATAATCAGAAATATTAAGTCTCTCTTTCTTTCATACAAAACAGAATAAAAATCTGAATGAAAAGAGAAAAATATTATGAAGCAAAAATTAAGTAATATATTTGCGAGCAAAAATGCATACAGAATTGGCCATTACAACTCTTTTTCAGAGTTACGACCTAGCTTCTCACAGCAACCATATTATGCGCAGGAACCTAGAGTTTAACGACGAAAGACAGACTTGAGAAGCTTGTTCATGGCAGTCAGTTACTCTTTTGCCAGAAGACTGCTAAGAGGTAGTCGCCAAAAGATATAATTTTTTTATATTTCTTTCTCTCTTTCAAGATGTCAGATCTGGGGCTTGAGCCTGGAGCTCTAGTCTAGGAAATCAACACACTACATAATAGACTACGCGTAAACATTCATGCATACATACATAATGGACCATAACAACCCTGTTTCAGGGCTATAGCTTAGCAGCTCGCAGCAATTTGCGTGAAATTTTTTAAATTTGTGTATGAGTACCGGGACCTACAGTTAATGTCGACTCCGAACGACAGACTTAATAAGCTTATTCAAGGCAATCAGCTACTTTCAGAGCTTTTGCCAGAAGACTGCTAAGGGATAGTAGCCGAAAGAAATATTTTTTCATATTTCCTTCTTTCAAGATATAGAAGGCAAGTTCTCAAGTATAGAAGACTTGAAGTAAAACTTGAATGTAGCGTTCTTAATCGAGATTTTAATTACTAAAGTTTGGGCCTACTGGCGTTTGTTAAAAACCAATAGGCCAAAACTCTGTTTATTCTAGATTGAATAATAATAATAAAAATAATATAAGTAATATTGCAATTAAGCAAAGGTGAACATTCTTTATTCATATTGATATTTTTTTTCTATTGTACTAGTAAATAATTTTTAAAAATTTATTTTGAGCATTTAGATATGCAGCAGAGGTGTCATAGAACCCTTTATTGGCAAAATTAGATTTAAAAACGAACAGAAAAAACAAACTTTGGTGTCATAAATTATTTTATTTTAAATACTATTTGATAAAATTGGATTTAATGACACCACACTATGTTGTTCATCTCGTTTTAAAACTCTATTATGTTAGCAAGGTTTTCTATGACACTCTTTATTGTTACAGAATTATTATAATTCATTAAACAATTCTTATTTCTTTTATTATTTATAATTTGTTTTGTTTTGTTTTTTTTTTAATTTTTTAATATGTTTATGCAATAAGAGAAACTATTTTCTATTACCCTGAAAAACTTGTGTTTTAGAACAAGAACTAACTACGTAATAAGTATTCTTATATATGTATGTATATGTAAATAGATGTTTAATTATGTATGTTGTATATAAATATAAATACACTGAAATAAATTTGCTTATAGATAGATACATACATACTATATTTAATAATGAAGAAGTAGAAGAAATATTTAATTTTTCTTGCATTACTTTGTTCAAAACTACCATCAAAATCAGGTACAACCCTCTGTATTTTTCTTATATCTCCATATAAATATTTATGTAAGTAAGAAAACTTTAACGTATAAACATATATTTTACTTATCTTACTTATTATAAATTAAATAGAATTTTAAATGTATTTTTAGAAAAATTTAATTTTTGCATTTTAAATCTATTTTATTTTATAAGTATACTTACATATATATATGTAAATAGGGTAGTTAATTTTTAATAGAATTTTTTCTTTTTTTTTCTTAAGAGGGGCTATATGTAAATTTAAGTTTAAAAATATAAAGCATATTTTAAGGTGACTAGTTTGCAAACAATTTTAAACCATATTTTTGGGCTCTATTTAAAGTCCAAGTAGAGTGATGCAACTTGATATTATTTTTTAAAACCATTGTATATATAATATATGTAGTATATTTAAATAAATAAAATTTTGTAATTTTGTTTCTTAACCATATGATATGTTTATGAATTAAAGCAAATAATAAGAGAAGAAGAATTTCGCACTCACTTTTTCTCAAAAAAAAAAAAAAAAAAAAATTTACCTCTGACTTAAATTTTCTAGTCCCCCTTTAATTAATTAAGCAAACGTGGTTGAAAAAAAAATCCAATTAATTCATTTAAGCTCCTAATATCTTTTTAACTGAATAACCAGGTACTGAGTACACAAAGAGTACGAAAAACAATGCAACACCACATAAAAGTAAGGCTTTAAGAATAGCCCATTTATAATTATGCCAGACTATGTAGCGTATAGACTTCAAAGGATTTACAAACCACATAAACGAGGCATCTGGACGACTGTAAGAATTAAATATTTTTATATCTTCTATTTTGTAATATTTGTTAAAAGCTTACTTTGGTTTCTCTAATGGATCGGGTTCATTGCGTCCATGGCCGGCTGGATTTTGTTCGGCTTCTTCTTTGCTCAATAAATGAAATTCTGCTTCAACTTTTCCCGTCAATTCCATTTCTTCATTTTGCTTTTTTATATAAAATGGCCACCAACCACGTACACGTTTCTGTTTAAATATATTCACAGTGGGCACATTATCAGTTTTAAGCATATCCAAAGTACATAATTTGGATGACTTGGCACCACGAGGAAAACGATTCAAATCAAATGATATGGCACCTAAAAAAAAAACAGATATATTATATTGCTTTACTTAAAAACGAGCAAAATTATTTATATTACCCAAAAAATCATCGGCGGAGAAATGATCAGCATCCCATACTTGTAATTCCAAACGTGCAGGTATTTTTACCTCTGTTTCATCCCAACTAAATAGAGATTCTCTTCTGGACAAAACTATTCTCTCTTCAGCAGCTAAATATTCAAATGGATATATAAAACGCCAATTAAAATTACCCTCACCAGTTAAGGAGCGATAATGGATATCTGTAGACTGACAATCTTGGGGACCCTTAAGCCAGCTTAAATAGCAAAATTTTCATTTTAAAAACCAAGCATTTATTTAACACCTAAGAAAACTTACCCTTTAACATAAATGTCAGACATTTTTTCACCCGTAAAGAAAGCATCATCTTCCAAAACTACATCATCTGTGTTCCAAATAATAACACGCAATTCATAGGCTTTGGGTTTACGCGGTGATATATCAACAGCTGGCCCCGGTAATGGCATATCCATAGGAAACATATCCACCCACATTTCAATTTTACCCTGTTCTATGCCAGGCTTATCAGGATTATATAGAGGACGACTTTCTATGTGCTCTGGTACAATCTTAAAATATTGATAAAATTCAATTAATGGGATTCACAGACTAAATGGACATTTACATCAATATGGCATTAAAATTTTCTTTTTTTTTGTTTTAATGGAAAATAGAAAAAAATTTGAAATGTAGAAATCGCTTAAAAAACATCAATAAATTTATTATATGAATGTAGGCATATATGTATATACATATACTTGTATTTAAAAATATAGTTTAAGAAAATAGAAAAAGAGAGATAAAAAAACAGGCAAACATTTAAATACGAAGATAGTTTGATAATTAACCCATAAAGAAAACAACTTAAGAAAAATTAAAATTTAAACTAATATGAAAATTATAAATAATATTCCAAAACAATAGTTCGTATTATAATACTGACAAGCTCTCTGTCTCCTTCATCTGGGATAGAAAAACCTAAACTTTACTATGATAGGGTCACTTTAAGGTGGAGGTAATTGGGAAGCAGCTATGCATTTGCTAAAGTTCGATCGTCTCTAGTTGGCTGCCTTTGACATCAAGAATTTACGATTTTTCCAATATGGTTCAAAAGTAAACAATAAAGGGGATTACAGTGTTTTCTCATTGGATCTTAACTTAAAGATAATAATTCCATAATTTGCTGATCTGATTGTGACCGCGTTTAGAAAGCATTTATACCATTAGTCAAATGAAGGAAATTAGATACCAGAGTATCAGTTCTCATTCACAAGTGTTAAAATGCCACTTGTCATTAAGAGTGATAGCGAAAAATTTCATGATCGGTCGATTTAATAGATAACTTGTACGACAGACGAAATGGCTATACTAGGCCCGACACCACAAGTTCTGGCAAAAGAAGTGCTGTCAGTATGTAGATTATTGTTTAAACAGCAAAAGTGATTCGGATCACTAATTTATGACAATTTTATATTTCTTTCATTCCATAAGTACCATAAATTCATATGTGCAAGAAATCTTAGTTGGTTTCAAGCAATTTTAAAAGGAATTATAGACTATTACAGATAAAGTTAATTTATTTTGTAAATACACTCAGAAAAAAAAGTGGTAGAAAACTACCGAAATTGATACCATTTAGTATTAAAATTGAGTTAAGTCCGTTTGTGCTTACTTCGTTAACGGTTGGTATCGATTTTTTTTTATTAACTTATGATATTTTTATACAATTGTTCACGATTTTACTACCGGTTGTTCTTGATTTGTTAACTTATGGTATTTTGTGCCATTTGTTCTTATTTTAATAACTCATTAAACTTGATTTGGTACCGAAAGTTAACGAAATATTTTTCACAATTTGTTCTTAATTTGATACCCTTGGTTAATAATTTTAAAACGCTTTTTTTCTCTATGTGTTCGTATTCTATTAAAAATTCCTTTATAAAGCTACATATTAAACTCTTTTTAATTTAGTTTTGAATAACTTTTAATTTTACAAATTGGATCACAAGAAACTTTCATAAGCAACAACTTTGTATACAAAGTGGAATGGTCTCTTTAATATCTCTCCGATTCTTTGTTTACAAAGTAACGAAATGCTTTTTAAAATGGTCATTTAATCGACCTTTCTTTTTGATTAATTATCAATCTATCTTTGTACGATAAAAGTGGCATTACATTGAGAACCATACACGAACGACCACCACAAACGATGCCTTACCTTACAACCCACATTGGGTATTTCGCTCCAGCGATGAAGACAAGCTAAAGCTAAATGTTCATCGCGGTTACGGCAAGTACTGGGACCATTCCAGGCTATAACCTCCTCATCAGAGAAAGTCATACAGTACTTGCCTATAGCCACGCGATCTTGAAAATAATGTGGGGTATCCAGTTTATTTTCTTTACATAAACGCGATAAAATTTGTGTAGGTTTCATGGGATCACGCCATTGATTGTAACCGCAACTAAAAAACGTAAAATGAAATGGTATTAATGCAAAAAGTTTAATGACTTAATTCAGCTGTGGAACACTTACTCTTCATATCTCAATGCCAGACCACAGGTGGCACGATGTTTACTATAAAAACGATTTTCCAAATCGATGCGTGTCTCTCCAATTAAATCATCTGAACCCACAAGATCCCAGTCAAAAATCTGAACAGTTAACATGGAATCCTGAGGAAAAGTGGCCTCAACCTCAAAGCATTTGCCAAACACAGGATTTAGTTGTTTGCTAACATAGTTATCCTTATCGGAGATACGTTTACTGCCTAAGTGTAAGACCACATAAGGATCTGCTTTTCCATTTAAATCCATGGGATGTAAATCGGTGGCTTTAATTATATAAACTCTAACTAGAACATGTATAGGTTCATTAGCTGGTAAATTCGGTATAGGATAATCTATTCCTTTAGGCGGTGGTAAGCGATAAACCTTGATGGTCCCTTTGAAGTAACCCACGGTACGATTTTCATCCTCGGCAGAATCGTCGGTTTTCTTGCCCCGATATAGGGCAAACGATTGCAGCCATTCACGAAAATTATCAAATTCCGTCTGGGATTCCAATTCGTTGGGGTATATCTGCAAACGAGAAAGAGAGCGACATGCCACTTTACGAACTCGTCTAGCCGAATTTGTTTGTCTACTTACCGTACACAATGCAGTAGAATTATTAACCGTTTTGGTCTTGTTAATTTGCGCTGCATTACTTATGTCCTGTTTATTGCGTGCAAGGCCTGTCATAGCTTTGGGACTTAATTTTTGTACCAATTTTGCACCTTTCACACCAAATATATTGCTGTTTGGTGGAACTTGGTTTGTAGGTGGTGTTAGATATTTGTCATTGTGGTTGAGCGCCTTTTCAGCTTTAGCATTGTCTATAAGACGTTCGTAGGACCAGAAATATTTTGTCCACCAATCACGACTTAACTCATCATCGGAATCCTGTTCTTGCATAAGCTGATTTTCCTTATTGCTGCCTCGTCTAGAGGTTTTCTTCTTTGAGTTTTGCTTTTTAACCCTAAAAATCAATGCAGTTTTAAATTTTACTGGTTGGAAATTTTAAAGTAGAATCTTACATTTTTGTAACACAGGCTGCTCCATACAAAGTGAATTGATCACACGATGATCTACGATTGCCATAGAAATCTTTCATGCTGGCCTGCTGCAATGAGTCCATCATAGGTTGCATACCGTAACCATCAACTAGATTTTGAAGACTCTCCTCATTAAAAGGAGCGGACAATATAATCTGACCTCCAATGGTTTTATATTTTGTTATATCCTCTTTTGGAGGCGGTTTGTATAGGTAGCGATGTATTGAAGTGATTTGGTGGGTACCCACTAAAGTATATCTCCCAAAAGAACGACAGTCAACACATCTTATGGTGATGGGCGGAGCATACATCTCTTCTAAAGGAAGTTCCAATTCGATTGATTTTAACATATTGGGAAAATTAGGATTCTTTTTGGCATTTTGTATAATATTTGAACTTAAAATTTTGCCCGAACACTCCACATCTATGCGTGGTTTATCCACGGACATAAGATGGATTCTCTTCAAATCTCTTAAGCCCCAGAATAAAACCTCTAAACGAAATTTCGCCAAGTGCGGACGTACTTCTTTTGGTACAGGAAATATGGTATTTTGTTGTGGAACATTAGGCTTCTCTTTTTTGGTCTCTATTGAAATATTTTTTGGCTCTGTTAGGCGGGGCATATCGGTGGATCCTATTTCTAACATTTCAAAAGCGGCTAATAATTCACCAGCATTATCTTGTCCTCTAACAATATCAAACCATTCTAATGTGGGTGTTATATATGCATTTTCTCTAAGTTTCACTCTGGGTTTGGCTATTGCACGGCCTATAAATTCTGACTTGCCCACTTTATCTTGATCGTAAATTTCTATAATAATAGTGGGAGGACTTTTCTTGATCTCATCTTTTGTACCATAAACAAGAATTTCATCAAAAACTAAAAGCTCATCCCAGGTTGGACTTAAAGTTTCCTCGATAACTTGAGTAGTTTTGGCAAACTCAGTAATGTAAACCGTGGCATAGGGATCACTTAAGCCGGATGCATCGGATCCGATTAAAGAGCGAGCCTGGTATATATGGGCTCGTAATTGAAAAGTCTAAAACATAGAAAACAATTTGATAAATAAGAAGTGTGGAAATAAAACGAAAATATCCTACCGATTTCTCTAAATAGTGGATATTATTTGGAGCCATTGCACCGGGTCTTTCAGCATTTCTCAGTTCATGTGATAAATCATAACCAATGGGTAGGCCATCAAAAAAATGACCTTTGTGATTAACTACGCCTAACCATAGATATATGGATAGTTTGGCTTGTATAAACCAGCTTGCTGGTCCCATGGTTTGTGTGCCAGGCAAACGTAAAAAAATCGTTTGCACTTTACCACAATGTACGCCTGACTCTTCTTCAGTGAGGGAATATATCAAATCCCGAGCTGACATGCGATGATAAGCATAACGTTTTCCATTGGCTATTAACCATAGAAATATATCCGGTAGTGAGTGTTGGGGCTGAAATATTGCACATTTAATAATTTTGTTTTTATAAAAGTTAATATCAAACTTACATCGTCTATAAGGAATTTCAATTTTGGCAAAAAATTTTGGGCTTGTTTGAAACGTTCCTTTAAAGAACTTCGTGTTACCAAAGCCCTTAGATTACGAGATAAATTACCTAAACTTTCCTTAAGAAAAGAAGATAAGAAATTCCATTTCTGTACAGTCTTTATACTTAAAAAAAAAACTTACAATTTCCCGTAAACACAATTTCATGCGCTCTTTATCTAATTTAGTTTTACCGCTACCCGCACTCATCGCATTCGTTCGGGTAATGGTTTGATAACGCAGACAAGCAGAAGTTAAGTCTTCTAATGCGGCACGCAAGCGCAGTTCGGCCTTGGTATCCTCATTTTCAATTAAACGTTTTATTTCATTTAAACCATCCTCCTAGAGTAGAAAAAAGTAAGAAATTGCGTTTTTAATGCCCATTAGAGGGAAAAATTTTAAACTTACAAATTTTTCTGCCATTTTCGACAACATATTACTGTTGTACATTCGCCTTCTTAAGTCTGGCAGAGTACATCTTACATCCATGCAGGGTTTATAGTCCCAATATGGTAAATAGTAATGACTTTTATCATGAGTTATAGGTTTACATGAATTTGTGGTGCTGCTAAAGGATGTTGTGTCTACTGTTTCTAGTAAACAACCATCTTCACCATCTTCCGACACCGTTGCAAAACTTTCGTTATGACCGTCTATAGAGTTGCCAGCATTACCCATACTAAGTTCAAAGAAGACAGTTTTATCACTAATTTTCCTATCAATCATAGAGGCTTCTATAATGGAACCAAACAAAAAGAATTCCTCATTGCGCGAGTAAGAAGCTTCCGAAATTAGTTGCGTAGCTTCTAATTCCACATTCTTTTCGGTAGTTATTTCGATGTTCTCAGTGATTTCAGTACGTATGGCTATTAAAAGGCGAGCTCTGTAACTGACGCCCTCACCCAAACCAGTATTTAAATTGGAATGTTGATCCAATAGACTATAGTCACGTGTTGAGCCATACAAGTGTATAAATGAGGGGCCAAATGTGGGCAGGAAACCTTTTTCACCATCATTGGAAATTTGTTTGAGATCAATATAATGAGTGCCTATTATGGAGGGTTTCATGGGATCGGCATCTCTTAGTTGTATCTAAAAAATTAGAGAAAAATTGTATATGAAAAATCATAATTAAAAAATGGAATTTAGGCTCAATTACTCGAATTTCACAAATATTCATAAAAGATAAATGTCGAAAAATTATTAAAAAATATTTATTTTGTCGATATTAATGACTTGGATGTCTAATAAAATATAAAAAACCATAAAGATATATTCAAAATTCACCTTAATATGTATTGTAATAATTACCTACCGAATTTTTTTCTTCCAGTACATTTTATTTTTTTTTTGTTTTTCAACTTTTTTAGACAATTATTACCTTAATTCTCTGACATAAAGGTGGAAACATTTCGGTAAAAACTAATTGTTCATTCCATACTGGTGCATATGCATTTTTCTTTACAGTTGTTTTTCCTGTTAGACCAGCAAAGGAAACTTGTACATAAGGACTAACTAAATCCTTGGATTCACCTGTTAAAGCTTTCTTAACATTGGCCATTATAGAGGAGTTCATACGAGGCAAACC
This sequence comes from Metopia argyrocephala, assembly GCA_963576795.1. Taxonomy (NCBI): domain Eukaryota; kingdom Metazoa; phylum Arthropoda; class Insecta; order Diptera; family Sarcophagidae; genus Metopia; species Metopia argyrocephala. The sequence goes on from OY756208.1 coordinate 26,674,004, forward strand.
GTCAGCTCTATAGATTTTCACTATAAATTTAGCTCGTTGTCTTTCAATGGGTACACCATCCGGTAATAAAAGATTTCTAAAAAAAAACCAACAACTCTGTTAAATATCTTAGAATTTTACAGAAAATAAAAACTTACGCTTCGATGTCATCGGGATCTTTTTCAGATTTTTGTGGCACTTTAACGGTATCACCTTTACCAATGATACCAATATCACATTTTAAATAACCTTTAGGACCGCTATAAAAATCATCTGGATCCGTTAATAAGGCCCATTTATGATAAAATTGATGATCTATTTGTAAAAATTAAAATATTATAAAAATTCTTTATTCTACTAAAAAACAGGAAAAATTATTCTTTTTTAAATTCAAAGATGGAAAAAATAGTAATTTAAAAGAATTATTTGCATGCTTAGAAAAGATAAGAATCATGCCAAAGAAACAATTCTACAGAAGATAAGAAGAAAAAAAATTTTGTTTTAATTTTTGTTTTATTAAAGAGAATATAGTTAAAATTAAGGCATACTATCTCGTATTTAGTAATTAATTGTCAAAAAATCTTTATTATAAGATTTTAAAGTGTATGTTGTATAAAGTTTCAGTGGAAAAGGTTGAGTAAATGGAAGTTGAACTTTATGGATCATACATAATTGGCCATAACAACCCTATTTCAGGATTACGGCTCCTCGCAGCACCCATATTACGTGCGTCAATTTTTAACCATGAGTACGGGGACCTGTAGCTTAATGTCTACTCCGAACGACAGACTTGAGAAAGTTGTATATTGCAATCAGTTACTCTCAGAGCTTTTGTCAGGATTTACGTGAACTTTTAGAAAATTTTTAATAATTTATAATTGCTGTAGCGAGAAGCTAGGCCGTAACCCTGGCACAGGGTTGTAATGGCCAATTATGTATATGTATGTATGTATGTATATTATATCGCTTTTGATTTAATTCTACTATAGGGTGTCCGCAGGAAGCTATGCTACTTTGTTTTGCATCCACTTTGGTAAACATTAGTCTTGACAGTTTATATTTGGCAGTCATGAAGTAGACATGGCAATTTTATTATAGAAATTTATTATATACTGAGTAGACATAATATACTCAGTAGTTTTAAGTCTATATTGCCAGGCTTTCCAACTCGCTTGGTGGCATTGGAATGTTTTTTTTTTAAGTCGCAAATCGATGTGGCTACTGGACTACAGCAGCCCTCAAAATCCAATACTACTTCTGTTAGAAGATAAAACCAGCCAGATTTATAGATAACCGGTTCTTATATTCCAGATAAATATACTCGTATATTAGAAACCTTGCAGGCCAAAAAAGAGAAGTAAAATTTATATTGTACGAGTACTATTGCAGCCGGTTGCCATATTAACAAAAATTGTATATTTCAGGCTTTAGCCTAAAATGTCTTAATAAAACTCAGTATAAGGTGTTTAATCTATATTTAGTAATTTATGCTTTAAATAAAACAAAATACATTTGTGGCACATTCTTAATTTTTGGCTTTTATCACATTTTTGGCAATTTTTGTTTTTGAAATCTCCCATAGATCTTTCACAGGTTTCGACTATATAAAGATGATGAACATGTAAATATGATTACACTGTCGAACTTGAGCAACCACATGATCAGCAATACATGATTTGAAAGTCTTGATATCAGACTTTAAATCTAACTTTACGCTTGTAATACTCGCATTACATATTTTAATATTTAAATGTATATGCAAGATAATTACCAATATTCGTTCAATAAAATGTAATAAAATGCTTCAATTCAAAATCAGGCTGCTAAAGGTTATATTGTTACTTAAACTTCTAATAGATTCCAAATAATAGGCATTATTCGAGTGTGTTGCTAATTCATTAGAGATTCATTTATTCGTTTATAAATCGAGTAGGGATGGTGGAAGTAAAACGATTTGCCTTTTATTTCAATAGGTGATAACATTTTTAGCAAAAAATAAAATTTTGATTTTAATTTAGAAGTTTTAATTATTCAATAAAAACAACTTTCCCACGAATATTAAAGCAAAAACATTTTTTTAACTTCGGACATTTTGATGCAAAACGTTTTTGGGAAAACTGTCTAATGCGAAAAATGATGTGAAAAACCATTTATTTTCTGGTTATTGGTATTTTAAATTTCAAAAAAAAAAAAAAAAAAATAACGAATCACAAAAACGTAAGGGCTTAAGAACACCATTTTGGGAATTATGGGGATTCAAAAAACGTTTCGATTCAAAACGAATCGAAGTTTGGAACATACCCGATTGTGGGATTTTATTGTTCTTAAAACATAAAGCAAGCTTTTAACGAATTTTAGGTCAGAAAAAACAAAACGTGAAGGTTCAACAGAGCTTCGAGTATTCTTTTTCAACTTTAAAATAATTTGCAAGCTGACAATACTCCAAACCAATTTTAGGTAAATGCAAGAAAGCAAATTAATATTAATGAAGTAATAAGAATGTACGAGTAAATAAAAGAGATAAAATTATATGTGTATTTATGAATACAATGATACATTAGGTGTTTACAAGCAAGTAAACAGAAGAAGTTTTCAATACAACATACAACGATACAAAAACTAAAGGATTCAGCAAATGTGACTAATCATGTTTGTTTGTAAATTTATGAGTGAACACGAGTATAAGATGTATTGGTGTATTATATACAGTGATTTTTCCTTTTACCTCTTTGATTCCAAACAGTTGCTACATCCAATTTAAAGTTGCCAATCAACTTGTTACGACTAAAAACATTGCGACTTTGTAAAATCTTTACGTTTTTTGTGTTTGTTTGTTTTACATAAAAATTTTAAACAATATTTTGTTTGCCAATTTATCGAGTTGAAAAATGTCAAATTTTGATAGCATTATTGATACATTTTGTGTTTTAATTTTTTATATTAAAAGATATTCAACAAGCACAAACATACCAGTTACAAACAGTAACAAAAGTTTTAAAAAAATATACAGAATGTGAGAAAAAGTAGAATCAGGAAAAAAAGGAAAAGAAATAAAATGAAACAATGAATATACCTTGTCATTCAAATTATTTACATAAATAAAACCATGACACAGAAAAAAAGAAAAACTTAAACAAAAGTTTGTATAAATTATTAATTTACACCCCTCCACCTTTATTCATAGCATACATACATATATAAATGAATACCCAGTAAACATTTGTTTAGTAGTACTCGTATTTTTGGCGTAAAACGAAAATCAATTTTGACAGTACGTAAGGTAGTGAAGTTGCAAAACAACTGTTTTTTTACAATTTTATCTGCCATTTTGTTAAGTAGCTACTTTCAGGCTAATTTTGTGATTTTTTTTTTATTATGGTTATTTTTTTTTTTTTATGAAACAAAGTAAGTAAACATTACTGCTCTTGACACAACGATAGCGCTTTTACCGCTATCCCTAAATAAAAGCGGCAAGCGTTTCTTAGCTATCAAAATTTCTCATGCCAATACAATTTGTATGCAGCATCCCAAAATAACACGGCGGCAATGCTTTGCTATTGAAAAATCCAATATTGACAGAGCGTTCAATAGAAAAAATAGAAAATAATAAATATAAAATAAACAAATAAAATAAAAGTAAATAAAGTAATACTATAACATTTAATTTACGTCACTAATACCAATAGAACTTTGCAGTTTATTATTCAAATAGTCAGGATTGTTATAATAAGCATATGTTGTTTGGAGCCCTGTTTTTAATGCTTCGACAAAACGTTGCCGCTTTTATTTAGGGATGGCAGTTCGGTGTAAACGCTGAGCGTAAGAAAATGTGCCGCTTGCCACTTTTAATTAGGAATGGCTCTTAAGTTTAAAGGTAGAATTAGCCGAACGTTGATGTAACGTAACGCAACGTACGTTGGTTTCTAGCATATGAAAACAATGCAAATGATTATCCAAAATAAATGTCACGTTGACGGGACGGAAGAATCTGTATAAAATAGAATTTCTCAACGTTTTTACGTGACATTTCAATGCGAGTGATGGGACTATTTTATGTTAAATGACAATGTGGCCCAAATGCCCTTTTTGGTACTTTCATGCTTATAAGCAAATCTTTTTCCTTTTTATGCGTACAAAAAGACTTTAATTTTTAAATCCTTAAATTTTTTTAATTTTTTTTAATTTTTAAAGTCTTTAGGTACATATTATTATATTTATGTGAATAATTTAAATTATGTGAATATAAAGTTTGTTTTTAATTTATTTTTTAAATTAAAAGTCCCATGTTTTACTTAACATATCTTCGACAGACGAATTATATACATACCAAATGAAAAATTATTCGATTATCTAAAAAGAAGCATATGGGATGCATGATTGATTTACGTGGTATCTAGTTACTGAGATAATTACAATTTTTTTAAAAAGTTCTACTTAAAAATTAACTTTTTTCGTTTCCGGTCCACAATGGACCAATGGATCCGATTCAATAAATAATTACTTTAAACCAAAAATTTAATATTCAGTAGTAGTATAAGAATAAATTTTTAGGAACCATAAAATATAAGAAGTAATTATAATATGCTCTTATTTTGGTACTTCTGGTACCTTTTTTAACTTTGTGTTAATTTAACAACATTCATCACTGCTCTAAACAGCTGGCTTCATATTGCCATTTAAAAATTAATATTTTTTATTTTGTGTTTTGTGAAAAATAGGTAGAAAAATATAATAAATTATATTATCAATATTAATAAAATAAAACATTATTATATTTTGTTTTTAGTGGACGACGAAAAATTAATATTACTGGTACAGGCAAATGAATGCCTTTATAATTTTTTGCTTTGTTTTGTTTTTATTTACATTTTCTGTTGACATATGACACGTTTGTATAACTGCACATACGTACGTACGTTAACGTACGTACCGTTTTTACGACATCAACGTTTGGCTAACCAGGCCTTAAGTTTCTCATTACGGCGTTAATGATAAGCACAAAATTACGTTGGGCTTTACGCTCTAATTTAGGCTGGTCCATTAGACTATTTTTAAAGCTAATTTTTTTTTCTAAATTTAACGTAAACGTGTCGGCGGACATGATATGTAAGTTAAGTGTGCATACAAATAATTTGTGCTTTTGTAAAGTACATACGTAATGCAGACGTGTCTTTCTAGTTTAACCCTAATCAAGTCAGGATAGCATTGTCACAAATCCAGTCAAAATGTGCCTCAGAGGCACATATCGTTGGTCTCAGGTAGAAAGGCCCTAACTCGCATTTTTTCAAAACTTACTTTTTTTAGTGAATCCAATGCATTTTAGGAAATATGCCGCTTCTCACAAAGAATGTTTACAATGTTATTAAAAATAACGGTATTACAAGCAATTGTACAGCATTTAATAAAAAGTTGTATATTAATAATTACAGTATCTGTTGTATTTTTACTTACTCCTGTAAATTTTAAATTATTTGAGTTAGAGCCTTTCTACCTGAGACCAACGATATAAATAATTTAGGCAATATTCTTGTTACTTTATATTTTATAATTGTTTTTATTTAAAATGCATAAATTAAATATTATTTTATGTGTTGGAAGTCCGGAAGAGTGATCAATTTTTTTATTAATTTTTGTTTCGTTAGAAACGCTTTAATTAGATCAATGTTAACTGCAATGAATATTTTTGATAATCAAAGGAAAAATGATATCCGTGAAGGAACAGTACACTAGCCATATTGGGAGCAAAAATTATTGGGGAGCTAATTTTTTTTAAAGAATTGTAATACAAAACTGCTGGGTGCCAATCAGAGATCAGCAATGAGTACAAAAAAAGTGAGTATACTCGAATCATGATTCATAATTTCTTGTACTTATACGCATTCATACTCTTGTTAATGTAATGGATACTCTACTCATCTCAAAAATTTCAAGTACTCATCTCATTTATATTTAATAATACGTATGATGTTGTTGACTTCAACTCTCCTAATCTCAGTGCATACAGATGAGATAATATAAGTATGATTCGATTACAAACTGTTGTGTGTTTGCCCTGCTTACTGCGTTAGTACGAGAGTAAATTAATGCTATAAACACATTCCTAGCTACCAACCATTTACCACACGATTGCAAAAGAAAAAGTTTTGGGTTAAACTATAGGGTGTTTTTTTTAGAGGTATAGAACTTCGAATTGAAATAAAACACAAGAAAATCGTTTTAATGTCCATCAATTTGGCTTTATTGGAAGGATAATTTTATGCCATTAATGTTTAAATATGATTTCGGGCATGTGGCCGCCGCGGCTAGCTCGAATAAAGCCAATTCTACAGGTACAATTTTCAACCACTTTTTCGAGCATATGGGGCCGTATGTTGGCAATAACGCCACGAATGTTGGCTTCCAAGTCCTCTAACGTTTCTGGTTTGTTGGCGTAGACGAGCGACTTCACATATCCCCAAAGAAAATAATCCAATGGTGTCAAATCACACGATCTTGGTGACCAATTGACAGGTCCATTCCGCGAAATTATGCGTTCATCGAATGTTTCCTTCAATAAATCGATTGTGACGTGCGCTGTGTGGCATGCAGCGCCGTCTTGTTGGAACCACAACTCATCCACATTCATGCCATCCAATTCGGGAACAAAATAGTCGGTTATCATGGCTCTATACCGGTCTCCATTAACGGTAACTGACTCTTCAGCATTATTTCGGAAGAAGTATGGCCCAATGACTCCACCAGCCCATAGAGCACACCAAACAGTCAGTTTTTGTGGATGTAATGGCGTCTCAAGGGTCTCATGTGGATACTCTTCACTCCAAATACGGCAATTTTGCTTGTTGACGTAGCCATTCAACCAAAAATGAGCCTCATCACTGACCAAAATTTTGCGATGAAAATCAGCATCGAGATCAATCTCATTTTCGGCCCACACACCAAAATCACGACGCATTACATGGTCTTGCGGCTTTAATTCTTGCACAAGCTGGATCTTGTACGGTCGCAAGCCAAGATCTTTGCGCAAAATCTTCCATAAAGTTGATGGACAAAGCTCCAATTGCTGTGCACGGTGGCGAATCGATTCATTCGGGTTCTCTTCAACACTTTGCTTTACAGCGGCAATTGTTTCTTCGGTGCGCACTGTTCGACGTCTCTGCGGATGCGTATTATCACATAGAGTAAACGTAGTGCGAAAACGACCCATGGTTAACCGAATTAATTGCTCTGATGGACGATTATGTCGACCATAAAATGGACCGAGCTTGCGGTAAACTTCGCGAACTGAACCATTATTTTCGAAATAAATTTGCACGATTTGCAAGCGTTGTTCTTTTGTCAACCTGTTCATGATGAAATGGCAAACCAAACTAAATATTAATCACTTGACAGCTGACAAAATGGCCGCCAGTTAAAAAAGTGATGCCAACTTAGACTTTTATACCTCAATAAAAAACACCCTGTATGAATCATGTTAAATAAATACTATCTTTTTGACTATGTAATTTATTATTTTTCGTCAATAAAAAAAATAGATATTGTATATATTATAATTAACATTCAAAATGTAAGAATTTACATAAGCGAAAAAGTTTATGTTTTTAGGAAATACATATTTGAAAGAAATTAAACAATTTTTAATAATTTTTTTGTTTTTTTTTTATTTTTATAAGCATGTTATAAAGAAATGGATTGCAAGAGTGCGATTAAGGAGAAAATCAGTGTCAGAGGTCTCCGATTATTTCGGAAACATAAAGGCAATAGCTCAATATGGGCAATTTTCGTTCCAACAATCTAGTTTAAATATATTGATTATACAGATGTAGTTTGCTAAGTATACTATATATAAGTTTTTACAATGTAAAATTTATAAAAAATTTAAAAATATTTTTTTTGTTATGAATTTCTTTAGAGCCTATTTATAAAAAATTAATAAATAATCACGGTATAAATAATAATTATGATATAATTGTATCATAATATATTCTTTTTATTTTCTTTAATACATTTCTTATAAACTTAAACTTTTTCGCTTATTTTTGTTTATTATTTGCATGTTCATTTTTGTATACACCATATAAATTTCATTTTGTATTGTATACTTCTATCGACTAAAACGGTAAATTTTTTTTCGTATGATTCGAGTCACTCGAATATATAAATATTTTTATAAAATTATGAATCCAAGTGAGTATGAGTTTGATGTCAACATTGGACTCATATTTATTGCAACCTTTATTAATGAATCAACGTAGTGTAAGTATGAGTAAGTCAGAGTAGTTAAATTTCAACTACTTGTACTCACTTATATTTAAAATTTCATAAGTGCTTATGAATCGCTAAAAAGCGACTCAATGCTGATCTCTGGTGCCAATGTTTACTGGGAATTTCTGCATATTTGACGGGGGGTGTATGTTCTTGATATTTAAAACAAATTTATTTTTCTTAAGAAAAATGTCATAAAAAATATGGTTTTTTTTGTGTGTTTTCTTTTTTTTGTAAACCTTTTCTTGTGTACTTTATATATTAAAGTAAATTATGAAAACAAGAACTTTTAGACATTAAATAAATATATTCAAACTCTTATATATAAAATATTACCCACATATATATTGTATATGAAATTTTTGTTTAAACAATCTTTATAAAATTTCGTATTAAATTTCCTTAAAGTAATAAAGAAACAATTTAAAAAATAAAATGAAAACAAAATGGCTCAAAGGTTGGGCAACCTCTTTAAATTTAAATATTTTTTCTATAAACAAGAAAATTGAATTCGAAATTAATTTTTTTTAAAGAAATATGTTTGTAATATTTTAAAGACACAATTCTAAATGGAAAAATTTTGAAACAAAATAATTTTAACTACATAACACAGAGAAAAATTAAAAGATACAACAGTTACGAGTATATTAAAAAAAAAATTCAGTAAAAATTTGTAATACCCGGAGCATCATAAACTGTTGACAAATCAATTTTAAATGAGCCCACTAATGTACCAGAGCGTAAAAATTTCCTTGATTGTAATACCTTTTTGAAAAAACAAATAAATATTAACAAGAATTTTTTACATTTTAAATAAAATACAGAACAGTTTTCTAATAGAAACAAGATTTTTTCTTTGTGATTTTTGAATACTTTTGATATTATAAATTCTCATTTCTCAAAATATTTTTTGAGAATTATTCCTGTTACAAAAATTAATTTTTAGAATGCGGTATTAAAAATGAGTATGGGATCTATATAGGGTGGGCAAATTTTAAGTTTGGAAGCAATCAAATGACGAAATGTTAAGTATTGAGTTGTCATCCCTCTGACATTCCACTTTATCCACCTTTGGCATTGGCACTAAAACGAGTGGTTAGGAGAAAGCGCCTCCTACTGGGTAGTAGTAGATAACAGCTATTTACCTAAGTAGTAGGATAGGATAGGATAGAAGGAAGTGGCAGCCTCGTAATGGCAAGGCACACTTGAGCACGCATGGCGGCCCTTTGTGATTACCTAAGTAGTAAAAAGTAGGGAAATTTAATCCCATGGAACGCTATGCTTTCATTATTTTGCCTCAAACATTTGTGAATTGGCTGTTTGAAGAACTTAACGAAAACAATGCATTTATCGATAAAATCATTTATTTAAAACTGCTTAAATTTTTATTATATCGTCGTGCGGGAGTTTATGTGCAATATATACGTCATTTCATATTTTTTATATATCTCGACCCAAAATGTTCCAAGTTTGCAATACGTTTTCGTATATCTCATCCAGTTTAGGAGATAAATAGCCCAAAACGGCTTGCATATTTTAAAAATTTTAAAAACCTAAAGTGGCATCATTAACTCGAGAAATATAAAATGGCGGATAGAGCACATAAACTCCCGCACTACGATATAGGCAAAATATTATAAAATAAATAATAAAAAAAAAAAATTAAATCAAATTAAAAAAAGAGCCCACAATCAGCAAAGCAACTACCATTTAGAATCCTACAGTAGTGTTTATATACATACATATGTATGTAGTTAAGTTTTCTGAAAAATTATCTTCAGGTAAACAATTTCAAAAGCGAGAAATTTTGATTAAAAATTACCTCCCAAATTGGGAATATACATATATTTGTAGCAAAATATAGGTTAATAATTTTATTTTATTTTATTATACTTAATTTGGTGATTAGATGCCTATTTACAGAGATATGGACATAAAAAAAAATTCGACGAGTTTCAAAAAGTCGTCGAATTTTTATAAAATTTTTATACAAAAATAATACTTAATAAGTTTTTGTGCACACTTTTAATGTACTACAAAATTTGCTTATTTTTGCATTCGGAAGCCTATTTACAGAGTTATAGTAGAATTTTACTAAAACTTCCTATTTTTCAAAAAAATTGCATACCAAAATAAAGGCTGAGAATTTTATGTGAACAAGCCTTTATACTTATTTTGGCGATTGGATGCCTATTTACAGAGACATGGACATAAAAAAAAAATTCGACGAGTTTTAAAAAGCCGTCGAATTTTCAAAAAAACTTTTATACCAAGAGAATGTATTACAAAATTGGCTTATTTTTTGATTGGAGGCCTATTTACCGACTTATGGAGGTTTAAAGAAATAAAATAAAAAAATCATAAAATTTGAAAATTTCGTCGAATAATTGTGTTCTTGCATACATAAGCATGAAAGTTGACATGAGAATGAACGTAAGGTCCATCCATAAGAAGCCTACCCCTGACATTCCACTTTAATTTTCAGTTTACAGAACGTAACTGATTGTTCAAAGATTCATAGGTTTTTTTTCACCTTCTCAATTTTTTTCTCGCACTGTAATGTCACATACGAGAATTTCTGAAGTTATTATTGGTTTGTAAAGAATTTTTTTTCCATGTAAATAAAATGATTTTTCCTAAATATTCAATATTAAAATTTTATAAATTAAATTAATTAATATTTCAAATTCCATGCAGAACAATAAATGGCAATACAGTTTTAACTATATACTCCTACATAATTGTTTTATTTCATATAAATAACTTTTTGTGGTCTTCTATAATGTAAAGGTATAATATTCAAAACTCTTCTATTCGACGTAGAAATACAAAAATTTTATTGTGCTGCTTTATATTATACAACGAATTTTGCCACCCCAATTTTAATTACAAAATATTTTTTTCGTTTACAATATTTGAGTTACTCAGCCAAATTTCATTTGATTAGTTGCATAATCAATATTAGCTTAATTATGCAATTACAATTATACTCGTACATATTTATTTAACACACACCTGAAATAAAAATTTGACTAATTACCACACACTTACCATCTATAGTCTTAATAACCTTTAATTAAAGTAATTATTTTAAAATTATAATTGGTTCCTGATTTCGCTTATTAATATTAGCTTAATGGTAATTAAATTTAATGAAATTTATTTAAACACATACCGATAAAGTAATAATTTTATCAAACAGCATTACGGGAGGCATATGAAAATCAAATACAAAATACTTTCGTAATAAAAAAAAAACAAGGAAAAATCAGGAAAACCATATAGAGAAAAAAGGGAAAAGAAATAATTTTATTAGAGAAACGTATGCAGTTGTAAACAATTTTGTGCAATAAACATACTTCGTTGTAATACGGACAATTTGTACTCTCCTTAACGCTGGTGTATTTCTTTTGATCACCCACTTGTATGCATACCACTGGATCCATATTAAGGCCCGGCAATTGTCTTGCCTCTATAATTGTTATGCAAACTTGAAAATCCTGAGATTTTAAATGATCTGCTGCGCGGGTCATTTGTTTAATCCTTTAGAAAGAAGAGAAAAAAAAATATATGCATGAAAAAAAATGTGTTTTAATTAAAATATTTCTGTTCATACATTTTGCCTTTTTCAAAATGTTGCAATTCCTCAATATCACTGGATTGATTCGATTGTCCACTTTCAGCGCCTGGCGTTGTAGTGGCTGTTGCAGTATTATTTCCACCCATTTTTAAAAAGTTTTGTACATCAGTATTATCGTCTCCATTTAAGGTGGCATTATTTGCAACCACACCTGTACCATTTTCATTGTCAAATATAAGTGGTGACCTGCAGGCAAAAAGAGGAAAAATGTTTGTTTTTATAAGCAGAGCAAACAAAAAAATCTATATTTAGTTTTTCAATTAAGAACATAATTAGGCATTAAAATTATCAATTTTTCGCCAACATGCGTCTGCATCAGCTTATGCTGCCAATTGAACATTGGCTTGTAGGACCATAAATATTTGCATTGCACCCTTTTGGATTTTAAGTGAATTGAGGGTGTCATTTCAAAATCAACAATTTTATTTGTTCACAAAGACAAAAAGTAATGAATTGAAAGGGTTCATTATAGTGTAGGATATCACGCAGCTGGTTTGACATGTTGTTTTAAATATTTGAATAAAGCTGTTTGTTTTTTTTACAAGTAATTTAAAAGTCTTGGCGAATAATACTTTTTAATGAAGTATTTGTACGAGTTTATTGTACATTTTTTTCTTCACTTACAAAACAAAAAACAAAATTATTAATGAGATATTAAACCCCTTTAGGGTTAAATTTATGTAAATTTGCGATTCGTTTCAAAACGTTTTGTTAATTTGTTTGTTCTTTTTTTTTGTATAATTTACAAATGCGAAAAGTCAGACTAATAAATATTTTATTTCTCACAAAACAAAAGAAAAATAGTTCCAAGAAAAGTCATTTAAAATTCATTCGTGTATCAAAAAGCAGTCATTTATTGCCATGAAGAAAGTATGAGTATTTAAATGCGAAAATGTAGCATTTTATAAATTGAATACTTGTTTTGTAAAACTTAATAAATAAAAAAAAATAAATTTAATTAAGCACAAAAACTCAAATAGCCCAGGTTAAAATCCCAGCAAAGATGAAAAAGAAAAAGTTTGCGGTAGTCCGTAATTGTAATTTAAAAAAAATAAAAGGTTCCCCATCTTCAAGAGGTCTCAGATACAAAGAAACCGCACCCTGAGATTACACTCTATCCCACCTTTACAATTGACAACAAAAACGAATGATCAAGATAAAAGCGCTGCCTATTGGGAAGTAGTAGATAACAGCTACCTACTTAGCGAAGGTCCTCACTACAATCAACATTGAAAGATGTGGCAATTGCTGTTGATCATTCAAGGGTGGCCTTTGAGTGACCAAATTGGCTCTGTACTCCTGATTATTGGTTTCTTGGTGTAATAGACTGGAAAATGTTAGGGAGCGGTTTTGTGAAGATGGACTTCTTGGAGAGGGGGGGGGGGGGAACCTCTTATTTTTTAAATTATAATTTTTGAAAAACTGCAAATGTATTTTTTTTTCCTTCGCTGGGAATTAAACCTCGGTCGTTTGAGTTTCTGTGGTCTCGCTTTAACCACTATACCACGAGCCTCCTCTCTATAAAAAACACGCGATATTATCCTCATGTGGAAAAAGCTGAAAAATTCCAACGTGATTTGAAAATGACAATAACCAGCAATTTGTTTTCGTAAATGTGAGCGATTATCAGAAAGTAATATTTATGAGTATTATAAATTGATCTTTTTATTTTTAAGATTTTTGATTACTTATTACATGGATCTATCATACACGTAATGTGCAGTTTACGCTGTTTGTGAAATTAAAAGATGAAATGAACTCTTTTCTTTTTTTTTCCTCTTTACTGTACTTCTAAGCAACCATTTGAAGTTCTATATTTTCATAAAAATTATCATATATTTATACATACTTGACTGCAAATTAATTTCTCTTTGTAAGTAATATGTTAATTTAGAAAATAACAATTATTTCCATATTTTTTGCAAAAGCAAAACAAATGTTTTAGTACTTCTGAATACTAGAGATTTTATTTTTTCACCATAACTACACTATACGTATGTAAACAGCTTTTTAATAATTCATGATACAAATTTTATTTATTTATTCCATTAATTTCTAATTCTTCTCTTTACTCTTTTCGTTAATTAGTGCATGTGTACTGAACTTGTTACTTTATATTCATATACCCATTAATTAGAGCATCTTTTTTTAATTATATAAAAGTTTCTTTAACAAAAATACTTAGAAAATAATTATGTCGCATTGTTATATTATTTATTAGTAATAAACTTTAGGTACAGAAACCCAGTATTTCGAAAACAATAGACAACAGTAGTGTTAAGTATGATATCAATAATTAGTAAACTTGTTACATAAATACATAATTGGCCATTACAATCCTCTCACAGCATCCATATTGTATGCATCAGAGATCAGCATTGAGTCGCTTTTTAGCGATTCATAAGCACTTATAAAATTTTAAGTATAAGTGAGTACAAGTAGTTGAAATTTAACTACTCTGACTCACTCATACTCACACAACGTTGATTCATTATTAAAGATTGCAATAAAAATGAGTCCAATGTTGACATCAAACTCATACTCACTTGGATTCATAATTTTATAAAAATACTTATGATACTCACAATTGATTCGAGTGACTCGAATCATACGAAACAAAATTTACCGTTTTAGTCGATAGACGTATACAATACAAAAGGAAATTTATATGGTGTATACAAAAATGAACATGCAAATAATAAACAAAAATTAGCGAAAAAGTTTAAGTTTATAAGAAATGTATCAAAGAAGATAAAAAGAATATATAATAATCACAATTATATCATAATTATTATTTATACCGTGATTATTTTTTAATTTTTTATAAATAGGTTCTAAAGAAATTCATAACAAAAAAAAAATATTTTTAAATTTTTTCTAAATAAACTATTTTCTATACACATAAAACTTTTTCGCTTATGTAGCTTGTTACATTTTTAATGTTTATTATTATATACACCATATCTATTTTCTTTTTATTGACGAAAAATAATAAAAAGATAATAAATTACATAGTCAAAAACATAGTATTTATTTAACACGATTCATAATTTAACCCAAAACTTTTCCTTTTGCAGTCGTGTGGTAAATGGTTCGTAGTTGGGAATGTGTTTATAGCATAAATTTACTCTCGTACTAACGCAGTAAGCAGAGCAAACACACAACAGTTTGTAATCGAATCATACTTATTTTTTCTCATCTTATGCACTGAGTTAAGGAGAGTTGAAGTCAACAACATCATACGTATTATTAAATATAAATGCGATGAGTACTTCAAACTTTTGAGATGAGTAGAGTATCCGTTACATTAACAAGAGTATGAATGCGTATAAGTACAAGAAATTATGAAGCATGATTCGAGTATACTCACTTTTTCAGTACTCATTGCTGATCTCTGGTATGCATTAAGTTTTTTTTCTATGAGTACTGTTTGTTTGCTTGTTCATGGCTCTCAGTTAATATGAGAGTTTTTGCCATAAGACAGCTCAGGGATAGTCGGGATAGTCGCCGAAAAAAATTTTCATTTTATTTCTTTTTTCAAGATGTCAGAGCAGGGGATTGAACTCGGAGCTCACATTTAGTAGGCCAATACACTACCACAAGCTTATTATTATTATAAACTCCTTATTTTTATTAAAAGATCTGTGATGTCCTTTCTTCTCTACATTTTTTAAATTGATTCATTACTTTCTTAAAAAACTTTGAAGATTTGAAGTCTCAGTGGTTAAAATCAGGGCATTAATATACCTGTTTTTATCAAATTTACTACAAATCGAGCACACAAACTTCAATATGCGCACTATGGACGTTTATTATCTTACCAAAAGATATCTGATAAAGCATGAATTGCAGTATCGGGACCAGCTAATTACACTGTGCTAGTCGCAAATTTTGACAAGCTGGGCACCCTGCTGGTAAAACTAATTCGAATTCAATGGAATTAGCCATTTTTAAAAGTTAGCGCTCGTATTCGCGATATTCTCGATTTAAAATTTGTACGCTAAAGTACTAAAGTACCCAGCTTGTTAAAAAAAGTGTCAAATTCGAGCATAGTGTTATCAAATCCTGCGTATTATTATTATTACTATCTGGTACAGACCCAACACAAATGCAAGATACTGCGACTTATTATTTGAGCCTATTGTTTGATCAGCAGACCAACTGCCTTACTTATGAACACCAGCAGGTCCGAAACGTAAGTAGTAAATATGTCCGCCAGTGAGACCATATGTCTACATTCACATGGTATGTGAATGTTTGTGAGCATAGTCTACAAGCATCTACTTCTGTGATTGCCATTCTCATCAAATGACCCGTAAGGAAATGCCCCATCGTGTAGCGTCTTCAAGAATTATTATTTTTGTTAAAATTATTATTATTTTTGTTAAAATAATAATTATTGAAGACGCTACACGAAGGGGCAGCGAAATATTGAAAAAATAAATATATAATTAATATTAATATAAAAAGACCTTAAGCTCGAAAAAGAGATTTATTATTATTGAAAATCCATTAGGATTTTTAGATCTGGCATTATATACTTCAGACAACAGACTAACTCCCAAATCGCAAATGAATGACAAAATTGGCGTGCCTGAGACCTTGAGGTTTAATTTATATTTTTAATCGAGCACATTTTTTTTAAATTGACAAATCAAGTGTTCAGTGTAGACCTTCAAGAAGAATTGTACGAGTAGTTACGTCCACGTTCTACGTTATTATTAAGCGCCTTAGGAATGAAACAACTTGCTTGGAAATGATCATTCAAAAGCCAATGTTATACCTTCACCCTTGAATGATCAACAGCAATTGCCTCATCGTTGCATGTTGATTGTGTGCTGAGTGCATTCGCTAAGTAAGTATGTTTAGTAGGTTTAGCTGTTAACTGCTACTTCCCAATAGGTGGCGCTTTTCTCCCGATCATTCTTTTTTTGTTGACATTTCGTCGTCCCGAAGTTATCTGGACGTATATCACAAAATCAAAAAAAATGAGTTACGACCATTTTTGAATCTTAAATTATTAGATCTTTCGATGTGTTCAATCACCAGGACTTTATCTCTTAAATTTTCTGAGATATTTAAGAGCCATTTTGCCGTATATCCACGTTTGGTAAAAAAATTTTATGTTATAATGACGTACGCGCCACTTTCGTGGATATACGGCAAAAAATGTATGGAATTTTTCAAATAAAAAAATTTTGCGTTATCTTGACGTACGTACATAAATGAATATATTTAAAAGATTTTTCATAAGAAAAAAAGATAAAGCGTAATAAGAAATCATAAAGAATAGATTTCTTTAACTTCACTTTATTGCTGTTACATTAAAATTAAAGGAATAAATTAATAAAAAACTAATTTTCATTTTTTAGAGGTATATATGTATGTATATAAAATAAATTTTAAATCAAAATTTATTTCATAAAACTTTTATGAATCAAAAGTATGTTTTTTAAATACACCATAGATAATTCTAGAATCAGTATCTTAAAATATGTTATAACTTATGTAAATAGTTTTGAATAAAACTGAACATCATTGTATAGAAGATATGGGAAAAGGCTTTCAATATCACATCTTTTATATTCAGAAATATTTATTTTTGGACATATACTGAGTTCCTTTTCAAACATTTCATCTGATTTTGAAAAAACTCCTTTTCTCGCTTGTTTTTTTAAATTTGATGACTGAAATTCATCTTTACTTACAGATGCTTTATAGGATAAAGAAAATAAATTAAATTTATTATACTTAATTGCTTTAATTTTAGAAAATGGAACGTTCTGAAAATTTAGTTAATGAGCAATAACTGAATAAATTTTGAAATCTGTAGGTAACATTTCAATAATATTCAATTTAAACTTTTTGGAGTGGTAATTTTTTAATTTTATTATTAAATCTAAAGGACTGTGAATTTCTTTTAACTTTAGAAATCGATCTATTGCATTGTGGACAGAGTCAATTTCTTGAATTTGGGAATGTTCCGGCTCTGAAGATTTTTGAGTAATTGTTTTTAGATTATTATTTTTATATAAAATGCCAAAACTAGCAGACAAAAATATTTTATTTTTATTTTTTGGCACACAAGAGTCGCTCCAAAGAATGATATTCTCAATATGATTAAAATCCTTCAATATATTTTCCAAAATTTTTATTATAGAACTATCGATATCATTACCAGAGCGACCATTCTGTGCTTCGTTCCAAATGGCGCAGTAAGTAACATCTTTTTCGTTTGGATTTTGAGTACATACTCGTACTGTTGCTGTTATATTAAACACTGAAAGCTTTCTTTTATAATAAAAGATGGATGAAATTCCTTTAGGCAGATTAAAAGTGCTTTATTAATCGTAATTTATTTATTTAGTACTGTAGTAATAAATACTAAATGTAAGAATTTTGCTTACTTAAGTATGTCTCATATACGTCAAGATAATATCAGACAAAAAACAATCCAAAATTTCTATCGGTGTTATTTTGACGTATGTGCCAAAAATAAAGAAAATGTTCCCAAAAAGTGGCTTATACGGCAAAATGTTATTCTTTGTTTGGAGTTAAAAATGTTTAAAACTTAAAAAATTTTCTCCATGACTTAAGAATTTTTTGTACTATTCGATAAAGAATTATTAGCACTACATCTGATAAAAATTTTGAGTCACCTTTTTCGACTAAATTTTTTTCTATAAACTGATAAAACTTTAAATTCAATTTCCCAAAAAAATATTTTTTGGAGTTACGTCAAGATAACTTCGGGACGACGATTTGTTAAGGTGGAATAGAGTGGAATGTTGAGGAGCGGTTTCTTTGTAGATGGTCTTCTTGGAGGGGGAAGGTGGGGGACCTCTTATTTTTTATATTATAATTAAAAAAAAAACCGCAAATTACTCCTTTTGGGTATTTTATTGAATAGTATATTGTTATTATATATATATATAGTCGCCGTGGTCTAGTGGTTAGTGTGTTGGCTTACTAAGACATGGGTCCTGGGTTCGATTCCAGGCTCTGACATCTTCAAAAAAAGAAATATGAAAAAAAATATTTCTTTCGGCGACTACCTCTCAGCAGTCTTCTGGCAAAAGCTCTGAGAGTAACTAATTGCCATGAACAAGCTTCTCAAGTCTGTCGTTCGGAGTCGACATTAAACTGTAGGTCCCGGTACTCATGGATAAAAATTGACACACACAACATGAGTGCTGCGAGAAGCTAGGCCGTAATCCTGACACAGGGTTGTAAAGGCCAGTTATGTATGTGTATGTATGTATGTATATTGTTATTTATCAGTTATAATGGTATAACGAACACTAAAGCTTCATGTATTTATTTTTGTTTGAGAGCATAGATAATTTGACAAATTTACTCATTCTTATATATTTACATTCAAAAAATTCTTAGTAATTTCATTTAATTAATTAAAGAGATGTATTCTTGTACGTTCAAAGCAAAATATTTATTTGTTGCTGTTTCAGACAAACCATAAACAATTAGTTGTAACGCAGATTTTATGAATTTCCTCAAATTTCCAGTCACCGCATATTAAAGCAGTCAACCAACCTTGAAATTGATAAATTCTTAAATAAACAACCTGTAAAAAGGCGTGAGTTGTGGCTCTTTTATTAATTTGTTGAAGTATTTCAAATATTTCTTTGAATACATTTTGTTTACAAAACATTATTATCGTTGTGAAAGTAATAAATCTATTCATTTATTTCATTTAATTTTCTTTTATTTATAAAATTAAAAGGAATTGTAATAATATTAATGACAGATTTTTGTGTTTAAATGGCATGGCATACATTAGAATGTTTTTGGTCAAAAACAAAAATTGAAAAACAAAATAAAATAATTTGAAAATTGTTTATTTCATTAAATAGATTTGTTGACAGCCTGGGGCAAATTTATATCAAATCTTTAAAATTCTAAAGCAATTGTTAAAGTGAAATATATACATACACACACACATACGAGGTCTGACCAAAAATTAACCATTACTTTCAAATTTCGTGAGTTACGTATGTTCGAATTTCGTATTTGTTTTTTTTTTTTTTGTTATGTTGATACACATGTCTGTTATATATGTTGGTAATATCAGCCATTTTGGATTGTCAGTTTGTTTTTTACAGATAAAAAGGTTAGTCTTGTTTTGGTGTGCTCTTCAATTTTTTACTATTCGATAAAATGGATCAAAGAAACGGTATTGAGGTTTGTGTAGAAAATGAAATTAAATGCGCAACTACATTTGACTTTTTGGGCAAAAACAAAACCGTTATCATGCTTAACCACCGATGAAAGGAAATCGTTTTTTTATTTATTGATAGTCATTGATGTATAAATAAATACTTTTTGAAATAATTTTAAATAACGGTTATTCTTCGATCACACCTCGTATGTACATCCTGTAGATTCATTTTTATATTCAAAATATTTTGTGCTTTTTCCTTTGTTTTGTTTTGTTTATTTGTATTTTTGTCTCAAAAATGTGCTGTAAAACTCCCTTTGTGAAGTATTGCCACAAACAAATGAATTATTTTATAAAATAAAAAGAAAAACAAAATTTAACAGTTAATGAAAATAAAATAAAAAAAATCTACTTTTGTTTAGTAGATTTAATACTAGTATCAAGAAATTTAAGTCACCAAATGCCAATTTACCAAAACGTTAAGTAAATGGAATTAAAAACTGTCTAGATAAACAATATTTTTTGTTTGAAGAAGAGGAATAAGAATATTAAAATAAAAAATTCTTAATATTTTACTTTGCGGTACTCATTGATAAAAATTAACACACTCAAATTAGGCCGTAACCCTGAAAGAGGATTTTAATGGCCAATTATGGATGTATGTATGCAGGTATTAGAAAAGGAACATAAATTTGCATGTAAAAAACTATATGCTTTAAAATACAATAAAAACTAGTGCTTTTGGACAATGACATTAAAATAATTTTATAATCATTTAATTTGTGTTAATGCTTCTTGACACCGGTCCCTAGCATGCACTATAACGAAGAAGCATATACATACCTCAGTGAAACGTATACAACTGTGGCGGGTAAGAAAGGATATTGTAAACGAAAACACTTGTTAGCATTAAAACTTAATCACAATCATGTTTTATGTTATAGAAGTCACATTAAAAATTCATAATATGCTGGTATGTGATGAAAAACGATGAAATTTCAAGTTGTTATACCTTCCAAGTCCTTTCATATTTGGAATTGTTTTTTTTACTCATTACCTTACTGACTATTGCCACTACATTCTTGATAATTACAATTTTAAAATAATTAAAACGGATACGTTTTATATGACTTTGAAAATACAAAGGATTACAATTTCGATCAAAATCGATTTTCTTCACATACCGGATAATTCAAAGTTTAGTCAGATTCAACATACATACAGGAGATATGCAGTTTAATCTACTCCAAAAGGATTTATGCTTCAAGATAAGCAAAGCATTTTTCTAAAAGCTTTAAATTAAATGGAACACATTATTAATGATAACGATGACTTTTGTTTCATTAGAATGATTCTCTCAAAACTTCATACATTATTTTTTTATGATGAAATGATCTTAAAGAGGAACCGAACTACAATACAAATTCTTAAGAAATGTTCAATAAAAATCATGTACATTGGAACCTTTAATTGAAATACTTTTAAAGATTTAACAGAAAACAAATATGTTGGCAAACAAAAGCAATGAAAAACTTTTTGTCATTTTCATGGTTGTTTTTTTCATCCGATTGATTTAAACTCTACCAGTTGGCACAGTAGTCGTACCTAACAATGACTCTTAACGTAGTCTTTGCCTAGTAGACATTTTTAAATCTTTTTTAATAACGAACATTGCATTGACGACAAATAAGGACAACAAGGGAGATTGACCTGCCAAGGGCATAAACGATATGCCAACATTTTGCAAGACGAGTTTGATCAAACTATGGGACGAATATGAAAGTTCTTGGTAAGAATTCAATTAATTTTTTTCTTTTTGTTCTTTTTATAACTCATGCATACATTTTTAATTTAGAATGACATGGATTTCACATTAGAGTTTCAAAGAGAAGGAAAAATACATGAACGCCGGTCATATTTTTTACAGGAATTAATGTGCCTTAAAATCAAGAATTTCCTCAGTTCTTCAGTTTCCAAAAAATTAAAAGATTTTTAGAATTTTGTTAATTATTTTGTTATTCAATTGCCAATAATTAAATATTTATATAAATAATATTTCCTCTTATTATTTAATTTTAAATAGACATATCAAATATGCACTTGTATAAAGAATAATAATAAGTTGTTAATTTCTTTTTTGTCGTATTGGTTAAATACTCATATGTACTCATCTCCGTATTTATCGTTTTAAGTAGTTGTATATTTTTAATAAAAAAATTAATATAATTTGCATTGTTTTGTAAATTTGGGGGTTGCATTTAATATATCTATAATAGGATTGATGAATCAAAAGAAATAGAATATTTTAGATATAATAAACGTATATATAGAAATGAGTTAATATCTAAAACGAACATTAATGATATTGACTATAATGTTGAGCACTTTGACGAAGTAATAGAAAGTTCAATTAAAAAATTCACGAAGAAAAAAACAGTACAGGCACAATGTGCACACAAATGGTTTAATAATGAACTCAGACAACTTAAACAAGATAAAATTCTGAAATATTATTTGGCTAAAACCAGAAACTCAAATGAAGCATGGAATGAATATAAGAACATAAGAAACATATATAAGTACAAAATAACAACTGAAAAAAATAAATATATTAATAATCAAATAAGCTATGCCAAAGACCAAAAACAAATGTGGAAAAAAATAAAAGATTTAGTTCTAAGAAAAGAACAATTGGTGATAAAATCTGTGATATTTAATCGAATAGAATATAAAGAAAATTATACAATAGCCAATCATTTTAATAATTATTTTATTGATAGTATTAAGACAATTAGAGATAGTATAGAAAATGTGCAATATATAAACCGAGTACCTGTGATAAATAATATTTTTAAATTTCATGCAATCAATCTACAAGAGCTGAAAATGATATGTAAAAGTCTGAAAAATAAGCCTGATTTCAATAAGGTAACGATGAAACTTATTCTCGATAATTGGGACATACTTGGAGAAATTTTGCATAAAATAATTAATAAATCTATGGAAACGGGAATTTTTCCAAATAGTTGGAAAGAATCCATGATTACTCCAATTGAAAAAATTAGTAAAACTAAAAAATGTGAAGAATTTCGTCCAATCAACACTTTGAAAACTTGTGAAAAAATCCTTGAAAAGATTGTCAAAAATCAGTTAGAAGAATATATGGAAAACAATAAATTGTTCTCAAAATACCAGTCCGGGTTTCGTAAAAGCTTCTCTTGCGAAACCGCTGTAAACTACGTCATAAACAGATGGAAAAAAATAAACAAGAACAATAAGATAATGGCAATATTTTTAGATTTTAAAAGGGCATTTGAAACAATTGATAGAAAAATTCTTCTGGACAAACTTTATATGTATGGCATACAAGGCAATGAAATACGATGGTTTGAATCTTACCTAAGCGAGAGAAAACAGGCAACTAAAGTAAATAATATAAAATCAACTTTTCTCCAGAACGAATATGGAGTACCCCAGGGATCGATCCTGGGCGCACTTTTATTTATTATATATATAAATGATCTACCCAATATTTTAAAGAAATGTGAAATAGTATTATATGCAGATGACACTTTAATTTTTACGGAAGCTGAAAATGAACAAATTTGTGAACAAAATTTAACACATGATATGATAATTGTAGAAAAATGGTTAAAAATGAATAAACTGAAATTAAATGAAAACAAAACTAAAATCATGGAAATAAATATGAATAGTGACATTGTAATAACGATAAATAATAATGAAATAGAAAAAGTGAAACAAATAAAGTACCTCGGTTTTATTATAGATAAGACATTAAAATTTAAAGAACACATAGATTATATTTGCAAAAAGATTGGTAAAAAAATTGGATTTTTTAAAAGAATAAGAAATAAAGTAAATATTATAACAGCAATAAACATTTATAATGTCATGATTAAACCACATTTTGAATTTGGTTCCACAATAATTTATACATGCTGCACAACTCAACAAATATCAAGATTACAAAAATTACAAAATAAAGCAATGCGTTCAATTTTAAAATGCAACCGCTACACACCTATAAATTATATGCTAGACCATCTAAAATGGTTAAATATTAAACAAAGACTAACATTAAACACACTAATCTTTATCCTAAAAATGAAAAATGGAAAAGCGCCACAGTATCTTTGTGAACAATTAAATTATGTAGGAGATGTACAACCATACAACTTGAGAAATATGATGGATTTTCGACTACAAAGAGCTAGAACCAGCGCAATTCAGAATTCTCTTTTTTATAAAGGCTTGAATTTATTCAATTCACTACCAACTAATGTAAAAAACGAAGAAAATTTTATAATATTTAAAAAGAATGTAATAGACTTTATAAGAAGTAATGTAATGTAATGTAATTTTTATGAAATGTATGATGAATTTAAAGTATTTCAATTACTACTAAATAAATAAATAATAATAATAATAATAATAATAATAATAATAATAATAATAATAATAATAATAATAATAATAATAATAATAATAATAATAATAATAATAATCTTTATCACTTTAAATCAGCGGGATCAAATAAAATTTAATAATTAATTTTTTAATCAGTTTAAATTTTTAGCGTCAGCTAATTTTTTAATTATACCAATTAATTTATTTAATTAAAACGTTCTTGAAATTTTAATTAAACAATTAATTGTCCCAAATAAATATTTTATTGAATTTTTTTTTGTGAAAAAGCTCGACACTATTAATTTTGTAATTGATATTATTAATTGATATTATTATTGTTTGTAGGGGCAAAACTAGTAAACAATTTAATTGGTAATGCAAATTTGTTAATTGAAATCGATTTTAAATTTTTCTGTGAAGCCACTAAGCCGCAATGCGACAAAAATAACGTCTAAAAAACCCGTATGGGCTCATATATTGCTGCTTTAAATGTGTATTGTATAGAAATTGTTTAACTTAGATTGAGATAAGAATACATAGAAAACTGCACAACTCATTAAAAAAATGTTAACAAAAGTAAGCAAGTCGACTAAATAACATTTTTCGTTTTGACTTTCCTTTAAACAAAACCGGAAAAAATTGGCATTGAGAAATTTTTCGCTTAAAAGTAAATAACATGGAGTAGTTCAGAAGCTATTTATATGCAAAAATTATTATGTGGTTCAGGAAGACGTCAAGAAACGGAAGTAGTGCAGTACGTGATTTTCGAGTAAGGAAGAAAACCCAAAATAAACAACATAGTCAAGCTATCAAATAGTTAAGCCACCATATAGGCACTTATCTTATATTAAATTGATTCAAATTGAATAATTCACTGTCTGGTTACATTCGGCGACTTGGATAGAGGGAAAATAGTAGCTGCTGTATTCATAAAAATTATTATATCTTAAGAGTTAAAGTCGCCTTTGTCTAGTGGTTTGTGTGTTGACTTGTTGACATCTTGAAAAAAGAAATATTTATTTCGGTGACTACTTCTTAGCAGTCATCTGTCAAAAGCTGTGAGAGTAACTGATTGCTATGAACAAGCTTCTCTAGTCTGTCGTTCGGAGTCGACTTTAAACTGTATGTCACGGTACTCATATATTAAATATATATAAATTATATAAATTAGCCCTTAAGCCTCACAGGTCGATGAAATTGTCAGAAAAAAGTTACTACACAAATAATGAAGTCAGAAAAGTGCACTTAACGAATCAGAGCATTACGAGAGGTAAATATTTTCTCATGCCATTTAAATAGAAATTGATTTTACCTCCGAATCTATTTGTTATTAAAAAAATTTAATGAAATCACGGTTGTTAGTTCTAATTAGGTGAAATATGATTTTAATTTTATAGTGTGATTGAAGACATACTTATGTTAGGGCAACAAGTGGGAGAAATTGAAATCATTTGAAAGTAATGAACTAACGAATTCATAATGCGTGATTCAAAAACATGTTTCACCTGTTGAAGAAAACAATTTTAACATTTTTTATGGAATATAATTACAAATCACCAGAAAATGTGAAACCTTACTTTTCATGCGTATTTTTTTAAGGATAATAAGCACCAATCATGCAATGTTTTAAAGTTGGCTGTGGTAAAAAATATAGAAGTAATATTGCAAAAAACGAATCACTTTAATACAACTTCACAATAGATATTAATAATCATCATCATCATGAGACTTTTGTGTTCCTATTTGCTTTTCAACTCACCATAAAAGGGACAACAAAAGAGAATTTCACAAAATATCCTTGTAATTCTGTAAAAAAACGTTATCAGATAGGCATGTAAACTCGTATGTTGTAAAGAAAAGAAAACAAAAAAAAAAAAAATTCGTTCGTTTGTATGTTTTTATGTTGAATTAAAAAGAGTTTATGTTGTCATGACAATAACAATAGTATGCATTACCAGTGAGCATGTAATGCCTTCTTAAGAAGTTAATATGGGATTTAAAATAAAAGCACTTCTTTTTCTTTCCTCTTTCAAAACTGCCTAATTTTGTCCTAAAAACACTAAAATATGTCTATTATTGTTTAATATGGTGAAGGTAATTTGAACAATCAAGGATTGCAGATTATTGTTCAGAACTTTAATTTTTATTTAATTTCTTAAAATATTTGTGAAGGTTGTTTGTTTTGTGAATTTTTATATTGATAATTTTGTAAGTTCGCTTTTATGCTTAAAAGTATTTTTATTTAAAATTTATTAAAAAAAACAATTTATATGTGAAAACAAACACAGCTCTTAGAATTTAAATTTGAAAGTTGTTTGCGTGTGAGCATATCTATAAACACTTTAATTTAATATTTGTTTGTGTTTATGCTCAACCACAACTTTATTAATAAAAAAACGCAACAAAAACGCGTTGTTGGCATGTACAAGTTTAAATGCGTTGTGCAATTCTGAAAGAGTATGCGATCTGAAAACAAATTTATGTTCTTATTTGTAATATTTTGTTACTCTTTTTGTTTGTTTAGTTTTTTTGTAAAACTTCGAACATTACAAATTTGAACTTTAAGGTTTTGTTTAAGTTTTTAAAATTTGTTAGACTTATTTTCATTAATTGTTTTATGATTTGTAATACTGATATTTGTGGCGTATGAGTAATTTTTAGTTTTTTCAATTCCTTGTTACTTATACGTCATTATGTACTTATAAACTACCACACTTAAGAATTCTAATAAAAGGAGTACAATCAAAATTGGCTGATTGATACACTCCGGTTCACTTATTTAAAGGCACAACAAATCCTATATTCAGGATTCCAGAATTTTAAAATAGAAATGGAAGCTAGACATCTTGAGATATAAACAAAATCATGTTTCTTAACTAAGGAACCTTTTTTTGAAGAATTTATAAAAAAAATCTAAAAATGTGGAATTTTTTTTTGGTTCACTTGTATTATTTTTAAAGTAAGCGGTGATTTTTTGTTGGGGGCGTTTGTTTATTGCAATTTATATCTTAGTCGATTTACGAGTCAAAATGGCAAAACAAAAAATTTTAAATCTATCGGAAAGGGCTAAAATCGATGTTTACCGTTCTGAAGGATATTCTAACCGCGCAATAGCCCAACGGAGCCCAACAGTTGTCGACAATTACATTAAGGACGCCGAAGGGTATGGATTTTAAAGGAAGGGTTT
Organism: Metopia argyrocephala; assembly: GCA_963576795.1. NCBI lineage: Eukaryota > Metazoa > Arthropoda > Insecta > Diptera > Sarcophagidae > Metopia > Metopia argyrocephala. Next base: position 26,701,679 of record OY756208.1, read on the forward strand.
CGTTGTCTTAATCTACTTTTGAGAAAAGAAAAATCATCAGAATTGCTTCTAATTCTGCTTTATCCTTGTCAAAAATAAGAGCTCAAGCTGGAGTGCAAGCGAGCAAGTCATCAGTATGCAGAGTTATTAAGAGCTGTGAGTATCTTAATTACCAGAAATTACAAAAAAAGCCGCCACTTAATGGTTCTCGTAAGGAAAAGCGTCTTCAATTCGCAAAAGACTATATGGTATGGGATGTGCAGCAAAGAGGCCATGTAAATGACTGGGAAACCGTTGTATTTACGGATGCAAAGAAGTTTAATTTGGATGGTGTAACGAACCGACCCTAAAGTCTCCACATATTTAGCGGTATGCTACCTTTTATTCCGGCCGTGCTCAGGGAAAATTGGGATGGATCTTGCCGCTAAACATCTAGACTTAGGTACGAAACATAAATATTTTAAATTGGTAGCAGATTTCCCACAATCGGCAAAATTGATAAATAAAAGAAACTAAAATTTAAAAGAAAGGTGCGGAATTGGATTCTAAATTGGAGAGTTTTAGATGTCAACATCTCTCCACATTTCTATACCCTCCCTACCATGCTATCACCTAGTTGTATATCTGATAGCCCTCTATGTTTGCTATCTGCTCAGTTCCCTTAACCTTTTGTGGACATTAAAAGCTTAAATTTAACAAAGCATTATTTTATTTTTTTTAACCAATATTTTGGTATATAACGGTACAAAGTAAATTTTGTAAACAACTATTAATACACATAAACAGTGAAATTAAAAGTAATAAATCAAATAAGTGCATAAATATAAAAAAAGTATAAATATTAAAAGTATGTAAATAAAACTTGTCTCGAATTATTAAATTAAATGGATCATGTTTAGTATTAGATTTTATCTCAAAATTTTTAAGATTAGCAAAATTTCTTTGATTTAAAATAAGTAAAAATTTTAATTTAAAATTTAATGAGTTTTAGTTAGAAAATGTTTAGCAAATTAATTGAGTGACATTATATGCAGTAATAAAAAAAAAAAAAAACAATAAACTCACCAATTTTATATTATCCAACGATGTCGACAGGCCTGTAGATCGAGGATTCTTTGAGTTCACTAAAATTATAGCTTAAATTCACTCAACTAATGACTTGTGTTATCAAACTAATAATAAAAAAAAAATTAACAAATAAAAAAAAAAACAACAAATCTTAAAGTTTAAACTGCAACAAAAATTATACAAATCAGTAATAGTCCAGGTTCCATAAATAAATAAAATAAAGATAGAAGATAGCTAAGATCTTCTCTTATCTTTTCATTTCCTTTCTTTTCAAATTTCTATTAGACTCTTTCTTCGGTATTTCTTTATTAACCCGTTTCAGGTCTTCAGAATAAATTATTAGGTAATTTCTTGTTATTATTTTCTTCTTTTCCCTTATCCTTGTTCCAAATCGGAACAAGGATAGATATTCCGCAAAATTTTATAGTAAAAATATTTCTGTTCATTGAGACAAAACAGAAACAAAAACAAAATTTTAAAATTTCATAAAACTAACAATAATACTAACACAATCCTTACCTTATAATTTTTCTTCACCCTTAACACGGTTCTTCTTAATATTTTGAATTGATAGAGGATTCCCAATTCAATACCAATTAGAATTTAATTTATATGAGTAAATTAAAAAAAAAACACACACACACACACAAAAGAAACTATATTGCCCAAGGGAAAAGAATTTATATATATATGTATATATGTATATTTTCCCTTCTATTGTAAACGAATTCTTGATTCAATATGACAAATTTTTTTTTTAAACATATAAAATTTTATTTTATATGTATGTAAATTCCTAGCTATCTATATATTTATAAATAAGTAAAGTATTTAATATAAAAAAAAACATTTTCAAAATCCCTATTGGAAAAGTTGCCTCACAAAACAGATAAAGTTTTGAGTTTTACTCAAAAACTGGATCTGTAAATGGCACTAAAATATATTATTTTCTTCAGTTATGTCCATATATCCTTTGCATGGTACGTCCCCTTAAAAAGAGTATCAACGTCTTGTAGTTCATAATATACTTGTCCAACTTTCCGTAAGATTTTAGCTTTTATTCCCAATGGTGCCAATTTTGCGTTAAAATGCTTTGGCTTTGAACTCATTGCAAAGTTACGTCTATACACTAATTGTCCTACTGTTAACTGTCTTTTCCGGGTGCGTAAATTGTAATGTCGAGAATTTTTCTCATAAGCCTTGCACATATATTCTTGTATTTTATCCCGAATTATAGTAAATTCATCTTGTCTTTCAATTTTCAAATCCGTATCTTCCAAAATATGTAGACTACGTAACAAATTATAGTCCATTCCATGCGTTATCATCGTTTGTCCAAAAACAATTGTGTAAGGGCTACTGCCTATGGTTTGGTGAATACTATTACGTAAAGAGCAATTAATGCAAGGAATATACCTGTCCCATTCTCTCTGATCCTCTCTTACATAAGATCTTAATGCTTCGTTTATCGAACGGTTAACCCGTTCACTAGCATTTGCCTGAGGGCTATAAACCGCAGTCAAAACGTGTTCTACTCCATGCATTTTCAAAAACTTTTCAAACTCTTTGCATTTAAATTGCGAACCATTGTCAGATACTATAGCTTCTGGTACTCCAAAACAAGGAAATATTTCTGTTCGTAGGTAATCAATTATGTGTTTTGAAATAAACTTTTTCATTGGCCTTAAAAATGTGAACTTAGAAAAGTGATCCAATATAATAAGAATTCCTATATGTCCTATATTCTTGGTAAAGGTCCAATCAAATCAATGTATAAGCGTTGAAATGGTCTATCTGTTTTAGTCATCTGTCCCAAAGGAGGTTTCAATGTATTTGTAGGGGCTTTGGAAGTTTTACACAACTCGCAATTTTGTACATAATTTTTAACATCTGTCACTAATTTAGGCCAGTAAAAGTATCTTCTAACCCTTTCCAAGGTTTTAGCAATGCCACCATGTGAAGAGTTTGGTATATCGTGAGCCGAATATATTACCTCCTGACGTAGCTCTGTAGGTACAACAAGCTTCCAGGAGTAAAAATTATCTATTTCATCAGAAGAAAAATCCATTCGTTTATAGATATATTTGTCCATAATTTTAAAATCGGGAAAGTGGGTATTCATTAAATTCTCTCTAAGTTTAGAGTACTCAGTACTATCAAATGCTTCAGAGTTTAGGTTTATCATTGGCAATGACTCTAGTTCAATAGTGTCAATAAAATCTTCACCTTCGTATGCACGTGAAAGGGTATCCGGTACTATATTCTCTTTTCCACTTCGATGTTCAATTGAAAAGTTAAATCCTTGTAACTTTAACGACCACCTGGCTAAACGTCCGGACAAATCCCTTTGGCTCATCAGCCATTTTAAGCTGGCGTGATCAGTTACTACTTTAAATTCTTGACCCTCTATATAAGGTCGAAACTTTTTGATTGCTATAACGACCGCCAAACATTCTAGCTCTGTAACCGTGTAATTGCGTTGAGCTTTATTTAACTTTTGCGACATATATGCAATAGGTCTTTCTACACCGTCGATATCGATTTGTGCTAAAACTGCACCCACACCGTAAAAGCTTGCATCACATTGCAAAATAAAAGGTTTTCCATAATCTGGATGTACCAGCACAGGAGCGGTAGTTAAGCTATTTTTGAGTTCATCAAAAGCCGCCTGAGCTTCACTCGTCCACTTAAAAATTTTCTTTTTGGTCAAGAGTTCAGTCAGAGGAAATGTCAACATTGAATAGTCCTTTATAAATCGTCTGTACCAGCCGGTCATTCCTAAAAAACGTCGTAAATGTCTTACAGATTTTGGTATCGGAAAGTCTTGTATAGCTTTAACTTTTTCTTTGTCTACTTGTAGAGTTCCATTTTCTACTACATAACCCAAATAATTAACCTTGTTAAGACCAAAACTGCTTTTCTTCACATTTATGGTCAGACCTGCTTTACGCAGTTGCAAAGCAACTTCCATCAGATGAGTGAGGTGTTCGTCAAAATTTTTCGAAACTATTAAGAGGTCGTCCAAATATACAAAAACATGCTTTTTCAATTGATACGGAATAACCAAGTCCATAAGTCTGCATAACGTCTGTGGCGCATTACACAGTCCAAACGGCATTCTTGTAAATTGGTATAGTGGCCGATTAGGAACTGTGAAAGCTGTCTTTTGTTTAGAACTGTCCGCCAATTTAATTTGCCAAAATGCATCTTTTAAATCAATTTTTGATATACAATGAACTGAAGGAAGTCTAGCTATTAAGCCGTCAATGTTCGGTATAGGGTAAGCGTCCTTAACTGTAACAGAGTTGACTTTTCTGCTGTCCAAGCATAGTCTTATCTTTCCTGGCTTAATCACAACTACTGTTGGAGATGACCAAGGTGAACTGGGTGCTTCCTCAATGACTCCTAAAGACAACATCCTATCGATCTCCATACAAAGTTGATTTTCAATCGCTGGAGAAATCGGATAGTATCTTTGCTTAATAGGTTTAGCATTTTCAGTGTCTATATAATGTTCAATTAATTTTGTACAACCTAAACCTTCAACCTCTGAGTTAGGAAAAGTTAAAATAACTCTGTTCAATTGTTCTTTTTGTTCGAGAGTCAAATTAAGTTTGTCAGGATCAGTATTGTTAAAGTCAAGTTCCATAATTTCTGGAGCTGAAATTTTAAATCCAAAAGCTTTCCAGAAATCATAGCCACAAATCATATTCTGCTGTATTGTCGGTATAATTAAAAATTCAAATAATTTTTCCTGTCCTTTAAAGGATACCTTCAGAGTCACAATGCCTAACACTTTCTGTTTTTGTCCGTCCGCTGTTCTTACATTGCCTTTGCACTTCGAGAAACTATTCTTTAATTGTATTTTGGAAGCAAAATCTCCTCCAATTACGCTCTTATTTGCTCCGCTGTCTAACAAAGCAAAATGTTTGACATTATCTACATCAACACATATATAGGGCCTATTATCGTCATGCGGTAAAATTATAGGGGAAATAACACAAGTCTTAAAAAATCTAATTTTTTTATAAAATTTCTGTATCCGATCCGACGAACGTTTCGTTTTTCTCTTAACTCCAAATATTCTATCTCTGGCCTTTTCGTATTCTCTTAATCTAATATGATATGGTATTAAAATGGTAAGATTTGTATAATCTGGTTTTATATTATTGTCGCTTTCTATTATATTCGTATTTGAGGTTTTAACTGTTGCGGATGTCCGGTTTATGATCGGCGGACATCCATCAGACCGTTTCCCTTCTGTTTAATTTTACAATCGGGACAAGATGGCCTATATGTATCCTTTGCTCCGCAACCGTAACAAAAAATACGTCTAACCTCTACACAATCAAAGTAACTGTGCCCTTGCTTGTCACAATTCCAACATCTAATATCTGCTCGAATTGCACAAACATCCGTACTCTCATCTACTGTTTCTAAAATATTTCCATCATCTATTGTCTCAATTTCTGCTACACGGTTTTTCATAGGATTATGAACTTTATAAGCATTAATATGCTTGACAAATTGTTCGTGTTTCTTAACTTCCGTACGAAGTTGTGAAACACTTGTAATATTCAAATGTAAAAGTTCATGCCTTATCTCCGTTCTCAAATTTCGTGTTAATATCGCTCATAATTCATTTTCTGACAAAGGTTGTCTAAGTCTATCTATTAAAGAAGAAATCGAATTAAAGAAATCATCAAAAGTTTCATTAGTTCTTTGTTTACGTCTGTGTAGTTCTTCCATTACGTCATAATCATTGTATTCACTCTTATATTGTTCACGTAAAGCTCTGGTTAAAGAGAACCAGTCCAAATCACTATTAAGACGATGATATCGCCAATACCAGTCCAGTGCTCTACCGTCAAATAAACTATGTGCATGCTTGCACAATAGTTCAAAATTTCCATTCAGGTTGTTAGTTGTCAATACATTAATTCGGTAAACAAATTCTTCAACAGACATATGGTCTTCACTACCAGAAAATTTCACTTTCCAATTTCGTATTACGTTAGATACTTTCTCTCCGACAAAGTTTTCCTGAAAGTTATTATCTCCGGAAGAATTAGGAATCTCGTTATTTGCAGTATTTGCATTATCAGATAAATTAGAATTTCCATTATTGTTTAAATTAAAATTCTGTGCGATAGATCGTACTTCGTTTATTACTAAATCTAACATTTCACTACGAAAAGATGTCAAAGACTCGGTCACTAATTGTCGTACTTGAGATTCGTTGACATTGTTATCTTTATTTCTGTTGCCAGACCTGTTAGGTTTACTATTCGTACGAGTCTGTGCCTGATTTGTATTGGGTTCATCTACATTAACTGTGAAACTACAATTTACAGGTTCTTCTAAGTTAAACAAATTTTCTTTACTTCTTGTTATAGGCATTACGTCAAACTAATCAAAATAAAATATTTTAAGTCCATTACTCAGTTAAGGTGTCTTCTGGCAGATACTATATAAAAACTCCAACTCCACGAAATTAAAATTAAATAAACTAAAAAAAAATAATTTTCCTTTTTTTTTCTGTAATGATACCATTATAGAGAATACAAAAACAAGCAAAAAAAATATGATCAGATTTAAGTAATAATCTCAACACAATAGTATCAAAACATCCGATAATTCACAATTTACTGAGTCTTCTTCAAGGGTAGGTAAACAATATAAACCATTTACAAAAGTCTCATTAAAAAAAAACCCAGCAAACTAAATTTTAAAATAAAATAAAAATCAAACTTAATTTATAATACCTAAATTAAAATAAACACTTATGTCAATTCTTGTAAGTAATATTCCAACTCTTTCACAGAATAAAAGAAATCTCAACAAAACTTGACAAAAACAAATTTATCATCAAAGAATACAAATGATATCGGTTTAGATAAACAATCTAAAAGTCCATATATACCACAGTAATCAAAGTACAGTATTTATTTATTATTTGCCGATCCACTAGAAAAAAAAATTAAAATTTGATGATGTAAGACAATCAGCACAAAATAATCAATATTATTATTATATTTTTTAAACATAAGATTAAAAGTAAACTGTTTCCGCTGATTGCCCCACGTTGGGCGCCATTTTATATTATATGTAACGAACCGACCCTAAAGTCTCCACATATTTAGCGGTATGCTACCTTTTATTCCGGCCGTGCTCAGGGAAAATTGGGATGGATCTTGCCGCTAAACATCTAGACTTAGGTACGAAACATAAATATTTTAAATTGGTAGCAGATTTCCCACAATCGGCAAAATTGATAAATAAAAGAAACTAAAATTTAAAAGAAAGGTGCGGAATTGGATTCTAAATTGGAGAGTTTTAGATGTCAACATCTCTCCACATTTCTATACCCTCCCTACCATGCTATCACCTAGTTGTATATCTGATAGCCCTCTATGTTTGCTATCTGCTCAGTTCCCTTAACCTTTTGTGGACATTAAAAGCTTAAATTTAACAAAGCATTATTTTATTTTTTTTAACCAATATTTTGGTATATAACGGTACAAAGTAAATTTTGTAAACAACTATTAATACACATAAACAGTGAAATTAAAAGTAATAAATCAAATAAGTGCATAAATATAAAAAAAGTATAAATATTAAAAGTATGTAAATAAAACTTGTCTCGAATTATTAAATTAAATGGATCATGTTTAGTATTAGATTTTATCTCAAAATTTTTAAGATTAGCAAAATTTCTTTGATTTAAAATAAGTAAAAATTTTAATTTAAAATTTAATGAGTTTTAGTTAGAAAATGTTTAGCAAATTAATTGAGTGACATTATATGCAGTAATAAAAAAAAAAAAAACAATAAACTCACCAATTTTATATTATCCAACGATGTCGACAGGCCTGTAGATCGAGGATTCTTTGAGTTCACTAAAATTATAGCTTAAATTCACTCAACTAATGACTTGTGTTATCAAACTAATAATAAAAAAAAAATTAACAAATAAAAAAAAAAACAACAAATCTTAAAGTTTAAACTGCAACAAAAATTATACAAATCAGTAATAGTCCAGGTTCCATAAATAAATAAAATAAAGATAGAAGATAGCTAAGATCTTCTCTTATCTTTTCATTTCCTTTCTTTTCAAATTTCTATTAGACTCTTTCTTCGGTATTTCTTTATTAACCCGTTTCAGGTCTTCAGAATAAATTATTAGGTAATTTCTTGTTATTATTTTCTTCTTTTCCCTTATCCTTGTTCCAAATCGGAACAAGGATAGATATTCCGCAAAATTTTATAGTAAAAATATTTCTGTTCATTGAGACAAAACAGAAACAAAAACAAAATTTTAAAATTTCATAAAACTAACAATAATACTAACACAATCCTTACCTTATAATTTTTCTTCACCCTTAACACGGTTCTTCTTAATATTTTGAATTGATAGAGGATTCCCAATTCAATACCAATTAGAATTTAATTTATATGAGTAAATTAAAAAAAAAAACACACACACACACACAAAAGAAACTATATTGCCCAAGGGAAAAGAATTTATATATATATGTATATATGTATATTTTCCCTTCTATTGTAAACGAATTCTTGATTCAATATGACAAATTTTTTTTTTAAACATATAAAATTTTATTTTATATGTATGTAAATTCCTAGCTATCTATATATTTATAAATAAGTAAAGTATTTAATATAAAAAAAAACATTTTCAAAATCCCTATTGGAAAAGTTGCCTCACAATGGGCCTGATAGCTATAACTATTATTTCTATGACCTGCGTAAAGAAAACCGATTTTTGAACCGACATCACAGCCGAGAGGGCGGCGATATGGTGTGGGGTGCTATTACGAACTTTGGCACTATCGATCTTGAATTTCAAAGTGCAAAAATGACTGGTGCAACCTATAGAATGTTAATGGAGTCGGCTTTTTCGAAGTTCAATGAACTATTTGGTCCAATACTTTAGTGGCGGATATGTTTGCCAGTGACCTAGACATCCATTCATACAAAACTGGCCATTACCACCCTTTGTCAGGATTACGGCATAGCTTCTCGCAGCACCTATGTTGTGAGTGTTAAATTTATTAATGAGTACTGAAACCTGCAGTTTAAAGCAGTGATGTCCACTACTACATAAACACACTTGCGCTTATGTATGAAGCAAAGAAAAGGCTCTGCTTACTTCTACCAGAAATGGGAATGTTCGAATTATTTTCTGTTAATAACTTCATAACTATTTCTTCATAATTCTGAGTAAAGTACGTAATCGATTGTCCGATAGACATGTGTTCGATCATAAAGAATAAAATAGTACCGAGGTCACATAGATTTGGAGGAAAGAATGAATAATTATTTCAGTTAAATAAAAATGATACAAAAAATATGCACTATCCATCCCTGCACTATGTTGGAGAGAAGCTAAAATTTTAAAAGAGCAAGAGTAACAATATTTCTTTTTATTATGTACGTGTTTGACTTTGACGTAAGCAGAATATGTTTTCCTATCACGCGTTATAGGGAAAGAGATTTTTGGATATCACTGGTTTAAAGTCAACTTCAAGCGACAGACTTAAGATGCTTGTTCATGTCAATCAGTTACTCTCAGAGTTTTTGCCAGAAGACTGGTAAGAGGTAGACGCCGAAAGAAATAATGTTTTCATATTTATTTTTTTTTCAATGTATCAGAGCGGGGTTTTGAACCATGGGCTAATGTCTTAGTAAGACTCTAGACCACGGCGATTTTAAGTCTTAAGATATAATAATTTTATGAATACAGCAGCTGCCATATTTCCCCTACCCAAGTGGCTAAATGATAAATGTTTTCTCTTTTAGGTTTTCTAAATTTACATGCTTTTATTAACTTTACTTTAAATTTCAATAGCGCCATACAAAATGAATATATATATACTCGTGTATAACAATTTAAAATCTTAACCAATAGCGCGATTAAGTAACATATTTTAACGATAATCGCATTGTTTTGAACAGTTAATAACAGAGTTGACAATTTGGCTATGCAAACTCTTACAATTATCATATTATTTTAGCACAATTTTTGATTAATTTTGATTTTGATGCTTAAGGTTTGGAAAACAAGGGGCGCAAAGATGGTGTACTAATAGCATGAGTTCTTCAAAAGTGAATTTAAATCTGAATATTATAAAAGAAAATAAAATACAGCAGGTTGTTCTTTTTTTTATTTTCTCTACCATCTCTATAATTTTCAAATTTTAGTTGACTTTCCCTGTGGTGGTTTTGGTCCAATTGACTATATTCTTTTTTTTTTTTATTAATTTATATGGAATGAACATTAAATGTGCCAATATGAAGAACTCTGAAATGATATTTTTAATTTATACAAAAAATAAAAATCGATTTGAAATGAATTTGGATTGTAGCATTCTACAACAAAAGAATTAAAACAGCAAAATATCTTTCATAAGAAAAACTAAAAAAATGTGCAGTTTATAGTGCATGCAGCGCACTGTGTTAAACTACTCGTAATACTAGACTTTATGTGGCGTCTGGCTAGTAAAACTTAACATCGATTTAAAATCAATTCCTTTTCTCAGTTAGTTCATCACAAATATTAAATGTTTATACAGAATATTATAATACTTTTGAAATTTAAAATCAGTTTCACACAAAACTGATAATGTTCTTATTATTTTTAATTTTTAAAGCAGTTTTATGAAACGCCTGAAACATATTTTACTTTTTTATTTCAAGAAAATAAGTACTTTTTTTGAGTATCAGAGAGACATAATGAAATTCACACAAAGTGTTGTTGTTGTAAAGTTGGTTGAAGTGAGCATAAAATTAACAGTTTTAAGCAAAAAATAATACAAATTCGTCTAACTTGTTTGTTTATTTTTGTTTTCCAATTTTCTTTGTTTTTGTTTAGTTTTCTCTTGTTTTGATTAAAGAGGTAAACAAATCTTTAAACAAAAATTTTTCAAAAATTACAAAAAAAAAGCGAAAACCAAAAAGGTAACAGGAGAAAATGTAAACAAACAGATTTGAACATACCCAGCTAGCATTTAGAAGAGTGTTTTTCAAAAATCACTGCACTGAGCCTTTTTCAGGTACTTTTGATGATACAAAAACTGATTAATTGTTTGAGTAGAAAATCAAAAACTACTATCGCTTAATATAACAAATTTTTTAGCTGAACTTTTTCTGTTTAGCTATTTGGAAGTAAAACCTTTACTATCACTTATATTTATGAAACGGAACAAGGCAAATTGCAGGTATAATTGAATTCTATAAATAAAGAACCCAATTTATAACAATCAACTACTGTGTTAATAACGTTTTAATGAAAATCTTTTTTCTTTTGTAAGACTCCTACATCAAATAATCTAATCACTTCTGTATGTTTTTCAAAAATTTTCTGTTTTCCATCATTTCGTCTATTAACTGAGAACACATGTACGCCATAAAATAACAATTTGTTTTTGCAAAAACGTGCCATTCTCAACATTATCGTCAGTCAACCATACACTCTTAACTTCCATAAAAATTTAAATTTTTTTTTAGGAGAAAAAGAAAAGCACAGAAGAGTATAAAAGTGTTTACTTTTATCCTGAATAGTGGTGGAGTTAACATACGTGCGTACATATGTACTTACTCGTATGTTGTGTTATGCAAATGATAAATGTAATAGCTTTTCTTTTAATTTAATGAAACATTATCACGTTTCCTCACAATTTTTAGGAAAAATTTTGAATCTATAAATTTACATACATGGGCATACTGCATTACTTTTTACTGCAATACGTAAACCAGTATTCAGTAAAAAGTACTGATTATTGAAAAGAAAAATCAGTATTCAGTAAATTTTACTGATTACTGAAAAGAAAAATCAGTATTCAGTAAAAAGTACTGATTACTGAAAAGAAAAATCAGTATTCAGTAAAAAGTACTGATTACTGACAAGTGAAATCAGTATTCAGTAAAAAGTACTGATTTGTGTAAAAAAATTCAGTAAACATTAAATGACTGATAATAGGTAGATACTGTGTGTTTTAAAAATGATATGTACGCATTGCTCACTTACATGAATAGTGGCATAACTGAAAAACTGCATTTCGAAAAAAATTAAGAACTGAAAAAATTATTTTATTATACATTTTTCAGTATATTTTCTGAACTTGAAGTCTCAGCTATATAAATCAGTTTTTATTTACCCAATAACACATTTCATAATTAAAAAAAGTAAAAACATACAAAAAAGAAATATTCCTCGAAATTCAGTTTTTCAGTTATGCCACTATTCATGTAAGTGAGCAATGCGTACATATCATTTTTAAAACACACAGTATCTACCTATTATCAGTCATTTAATGTTTACTGAATTTTTTTACACAAATCAGTACTTTTTACTGAATACTGATTTCACTTTTCAGTAATCAGTACTTTTTACTGAATACTGATTTCTCTTTTCAGTAATCAGTAAAATTTACTGAATACAGATTTCTCTTTTCAGTAATCAGTAAAATTTACTGAATACTGATTTCTTTTTTCAGTAAACAGTACTTTTTACTGAATACTGATTTCTCTTTTCAGTAATCAGTAAAATTTACTGAATACTGATTTTTCTTTTCAATAATCAGTAAAAAAAGAAAATACTGAAAAAGTACTGGTACTTAAAAATGCCCATCTATGTAAATTTACTCTAATTTGGCCTGAATTTTTACTCAAGATTTGGCAATTTGATTTTGAAATGATAAAAATTTTAATTTTGAAAGTGACTATTTCGTTTTTTTGATAAATCACAAAAATTGTGAGTATTAAGTGGCAAAACAAAAATACAAGACTTTAACACCCAATTTTATAGTCTTCGAATATGTCTATATGTACAAGAGTTGGGTTTATTGCATTGAATTTATAATGCATTATCGCTTCCACTACCACTAAACGACTTAGTATAAATGCAGCAATATTCCGGCCACCACTAAATGCAGATGGAAATAATTAACCACTAAATAAAACCATTTTAGTGGTAGTGGAATTTAAATGAATTAAATAAAACAAATTTAGTACATTTGTCATGAACAAACTTCTAAAGTCTGTCGTTCGGATTTTAAGTTAAATTGTAGGTGTTGGTGCTCATTAATAAAAATTGACGCAAACAATATGGATGCTGTGAGAAGATAGACTGTAACTCTCAATGAGGGTTGCAATAGCCATAAATGTATAAGTGTGTAAGTTGGTTTTTTCTTGCATCTTATTGAGTGCCTTTCATTCATTCATATACGGGGTACTAAAGTACTTCGACCTAAAGATCTTTTGTGCAGCCCTTAACTTATACATGGTTTCTATAGCATCTAATTCAGTTTCTCCATTTTGATAAATTTCAAAATAACTGCCGGTTCCAATCTTAACAGTTCGCTATCCGATGTTTGATAAGCCCTAAGAAGCTTCCTCGTACATACATACATACATACATAATTGGCCATTACCAACCTGTGCCAGGGTTACAGCCTAGCTTCTCGCAGCACTAATGTTGTGTGAGATTTGAGAAGCTTTTTCCCAGAACTTTTGCCAGAAGACTGCTGAGAGGTAGTCGCCGAAAGAAATAATTTTATCGTATTTCTTTTCTTTTTTTTTCAAGATGTCAGAGCTGAGATTTGAACCCAGCGCTATCGTCTTAGTAAGCCAACACACTAACCACTAGACCACAGCGAAGCTTCCTCGTACTTTATATTAATGCTTCACAAGTGTTAAGTGTGTACTTTGACGACTCCATTACGTCATTGCAGAATCTGCACAAACTACTCGAAAAGATTACTCTATTATACAAGTATAAGTTTCTAATGAGTCTGCAAGGGCTGGTTAGGAGTCCCACGAATATCCTCAGAGTATCCCGATTGACTCAAATCTCTTCCCATTATTGTTACCAGGTATAAGCTGTGTAGACAGTCCCATACTAACTTAGAGTGAATTCCATACGAGTCAAGTTCTCGAATGGCAGCCTATGAGATACTTTGTCTATATCCTGCCCTAATACCCTTAAGCACGTTAAATGTCACAAAGAACTATAAGAAGGTGACAAAGATTCCGAGAGCAATATACGTTTTCTTTTCTATTTTTTATAAATAAAGTCTCTTTGGTCTATATTTTTACTGGTATAGCCTTAAAATAAAATGTTGTCAGCTCCAGTATAAATGTATTTATTATTCCATATCTGCCATGGTGAATATAAGAAAATTGTCAACATTTGCATTTGCTGTCTAAAAACAAGGGAAAAAAATCAATAAGAAAAATGAAAATATTTCGAGAGGGAAAAAATGTACAATTGGGGAAGTTATGCTTGAAAGTGAACTTTTTCCATTAATTTTATTCCCTACTAGATTATCAGCAAAAATAAAAACTTTGTAAAGGAAAAGTTATTTACAATTGATTGCAATTGTGGGAAACTGGAAAATATTACGAAGGAAAATATTTTTACAATTGGGGTGACGGAGTTTTAAAAAATAAAATGCAAAAAGAGAACATTTCAGTAGAGTTTCATTATAACATATTCAATTGGAAAATCGGTTCTTAAATTAAATTGTTTTGCAATCTTTAGAAGGGAAATGCTTTTATTGCGGTTTATGGTCTTAGATAGTCATCCCAATTGAGTGGCAGTAATTTTGTACTTGTCTTGCATTTACATGAATTGATATTAATGATGATATTCAGTGTTTAATAGACCACATAATTTTATTTTTATTTATTAAAAGTGTTTTATCTGCATACAGTCTGTATGACATTATTATTGGACATAATTTACTCTTTCTCTTTTCTAAATACACAAGTTGGTATTTTATAAAATTAGAAAATAATACCAGAATGAATAAGAATTTAAATTAAATTCTTATGAAGCGATACACTTTCATATTATTTTAGTTCAAATATTGTTCAGAATACATTTGTTGCATCCTGTGTAATTGGGTCAATGTTGAATAGGCAGACTATTTTTATAAAATTACAAATTACAAGGATATGAATAAAAATGTAAACACATTTTACGTTTATGCGTATTACTTGTTTGCAAATAAAAAGGGAAAAATATTGCCATAATTTTGTTTTAATATTTTTTATGAAAGAATTATAATTACACGGTGCTACAAATGAGCAAGCTTAACTCAGAACCAGAGTAGGAAAATAAACAAAACTGAACGTTTGATCTCATTTTGTTGTATTCTTTATAATAAGTAAAACAAAATTAAAACAGAAACAGTGAGAAAGATTGTCCCATTTAATTTTGTATATTCTTTTTGTTTTGAGAATTACAAATACACTAACTCAAATGTGCGTAGGTACAACAAAAAATGAATGAGAAGAAAAAGGATAGAAGAGTAAAAGAGAAGAAGAAGAGAAAAAAAACAATAAAAAACAAAGCAAGCACAAAAGCGAAAAGCTAATTGTTTAATTTGCGCTCTTTCTCATTTAGAAAGTATTTGTGTTTGTTTTGCTCATGTACAATACCACTAAAAAAATTTTGAAAAGTGTATGACTTTGTTGAAACTTTTGCGAAGTGTTTTGTTTATTTGCCCACTCTGCTCAGAAATAAATTAGCTTTAATGAAATATATACATAAGGGTATGTTTCTAAACAATCTAGTTTAAAAAAATGGCGCCAAAGTTAAAAAAATTAGAAAAAATAAAATTAAAATCAGATATAACTAAAAATAACACTACAAAAGTTTAATATATATGCCAAAATGTGTACATAATTAAAAAGGCACATATTTCTTCTTTCTGAAACCGTTTAAAAATTGAAAATCGGATTAATATCAACTGAGTTACGTATTCATAAGTACTCTAACCTACCCGAAAATAGTTTTTTCGGAATAACTCCGAAATTTGAGGGTGTTTCCGAACTTTTAAAAATTAATTTATGATCTACTCAATAAGGCATACAACGTACACTAGGTCACTTTCCAAGTATATTTTCACTGTAGCACCGTGTTATTGCTGGAGAAAGTATTTTAATAAACGTAAGAGATAAGCATAAGAATTCAAGAAGCGAGTTGTAAGAAATATTGAATTGTAATTGTAATAATCTGTATTATAGCAAGGATTCTACTTAACAATAATCTGCCAGCGAATTCCTTTAATTCATTGATGCCCAAGGTAGTAATATTGGTGAGATAAAAAAAAAAATAAGACACAGAAGTTCTGCAAGTGTAGTTTGTCTCTCCCACTCAACATGCTGATTTCCTATTGGTTGATTGACGATCAAACAAAAGAGCGTAAGTATACGTGTGAGTTTAATTTGCTGACATCAGCCGCTACTGGGCATCTTTGCTTTAATTAAAATAGCTTAATTGTTGTATGTATATGAACTCGGCTATGCTTTAATTACTGTAAAACACTACTACGCTATCGGACCTTTCTTTAGGATGAAGTAAAATATGGATGCCCATTTATATGTCCATATATTAGGCAACTACAACGAAATAGTCGTATATTAACATTTACTGGCTTCAACTTTAATTTATTAGACAAATAAATTCTAATTTTTTATAACATTTTTTATTTGATTAATAAAACATAATTTGGACTGTATGCATATATTCAAAAATTAACTGCTGTCTTCATAAAAAATATTATATTTTATGAAAGACTTATTTGACAAATTTCTATGCAATACTTGTCAAATACTTAAACCCTCAATAATATGAATACAGCCGTTAATGTTTTATCACAATTATTTTACAAAATTGTTTATAATTTAAATTAATTGTTTGACTATCGTTTGTATAAAAAGTTTAAAAGACAAGTGCCTTGAAATTTTTAAATGAGCTCTTTAAGCTCCAGCTAAATGGTCATCGCGACATGCTTTTCCATCAAGCAATCAATTTGAATATTCAAAAAAATTGTTGTAATTAATCGTGATAAAACGTTTGTTTATTATTTTTATTTTTCATTTAGTTAAAGTGTGTTATTCATTTACTTTTTAGAATAGAAAGAAAGGGTTTTTTTCATGAAAGGAAAAAAAACTTTTTTCTTTTACTTAAGGACATACATACATACACACTTATATTAAAATTATTTTGTTAAACGCAAACCCTTTAAAACATAAATACTTTTTAGTTTAAGTGAGAAAAAGGAACATAAAATGGCAGACAAAATTGTGTACAACCAACAAGAACACAGGATATACACATTTTTTGCAAAAATGTAGTACACCTAATTCTGTTTTACACCATCTTTTTTTACACGGATTTGATTTAGTATGGTTTGAAAATCTAAAAAAAAAAACAAATCTAAAACTTTTCTACACCATTTACAGTATTCCCCGGATAATAGCCCCACGCTTAATTGCTTTTCACTTTATTTACTTCAATTTTTAAATCCCCATATATTTTCTTACCATTTTCTAATAAAATTCCACGGTTAATTAACTTTCGCTTAACTGTGTTATTCGCTTAATTACCTCAAATGTATTTTCCGCAAAGAGAATTTTTCTTAAAATTTCTTCGTTTAAAAGTGCAGCTTAAAGCATTAAACACATAGACAACAGCAAGCAGCATGGCAGCAAGCAGCAAATGTAGCCGACATTATTTGCTGCCACGCTATCGGCTACATAAATATTTTGAAGGCAGCAGCAGCAAAACAATAAAAAAAAACAAATAAAATAATTAACTTGTGTTTGTTGTTGAAAAAAGTATTTCAGTGATACCACTTTCAAGTGTACAAAATCGCAAAAATAAAATCGCTTGTTTGAAATGTACATATGTGAATATATTTTTTTATTTTAATTTTTTTATATATTATTAGTATTAAAAAACTTTACAAAACTCATTAACAAAATATATTTCTCGTTAATTTTACACATACTCTTTAAAAAAAATTAAATTTTGCTCTCATCTCAAATTATTTGGCAATGTTGCCCGTTGAATTTTGAAATGATGTGTATTTCTCAATTGGTACGGCTGAATATTCGTCAAATATGTTTGAAGTTTAATAATCTTTATCATTTAATTGATCTTTCTGAGAGTAATGATTCCTTGAAGAGAAAAATTATTTTGTATTTAAATCATTATGTAATTATTAAATATTGTTTGTAAATTTTACTTTAGTCTGTAAGAAACTGTTATCCATAGACATAAATAAATAAATAAAAAGATATTTGATATTTGTTCATAAAGATATTTTGATGCATCAAAATGTATTTAGTTCTTTGTTTTACATTCAGCTACTTTATCGCATTTCGCATCATACTATACAAACATTTTTAACAACAATGCATATTGATCCCTGTGGATCACCAAATATAACTTTAAAATCTTAAACTTGATTAAATAAATACCGACTTGTAATGTTAAAAGTGTTTAATTGTTATTATCTTTATTAATAAATACATTTTTTTAATTGTAATAAAAAATATTTTTTAGGTCGTATTTATTTAACATTTTATATTGTATTAGCATCACTAATTAGTTTTTGCTGCCTCAAAAAATAGAAATAATTCTAAGTTGGGCAGCAGCAGCAAAGGTTTTTGTCTGGGGTTTTGCTGTGCTGCCTTTAAAATAATCGTTTCCATATAAACGTGTGTATTCTAATTTTGACAACTTGCTGCCTGCTGCTTGCTGTCGTCTATGTGTTTAATGCTTAACTCAACTACGTTTATTTAGGCATAAAATGTACGTTAAATTTACTTTCAAACTACTTTTTTGATATATTGTTCTAAATAAAGTCTACCAAGTTTATGTATAAGTATAAGTATAAAGTTACTTGCTTTTCATACGTATTGACGGCAGTGTTTACAGGCAATTAACCGTATTCGTTTAAATGCTTTCCACGAATAATTACCCAAAAATCTTAACATTTTTGTCGAAGAAATTGTATGTGGAATACTGTATTCCATTTATCGCGATTCAACATCTTTTGCCTCGGGTTTTTTGTTTGTTTAATTTAACTTAGGGGAATTCTCTTTTAGTGCATACAATGAAATTTATTTGTGACAGCAATTTTATACGCATTCTATGTAAGCGAACACGGGGAACTGATTATGACAGCAATTCAATTTATGTTCCTGTATTTATGATTATCATCTGAATTTTTTTTTTATCTCAAAAATTGAATAACGTATACATTTTGTTAATAAAATATAAAATTCTTGGTTTTCACTAATTTGAATAGGTTGTAGGGTTCAGAAACCAATCACCTACTTATTTTGCATAAAACCAATATCTATTCTTACACAATTTCTTAGAGGATTTTTTACACGGATTTTCGTGGAACCAATTACCGTGTGAAAACAGGATTAGGTGTAATTCAAAATAAAAAATACATACATATGTATGTGAGTATATGAGTATACATATCTGTAGAATTTTGAAAAAACGTCTTCTCTCGAAATAAGAAAATTTTTCAATATTTTTATAGTATATATAGAATTTCCTTGTCCTTTTTTTGCACTAATCCCCGTATTTCTACGACCTTTGGAACGCAAGATATGCAGTTGACTAATCGACCCCTTTCAGACTTTCCCCCAATTTCAATTTGACAAAACGACTTCTTTCAGAGAATTAAGAATAATTTGAAAAATTGAATGTCTATAAAAAAATTTATTTAATTTTTATTACTATTTTTTTAATTATTTGCATATTTTAGAGAAAAATAGAAGTATTTTTTTTAATAAAAAAGAAATATATTTTCCAGATCAACTTCTTTTATCCTTTTTTTTCATATCCCATTTTAACAAAACAAATTGTCTTGACTTAAACGACTAAGTAATTTTCAAATTTAACCAAAAAAATTTTGACAAAACGACTTGTATGGTGGAAGCAAATTTTTTTTTATTTAAAATCTATTTAACAAAAAGTCTTAAATTAACTTTTTGACGTTTTAAAGAAAACTATTGCTTCTAGAAGGAAAAAAAAGGTCGCATAATGTTCGTTAAGTGTTTGTGCATAATATCCAAGTTCAAAATTTCTTTAATTTTCTAAGCAATAACTTCTATTAGCCTTTTTAACTATTTTTTTGCTCTACTGAAAAGTTGTTGATTTAGAGAGAAGACGTTTTGTCAAATGTCCACAGATATGTATATCTATATGTGAAAATAAATTTTATTATAAAATTTTATTAAATTATATTTATTATAGTCAGAAACGCTTTAATTAGATCAAAGTTAAATTTTATAAAGAGTTTAGATTTTTGAAATTATTTTTTTTTATAATCAAAGAAGAAAATGATGTCCCTGAAGGAATAGTACACTTGCCAAACTGAACAATTGTTTTCAACTCCAGCTACGGTAGTCTCATCAGAGTTCTTTGTGCCCAGTGCATGTTCAAGACCAAATATCAATTATTTAAGTCACACTTTTCAAGAAATCACATACTGAATATACTTTTTTCCATATGCGCATACATCTGTATGAGTTAGTCGAAGTAAAGTCAAACAACAATTTCTATCATATACTCATTTTCTCACCACCATTGCTGTTTTTGTAATTGTCATCTTATTTGGATGAAATGGAATTACAATAAATTTTTGTTTTTTCCTCTTATTCGATTTTATCCACATTAGTCTACATCGACAACATGTACGACTGTTATTATTGTTTTTTATTGAATAGTAATAAACACATATTTTAAACTCATTTTACCAACTTGAAATAACTTTTTCAAGTATGTTAGAATGATGGAAGCCCCATCATATAACTCCTAAAAATAGGAAAAACAAGCAAACAATAAAATACAATGTTATATCCTACTTTACTCTTTGTGGTGGCTACTTAGTGGAAATAACTCGTTTCAGCCAAAAAATCTTTAAGCCCGAAGTGCACTTTTATTGCCAATACACATACAAAGAGCTGTTATTTTTTGCTGTTACTTTTTTTTTAAATATCAATTAACATACGCTTCACAACTGCTACATGTATGTAGTTGCTAAAAGAAAAATAAGGTACACAAAGTGTATCAAAATTAACGCCAAATTGCAAGCCATTTTTGCAGTAAATTGTTGGCAACCGTGACTACTGAAAGTTTAGTGTTACTAACAATGAAAAAAAAAACAATGGAGAGTTATGCAATACAACAACGTGTGGTTGACGAAAAACTAATGCACCACAATGTGTCACTATCAAAAAACGTTTGGCGCGAGTTGTGAGCAGGAGATATATTTGTTTAAAAAATAGGCTACTAAAGCAGCAACTAAGTAGTACGGGTGCTCAATATTGCGGCATGATAATACAGTTCTTTCTGCCGAAATTGTATGCTGTAGATTACGCTAATATGTGGTTTCAACAAGACGGTCCCACGTGCCATACAGCCAATAAAACAATTCATTAACTGAATGAGACATTCCCTTGTGGTACACTCTCTCAATTCGGGGACCATTAGATTTTTTTAACCGGTTATTTACAATCAAAAGTATATGCCAACAAGTCCACACATAAGATAGGATGAGGTGTACTATTATTTGTTTGAAACATAGTAAAAAACTAAGCGTAATTAATAAAAAAATGTTTGAAAAAGCTAGTTTAACACCAATTGTTAGCCGCTATATGTGTAATAAAACCTTGTACTGAACTTGATCAGTTGAATACAAGAATCACTATCGTTTTTCAGATGTATGTATGGAGCGTTATATGAGCGTTATATGTGCTGGAGCGAAAGGTATTTCAAGAACTTTTCGCTCAACCTATCATTCTTTTGAAAATCGCAGATTCTTACAAGAGCTTAAGCTCCAGAGACAGTTTTCTATATTCTAAAATATTTGTAAAATTATAATTAAATGAAGCAAGTAATGATATAAGTACCGTACTAACCAAGACACAAAAATAACATCACGTGTTGTGCAAGTATTTTGCAAAATTAATAGCGCAAACGACATTGCGACAGTCACTAAAGCAATGAGCACAAAATAGGCTCAATGTGAATCACTACATGTCGTGATCTGCTCTAACAGCTGACGATTTAGTCACCCATCCATTAGATTAGACTGCGTTCAAAGTTGAACTTACACAGATTAAATACACATTGTCAAAAGAAGATATATGTACCATCAGAATTAAATGGACTATTCATTCGTACACAAAATTAAAGTACTTCGATATTAATGGAGTTCTAGGGTTTCATTATTATCTTCTTCAGTTCCGTTGATCTGGCGAATTTCAAAATGTTGGATGATACCAACCTTCACAGTTTCCTATTCGATTTTAATAATCACCAAGATATCTTATCCTTCTTTGTATTAGTGACCGACAAGTGCCGATTATGTTGTCTAATAACTCGATTATCTCATCACAGAATCTGCACATTCTACTCTAAACGATTTATATTTTATTTAAATGTTTATTGAATAGGTAGTGCCTGGTCAAGAGAACGGTTAATCTCTATATAATGCATTGTGCGTTTTGTCGTACAATCAAAAAAACGAGAGAGAATGCAAATTAATCTTTTTATTTCATCAGAGTAAACACCCATTGTAGTGCCGATAGATAGAACAGCGAAACACATTCCAAATTACGCCGATAGTCTAATGAGTCGATAGTTACTTTAAGTAGCACCTCCACCGTTTTCTGTTTTAAGGATATTGGTATTACTCCAAAGTCCCTAAAGTCAAAATATTAAATGTATTATTTTAAGTCCGCGCACTCTTTCCTCCTTCGCCTCATATTTTCTTAGACCAGCACAAAGTATTGCATGAGTAGGGATCATCCCCTAAGTGCTGCTCTTAACCAAAAAAAAAGTTATTGAGAAATAATGAAAATGAATTAAAATCGAACCGAATTTTAAATACTTAATTCAGTTTTACTTCTGCTGTAATCTGTAATACAAAAGTAGATCATAAAAAACGCCTTTAACCCTAGGAGGTATAACCAGGTCTGTGCAGACTTTTGGCATATAAAAGTGTAGATAGCTTTTTTGTTTTTTATGTTAGAGACAAATTCTTCCATGACTTCCTAGAACAATTATCTTCAAACACAATGATCAAAAAATCATTGCAATTGTGGATTCAAATTCAGGGTAATCCAGTTTTGCAAATATTTTGTCATAAACGGCATAACCAGGTCTGTGCAGACCTACATGGGATAAGTATGGAAATGCATAGACAGATGTGTTAAAAGTGTGTTTAAATGCATTTTATGCTAGGAAAACCACTAAATGAACATTAAAAACGCATTTTTATACATCTTAGTTATCTATTAACAGTATTTTATTACTAATATGCATACAAAGGAATTATATACACGGCATTTAACGCAGAAGTACCTGACATTTGAGAGTTGTTCGCATACCCGATTTTTGCAATGCATGCAATGAAAACGTGTTTTTCGCAGTTTTTTGTTCAACTTAAAACACAGCAAACACGATGGTCTTTTGGCAGAGGATACTGCATGGACTGGACGACAAAAAACCCTCATACCTCCTAGGGTTAATAATTAGAAAGATAGTCTATGTAATTCTAAATTAAAAAATAAAATCTACAATCGTCTAAGGAAATATTAACAATGCAGGCAATGCCATCATCAAAAAATGCTCAAACAAACTTAAGACCAATTTAAGTATTTAAAAACAAAATCAAATAAAAAGTTTAAAAAAGTTAGTTTAAATTTTGGACTTGAATTATGCCAACCAATATACGAGTATTAAACTCTCTCTCTCTCTCGCTCACTTGAGTACAAATTACTTTCATTTTTAAATTTTTAAAATTTTCTTTAAAAGAATTATATTTTTTGCAAGTAAAATATGCTAAAGTTTTGTATTTTATATTTTGTTTTACCACGTGCATAAAAATAAGAAAAAATTATCAAAAAAAAAAAAAGAAAAATTCTGAATTTGAAAGGAAATTTTTATATGGTAACATACATACTTACATACAGATGTATGTACATGTAGGTCAATAGAGAAAAAATTTCATGAACATTTTTTCCTCTTTTTTTGACAAATATTTCTTAGAAATTTAATTTTGTTTGTTTTGTTTAACAATTTATTTCCTTAGGATCGCTTACCTTCCTTCATCCTCAGTACTGCTGTCACGTGCTTGTGAACTTTGCCGACTACGTCCCAAACGTATTATATTACGTACAGTTCTCATGGTCATACGTTTTTCTTTAACAACTGGCACAGGACTACCACCTGGTGTAGCAGCATCACTTGATGCTCCTGCTGATACACCACCGCCACCGCCACTACTACCAACACCAACAGCAATATTGCTGCTACCCATTCTAGTTGGTGATTTGCCATATTTATCAAATTTCAGTTCAGCACGTTGACGACTAATAACTGATGTTGTTACTGCTGATAATGATGATGCTGAAGCATTTGGATTTGCGGCTGACATTACGCGTCGCAGTAGATGACGTTTCTTTGAGGATACATATGACTCACTACCACTGGATGCAGCACCACTGCCAGAGGCTATATTGCCACTCGACTCTTAAAAATAACAGAAAAAAAAAATTGTGTTAAGAAATATAAGCTTTTCGTATTATTAAACCTACACTTTGGTGATTCACATAGTACATACATACATACATAATTACATACATACAAAAAACAATTTCCAACAATTAAATGAACATTTTTTTAGAAAGTGCTCAAAAATGTTTAAACGATTGTATACTTTTGATACACATTTTCGATAGTTTGGTATTTGCTGGTGTTAAATAACAGGCAGCAAAATAAACAAACAATTAAAATATTTGGACAGCTAAACGCTTTTTGTTTTCTTTTTGTTTTTTTTTTTCAGTACGGTTTAT
Source organism: Metopia argyrocephala (assembly GCA_963576795.1). Lineage (NCBI taxonomy): Eukaryota > Metazoa > Arthropoda > Insecta > Diptera > Sarcophagidae > Metopia > Metopia argyrocephala. Next base: position 26,726,423 of record OY756208.1, read on the forward strand.
TATTATTATTGTTTTGTACAGTCAGCAGATGACATTACAGACTATAAAACTAAAGGACAGCTTAGACTGCATGAATTCACGTATGTATGCAAAAATCGTGAGTAAAAAAAAAACATGAAATTCTATACGATGGCGTACTACAAACTCTTTTGCCTTTACACCTTTGGTGTGGAAAAATAAAACAAAATAAAAATATTAGCTGTCAAAAATATATATTCATATATGTACCTACAAATGTGATGAGTAGGCAAATTTGAAGTCAGGAAGTAAATTGGTTCAAAAACACATTTTTTTTACCAATTCCCTTTTATTGATACCAATTTACAGTAGAAATATGAGCATCAATAATGGAATATGATGTCTGGCAAATGTTCACCTCTAGTACCTTGGCAGACGTTCCCTCTCTTAGCAAAATTTTAAACCACATTTTGCTACAAAGCTTCGCTTATCTCGTCGAGGCAATGTCGAATTTTATGCTTCAGTGCATCAATTGTTTGTGGTTTGTACACGTAAACCAAATGGTCCCAGAGAAAAAATATAGCGGCATTAAATTACAAGAACGAGGCGGCCAATTATCATAGCCAAATCGTGATCAAGAAATTTCTCATGCAATAACGGAATTGTTTGGCCGGCTGTGTAGCTTGTGGTGCCATCCTGCTAAAATCAAAGGTCACTGATTTCAACATTAGTCAATTGTGGCCACAAAAAGTCTGTTATCATTACGGTGACCATATTTTTTAAACCAAAATACAGAACAAGGAAATATTTGACCAATAAAAACTATAAAATGCAAAAAAGCAACCTACATTGGCATGTATTTATTGTATTTATTATTTAAATTATATTAAATTCAATTAAGCCTGCTGTTAGGTTTGGACCATTTTGGTCAATATTTGTTTTGTTTTTGCCTTGACTAAGAAATGGTGCAACATACCAACATAAAACGTTTGCTATTGGGGTATTTTTATATTTTATTACTCGTGGAAAACTTTCAACCAAAAATAATAAAATGGAATTTAGAAAAATAAAAAATTACGAATCTTGGGTTTAAGACCATTTTGGTCCGTAATTATTTTTTTTTTATTAAATCTTCTCACTATATGATGAGCAAATGATCTTCCGTTGCAGTTGACATATACATAAATTTGTTGCATATGATGCATTTGCTATCGCACTTAATTTTGCAACAGCTGCAGATTTCACGGTTTCTAGTTGTTGTATTTTTGGTAGTACAGCAATTAAAAGTTCTCAACTATTTGTTAAATCAAAGCATAACCGCTCAATTCTTGACATTTCATCATTTGAAAGTCAATTTACTTCCCATTCTCAAATTTATTCAACATGTATATAAATCTCTTTGTAAGTCTTCTTGTTTGTCGGTCAATCACTTCTGAAAGAAAGAAACCGAATTTCTTGAAATTTGGAACATAGAATGTGCAACAGGGTATTTTTTTTTCAAAATTGGACCTGGAAGTATTATCTTCCATACAAGCTAAATAGTAATTTTTGTATATCTTGACAACTGTTGAAGCTAAACTTTCTAAACTTAGTCTGAATGACTTCATCGTCGAGGCAAATTATCAGCTAGAAAGTGGACAGAATTGCACAAGTGTGCGTGGTACCTCCCATGCAAGTTAAATATTGATCTTTTATATGCATCTTGAAAAATTTTGAAGCTAAAGTTTCTGAATTTTTAACGATAGATTTCGTAGTCAATAACAATTATCAGTAGGAAAAAGGGCGGACAAGTAGGTGTGGTACTTATCACACAAACTAGCTATTGATTTCTCTATATCTTGAGATTGTTTACAACTAAAGTTTCTGAACTTGGTCTGAATTACTTTGTACTGACTAGAAAACATCAGTCGAAAAGGGTGTGCAAGTAATAATGGTAGAGGTAACGAATAAATAATAATTAATTTAGGAATACTTATTTTGTTATAATTGTTTTGAAAACTAATTAAAAATTCCTTTTCTTGATTTCAAATACTTTAAAACAAAACGATTATTTCGGTGTAATGGAAATTCTTTATTTTTTTTTTAATTTGATAGCCATACGACTGTCAATTTTCCATATGTATGAGTAATTTCTCTCATTGTCGAATATTTCGAATACATAAACTGAATTATGTTTAGACTATGGCACTGCTATTCTTCTACGCAAACATTAGACAAATTACACGACATGTTGGATAGTCTGAAGCCCAATTAAGGAATAATATTTCGTATTATGTATTTTGATTATTCTAATGTAGTACTTAAAGCATACAAGGTAATTACCAAGTTAGGGCTCCAACCAAAAATTTGAATTCAATTTAATCTCTAGAGGAACACAACCGGTTAAGCTTTTATTTTATAAATAAATGCTTAATTTTAAATGGTAAATATTAAATATCGTTTTGAATAAAGTTCTGATTTATATTTAAATAATTTCTTTGAAATTTTCCTTAATTTAAACAACGTCTCTCGATGGTACTGTTGAACAAAGTTGTTGGAATTATTACTTTCCTTATAAGTTTCTTTTTGCTTTATGAACCCAAATTAGTCATAAAAGAATTGTGCTTTAGAAACCTTCCAATACACTAAATGAACTTTTATATTGTGGTGTTAAAAATGTGTGTGTAATGTGTTGTTTATTATTGTGGGCCAACATTTAACAGATTAAACTTTAATTTTCTACCATTTCTTTTTGCCGGTACATTTATTTTCTGTTAGTCTTGCGGGATTTGGTTCGTTATTTGTTTTATTATGTAATTAGTTAATTTGTATTTTTTGTTTCTTTTGTAATAAAATGAAACGGATAATATTTTTTTGCTAGTTGAGTATTTTTAATCGAAATCTTTTTGTTTCTTTTGTGTACATTTTGATTTTTAGATTAAATATGTATGTACGTACATACCCACAATGAAAAAGAAAAGGATATTAACAGTGTCCCTTACAGATAAGTGCGTGTAGTAATAAATTTCATTTACTGAGTTTAGAATTATCAATATGATAAAAAATTATAAAACAAAAGAATTGAAAAACTACAGAAACATCAGTGCTTTGGAAACATGAATTCCAGATAATTTTTGTTGATAGTTTGAACGAAAATTTCTGTGTTTTAAATGTGTTTACATAAATAAAATACTCCATGTGTATGCATGTATTTGAGAAGTTAGTGAAAGAGACTATGAGAAGTAAACAAGTGGGAGAAGCAAAAAGTTAATGAAAGCCAAAAACTAGTTACGACGTATAATGTTTGGAATACAAATGGAATGAATGATGGAAGAACTGGTTTTAGAATTTGGTGCAGTGTAATTCAATTATTTGGTATCACTGTGTTTTGTCGTATTATACCGAGTATATGATATTCGCCATTTTACTCGTAGTTAGAATAAAATTTCACATTGTTTTGTAATATGTAGAAAACTGGATATACGAGTACAAGTATATATAAAATTTTAACGAAATCGGTCTAAAGATATTATTATGGCTATTCAACTATGCGAAACATTTGTATGTTTTGCAAAAATAATTCTTGATCATTGAGGCACAACTAGGCATTTAAAGTGATATCTGTAAAAAACCGATTTGATAAAAGCAAAGTTGTCATTTTGGATATTTTTAAGGTCTTGATGGAGTCTAGCAGGAGATTTTGAAAGGTGGTGCTTTCGGTGTCGGTAATAAATTCAGTTATTTTATATCTAACTTTCTTTGAAACCGTGCTTCCAACTAAATCGAGTTAAATTCGAGAGCACTGTAAGGCTCTGCTGTGTCGCCAAATCTTTTTCTGATACTTCTAAATGATCTTCTCTTTCAAACATCTAATTCTATTTACTCTTTTGCAGATGACAAGACAATTTAAGCTGTTGTTTTTAAAAGTGGTACAAGTTCATGATGAGTAAGTTACCATATATGGCACCATACATAACTATCCTTTACAACCCTGTGTCAGGATTACGGCCTAGCTTCTCGTAGCACTCATGTTGTGTGTGTAAATTTCTATCCATGAGTACCGGGACCTACAGTTTAATGTCGACTCCGAACGACAGACTTGAGAAGCTTGTTCATGGCAATTAATTACTCTCAGAGCTTTTGCCAGAAGACTGCTGAGAGGTAGTCGCCGAAAGAAATATTTTTTTCAAATTTCTTTTTTTTTTTTAAGATGTCGGAGCTGGGTGTCGAACCCAGGCTCATGTCTTAGTAAGCCAACACACTAACCACTAGACCACGGCAACTACAGCACCATACATTAGCATGCTGTTTTCAGAAGGTAATTTATTTGTCCAATATTTTTTCAGGTAAAGCTATGAATCTTGGAACCAATTAAATGCAAATCAATACAAATATGTTGAAAATCTTGCTTCGGTTTGCGTAGTTTCGATTTGCGTCGCGTTTCTCCGATCCCAATTATCGACGCAAGCCGGGGTATTGGTGTATTCTTAATGATGAATTTTGATCATTGATATGATCAATGATATTTTTAGATAAGAGTTTTTAATGCAGTAATGTTTTATACTTAAAACTTTTTTCGAATTAAATTTGTCTGATTATTGTTAAAAATTGTATTGTGAATATAATAATATATTTTTTGCCGAATTCACAAGACCATTGCAGCGTTTTTTAGGACTACAACAGTGTATGCTTATTGTTGGTAATTTTCATGAAAAAATTGTATACTTTCATACATGTCACATGTTTCTCATGTGTTTCTAAAAAGCTCTATTGGTTTCTATGCTATTAATGTAAAGTGAATGCCTATTATTGAAAAGAAGAACAAAAGTATAAAAAAATTTATTTATTTTCAGTAGAAAATTTATTTAAATGAAAAAGATAGCGAAGTGTATAAATATAAAAATGAAATTACGATTGAAAAAGTGATAAAAATATAAAAGAGACATTTATTTATTTGTGAATGGTGCTTTTCTTCTTCTTATTTGATTTTTTACGTTTTCGATATAACGTACATGAATACAATGATACACTACCGACTGTATTTATAAAAACTATAGGCTTTTTTGAAAAGTATTGCTTTTCATTTCACAAAACTATAATATTTTTTTATGAATACAGCATTGGATGTTCTCAAGCAAGTAAACAAAAACAGTTTTCAATACAGCATACAACGATACAAAAGCTTTTTATTTATTTATTTGTATGAATAATATGAATAAAACAAGATGAAAGAGTAACGGAACATTTATATTTGTTCTATTATCCATATCGTCGATGGAATTAAAGAACGCTGTAACTGACAAAACCTTAAATGTTCACCACAGACAAAAAACCTGTATGAAATTAGAACAAAGACACTAGTATTTTTCAAAACGCAGACGGCGTAAAAGAATTTATTTTCATTGTAGAAATCTGGCACCGGGACCAATCGACGCGTATTTTTTTTTCTGATAAAAATGATGCAAAAAACGTATTTTCGATTTTTTGTCAGTTACAGCGTTCTTTAATTTCATCGACGATATGCATATGAATACATATAAGTATAAATCTTTTAGTAAGTCTATTTGTTTGGCAGTCAATCACGCCTAAATGATTGAACCGAACATAGATTGCTTCAACCACCGGTATTTGTATTTCTTAATTGGGCCTGAGTGTGGTTTCTTTATATCTTGAGAAGTGTTAAAGCTAAAGTTTCTGAATTTGGTTTGATTGATTTCGTAGTCAATTAAAATAATCAGTAGGAAAAGGGGGGGGGGTGGGGCAAGTAGGCATGGTCCTCCCACACAAACTAAATATATCTTGTTTTCGGTTGCAGCTAAAATTTCTTAGTTTGATCTAAATTCTTTCGTAAAATCGTTAGTTGAAAAATGTGAAATGTGCGTAGTGGTAGGTTGTATATATAGTTTTACAAAATCCAATTACTTATATTAATAAATATACCCTGTAACACCGAGTAATGTAGCGATTATTTTTAGAACAGCATTAAAAAGATTATACACAAAAAAACAATCATGGACATGGTATTCAACACAGCGAGCTACATCAGCTTAGCCAATTAGCAATAAAACTATGATGACTTTGCATGACATGGCATGACACAGTGTTTGAAACGACTTGACATAGCACAAAATGGTTTTTTTAAAATTGCATTTTTACACAAAATTTTACGTTTTGCAGTACTCCAATTGAAATATATGTATTATTACACATAAAAATACATATTAGTTTTACAATATTTTTATAGGGTAGTTAAAAAAAAACTTCCTTAAAATATACAATGTTTTTCTTTTATACTTTTTTTTTTCTTAAACAATAATAAAATTTACTTTGTTGATTTAAGTAAAAATTGACTTGAATTTTTCTTTTTCTTTTTTTTTGTGTTACATTACTTGTTTTTTTTTTTTAGTTTTAATTTGAAAAATACCATTGAAGTACAAAGTTTAAATTGCAAATGAAACATGTTTTTAGAAATAATGTTTTCATTTTGTTTTTTCTATTGTTTAAAACTACTTTATTTATGTAAATATGAGTATTTTAACATTTGTTTTGTGTTCTCTTCTCTATGAAGACCACATAATTTGTTGGAAACTGTTACATAGACTGAAATGAGTGCAGAATTGTGGGAAATGTTAAAAGTTAACCATAAACTACCGAGAAGTTAAGCAAATTATTGCTATGAAAAGTTTTACCATAACTAAATTTACCAACAACCAAAGACAAACAAAGACACAAACAGTTGCAAAAGTGTCGTTTTTTGCTTACTACTAGGCATTGTATGAAAAAACAAAAAATAAAATTTATGTGAGTTACAGATGAAGTAATGGATTTTAAAAGTAATTTACTTTTTACTCGTATCTTTTCTACAGCATTCTTGTATTGCAAATATTTATACAGACATACTACACAAATTACCAACCCTGCTTAAGCCACACTTCATTGTCAATGTTATAGACAAACATATTGTGAAGACATGAAATAAAAAAAAAACAGATTTTACTTATCCAAGTTAATGTTCGTGTCTATGTTGTTTTAATTTTTTATGAATTGAAATTAGAAACAAACATATTTATAAATGGTTTTAGTTTTCAGATCAAAAACTGTTTACAGTGTGAAACATTGCTTTAAACATTTTATTAATTGCTTATATAGAATGTTTGTGATTTCTTTCATATTCTTTGAACAGATTTAATTAACAATTATCATTAACAAAGTGTATCAAAACTATTTAACAGAAAAATATGAGATTTTGCTATTCAGTAAATATTTTCTAACTACTTTTTTATTATGTGTTCTAACAATAAAACCAAAATAAAATATATTTTTTCATGCCTCTTATGCCCAATTCAATTCAATTCAAATTTATTGAAAAAATAAAAAAAAAATTATCAATAATGTTTTAAACACATTATCGGCCGTATGTATAATGAAAAATTAGCAACTCTTTAGTAAATGGGACAAAAAACTGGCAAGTTTATCACCCGCTAGAGACTGATATTATTAAAACTATCCATTGCTTCTGTTTGATAACTAGTCAGAGAATCTAAAAAATTAAATACTTTGTACGTTTGAGTAATGCTAATTTTTTATTATAAATAAGGCTGTATATGTATAGCATTTTCAGTTTAAATTAAACCTTTTTTAAAATAAATGAAACTTTATTCAAATTCATTTAAACATTTTTCAAATTAAATTAAACCAGTTATAGAATTTAATAGAAAACAAAAGAAAAAAAAAATAAAACATATTAAACATATTCATTTTTATATAATACTTGTTAAAATTAATGAAGAATTTGTCCACTGACCGCTTTAGGAATTAACATGATTAATTATTTTGATTGATTTGTGCGACACTTTCCTCAATTATATACACTTACTATGTTATGTTCTGTGGTAATGTCACTTTAATAATGATCTGGCGTGGAATTTTGTCTTAGAAAATGTTTTCTCATCGGGTTCAACATACGAGAATAAGGTGGTAAAAATTTAAGCGTACAGTCGCTACTATCCACCATATTTCGAATTTCCTGGGTTTTATGGATTCTGGCATTATCCATACTTAAAAATGATTGTTTTATTTTTTTTCTTTTCTTTTCTATTAAATTCTATAACTGGTTTAATTTAATTTGAAAAATGTTTAAATGAATGTGAATAAAGTTTCATTTATTTTGAATAAAGTTTCCCTTATTTTGAAAAGAGTTTCGTTTAATTTGAAAAAGGTTGCGTTCATTTTGAAAAAGGTTTCATTTATTTTGAAGAAGGTTTAATTTAAACTGAAAATGCTATAGTATGAGTATACAGGGAAGTTTAAAACCAGATTGTATTATTTTAATTATATATAAAGTTTTATAAACGCTACACACTCAGGTGATTAAAAATATTGTTTTTAGATTATATACTGCTCAAAATAAAGTATAGTGCAAGTTAACAGTGACAATTAATTTGTCAGGAAAGGTTTATAATTTTAAAACTAGCACTCTCTTATTTCCAACTTATTAGAATATTGGAATTATAATTTGTGTTCTAAATATGAAATGTATTTTAATAAATATGTACAAGTATAACACAAATAACTCTGATGTGACCTTTGTAGCGGGAGTTGAAAACTATTAAGTTCAATTCCGCTAGTGTTATACATATTTCTTAACGGATATAAATCTCATAAGAATACTAGTATTAGGATCTTAAGACTAACAAAAACTAAACAATTAACGAATTATCTTTTAATATACCCTCCCGAGCTTCACGTTAGTTTATGTTATTGCCTGTATAATTTCTAAAGCTGACCCGTTAGAACGATTTGATCAGCTTTATCGTTTTATTTACTATTCTGTAAACCAAAGTGTTACAAAGAATTCATAATTACGGTACAGGTAAAATAAAATTTTAAATCTAATGCATATATATTTTTTAATATATAAAATTCTCATGTCGCGGTGTTTGTTGCCAAACTCCTCCGAAATGGCTCGACCGATTTTCATGAAATTTTGTGTGCATTTCGGGTAGGTCTAAGAATCGGTCAACATTTCTTTTTCATTCCCCTAAATGGAAAAGAAAAAGGGAAAATTTATGCCTTACCTAAATAACGTATCGATTTCAATGAAATTTTTAACTAGATACCGTAGAGCATATATTGCTTACGTTTCTTTAAGTACTCAGAGAGGGCGGTCGATAATTGTTCCCAGTATGTTATAATAAGTTATGATTATAATTTACTAAGTTATTTAGTTTTTATTCAATTACCGCTTCTCTTACAACAAAGACCATTTTTAATATATCTGTAAACTTTTCTCATCCCAAACTTTATAGGTCAGGAGTTTTTAAAGTTGGACAAACAAACCAGCACTAATTTTTTCTGTCTATGTACTAGCGAGAAGCTAGGCCGTAACCCTGACACAGGGTTGTAACGGCCAATTATGTATGTATGTATGTATGTATGTATGTATGTATGTATGTATGTATGTATGTATGTATGTATGTATGTATGTATGTATGTATCTATGTATGTATGTATGTATGTATGTATGTATGTATGTATGTATGTATGTATGTATGTATGTATGTATGTATGTATGTATGTATGTATGTATGTATGTATGTATGTATGTATGTATGTATGTATGTATGTATGTATGTATGTATGTATGTATGTATGTAAAATACATGTGGATGTATTTTAAAAATTATTTTAATTTCTTTTATTTCAACTAAAATAACTTGCAAAAACAAATTTTACTCTAAAGCGTTATCTTTTCTTTTACAGGTAAAATATATCTTCTGTGGCAAAATATTTTAATTTTTTGCTATCAAGTTTCTTTATTTTTTTTTTTTTTTGCTTCTTACACAAATACAATTTTACGAAGAAATATTGAATTTTGGGAAGAAATACCGATTTCTTATATTTTATAATTTAGAACTTCGCGAAACACAACCGCACACAAATATTTTTTAAATTAATTATTGATGAGACTTTTTAATGATTTAAATGTTTAATTTTTAAGAAAAATTGCTTTTTAAATGTGAGGGATTTTGTACATTGAATAAAAAGGAAAAAGAAATTTTAAAACAACTTTGTAGTTGAATTTTCGAAAACATTACTTCTGGAACGTTAAAGAAATAATTTAGTTGATATGCAGTAATCCAAAATGGCAATGTAAGCACTGAAGAATAACTGACACTTTATTTATTTATAAGACTTTTAATATTTGACAACATTTTACAACTTTAACACTTTTGCTTTTAGCTTGTTTTGTTTTATCATATTTTTCCCAGTAGTATAAAAGTTGAAATGAAATACTTTCTTGCTTAAGCGCCTTAAGGTATACTTAAGTTTTTTTTTTTTGCACTTTACATACACTTTTGATATGTTAAATATTTTATTTGCTATTATGTTAATGTGTATTTTTCAATTTCATTTTTGTTTTCTCATACACTTGACATTTGCATTGAATATTTTACATTTTACATATTTTTATTTCATTTGTATTATTCGAAAATGTTTATTTTTTTCCAAACATACATGCATAAGAATGTATGTGTGTATACTTTTGGTTTTCTAAATTCTAAGAATTTATTGATTATTAATTCTTATCTCTTTTTTCAATTAACACTCACATATCTTTTTTAATTTAACCGTTTCTTGTTGCTCTTTTTAATTTTTTTTATTTAAAAAAAGTAAAAAAAAACAAATAAAATATAATCACCTTTATTAAAACTGCGCTCCAGATTCGCTATGTTCTGTTCGATGTCAAGTAGCATCTGTTGATCATCATCCAAACTTTGACTGCTGCAACTTATGCTTTGCTGTTGTATAGAGCGTACCAAATTTGTTGGCTCAAAATTGCCCGCATCATCATCGGGAGAAACATATTTCGCTTCAAATATGACTACAACCTGCCAATACACAGAAAGATACACACTCATAAGCACAAAGGCAATTGTAAAGAGAAGAGTATTAAATCAAGCATATGAAAACAAAAACCAACACACACTTTTAAACTCTTATCTAGATACAATAAAACCCTTAAAGAGAGCATTAACAGTAATTGTTTTGTGTTTACAATTACATACGTCCTTAATTGTATGGTAAAAGGGGAGATAGAGAGAGAGAGAGTGACAAAGAGAGTTTAGTATTGTCAAAGCAACAGTTAGTTGTTAAAAGTGTTGGAAAATAAAATTTTTGTTGAAATTATATAAAAAAAATTGTTGAGAGTACTTTTTTTAAATCTCAAAAGTACCAAAAACTTTATTTCAGTAAAGTTTAGTTAAATTCAAGAGGATATATGTATATAAATTTTTGTTGATAATTACTTATGATTGTAAAATGGAGAAAAACTATGAATGTACACGCATATACATATACGAGTATATACGTGCTTTAAATTTATTTCACTATTCCTGAAAACAACTGATCAGCTATCATAACGTTAAAATAACAAAATTTATTTAAAGCATCTATTCGTTACGCGACCAAGCTTTCCTTGATATCAGTACCGGGATTCAGTAACTTTTAACAATACGATATTCGCAAAAGAAGTCGACAGTTTTTATTGTTTGCAGTAACGATTATGTGATTCACTAAGTACGTTTTATCGACAGTCTACAACTGTAGTTTTCTTTATGTTTAAATTGCAATAATTTGGCAGCACCGAATAAAATCAGTCAGTTTTTGGGTAGAAAGTTAGCAAAGCTACAAACCTCTAGTTTCTTTGGGTATACAAACACACAAAAATGGTTCTCAAACAAACTAGTTAATAGCGTAGGCACATCTCTCTACAAAATTTCAATATAAAAAATTTACGATTTTCCAACTGAATAAACAGCATAAAAATTTTTGGCGTTAGTTTACGACAAGAGCCATCGTAAACAAAAAATAATGAATAGCAATATCGCAAATTCTGTTGTTTACTTTTGAAAACAATGCGATTATCGTAAAAATATGTTACTGAATCGCACCACAGGGCCTGATTTTATGCCATCCAGGCCGTGTAAAAGAATAAAAATCGTGTTTGTCAACGTGGCCTGATAAATTTCAAAAATTACAAAACATTTTGATATTTTGTATATGCCATTAGGTCATCAAACCCGTGTAATAGGAAGTCTGTCAAAAGCAGTGTAAAATAAAAATGGCATGGTTAGAGCGCGAATTTAAAATAAAATCCTTCTTATTTTTATAAAAGTTAGTTCGCTTGTGTACTAGTATACAAACTTTCTCCAATCAGGTCGTGTTGTAAGGCAAAATTTGATCACGTAAATCTCGCTTAAGAATTTCCATTTGACGAATTCAATTTTTTAAAATTAAATAAAATATATATACATATATAGGTATTAATAATAGGTTATAAGTTATAAGCAATTTATTTCAAATATAAATTTTTTTGTGCTTTAGAATTAATTCCTCTTTTATTAACACTTTCAGACCGTGATGCAACGATTGTGCGGGTGGGTTTAGGTTTCACTATTTTCGTTTATATTTGATCAACATCAAAAAGACCGACATGCATCGATAGCGCTGATTGTTCTTTATATTTGTTTCTCACACTATTCTGCCATTCGATTTACCGTTATTTAAATTATTTCGAAAATCTTGCGTCAGATTTCAGTTTTGTCAAAATGAGTGGAATGAACAATTTGTATTAACAACTACAAAAGTACTAATGGCTAATAAATAGTGAATTGGGGCATATTTTAACTAAAAAAGTTATAAATTTTAATGCTTCAAACCATTTGAAGTCGTTTGATGCAATAATATGCGTTTCAGTTAAAAAGGTTAACGAGTGCATCAATTGTGTGTGTGTCCTGAAAATCCTTGAAGGATATAAAAATGGTAAAATCTAAACATTGATTATATTTTCGTACGATATGGAGACCATATATTAAGTGAACTCTGTACAAAATATGTTTCAAATATAGGAAAAAGAATGCAAAAAAAAAAAATATATTGAATTTGATTAGAAAAATTAGCTCTAACATAACGTATACAAAAAAAAACTAATTTCAATTAAATTATTTGTAGACTATATTAAATTTTGAATTGTTTTCAGATCAACGTACAAATTTATCATACCAACGAAAAAATTTTATTTGGGAATATTTTTAATTAACTTTTTGATAATATAAATAAAAAATTATAACCAAAACCTAAATGGAACATCTTTTTAAACTTTTATTTAAATAGTCTCAAAACTTTAACTGAAAAAAAATAAAAAATGTATTAAATCAAAAATGTATAGAATCAAAAATTTGAAGTATGAAATATATAAAAATGAGAGGGTATCAGATTTTTTTGCATCTAATTCGAGTAGTATCACAAAAAGTATTTGTTTTACGAAAATTTTCATTCTTATTAGTTGTTAACAACACCTTGTTATGCGCACAACAAGTGGTTTTCTTTTTCTCTATCTTTTTCACTATGTTACTCTCAAAATCTCTTAATAATTCTCTTTTTGCTTTGTGTTTTTCATTGTCTTTTTTTTACACACACATTTTTAAATATTTTACTATCTGTCACGTTTTCGATTTCACCGGGATAAGGTCATTGTTAAATTTACTTAGTCTTGACAAAGAGGGAATTTCCTTGACTTTTTATTAACCAAGGTTTATCTATTTACTCTATACTTTTTCTCTTTTAAAAGAGTTGGTATGTATGTTTGTGTTGTAGGAGCTCTTAAGCAACAGGTTAAATGTGTGTAACAATTTGTCTTACTTAATTACAGCAATAATATTGGAAATATTTTTAATGCAGGCATGTTTATATTGCATGTTTTCTCATTTGTTGTCCTCCGCGCTGAGCTCTGCTTATACCATAAGATTTAAGTCTCTAGTTTCGTAAATTTTCTTATTTTCTAAAGGCAGGTAAAGAGTATCAGTTAATTGTGAATTATTAGAGTGATTTATTTATTAATTTAAAATCAGAACATATCACTTATTAGTTGAGAAATTTAGAAGCAATAAAATGTTTTTAAATATAAAAGGTCGACTTGTAGAATATTTATTGTAATAAAATATATAAATAAATGTAAATATAAGAGAGCAAATACAGAAACAATATGTATTATATGGACTCTAAAATAAGTTATTTAAATCCTAAGAAATAAGTGCAACCAGTAACTGGTGGCACATATAAGTAGAAAACAATAAAATTATAAAAAATAGTTGAGCAAAAAAGAAAAGCAAAAGGTTTCATTAAAAAATTTATTATCCTTTTTGTTCAATGCTATGTAAGTATGTAATTAACTTTTTTAATTTTTTGTTTTCTTTTTTTTTAAATTTTTATTTCATTATAAAAATTTCATTTATTTGGCGCGTATTTCATTCTTCTGCTGCTACACTATAACACAAACAATTTTAACATATTTTTTACATTTTATTGACGTATGGTTATATTTGAAGTTTTCATATGATTGCCTTTGATTTAAGAATCCTTAAAACTAAGTCTTGCGTTGTCGAATTCTTATTTGAGTTTAGGATAACATTTCAAGCTGAGCACTCACCACTTTTCAATCTAAAGATTATGTTTATTTAAAATATAATAATAATACAGTAGTATTTTAAGCCAACAATTTTTAATATGGATTATTATCAATTTGTAGAGCAATGATTTTTTAGAGCAAAGATATGTATATGGCAAGTTATTTGCATTTGACATCTGTTCCTTAGTTGCAATTTAAATTTAACTTCTTGGTATATAAGAAGACGATGCCCTAACCCATATAATTTCCTATTACAATATTTTAAAAATAATTCTTTATTTTTTTAATTTTCTAACGCTAAAGATGCTACACAAGAAGATTGCGAAATATTATGTTTCTGATTCACTTGAAAACTTAAAGAATTTTCTTTCTTAATAATCTCAATTTTTTTTATTATGAAACTTCAAGTCATCAACCACTGTGGCCGGTTTATTAAATGCTAAAATAATTACGGTTGTAACATTCTCTTAAAATTAGTTTTTATTGTTCTCTCAAAACAAATACTGCTCTCGTAAAAATTTTCCAATAAAAAGAGATTAAAAATCCATTTTAAATACAAATCACAATGTCATATGGCTAGTAAACTAATGAACAATAAACGATACCATGTACTCCTTTGAAAAAGAAAAAAACAATGACAACAATACTACTATCTATAAAAGAAAAAAAAAAAAAAAACAAAAGAAGCAATTAACGGTTTCATGTAAAAAGTATAATACAAACACTTATGTATACTGCTATTCGTATTGTATTCAAATGGGGTGTAACAAATAACGACGACAGACAGAAAAACTGTTGCAACACACAAATTGGCCTTTTTCAAGGCAGAAAACCAACATGAGAAGTTAAACTTGACATTCTTAGAGGGTAGTCTGGAAAGTTTACTTTTAAAATGACATTTTTTTTTTGCCTCAAGTAAAAATGATATTTAAAAAAAAAGAATAATAATCTCAGAAATAAAATAATTTGTGATAAACAGTAGCCTGTTGTTGACAAATTTATTTCGATGAAAACGAATGCTAAAATGCTTTGAAAAGATACGTTTTTACGAACTGATTTAAAACACAAAAATTCGTAAATTTCGTACGAAATATTTTTATATATTTATTTGACAGCATTTCATATAAACTTTTAATCACAATTAATTTGTTGGCCAGTATAATCAAGAATTGTCTCAAAAATATCGTTAAAAATCGAGTTCAATAACCTTATAATATATACAGAGAGATGTCAAAGGATTATATTTTAAGTGAAAGCAACGGTTTCTTTTTAACCTCTTCAGGGACATTTACACATATGTGTACGTTTAGCTTTTTTTTTATTTAAATTATTTTAAGAGAAATTAGGTAAAATTTTATCGAAGAATATTTTACTACAGAATCCCTCAACTAAAAAAAAACGAATTCGTTAAACATGGCAGCACTAATAACGGAAAATTCTATTATATTTGCGGTGCTGTGAAAACATTATAACGATAACTTCTGGTTCGTAAAGTGTTTGCATTTATCCCAAAACTTTTATTATTTTTTGCCAAATAAAATATCAGGTAAGTAAAATATAATCCCTTCAATTATTATAATAGTTTAGAAAACCAAATTTGTATTATTAGTTGCCTTATATTGCTAATTATAAACGTACACAAATGTGTACAGTTATCGGTTCAAGAAGTATACCAAGTAGTAGTTGCGTAAATCATTTTGAGTAACATTTTTCTCAGAATCGTGTATACATTTGTGTAAGTCTATTATAAACAATAAATGCTTGTTCTAATGGATTGAATTTAATACCCAGATTACAATGAAGGTAAAAAGAGAATACAATAAGGAGCAAATTATTGTATGAAATCTTTTCATTCATAGATGAAATCTACGCTAAATGGCCACATATGTATGTGGACATTATTTTTTTTTTTTTGTAAAATATTACTATTTTTTATTTTTTTCTTATATTATTGAATTGTTTTAAATATAAGGTGAATAACTCATAATAAAATGAAAAATAAATTCAATGTTTTTTCATTTAAAAAAATTCGTCCTTAAAGAAATTAACCGTTAACGTATGATTAATATTAATCGTATATATGTATGTATGTATGTATGTATGTATGTATGTATTTTAAAACGTAGGCGTATGATTTATTTTTGTTTTGTTTGTTTTGTTTACGACAACATCATGCACGCACAATCTAGTGTTTTAATTAGCGGTTGAGTCGTTTATGGGCTTTTGGTGGGATTGTACCCTTTGCTGTAGCGATGTCATACATAGTTTGATATTTTGCAGATCTTGCCATATAGTGGATGTCGAATTAGTTCAGCAAAGTTTTTTAAAGTGAACAAACAAAACTTAATGTTTTGCAATGCACTGCATTTAGTAGGGGTTTACCCCTGAGTATTGGTGTCAAATAATAAAAAAAAACATGCCTTGGCACGAAGCGTTTATAATTTTTTTTTTAGTGTAAACAATGTAACATCTAACAAATTGTTTTGGTTTTTGAAAGACGAATTTGTTGCGAACAACGAAAACAGCAACACGAATGAAAATTTATATTACAGACATGCAAGAGAACAGATTGAATGTATTCACGTTTGCTAAGCATTCTTGCATTCGTTGCTTTTGCTATGCACTCGTTCAACATCAATGCTTACTGTTGTAGCTTTATTCACACTCGATGTTTTGATGATTTACTTTTGAAATGCTATTACATGTAGTGCAACGAATGATCCTACACTTTAAAAAAATAAAAACAATCAGCACATTTATTCAGAGTTTGTAAACAAGTTTGTGAATACTGGAGCTGGAATTGATTTTGACGTCGGACTTTACAAATTTGAACAGCCTGCTTTAATTCTACTTTTAATTTCATTTAAATCTTAACACTAGAAATTACGTTAAAATACTCAAAAAAAAAAAATCTGTCAGTCTCATTTGAAATAGAAACGTTCGCCCATACAGCCCAATAACGAATATAAATTAAAAATCCGGGGAAAAAACTTACCTTTAAAATATCTACAATTGAATTTATATGGAAAAAATGGCAGAAATAAAACAACAGCCGGGGAATTGTTATTTATAATTAGGCTGATAGTTTAGCAAAACTAAGTTTTAGTAATTTTATAAATTTCTTTTTTATTCAAAAAAAAAAAAAAAAAAAAAGAATAATATCGTGAGAAATATTGATAAAAAAAAACATTTTTTTTTGCTTTGTTTTGTAAACAATCCAATCACTTTGTTATTTGTTTATTCACTGCTGTGAGTTTGTAGACAGTCACGTCAGGAATGTCAGTGGCTGTTTGAAATTAATTCTCAAAAGTATACAATCAGACACACACTCACGCACACACACACACCCACTCACAAACTTCTCTGACAAGAGCATGAATAAATGAATGAATAAATTTACGAGTAAAAGTGCTTCTATACGTGTCGGTAGCAGTTTATAAGAAAATAAATATTTTAAAAACATTTAAACGTTTATTTTTATGTATAAATACAACATATTTTTCTTTAAAAATATTTTATTTTTATTTTTTTTTTTATTTTTTAACCATATTTCTTACAACCCTCATATAAGTAAATGTATAAAAAATTTGTTGTTATTCCAGAAAAAAACAAAAAAAAAAAAAAAAAAAAACGAAAAATAAAAGACAACATTAATCTCTGTGTCCAAATGGCCAATGGTTATCAACAACAACACAAGTCAGTCAGTCAATGTGTCATTTTTCAAAATGAAAATAATTTTACTTTCGGGGCCGTCATTTTAATCATCCACAACATTAATTCGTTTTATGGGTTTTACATGATTTCCACGGACATTATTTTAAATTTATCTTGTGAATGCCCTTTACCAATATTGTGGTACACATTGGTTGTGTGCTGCCGTTTAAAAGACGTACAAATTATAGTTGGCAAAAAACCACATTTTTTTCTAATTTTGAATAACCTTTTCTTGCAAATTTTGGGTAAACAAATTACAAATACAGGAGTAACAGAAAAAATGTATAATGTCTTGTTTTTAAAACAACAAATCATTTGTTAAATTATGGAACAATTTTTAGAACAAGAAAAAAATAAAAGCAGATTATACGAGAAATACAAAATATTGGTGGAATGATTTACTTTCAGTTGCATGTCGAAGAATGGCGAATTTAACTTGAATAATGCATATGTATGTGAATTTGAGGGCCTCAGTAGATTTTATTGATGTGTTTAGGAAAGTAAAGATTATATTCAGCACATGGGTCGTTCATACATTTACTATCGCTTGGGGACACTTTAAATGGGTCAAAGTGGGAATTTTTCACAATTTGTTCTTTCGGTGAAAATAAGGAGCATCAGAATTCATTTTAGAGGTATGATTCCTTAGGCAAAATTTCTTATTTTGATCCCTAAAATACGATTTTCATTGTTCTTTGGGCGATTTTTAAATCCACCCGCCCTAGTACCTATGCATGTGTATATATACATATATACTAGTATATATGTATGTATGTAGTTGACCTTTACAATCTTTTTCAAGAGTTTCGACCTTACTTTTCACAACATTATGTGCGTCAATTTTCATCCATTAGGCAAATGAAGTTTATCTCTATGTAAGAAATAGTATACAAAGAAAGTAAAGCTATTTTTGCTTAAGAAACAGTTCTAATTCTTGAAAACAATAATTTGTTTAAAGTTGTTATGGTGGCGGCTTTCATCTTAAGCAAGTCAAAATAATTCATGAATTAACCATGTCTTGTCAATAATACACACATGCTTTCAAATAGATTTTATAGGTTTTTTCAATAAAGGTCAAACAAAGTTATTCTGTTGCTTATAAAAGTTTTCCTATGCTGAGCACTGATAAATAAGATTTTATCTTATTTGGTCATTATAAACTTTTTTCTAATGACAAAATTCTAACAGCCTTTTAATTCCAATGCGTGGTATAGTGGTTAGAGCGCTCGCACAAAAACTCAAAGCCCCGGGTTCAAATCCCAGAAGAGGTGAAAAATTAAAAAGTTAGTTTGCGGTTTTTTCAAAATTATAATTTAAAAATAAGAGGTTCCCCCCCTCCAGGAAGACCATCTACAAAAAGACCGCTCCCAGACATTCCACGCTATTCCACCTTAACCAGTGTCAACGTAAAACGAATGATCAGGAAAAACAGCGCCACCTATTGGGAAGTAGCAGATAACAGCTAGACCAACTTAGCGAAGACACTCACCACACAATCAACATGTAACAACCAGACAAATGCTGTTGATCATTCAAGGGTGAAGGTATAACACTAAAGGGGTATATGAACTCTCCTTTCAAAAAATTCCAATACAATGCACTACATTTAGTAGGTGTTTAAATTTGCAAATATTAGTAGCAATAAAAGGGGTACAAATTTAAATAAATTAATGTTTAAGAAGATTAAACATTAAACAAACCATTCAAACATACATACGTGTCGGGGTTTACCAGTGATTTGTAAAATATTGGTACAATGATGATAATGGTTAATTACATAGTTAAATTTTTATTTCACATATGATTTAACAATGTAATTAATAATAAAGTATTACAAATTAAGAGTTAATTTTCTATAAGTTACTTCATATAATTCCAACTTACATTATATTTGTAAAAACAGGTTAGAATCGTTAAAAACAAAACTTAGAATTGAAAATTTATATGTTCAGAATATCTCTTATCTGTAGGTTTAAGATGTTTCTCGATTGAAACTTAAATTGATAATAATTTTTATATAAAAAAAAGATATATAAAAAACCGTTTGCTTGTACAAGAAAGAAATACAAGGTACTCGGTAGTTTCGTTAAAATACTAGTAATTCACAATAAATTTAATTCATGTTAAATGTACAATATAAAGAAAAATTAGCAAATTTGAAAGAGTAAATATTCTTAAGTATTCTCACTCTTAAACATCCTGGGCCCCTTGGCCAGAATGGCCAATATATTATAATGCTTTCCGAAGCTTCTCCAAAGCAATAATTGCCCTTTGGATAATCTTCTTTGGCTCACTCTTCTGTAAGTTAGCGACTGTTCGTGGTCGTTCTGATGGGGGATCTGACCTTCGTTGGTGTTTATTTACTCTTCCTGTCATTGGATGACTTTTCTTCATCTCTGATGTGTCTCTCTTATGACTTGCCTTTGGTATATGCAGAAGGGTATGGTGAAACCAGCCACAACGTTGGCACACCATCGAAGAAGTACAGTCATCAGTGGAATGCGATCTGGCTAAGCAGTTCCGGCAATACCCGTGCTGTCGCACCCTGCGTTGACGCTCCTCCACCGACATCCTCTGAAACCGCTTGCAAAACTTTAATGGATGATAGTTGTGACAAATCAAACAGAGATGTATATTTTTATTTCTACGGGCCCTGTTAATAAAAATTATATAAATATGGGTTAAGTATATGAATACAAATTAAATATATATGAAATTTTGGGTAGAATGGACATATTAGTGAGTGGAAATATGCGAAAAAATGAGAAGTATAAGTGCGATTCACATGATCAGTTAACTATATTCCCATCATGATCAGTCGGAAGCACGCATAGCTTGGTGATTGCCCTTGTAATAATACCATTTTGTGTTTTCAGATCAGCCACACGAACATTCCCATCATCTCCGAGATAGATATTTGTTATACGGGCGAGTTTCCACTCGTTAGGTGGAAGGGTATCCTCCTTGATGACTACTAATTGTCCGACCTTTATATTTTCCTCCACATGTTGCCATTTATACCTCCTTTGGAGTTCAGCGAGATATTCCGCTTTCCATCGGTGAGCAAACTGATGATGAAGGGATTTTATCCGCTCCCATCGATCACGAAATTTTAAATTATCATTAGGGACTTCGGGTGTAGATAGTAAGGGAGCTCCACGTAGAAAATGACCAGGGGTGAGGGCAAGTAATTCGTTAGGGTCATCAGACATTGGCGACAATGGTCTTGAATTAAGTACAGCTTCAATATGTACCAATAGAGTAGTGAACTCTTCGAACGTATACTTTACACCCTGGGCAACTTTCCTAAAATGCATCTTGAATGATTTTACACCTGCTTTCCATAGGCCTCCCATATGCGGGGCGTTTGGAGGGATAAAGGACCAATGAAAATTATGTGCGGCATATTTATTTATTGCTTCCACAGACGCAGATTTGATGAATTCATCGTATTCAGCACGAAGAGCTCGTTCTGCGCCCACAAAATTGGTCCCATTATCAGACATTATTTTGTTAGGCAGACCTCTACGGCCAACAAATCTAGCAAACGAGGCCAAAAAGGAATTTGTTGTTAAGTCTGTACATGGCTCCAAATGAATAGCCCTAGTAGAGAAACATACGAATATACAAACATAGCTCTTGTGATAAGGGGCATTTCTAACGAGAGATGTTTTTATTGAGAACGGACCAGCAAAATCCAATCCGGTAATAGTGAATGGTAGAGAAAATGTACTCCTTTCTTTGGGAAGCGAACCCATAATCTGAGATTTTATCTTTTGTTTATATCGACAACAAATTATACAGTTCCTGATGCAATGTCGAATGGCAGATCGCAAGCGTGGAACAAAATATCCGCCCCGAATTACTCTTAACATGAGACTATTTTCAGCATGTAATAAAAGGTTATGGGTAAAACGAATTAATAATTTGCAAAATGCTGATTGAACCGGCAAAATTATGGGGTATCTTTCGCCAAATGGCAAACAAGAGTTAGATATCCTCCCGTTGACACGGAGAATCCCTTTATCATCCAAATAAGGGTTTAATGAAAGTAAAGGGCTTTTCTTTTCAACAAATTTATGATTAAGTAGTGAATTATATTCTTTTCTGTAATAAATCCGTTGTGTGAGAATTATTAATTTGTTTTTTGTCTCCATAAATTCATTACGGTCAATTTGTGAAACTTTTCCCTGAGTCACAGTAACAGGGTGTACTTTTGCTGGATTTTGGGCACTGGCTCGAACAATATTAATAAAACGAATCACATAAGTCATGACTCTAATGGCTCTATCCCATTTTGAGAACCGATACAAGATGTCTTCGGTTTCAGTGTCATCATTTTCATTAATCAGAATATGGAAAGTTTGAACTCTTTTTTGCTCAATGGAGGTACTAGGAATTACTATGGCCTTAGGCCATTCTTCCGGGTGTTTTTGAAGCCAGGCTGGCCCTTTCCACCACAACGAATTATGCAACAACTGATTAGCGTCACATCCTCGAGAACCTAGATCTGCTGGGTTGTCTGCGGATCTGACATGTCTCCAAGAAACATTTCCAACGTATCTCATTATCTGCGCCGTGCGGTTAGCGACGTAAGTTTTCCATGTATTAGGTGGTTTCCCTAACCAACCCAGTACTATCGAGGAATCAGTCCAGAGAAATAATTCATGGTTATTGATGGGTAAATAGCTATTAAGCTGACGAATGAGTTTCGCAAGCAAAACAGCTCCACAAAGTTCAAGTCTCGGTAGACTGACCGGGCGTATAGGAGCGACTTTGGTCTTTGAAACAAAAATATGAGAAAAAATCTCAGTTTTACTTTGAATTCGCAAATAGATAACCGCACAGTAGGCTTTCTCGGAAGCATCGCAGAATCCATGAATTTGTAAGATACAAGAGGGATCATAATTAATCCATCGCGGTATTTTAAACTGGGTTATTACGGGAAGATTTTCTAAGAATTTATTCCATGCTGTTAGTGTTTCCGGTTTAACTTTTTCATCCCAAAAGGTTCCCTCTAGCCAGAGTTGTTGGAGCAGCATTTTGGCCTGAATGGAGATGGGAGAAATCCAACCTGCTGGGTCGAATAGTTTTGCAACTTGTGAGAGTATTTGCCTTTTGGTTATAGAATCGGTAGGGTAAACGGGCTCGATTGTATATGAAAAACAATCCGATAATGCATTCCATTGGATCCCTAGCATTTTTGTAGCACTGGTTTCATCAAATTTTAAAAATTCGGAGTCTAAGAGATCTTCCTGCGGAACGGATACCAGAATGTCCGAACAATTTGAAGTAATTTTCTTCAAAGGAAATCCGGCAGATTTAAGCACAAAAACTGTTTGATTTAGACATTCGATAGCAGATTGTATATTATGTGAGCCTGATAATATATCATCTACATATGTGTCCTTCATTAGAACGCTAGCTGCTTGGGGATAATTTTCCTCTGAGTCACGAGCTAGTTGTATTAAGGTTCTAATGGCTAAGTAGGGGGCACACTTTACTCCGAAAGTAACCGTCTTGAGTGCAAAGTCCTGAATTGGGCCATTTAATTTTCTGCGAAATAAGATTCGCTGATATTGAGTATCCTCTTTGTGTACGAAGATCTGGCGATACATTTTCACAATATCCCCATTAAATACATATTTGTAAAGACGCCACTTCAAAATCATCTGCGTTAAGTCAGCCTGTAGTGCAGGGCCTGTGCAAAGGGTATCATTGAGAGAAAATGTGGAAGTTGACCGTTTAGATGCATTAAATACAACCCTTACTTTCGTACTTCGGCTTTGAGGTTTTATGACCGCGTGATGAGGGAGATAAAAGGATTTATATCCATAAGTAGAATGACTTTCTAAAGAAGTTGTTGGCTCCATATGACCCAGTGTTAAGTATTCTTCTAATCCGTTTCGATATGCTTCCGCTAGCTCTTGTTTTTTATTCAATGAGTGTTCCATTTGCAAATATTGTGCCTTGGCTGCTGACCTTGATGTGCCCAAGAACATTTTATTGGGGAACTCAGCCTTGAAGGGAAGTTTTACGACAAAACGTCCATCAGAGTTACGGAAAGTAGTCTCTCGATAAAGTTTCTCACAATATTCATCCTCTTCTGAGATTGGGCGTTTTTCCACAACCTCTTCTTGCTCCCAAAATCGTTTCAATTGATCAGCAATGTCATCAGATGACATCTCATTCGTGCAAATTGAGAAGCTAGAGACAGGTTCACTCGTAATGGGACCACTTATGAACCATCCAAAAATAGAATTTTGAGCTACAAGGGTTTGAGAAATATTTCTAACTCCGTTAAGGATTATTTGGGGAAAGATATTACTCCCAATTAACAGGTCCACATGTCTTGGCAAATAAAATTTAGGGTCTGCTAATTTAATATTGTCAAAAAGAGACAGTGGAATGCTTGTTTTCGAAGGCCGAAAACTGGGTAGCATTCGAGCTATTTTTGGGACTACTATAGCATTGACTGCAACATGATGGTTGTCTTCTTCTGAGCAAAGGGTAAAATTACACACAGCGCTCGATTGGCCTATAATTTGACCCCCCATTCCATAGATTTGGAACGGTCTTGGCTCCGTTGGCAACATAAGGCGTTGTTGCAATTTCTTAGAAATGAAGGTTCTTTCTGACCCTTGGTCAAGAAAAGCTCGAGCATAAAAGTACTCATTTCGATGTAAAATTCTTACCATTGCAGTCGGAAGTAAAGTATTCTCGCTTACGGCACTGTTTTGAGTGAGGGTTACATTACTCAATGTTCGTGATGGATTCCCTTCTTTACTTAGTGTTGCATTATGAGGCCTAAAATTCAAATTGTTGTTGGAGTTTGTATTCGTGTTGGTGGGACTTGAGTAATGTAACAAGGAGTGGTGATTCAACTTACAATCGGAGCATGAAAACTTACTGGGACAGTTTTTACGAAGATGAGTATACGAAAGACAGTTGAGACATAATTTATTTTCTGTAACAAATTGGTTACGCGCATGAGGATCGAGGCCTAGAAACTTAGAACAGTTCTTCAGAGCATGTTTGGAGTTGCAGAATTTGCAGAAATAGTTATTATTATCCTGATGTTCCATTGGTTTTTTCACGCTCTGCTTCTCCTGATGATCTGATTTCAACTCTCTATCCCGACACTCTAAACGTTCTACTACTTCAAATCGATGGGAAAGAAATTTGTCCATCTTTTCCCATTTAACTAAAGTCCTATGGGATTCAAGGGATTGCTCCCATAAGGAAAGAGTTTCCTTCGGTAGTTTGCCCGAACACAAAATAACAATAAAGGGGTCCCATTCACCAATAGGAACATTCTGAGCCTTTATTGCCGAAAGACAATCGTTAATAGTAGACTGTAAATGCTGAAGAGACTTACTACACTCAGTGGTAACGGGTTGGAGATTAAGCAAAGTCTTAATTTGATTTTCTACGAGAATCCTTTGATTCTCATATCTTTCTTTTAACGCGTCCCATGCAAGAGCAAAATTCTGAGCACATAAACTATATTTCCTTATGATACCGCCGGCTTGACCCTGGACTTTCAATCTTAAATGATATAATTTTTGTACTGGGGGAATTCTCGGATTATTAATGTATACTGCAGTGAACATATCTCTGAAGGAGGGCCATTCTTCATATCCACCGTAAAAGACATCAGTATCACATGGTGGCACATTGACATGAGCATAATCGTCATCAGTGAATGAGGGCTGTTGGTCAAGGGTGGAAACGCTCGACACCAAAGATTTCTGTATATCCAATAACTTTGCCTTACACTTGTGATAGGATTCCGTGCAGGAAGAATACTTTCCCCGTACGGATTCCCTATATTTTTTTTCTTCTTTCACATCGCATTCCAAACAAAATTTCCTAAATGACCTCTGTAGTGTATTCCAACGATCACTAAGGTCCTGTAATTTAACTTCTAATAAGGTATCTGTCACCTCATTGATCTGAAGGTTGTCACATTCATGACAAAATGTAATTAAATGGTCTGAGTCAAAAATAAATTCTTCTGCCATGGTTTCAAATACTTATGCTCACTAAACCAGTTTAGATAAATTGAATCAATAAGAGAATTGCACAGTGATTCAATTGAATGAACAACAAGCTGTACACTAGAGTAGAAGATTTGATAAAAAAAATTTTAAATATATCAGGATGATGTCGTGCACTAAGTGTAATGAGTCAAAGCAATAACACCAAAGATTAACACTTAAAATGATGGCCGGGATAGCTACTGAACTTAATCAATATATTCGCTCAGAGTAGTGAATATTAACAGCAATGTTTACTGAGATAGTAAATACAAATTCTATTTTCTCAGTGAATAATATTAGCAAATTAGAAAGGTAAATAGTGTGTTCACTTGGGATAATGACCTTGTTCAAAATTGTTTGCTTGAAAAGCACACCACATAAGTAAATATTTTCACTGGGTATAGTGAACCAGTGAAAAAATATTTGCTGGGAAAGCAAAACACAAAAATAAATATGTTCGTTGGGGATAGTGAACTTGTGAAAAATATTTGCAGGGAAAGTAAAACACAAAAATAAATATGTATGTTCACTGGGGATTGTGACTAGTAGAAAAATATTTGCTGGGAAAACAAACAATTAAGCAAATATGTTCACCAGGGATAGTGAACTAGCGAAAAAAAATATTTGCTGGGCAAGCAAAACACAAAATAAATATGTTCACTGGGGATAGTGAACTTGTGAAAAATATTTGCTGAGGAAGCAAAACACAAAAATAAATATGTTCACTGGGGATAGTGAAATAGTGAAAAAATATTTGCTGGGAAAGCAAACAATTAAGTAAATATGTTCACCAGGGATAATGAACTAGTGAAAAAATGTTTGCTGGGAAAGCAAAATACAAAATAAATGTGTTCACTGGGGATAGTGAACTTGTGAAAAATATTTGCTGAGGAAGCAAAACACAAAAATAAATATGTTCACTGGGGATAGTGAACTTGTGAAAAATATTTGCCGGGAAAGTAAAACACAAAAATAAATTTGTATGTTCACTGGGGATAGTGAACTAGTGGAAAATTATTTGCTGGGAATACAAGCAATTAAGTAAATATGTTCACCAGGGATAATGAACTAGTGAAAAAATGTTTGCTGGGAAAGCAAACAATTAAGTAAATATGTTCACCAGGGATAATGAACTAGTGAAAAAATGTTTGCTGGGAAAGCAAAATACAAAATAAATGTGTTCACTGGGGATAGTGAACTTGTGAAAAATATTTGCTGAGGAAGCAAACACAAAATAAATATGTTCACTGGGGATAGTGAACTTGTGAAAAATATTTGCCGAGAAAGTAAAACACAAAAATAAATATGTATGTTCACTGGGGATAGTGAACTAGTGGAAAAATATTTGCTGGGAAAACCAAAAATTAAGTAATTATGTTCACCAGGGACGATGAACTAGTGAAAAAATATTTGCTGGGAAAACCAAAAATTAAGTAATTATGTTC
The DNA here is from genome assembly GCA_963576795.1 of Metopia argyrocephala. Lineage (NCBI taxonomy): Eukaryota > Metazoa > Arthropoda > Insecta > Diptera > Sarcophagidae > Metopia > Metopia argyrocephala. The sequence continues at coordinate 26,754,031 of OY756208.1, forward strand.
ACCAGGGATAGTGAACTAGTGAAAAAATATTTGCTGGGAAAGCAAAACACAAAATAAATATGTTCACTGGGGATAGTGAACTTGTGAAAAATATTTGTTGGGAGACCAAACCAGAGTAGTGATGTAATGTAAATTCACTTGGGGTAGTGAAGAAATCAAAAAATGCTCATGAGCAAAATGGGTAGTGAGCACTTAAAACAAATTGTTGATTGAAATAAAAGCAATTAAAATCTGGATAAAATCGTTTTTCCTCTTTCTTCCTTTTTTTTATATTTGTCACAGCGAAGACAAATAAAATTTCAATTTAATCTTTAGAAATATATTCTAACTTAAATAAAACAATGTGTGTATGCAGGTGAATTATTCTCATCTTCCGTCAAGAAAAAATATAACTTTGTTTTCCTTTTTTTTTTTCCTCAGTAGGCATGAATGTTTATCTTCCTGAATATTTATAAAATCCGTATTAGCGATTTTCTGTAATAATAAGTTTCATATCTGGCAACCTTTCAAAAGCATAAAATACATAAAAAGCTTTTACATAATTAAACAGACGGATCATTGAGTGACAAAATAATATTTAAGAGAATTTTTTTTTTCTATTTTCTTTTCTTCTCCTCTCTTAAAGTCTAAAAGAAATACTTCTTATTTCTTGTTTCTTTATTCCAAAAACAATAAGAATTGTATTACGGTACTTATTATCCCGTTTTGGTTCATGGTTTCAAGATTTTTCTTTCTGTTATTTTCATAAAAATTAATATGTATATACATCTGAATATATGTACATATATACATATATATTAATATGTATATACAAATATATGTATATATATATATATATATATATATATATATATATATATATATATATATATATATATATATATACGTGAGCTTTAAGTGAATATATATGTAATTATAAATGCATGAATGTTTCCTATATCTTCACTTTATTTATTATTATATATGACAAAATTGTATGTATGAATGGGTGTTTGTATGTGTTTGAGTATTGATGCACTCGAAAATTATTAAAAAACTCGGACTTACTTTTTTCCTGAATTTTTCCGTATCTCTTTTTTATTATTCCAAATGCAGATGCCTTTATTTTTACTTTGTGTTCTGGTTCTTTCTGTGGTTTTCATTAAAAGTGCAAATTTTCCAAAATGCATAAATAGGTACATATATGTACATATATGTGTGTATGTATTGTATATACCTTTCGCACTTCAACACAATTGTCTATATGTTTTATATTATATTTTATTAAATTTTTAATTATTATAAATTTTTCGCACTGTTTGTTTTTAATTTTACCGCTGGATATTTTAAAACTTGTTCACTTCTTTAATAATCCTTTCTTTTTACAAAAAGCACATGCGCTCGCTTCTAACTTTTTGAAAATTTTTTCTGTCTGCTTTCTGCAAACCTTATTGTGAATTTTCTGTGGACTGTAGATTTTATAGTGTTGCCAACTTCTTTCTTCCATACATTATTAAAACAAATTTAGGCTCCAAAAGGACCATGTTTAAATTTGCAAATATTAGTAGCAATAAAAGGGGTACAAATTTAAATAAATTAATGTTTAAGAAGATTAAACATTAAACAAACCATTCAAACATACATACGTGTCGGGGTTTACCAGTGATTTGTAAAATATTGGTACAATGATGATAATGGTTAATTACATAGTTAAATTTTTATTTCACATATGATTTAACAATGTAATTAATAATAAAGTATTACAAATTAAGAGTTAATTTTCTATAAGTTACTTCATATAATTCCAACTTACATTATATTTGTAAAAACAGGTTAGAATCGTTAAAAACAAAACTTAGAATTGAAAATTTATATGTTCAGGATATCTCTTATCTGTAGGTTTAAGATGTTTCTCGATTGAAACTTAAATTGATAATAATTTTTATATAAAAAAAAAGATATATAAAAAACCGTTTGCTTGTACAAGAAAGAAATACAAGGTACTCGGTAGTTTCGTTAAAATACTAGTAATTCACAATAAATTTAATTCATGTTAAATGTACAATATAAAGAAAAATTATCAAATTTGAAAGAGTAAATATTCTTAAGTATTCTCACTCTTAAACAGTAGGGGTTTATCATTGAGTATTGGTGTCAAATAATAAAAAAAACATGCCTTGGCACGAAGCGTTTATAATTTTTTTTTAGTGTAAACAATGTAACATCTAACAAATTGTTTTGGTTTTTGAACGACGAATTTGTTGCGAACAACGAAAACAGCAACACGAATCAAAATTTATATTACATTACTCGTCATTATTCACATGTTCGTCTGCAGGTGCATACAATTGTTTGATGAGACTGTAGATATAAAAGACTGCCCCCGGTCTGGCTGCCCAAGTACTGTTCGGACACAGCAAGTAATTAAAGCCGTCAAAATAATAATTCAACAAAACCCTCTCCGGAAACAGAGTAAAAATAAAAAAAAATTGGATAGAAAAATCCAAAGTTCTTTTGATGAAGTACGTTTATAACTTGCATAGAAAAATCTTGTTTACGGATGAACAAATTATTACCGTACAGGAAAAGTTTAACAAAGAAAATAATAGAGTTTATGCTCGCTCATCTAAAGGAACATCAGAACTTATTCCACGGGTCGAAAAGTGTCATCATCCAGCTGCAGTTATGGTTTGGTGGGGTGTCTATTACGATGCATTTTCCTTGCATTTCTGGGGACAAGAGGACAAACCATCGTATAGAGTTTACCAAGTTTGAAGAGAGTTGTAAAGCCGCTTTACAATTCCCAGTTCCAAAACCAACTTTAAGCTTTCCAACAATATTTCGCACCATCTCATAAGGCTAAAATGACAAAGATCGGGGTTCGAAACAATTTGCCAGCTTTTACATTGCTCTGAAGATTGACCATCTGTCAGCGCTGATTGGACCCTTTGGATTACAAATTGTGGACGGATTTGGAGGATATGGTCTCCTACAAAAGATACCATAACATTGATTTGTTTAAGACAGCTCTGCTTCGTGCTGTAGACAATTTTCGAATGGATAAAGTGTGTGCAGCTATTGATGACTGACCAATGCAACTTCAGGCGTATGTGAAGGCCAAGGGCGGACATTTTGAATGAAACTATGTTTTATGTATACAAAATATTTAAAAAAATTTGTTCCAAAACCATTCATTAGTTTTTATTTTATAGCCCAATAACTAATGTAACAGTATTTATGTTCCTACTAAGTAGAAGGTTTAAATAGAAATAGAATATTTTCAAACATTTTTTCTAAAAATTGATTACAAAATAATGTCTGCGTGCCTCTTACTATGCCATTGCATTCTAATAAAATGTTCTCTGCTTTCTTAATAAAATGAAATAAAATTCTTGTATTTATTTACTTATATTATGTTTAAAGAAAATACTCGTACCTCAGCAAAAATAATAATAATGCAGGAATAAACGTGTTCTTTACAAAAAAAAATGGTATAGGAATAGGAATAAACTTTTTAATGCTTTAGCCAATTTAACTTTGTCTTTAAAAACAGCAAATAAATGCAAAAAGTTAGCTGTTGCTCAAGGATATATAAGAAAGGTAATAAAAGATAACAAAACTTAATAAAACAAAATATACGAGTATGTATGTCTACAAAAGCCAGTAGTTGTGACTTTAAGGTGACAGATAATAGTTTTTGATATGGGGAAAAAAGAAAATTTATTATCGATTAACTGAATAGAAAGGTCAAAGAAAATAATACAAAAATATTTATTATTTTTTATAAAAAAAGCGAAACAGCTAATTTACTTATATATTTCTAAAGGTTGTTCAAAATTAAAGCCTTATGCCCGTATTCATAAAAACTATTTTAGGTTTTTTTGACAAGTATTGCATAGAAATTTGTCAAATAAGTCCTCAATAAACCTTAAATATTTTTTATGAATACGGGCATTAAGCTGTTAGCAACTCTAAAACAGTCTGATATCTAATAGTTTATGGCTACTCGTAGTAAAAATGCTGGGTTATACGATACAACAACGTGTTTTCATTATGGAACAACATTTTAAAAATTATGAAAGTTTAACCACCTGAATTCAAACATTTGTTTCCCTCTATGGCTTTGTTAATCGTCAAAATTGCCGTGTTTATCGAATAACAAACATATGTTTGATGCGGATTTTGGGCGGGAGACGCACTTAGATCATACATACATACATACATAACTGGCCTTTACAACCCTGTGTCAGGATTACGGCCTAGCTTCTCGCAGCACTCATGTTGTGTGTGTAAATTTCTATCCATGAGTACCGGGACCTACAGTTTAATGTCGACTCCGAACGACAGACTTGAGAAGCTCTTTCATGGCAATTAATTACTCTCAGAGCTTTTGCCAGAAGACTGCTGAGAGGTAGTCGCCGAAAGAAATATTTTTTTCATATTTCTTTTTTTGAAGATGTCAGAGCCTGGAGACGAACCCAGGACTCATGTCTTAGTAAGCCAACACACTAACCACTAGACTACGGCGACTACATACTTAGATCATACATTTTTTACAAATAATGCAGGTGAAGCGACAGAGTTCTTACCACCGAAATTCGTTGCTATTGATGCGGCCAATATGTGGTACAGCCAGATGGGATCACATTCTACACAGCCAAGGAATTCCTTCAGTAAGTGCATGAGACATTTTCTTGTCATCGTTATTTAACAGCATTAGATTACTTCGTATGGGGTTACTTTTAATCAACAAGTTCATAACCGCACGTGCATTACAAGAGGAAAGAAAACTTTGCTTTAACAAAATTAAGCCACAATTATGTAGAAAGGTCATGATAAATTTCTGTACGAAAGAGAGCGTATGTACGTACCATAAGTCATATGCCCGATGCATTATTCCATAAAACCGTATCCTATATACTATATTATTCAATGAAGGAATAAAAATCTAAAGACTAAAAACTCTGTTCTAAGTTTAATTCAAATCTTGTGTTAGTTTTCGCACAGCCTTTAGAACTTTAGATGGCCGATGATTTGAACTGTACCCGTCACTGCTTAAGCACAGATCTTTAGAAAACAGAAGAGTTTCCAATACATGTCTAAACAATAAAACGGAAATGCAATTGGAAAAAGAAGAAAACCTGCTAATAAATGGCAAAGATTGAGGAGAATAGAAGCCAGTTCAGAAGGGATTCATTGGATGGGATTGAAACAACTTATTTTTTCACGAGATAACCATAGGGGATAACCCCAATTCATTTTGCTTATGGATATTTGATTTGAATTTGTTTATAACGTTATTGGCAGGTAAAACATTCGTGGGAAGATTGGTCCACAAATAAACAGTGCGGCCAATTGCTGTTGATCATTCAAGGGTGAAGGTATGGCCTTTGAATGATCAATTCACAGCAATGCGTCTCATTCCTTAAGCATTAAACACATAGACGACAGCAAGCAGCAAATGCAGCCGACAATATTTGCTGCCATGCAGTCGGCTACTTAAATATTTTGAAGGCAACAACAGCAAAACAATAAAAAAACAAATAAAATAATGAACATGTGTTTGTTGTTGAAATAAATATTTCAGTGATACCACTTTTAAGTGTATGAAACCGCAAAAATAAAATCGCTGGTTTAAAATGTATATATATTTTATTTTTATTTTAATTTGTTTATATTAAAAAACTATAAAACTCATTAACAAAATATACTTTCTGCTAGTTGTACACATACTTTTTAAAGATATTAAAATTTTGGCCTAACCTCAAATTTTTTGGCTATAATTGGAAAATAATGATTTTTGCTTAGCCGTTGATTTTACAAGATGAATTCTGGTACGGCTGCCTATCTCCCAAATGAATCCCCTGATCAGAAAGATAATTAGGTGTATCACACATTTGCATATTTGTTACAAGACATAACATAGTTAGTTATTCATTCAAGCACTTCCTCGTATTTCCCATCATAAGTATTATCCATGTATTTTTAACAACAATGCATATTGATCGTTGTGGAACACCAAACATAACTTTAAAATCTTAAATTTAATTAAATAAATACCGACTTGTAATGCTAAAAGTTTTTAATTGTTATTATCTTTATTAATAAATAAATTTTTTTTTTCATTGTAATAAAATATATTTTTTAGGTCGTTTTTATTTGAAATTTTATATTGTACTAGCATCAATAATCAGTTTTTGCTGCCTCAAAAAATATAAATTATTCTAAGTTGGGCAGCAGCAGCAAAGGTTTTTGTCTAGGGTTTTGCTGTGCTGCCTTTAAAATAATCGTTTCCATATAAACGTGTGTATTCTAATTTTGACAACTTGCTGCCTGCTGCTTGCTGTCGTCTATGTGTTTAATGTTTAAGGCGCTTAATATTGTTATATAATGAAAACAAAATATATGTTTTGTAGCCATAATGTACTGTCCTTTCCACAAAAATGCCAATACAATGCACAGCATTAGTAGGGGTTTGCCCCTGAGTACTGGGGCCTATTTCACTAAACTACAATTCTACAAGTTACAATTACAAGTCTATTTTTTACAAGTGCTAATGAATTGTGTTTCATTAAAATTTTTATAACAATTGTAGATTTTTGTACTTGTAAACTACAATTTCTACAATTACAAGTTCTTTTGTATATATTGTGATATTAATTATAAAATTCTTATTTATTATTACTCAAAGTGCTAAAATATCCTATAAAAATGCAATGTTACACATTTTAATAATATTTCGCAAATTTTTTAAATAAAATAAAATATTTTAACAAAGTTATTTTGATAAATTAAGCATCTCAGAAGGACTCAAGCAGATTGAGGTCAGGCTATTCTGGTGACCATTATATTACTTTCAGTTCGCTATCATTTAACCACTTTTGAGTTATTTTGGCGGTAAATTTCAAATTATTGTATTGCTGGAAAACTCATTTAATTTTGGTTTAGTCCGGCAATAGGACCATCCATCTTCCAATCCTCCATAATCCAATTTAATTAAATTTAAGTGCGTCCGATCAAAATCCAGGCGAAGCTTTCGATGGCGTTTTGTGGTCAGTGGTTTGTTTACTTTTGATCGACCACCCTGACCAGCAGAATGCAATGAATTTCTAACTGACAGACAGATTAAAATTGTCAAATAAGATAAAATTTTTATAAATTTGCACTGCAGCCTCTACTTTCTGCTGGCTAAAGGTTTCGTTTCATTTACTTGCACAAATAGGTAGTGGAAAATCAGATTTTAGTGCAATTATATAACGACTCTTTTACTGAACTCGATAATTGCGGCTTTTGCACGACAGCTTATACCTTAAAAACTAGTGAATTACGCTCCACAATATTCTTCGGCCAAAAACGTATCATTGTTGTCTTTAGAAATAATTAATGTATTAAAATTTCTTAAAAGAGGGTTAGAGATTTTCTTAACAACTCCAACATATTCTTAATGTTTTTCTTAGTTATTCCTTCTGATTTCACATCTAACTGCTTTTGGTGATGTAGAAAAATTTAACACAAAGAATTAACAATGTGCACTTTTTCTAATTATCTGAATATAAAAAGATAACGGTTTCCTAGATTGTTTTTCTCATGCATCCATTTAAAAGAAAACACAATAACAAAGCAAATGAGTGCTCCATAAACAAGATCTTAGAAATAGTTCTGACGTTGTAAGCATTTGAACATAGGAATACTTTTAATAGTTTTACAATAATGGGTACTTTAATATCGATAATTTGTAATAAGCAAACAATGTGATATAGTTTTTTTTTGTTACATTTAATCACTTATTTAAAAAGTAAATAATTAAAAACAAACAAAATAAATAAATTATTGTTAATTAATATTAAAATTGTTTGGTTTTGTGTTTACTTGAACTAATTTTTATTAAAAAATAGTTAAAAATCAAATTTGAATTCAATTTATCATTCACTTGTAACTTGTAAAATTTTTTTGAGAGTTTCCGTCGACCCTAAGCTTTTTTTTTACAATTCTACAAGTGTACAAGTGAAAATTTTGTTTAATGAAACAAAACGACTTGTAGAAGTATGACTTGTAGACTTGTAAATTGTAAATATCACTTGTAGCTACAAACTTGTAATTGTATTTTTATGAAACACAATATTTTACAAATTACAATTTTATAGGCAAAAACACTTGTTATTGTAAACTTGTAGCTTAGTGAAATAGGCCCCTGGTCTCAATAAAAAAAAGGTACGAGTAGTACATAAGAATATACGATTATTCAAAAATGATGTTTTTATTTCATCAGAGCACCACCCGTGGTAGTAAACGTCCTTTCCTGTGCGTGATCGAGAATACCCAAAATATTCTTTGAAGCACCGGCCCATGCATAAGAGTTGTATTCCACCTTTGGCCGAACAAAAATCTTGTAAGTTAAAAAAAAAAACTCAGATGAAGTAAATTATTTCTTGCACCGGCTTAAAAAACCGAGGCACTTGAATGCTTCTTCCGACAGTCAAAAAATATTATCATTCCAACGGACATCACAATTTATTCTCATGCCCAGAACACCAAGAGCGTCCGCCTTCTCAATATTTTCATTACCTATAGTCACAGATGACAATATTGCATCGTCACCACCACGCTTATGCGTGATAAATTTGAGCCAATTAGTGGTACAATTAAATACTAATTGTGAAGTATTTCCGACATTTCTAGTAATTCATTTGTCATTAGTGAAGTATTTCTTGCACCGTTTTAAAAAACCGAGACAAAACACACAAAAACGAGTTGTGTTGTAAGAAAATTTTTAAGGCTGAACCATGGAAACATATTTATACAAAAAAAAAAAACAAATGTTGTTTTAAACTATTGTTTGTAGTAAAAATATCAGCACAGACATCATGTACTTATAATGGTTTATAAAAATTATAAGTATTTTTGACAAGTACTAAAAACCTATGAAAAAATATTCAAAACCATAAGATTTCGAGCATAAGAAATACTTTGAAATTAAAAGTCAGTTTTTAATTTGAAATGTTTTTTAATTAAAATATTCTACAATAAAAATATTTTGCGAATAACTTTACAAACAAATGATTAGTGTTTAAAAAACTATTAAACATTTACACCCAAAATATTAATAGTGACCTCCTTTTGGCAAGTTCAAGTTCACAACAATTTAATTCAAACTCTACTAGTAAGTGTGGCTAAAAAAATTAAAAATATATAAATTTTTACTTTCACTTTTTAACAGAAATAAGCAAATTGCTTTAATAACTAAATGCTACAAGTAATTAATATTTAATTTGTTGGATATTTCGTGCTATAAATAACAGATACAAATCGAATTATAGGCACAGTTGAACAATAAGATCTTCTAGATATAAATCTATTGCATATATCGAATATTCTAACACGCTGTTGTACAAATAATTAACAAAAATGAATTCGTTTATAACATTTGCTGCTTTATTATTATCTATTGTTGGCTTATCCACTGCAGGACTTTTTTATCCTGCACATGAACATCAAGGTAAAAGTGAAGAAGTCCATTATTCTGTTGTTACCGAACATAAGGCTGCTGAATCTTCTCATGGTTATGGTGGACATGGTCATGATAATGGACATGCTACAGTTCAAACATGGGGCACTGATGATGGTCATTCTGGTGGTCACGGTATCGCACATGAAGATGTTCATTATGGTGGTTATGCATCCGCACATGATCACGGTCACTATGGCGGTCATCACGGTGGTCATGATGATGGCCATGATCATCATGCTTATGCTAAATATGAATTTTCTTATGGTGTTAAAGATCCCAAAACTGGCGATTTCAAAAGTCAAACGGAAACCAGAGATGGAGACAAAGTTAAAGGTAATTCAACATTTCCATTTATTTATTTTTTTTATAAATATTTTTAAATGAAGAATTAAATTTACAAAATTTATATTTACAGGCAGCTACACTCTTAAAGAAGCTGATGGTACTACCCGTCACGTAGAGTACACAGCCGATAAACACAAAGGATTTAATGCTGTTGTTCATACTTTGGGTCATGCTAATGCCGCTGGTCATGGTGATCATCATAGCCATGGCTATGGCCATGGTTATGCCCACGGTTATGGTCATGGTCATGGTGAAGCCAGCAGTTTTATAATTGTTAAGAAGCATGAAGAAAAGAAACACTAAAGATATTGCTTTGTTGGAAATTAAAATAGAGAAAAAATGTATAAATTTCTAGTTTAAGTCTTGAGATCAGGATGCTAAAGTTCCTTTAATAAAAACCATCAAAAAAATATAAAAAGCATTTTTTATTCACTTGACAAAATTTAGTTTTTATCCTTAGGCAAAAATTAAAAAAAAGGTATGCTTTCTTACGTCAAATCTCAGCTCTGACATCTTGAAAAAAAGAAATATGAAAAATTATTTCTTTCGGCGACAACCTCTCAGCAGTCTTCAGGCAAAAGCTCTGGGAGTAATTGATTCCCATTAAAAAGCTTCTCAAATCTGTCGTTCGGAGTCGACTTCAAACTATACGTCCCGGTACTCATGGATAAAATTTAACACACACAACGTGAGTGCTGCGAAGAGCTAGGCCGTAAAGCTGACACAGGATTGTAATAACCAATTATGTATGCATGTATATATGATAAACTCATATGTACAGGGTGAGAAAATTTTAGGTTAGGAAGTAATTTGTCTGTCAAATGATGAAATGCTAAGAATTAGCTGTAATCCTTTGACACTTTTTTTAGAAAAAAGTTGGGAAGTTTTAACTATGGAAAACTACAGTACCATTATTTGTGTCAAAAGTTTGAGAATTGGGAGTTTAAAAAATTGAACGAAAACAACTCATTTTTCAACAAATTTACAGTTAGTGATGAGACCATGATAACCGATTTTTTGTGACCATAATTGTTGACATCAGTGACCTTTGGTTTTATCAGGACGGTGACACAAGCCACACAGCCGGCGAAACAATTTATGTATTGCATGAGAAATTCAAGGTAACGATTTGGCCACAATTAGGCACCTCGTTCTTGTGATTTAACGCAGCAAGATTATTTTCCCTGGGGCCTTTTGAAAGGATACAGAGAAACATGAACAACAAACCACAAACATCTGAAAGATGAAATTTTTTGCATTGACAAGATAAGCAAAGCTTTCCGAGAAAATAGTCTTTTTCAGAAAATAGTGCTTACAAGTAAGTTATTTTGTAATGGGAAAATTGTAAACAATCACTTACTCGTGTGCATCAATAATGCATGATTTTTATATGAAATGAGCCACTAAAATGCAATAGAAATGCAAATTTATTGCAACCAGTAAGCAAATAGTACAAAAAATCAAAAATAATACCCTATCCTGTAGCATTTTTGGAAGTATTAAGGTATGAATAAATAATATCGTCGAGGGAATTAAAGAACGCTGTAACTGATAAAACCTCAAATGTTCACCAGAGCCAAAAAACTTTCATAAATGGTATTTTTCATTTCGCAGACGTGAATTTATTTTCATCGTAGAAATCTGGGACCTGGACCAACCGACGCGTATTTTTTTTTCTGATAAAAATGATGCAAAAAATGTATTTTCGATTTTTTGTCAGTTACAGCGTTCTTTAATTCTATTGCCGATATAATGCCTCCATTTTTGCTTACAATTTTATTTATTTCTTCCAAATTTTAAAAAGTGTCTGCTGGGTTGTTGCAAAATGAGGTTTAAAATTTGCCAGACATTATATACCATTATTGATTCCCCTATTTCTACTTTACTTTTACCTGTTACTTTTGAAAAATCGGTGACTTCCTCTTCGGATTCGACTTTAAACTGTAGGTCCCAGTACTCAGGAATAAATTGACACACACAACACGAGTACCCCTAGAAGCTAAGCCGTAACTCTGAAACAGTGTTGTAATGGCCAATTATGTATGTATGTATGTATGTATGTATGTATGTATGTATGTATGTATGTATGTATGTATGTATGTATGTATGTATGTATGTATGTATGTATGTATGTATGTATGTATGTATGTATGTATGTATGTATGTATGTATGTATGTATGTATGTATGTATGTATGTATGTATGTATGTATGTATGTATGTATGTATGTATGTATGTATGTATGTATGTATGTATGTATGTATGTATGTATGTATGTATGTATGTATGTATATATGTTTGTATGTATGTATGTATGTATGTATGTATGTATGTATGTATGTATGTATGTATGTATGTATGTATGTATGTATGTATGTATGTATGTATGTATGTATGTATGTATGTATGTATGTATGTATGTATGTATGTATGTATGTATGTATTTCTACTTTATATTGGTATCACTAAAACTTAATTTGTAAAAAAAAAAAATATGTTTAAAGCAATTATTTTTTTAACCGCAAATTTGCCCACCATTTATATCGCACAGCTTTTGAACAAAGTAAACCTATTCTATACTGATTGCTTGGATTGCAGTCACGGTGTTGGAGTTTTTTTTGAGTAATGAAGTTGAATTCTATATCTCTCTAAGATTATCAAGTAACTTTACTGCTGTTGTGGATAAATTTGAAAGCAACAAAGTTTAAAGCAACAATATCTATGAGCACGTGGACATCTCTTAATCTAATAAAGTCAGGCCGAAGTGTTTTCTCATATTGCATATTAAAATGACATTAAGTCGAGCTGATTTGAATTTTTAGTAGCTACCATTAAAAAAGAAAAAGATATTGCTAATGAGTTTATAATCAAGAAATTGTTCCCAAAAATGTGGAACTATTTTGTATGTAACTTTGAGCTTATTTTTAAAATTTTTTTTTTTACATTTTAGATGACTTTTATTAATAACTTCACAATTAAACGCTTTTTAAGATTTAATTTTCCAATTACAGAGTATGGCTGAGGCGTTATTTCGGGATGTTCCTTACAAATTTTATGGAAATTTTTAAAGAATTAAAATCGTAAAATCCTCAATATGCTTATTCTGGGGCACAAAACACTCCAAATGACAATAAATTGTCCAAACAAGCTGTGATAGGAAACAAATCCAGACACTTTATAAACTTGAATTGAATTAATAAAATCATCAAACGGTTCTCAAAACCATAGCAGAATTAAAAAAAAAAAAATTATTGGCCTTTTTAGTTTTAAAAAAATTATAAAAATAAATTTTGTTACAAATTAATTGTGCAGCAAAGTATTAATACTCGTATTAGTAAAATATTACTTAAATACGCTTTAGGTTTCAATAAATTTGCGATAATTTTTAATTCCTCATTTTTGTTAATTTTTGTAACGCCTATTAAAGTGAAGAAATGTGTAATTTTTTTTTATTATAATTAACGTGCTAATGTAACCAACAGAATATACTTTCGAATTCATTTCATTTAGAAAGTTACCTTAATTTACACAAATGCGCCCCATTACCCACCCTCTTCTCTCACCAAGTATTAATAAATTTTCTTTTATTTTTTTTTATAATGAAATCTGTTGTATAACAAAAAATTCTTACAAAGCTTTACCCCAGATGGGACTCGAACCCACAATCCCCGGCTTAGGAGGCCGATGCCGTATCCATTGGGCCACTGGGGCTCTTAACACTGCATATACAGAAAGAACTATTTAATGTCAAAAAGCCACAAAGAAAACAAAGAGCCAATAACACTTGTTGGCCATAAATATAAATTTTCTTTTAGCCAAAATTTTCAAGAGAAAGCCAAGAAAGAAAATAATGAAAGCAGAGTAAAAACAACAACTGCAATATTTTGGCTAGACTATGAAAATGTGTTTCTCTTAAATGTGTTAAAAAATTCAAAACATTGTTGAAAAATAATAATTTATGTGTGTACTCGTATGTATTTATGTACGTATGCCTGTACATATCTTAGATACCAGAATAATCTGCTTATTTTAAAAAGCCATTACCAAAGATGACGTAAATATTTCTCTTTTCAATTTAAAAGAATTTCATTCATTCACATAAACGATGCTTTGCTGCCTGCCTGCCATACAATAACAAGCACTTTTCTTTTATTAGCCGGTTTAAACATATTTTGTTAGACATGCCATGCTTATGTACGAGTATCATTTTTCAAATTTCTTGTTTTGCTACGCTATTTCTTAAATATTTGTGTATGTACATACAAGTATGTATGTTTGTATGCAGTATTATTGTTTTCTCTTGAAACTGTTTATTATTGTTTACTGAGTACATATTTACCAAAGAACAACCACTATCTCTATCTGCAAACTTAAAAGAATTTCATAAAAAGCACATGGTCGGTAAAATGTGTGTCACCACTGTTGATGTTTTCAAATGTTAATGTCAGAGGTACCAAAACTGTTCTTTTTTTAATTAAAAAATTTCTTAAGTCACAATAAAGGGTAAAAAAATTTGGATCATAAACACAGTCGCGAAATAAGTTTACTGTTGTTAAAAGTTACAATTTGGTTAAAGTAAAAACCTACTTTGAACTTAAAGTTTTATTATAAGGCTAAAATAAGCTGAAGTTGTTTTAACTCATTTAGCACCAATTTTAGTGCTAACAGCTGTTTTTTGTTTACATAAAAAACTATAAGCATTAAAATGAATAAAGAAAATTTAGTGAATAAATAAATTATAATTTCCAATTCCAGTACAATTCACCAGCTATTTAAACGAATCATTTATTTTTAAATTAATTCGCGAATCATTCATGCACTGAATGGGTAAAATTTTGAGTTAATTCTTTTAGCCAAATTCAATTCATGTTCGCTAAATTCAAATAAATTGATTAAAATTTCATTCAACTCATTTTTTTGGCGAAAAGAATTAATTCACAATTTAGCTAAGTCGTAATGATTTGAAATAAAAAAAGAATGATTCATTTACAACTCTGCAATGCACTGCATAAGTAGAGTATCGGTCTGAACAAAAAAAAAAATTTTTGTTGTCCATTGTGGTCGTTAGTATGGCTAGTATGTATGTGTATTGTTATCCATTAGCTTTTTCTGATTAAAAACTACGGACGTGTCGTTGCCCAAGAGTTTCACGGTTACCATGGGCATATTTATAAATTACCGCAAATATGTTTTTGATCCGAGCTTCTGGTCACCTCTTAATCTAATCGCTGCCTTTACTCCTGTTATGAACTTTATATACAATTATAACCATAAATATAAAATAAATATCTATTATCGTATGCTTTCATTATAAATTTATTTTCATCGAAAAGCTTAAACCTTTTTTGCTTTTCTGTAAAATATTTTATATTTTTATCATATTACTTGTAGTGTCAGCTGTTCAAAAATGCCACTTGCGTATTGTATGAAATCATTTCTCAATTGTGGGGTGGCACCCATTTCAATTTAGTTCAGTTTAAAATATACTTTTATTTTCACTACGGTTACAGAAAAAATACAAGTAGGATTTTAATTTCAAGTTGTTTTTAAAAACTGAATTTTTAGTGTTTGTCTATGATAATGGGCCAATAAGTTAAAAATATTATTTTGGAATCTTTTTTATTCTATTTTATTATGGAAACTGTGATGCCAAATTATACACTCTTCTTTTCAAAATCAAGCCACCATTGCTTTTGACATTTCTCTAAAAATTTTATAATTATATAATTTTATATAATTTTATAAAATTTATTATAAAACTCTTTGCTTAAAATGAAAAAAAAAAATAAATAAATAGAAACTAAGAAGTTGTTATTAAAACAAATTTTTTTTTTAATTAAAAAAACAAAATAAAAAATTTCGCGTAATTTTATAGTTGAACTCAGAAAGAAATATATAAGTATTAAATCTTAAATCTCTTTTAATTACAAGTTAGACAACTTTCGATAAGTGCATTAAACAAAAATGTTTGGAAACCTCTGCTTACACTCACTAAAGAGTTTACTGCTTACATATTTAGGTGGTTGTTTTGCTGTTTTTATCTCAAGAATTTATTTTTATTTATGTTTACAATACTTTCATTGCTCTCTTTTACATTTTACTAAATTTTTATTCGCAAAGGGTATTTATTTAAAACCAATAGAACTTACAAAAAGGGTTAATGGGTAAATGTACTGTCATACTACCCAAATTATTTAACGTTTATGAAAATTATGCGCTAAAATAATTTTATAATATAAATTACCTTCATCAAGCGAGTATTTTTAATAGGATGGTATTATAACCATAATCGACCGTAGCCATTGACTTATTGAAATCAAAATTAGCTATAAGCTGATTTCGAAAAATAGAATTTTCATTGAGCCTTCAAGGTCGTACGTAAGAAACCTCTCACATATTTATTGTAGGATGACGTAAAGTCACTGGTTTTGGAGCACAACATTGTTTTAGTATTGCGATTTGACAATGTCAAAAGACTGGGTTTATGTGAACAAACCACAAACAGCTGACGCTATGAAATATGAAATTCTACATTGATTAAATAAGCAAAGCTTTGTTGCAAAATGTGGTACGCACAAAAGAGCGGACGTTTGTTGACATGGTAGGGGTGAAAATTTGCCAGGCATCATATTCCATTATTAATTCCCATATCTCTGCTTTATCTTGACATCAATATAACTGAAGGTTTTTTCGAGCCAATTTACTTTCTAACCTAAAATTTGCCAGCCCTATATAAATAATTTTATTTTTTTACCATTTTTCTATTTGCAGAACTCCTAATTGTAATTACTTATTGGATCTTATATATGGAAATCTTTTTTTTATAATTATTATATCGGTCTTAAGATCCTAAAACTTGTATTCTTTATGAATATACATACATACATAGTACATACATAACGGGCCTTTACAACCCTGTGTCAGGATTACGGCCTAGCTTCTCGCAGCACTCATGTTGTGTGTGTACATTTTTATCCATGAGTACCGGGACCTACAGTTTAATGTCGACTCCGAACGTTAGACTTGAGAAGCTTTTTCATGGCAATTAATTACTCTCAGAGCTTTTGCCAGAAGACTGCTGAGAGGTAGTCGCCGAAAGAAATATTTTTTTCATATTTCTTTTTTTTTAAGATGTCGGAGCTGGGTGTCGAACCCAGGGCTCATGTCTTGTCTTAGTAAGCCAACACACTAACCACTAGACCATGGCGACTTTATGAATATTAATGAATATATACAACACAAAGAACTCTGATGAGGCCTTGGTAGCGAGGATCGAAAAATGGTTCAGTTCTGCTAGTGTTTAAACATAATTATTATAATTACAAAACATAAAGAAAAATAGTTTCATTTTATAGAAATTATAACCACCAATTTAATCGTTATTTTATTATTTATGAAGCTACACAAATGAGTAGAGAAATATCGGTTAATTATTTGTAATAATTTATAGGTCTTAATCTTAATAAATTTGTTGTTTATATAAAACAAAAAATTTTTTTTTATTAAAAATAAAAATTGTTAACTTAAATTTCTATAGGGCTTAAAGACATTTCATATTTATACAGTTAGGTTTTAAAACAAAATAACTTCAAATTTGAAAAATGGAATTTGTGTTCAGTGAAAATTATCAACAAAATTTAAATAAATTTTTTTTAATCTACCAAAATGAGATTAAATATTATTTAAAGTACATTAAATTATTTGTAAAATTTAAATTAAAGCAATAAGAAAGCAATTGGTTAATTTTTAACAGCAAAACAACAACACTTTTAATAAAAAAAAATCCATCTCTGTTATAAACATTTAAAATTCTCTTTTACGCCATAAAATTCCATGCTCTCCCTTTATAAAATAACTCTCTTTACCATTTATTTCACTTCTTTTATTCTCTTATTTCTTTAATTTTTATATAACTGTATGTAAACAAACTAAAAGAACTAAGAAGACCAACAACAGCAATACACAAAAAACACGTTTTTTTTGTATACGGAAGTATTTCTGTAATACTTTATCGTTGCTATTCTAAAAATAAAACTTGTGATGTTTATAAACTACAGTCAGCGTGTCTCCCAATGTTTATACAAATATTTGCACGGTATTATTGCGTTGCCCAAGCAGGCGGTGGTGGTTGGTTTAGTTCTGTTCGTTTTTGTTCAGTTTTGTTTTGTTCTGTTTTTCAATGTGTTTTTATACAGAAATTAACTCTGCGAGCGCTAACTGCCCCAGTGGCCCAATGGATACGGCATCGGCCTCCTAAGCCGGGGATTGTGGGTTCGAGTCCCATCTGGGGTAAAGGATGTGTGATATTTTTTTTATTTTTTAATATATTTTTTTAAATAAATATTATTCATATTAAGTTTTGGAAATAAAGTATAAAATTTACCGGTAATGGCTTATTAGATGAAATTTCCACAAGTTGATCTTCCACATGTATAAAACCGGTTTGTATAAGACCTAAAATTAAAAAGATAAATAAAAAAATGTTTTAAATTAATTGTAAACTAAAATAAATGGTATTGCCTAACTAATCAAATCAGTATACAAATTTATTTTATTTTATTATTTACGAAAGTATACATCAGATTCTAAGTTTATATGTATACAGCTGCTAAATTTAGAGTTTCAAGAAGAATAAGTACATACATAGTTTAGTTTTATTTCTTACCACCTACAATGAAAACCAAAACATTTTTTTTTAAATAACAGTAAATCCTATTTAGAAATAGCATGAAATAAAAGTTTCAATATACAAATGTCGAAATAATCAGCTATGTCATAAAATTCGTTTGGAATGGTTTTGATTCCGTAATTGCCACGGCGCAGTTATCGTAAGGTGCCTTTGAGATTACAGCAAATAAAACAATAACAAAAACGTCCGGACTTTTAAATGTTGCCCAATGTAAAGGACCAATGCAAAAAGTATGAAAACAAAAACAATTTATTTAAAACGAAGTACGTAGCTCCGCTGGTATGTCAACTGCACCTTATAATTAATACGACATGCTTTTTTATATTTGGTCAATTCACAAAACCCCTGGTATCGTTGTATAGAATGTTTCGTTGTATTGCAATACCAAAGTTGTAAGCTTTTTGTTGGTAATTTTCATATAAAAATTGGATACACTCATACAATTTTTTTAAGTTGTATAAAAGAAATAAGAAAAATACAAAGTATAAAAACTAACGGGATAATTAACAAAAATATGAACAGTGGACTTTGAATTTAATTACGATAAAAATACAGTGGGATAAAATAGCAAAATAAAAGTTAAAATTAAAATAGCAAAATGAATATAAATTTAATAAAATACAAAATTAATTAATGAAATATTTTAGCGAATATTTATACGTTGACCTAACAAAAGTATTCTTATTTCAACAAGGAGTTCACAAATAAGAAGACATTATTATTATTTCTGGATTAAATTTTGTACAAAACACAGCAGTGTATTCAACTCGGATTGAGTGCATTTGCACAAGGTTTTAAATTTGAATTTTTAAAATTTAAATCTTCAAAAATTCTGCTAACCTACTTGTAATACTCAGTTAAAATTAATTTGATTTTTTTTCTTTTTATAAAAAAATGTCAAATTTAATCTCCAATTTAGACTAAATGTTCGATTATTTTCATTCATTTTCAAAACAATACAACAACAATTACTTACAAGTGATGTAAAATAGTTTTTCATATTAATAGTGCTGATATAACAAGTGTTGCATATAATCCTTGTTTATGTGCGTGACATACATTCACACATATTAGAGAATACACTGTTAAATATTTGTTTTCAAGGATGTTTTCCTAAAGCAACCATGTTTATACACACCACTTGCCACAAGAGCCACAAAGTGCTCTTATCGTCATTTAGTGAATGGCTTATAAACATTTTAAATTATTTATCAACGAAAATACCCACATAAAGCAAATGTTTACAAAAGTATATAAACATGTTGCCGAAAATTATCCAACAATGTTTTCATTGATACATAGCCGTTTTTTTAGTAGTTTTATGGGTATTTCGACCTCAAGTTTAATATTGAATGAGTGGATTTCTATGATTTTAACACGAATGCATACGAAAAGAGGGTACGAAAATGTGTTTTAGTACTTGGTTTTGGAAAACCGAGATAATTTTAAAGTCATTTTCTACTATTTGTAGGTGGCCTTTCAAAGTTGATTGGTTTCAACAATGAACTTGACCTACATTCCTTTCCTTTTTTTTGTTTTTGTTTATTTTTAAAATTCTAATTAGCAGTAGTATTTATCTGTTAAAATGTTCAACAAATTCTTTTATTTGTTTTTGGTTGAAATTTTTGTTGAAGGTCAAACCAGAAAAAGATTTTGTAAAATAAAAAGAGAGAAAATGCAGGCATAAGTGCATTGTACTGTATCTGGATGATATTGAAAAGGATGAAATGGATTTGAACAAATTAATAAGTTTTTATTTGACTATAAAAACAGAAAATCAAGCGCTATTTGGAATAAGAGATTAACTTCTCAGTTTGTAAAGAAAGAAAAGAATTTTGAAACAAATAGTAAATCAAAGGAAAGTGGAATAGATCTCTTTCTTGCATTACACTTTTTTTCTGAATTTTGAAAAGGATTGAAATGTAAAAAAATAAATAAAATTTAATCTATGGGGCAATTTAATATGAAAACTTTGAAGGAGACTGACGATATTGACACAAAATAAATACGAGCATACATAAGTACTTACGAGTATACGAGGAGACAAAATATATGTTCAAAAAAATACAGCAGATACCAGAACAAATCAACATAATCGAGTTTAAACATGACATGCTGGTGGCATCTTTTATATCGATTTTCATGTAAAGAGTTCATATAATGGGTCTGTTCGTAAATGCATCACTGCGCTGCATTACCATATTTACCAATTCAAAGAAAGCTAATTTCGATTTTGTTTTCAAAAATTATTTATGCGCATAATGGGTGATTTTTAAGGGCTTTCATAAAAAATTAAAAGAAATGTATGAAATCTTTATTTTATATCCATATAATTAAATTGTTAAAGATGATCTCGTATAAATATTGAGCGCTGCTACGTTTCAAATTGTGATAAATTTTGACGTACTCAACATTTCACCAGATATCACATAAAATATCTATTAGTTTATTATTGGCTACTATTAGTTTTATACACGTTTCCGAGCAATACTTAATAGTTTTGATACTTTGACGAAACTCTAACCAAAATAACAAGAACAGCACAACAATTATCCTAACCATTACTTAAAATTAAAGAGATAGCAAGAACTGGTGAAAATTCGTATAATTGTTATTTCTAAGTGGTAGTAAAATTATTAACAGCTGATTTTTACTTGTGGAACTGTCATTTGTTTCATCACAGTATACACTGTAGTTTATACATAGTATTTGTAGTAAGAATTGTCCAAACCCTTAAAACCATGAACGCAGACGCTATGTAATTATAGTTGGCATATGTATTTGTATTGTTATGAGTTGTCCTTTATAATTCGTTTCATTATTCGGGTGTTATTTGCAAACTATTGATATTTGTAAACTAAAACACCGTTACTTTTCGATTTAAAGCTTCATTTACACTCTATAACGTTTAAACTACTAACTGTAAACATTAATGTGTAGCCCTATTTATAGTTCTAATATTTTATTCTAGTATGTAATTTCAACTGTTTTTATGTATTAGCGTTTACATAATTATACAACAACAATTTCATTTTCAGTTATTAATTTTATATAATTTTCATATACATTTTAAACCAACATGTATTTGTGTTTGTGTGTTTTATATATATTTTACCCCTAAATGTATATTTATTTGAATATTACAATCATTTTTACATAAACAGTTTTATGTCTGTCCTGAAAATTTAAGTATTTTGAGTTGTGCCCCTTTTGTGTTTAGGGTGCGATATGTTTAAAATTATTTAAAATTAAAAATTTAAAATGAAATTGTTGTAGAATTATGTAAACTCTAATATATAGAAACAATTGTAATTACTACAACTAAACATTAGCTGCTGTATTCATAAAAATTATTATAGGTTTATGAAAGGCTTATTTAAAAAATTTCTATGCAATACTTGTCAAATAACCTCTCAATAAACCTATAATATTTTTTATAAATACAGCCGCATAACTATAAATAGGGCTACACATTAGGGATTTCAATTTATTGTATAGGTATTTAAAACTTTATTGAGTATAAATAAAGCTTTAACTTGAAAAGTATGTATTGGTGAATATATTGTAAAACGAATTACTTATAAAGTACAATTCGTAGCAATATAATATTTTGATTTTTTATATGTTTCAATTGAAATTATTTTTACAAACACGCTTGCTGGCAAATCGGAACTTGAACAGCATGCGCTATTCGTTTGTAAGCCATATTTTATATAAAATAAAACTGTTAGCAGTGTTCAAAGCCTAATTTTGTTCTCAAAAATATTCATAGAACTGAAAAATGTTTTCTTAAAACTACATATGCATGTGTATGTTTAAAAAGGTGATTTACAGGTTTAAATAATAAATTTACATAGTCTGGAGAAAACATTATAGCATGAAATGTGTACGCATATAATTCAACCAAAGACGAAACAAGAGGTTAAAAACTGGAGTAATTACTAATACATATGTACTTATATGCAAA
The DNA here is from genome assembly GCA_963576795.1 of Metopia argyrocephala. Taxonomy (NCBI): domain Eukaryota; kingdom Metazoa; phylum Arthropoda; class Insecta; order Diptera; family Sarcophagidae; genus Metopia; species Metopia argyrocephala. The sequence goes on from OY756208.1 coordinate 26,776,519, forward strand.
AAGTGTCAATAGTTTAAATATCACATTTAAAAAGAGCAAGTGTCAGCTCCTTTTTTTAAATTAGCTAATGGAAAACATTAATGGTCAAGGGGCATTAAACAGAGTTAAATCTAATCCCAAATTATCTAAATTGGCATCACTATTCTTCTTACCGGTAAATAAATATTGTAGGCCGATTCAATCGCCTATCTTAGAGAGCAATCGCCTTACAAATCAAATTTCCTTTAAATTTAGGATACGGTGCTTCTCCTTCTAATGGTTTTATGGAATGTCTAAACTTCGACCGCACTATTCACATCACAAGGCAAAAGTTATTTTACATAATGTGGAGTCTCATATCATTGCGTAAAATAGCGTGTTAGTGAAACTACAGCTACCACTTGCACTTCTCGAAGACCCGCAACTAATCAATAAATAGGAAAAGAAGTTCTGACGACAGCTAGTGCTCAAAGTGTTTGGGTTGGTTACCAGTAAGATGTCATAGTTTTTGGTAACGGATTAAGTAGGAGTCAATCTTCGTTGTAGTGCCTCAGTTTTAAGGAGTAGTAAACGCTAAATGTAATAGACACTAAATAAAACATAAATCTTCATGTGAAATAAATATCACATTCAACAGAAAATCATTTTTTTAAATAACAAAAGTTTTCTCTTTATTACACTTTTTAGTATTAAACAGCTGTTGTTTAAAAATACGCAAAAATAAAAACGACGTCAGTATAAGTAAATCCGAATATAATTTTACATTTGATTTAATTTTGTAGTTGTATTACACTTTCCCATAAGTAAGCTACTGTTCACTATCCCATTAACATATTCTCTTGTAAAAATAACCCCATTTCCTACACACACGCACACATATGCATACAATTTTACAGTGACCTTGCACTTGCATGAGATTATTTCCTTTTGCCTACATATTAGCAGAGCAACAACAGCTACAGAAACTTAAATAAATAAAAACTATTCGTTTGTATTGGTTGGATTTTTATTACTTTTTATTTCTTTTGAAATTGAGGTTTGTTTGTAAAATAAAAATATTTTATTATATTTGTTTTTTGTTTTTTATTTATAGTTTTTTAGGTCAAGGGTTTAAGGGAATGCTTAATTTTTCTTCTTCTCTATTTTATTTTCTATTTATATAAAATTCTTGTTGCTTTTGCATAACTTTCACATCAAGGAACACTTTTATTTCACATTAACTTTAAAGACACTGTTAGTGGCTACAGCTCATGATGTTGACGTTATTGTAAGTAGTTGCCTTTTTAATGAGTTGTGCATTATTTAAAAAAATAAGAAAGTGACACACAAATTGTACACAAAACACCTGGTACGTAAAGATTTTGAAAAGGACATAGATAAGGACTAGTAGCATTTTTAAAGCCAAATTATAGGGGTGCCAACTCATTAGTTGTAGGAGGATTTCTTATATTTTATAGGATTAAATTGTACCAATTTTTTATATTTAAAATCATTATTTGACATTTGTGTATAAGCAAGTAAATACTCGATAGGGTACTGGGTACTTTCAATTGGGTTCCCAATACTACGCGCTACTTTTAATGGCTTTTATTTTTAAAAGAAAACAATTTCGAAAAGTATTGTGTTATTAGACAGAATTTTGTTTTGGCCGTTAAAATTTTAATTTTCCATACAACCTAAAAAAAACAATACAACTCTTAAAGTTTTGAGTAGTTACTTTTAGGTATTGAGTACCCAAAACTTAGTACAAATACTCGATACACGGTATCTATTACTCAATATTTTGCCAGCAATATAAGCAAATATAATTGTATTTTTAATCATTTTAGCAATTCTTCAAATTTCATTGAGACTTTTACACTTTTACTTTCGTTACAATGCTTTGACTTTACCATTAAAATAACCGCCTTTAGATTTGTTGCAGTAACCGTAGTTTTTGATTACTTTTTTCATAATTGAAAGAATCTTGATTTTCAAGTACTTAGTTCAACGTTAGGGGATTATCCGCACAGTGACCACCTGTGATATACATACATACATAATTGGCCATTACCAACCTGTTTCAGAGTTACGGCTTAGCTTCTCGCAGCACTCATGTTGTGTGTGTTAATTTTTATCCAAGAGTAGCGGGACTTACAGTTTAAAGTCGATTCCGAACGACAGACTTGAGAAGCTTGTTCAGGTCAAGAGGTAGTCGCTAAAGGATATATTTTTTTATTATTTCTTTTTTTTTAAGATGTCAGAGCTGAAATTTGAACCCTGAACTATTGTGTTAGTAAGCCAACACACTAACCACTACACCACGGCGACTACACCTTTGATCTAGCACCAAAAAAAGTCTGTGACAAACAACATAAACAGTTTGACGACACCACGGATAATAGTAATAATGTCAGATATTTGTTATGATAGCTGTGATATATTTCCTGTTGTAGTTTTTATTAAATGTATGTTATATGTTTTACATTGTATTGTAGTGATAATTTATTCGCTAATGATGATCAACGAGGTTGATCCAAATATCGAAAGAATAAATCAAATAAAAACACAAAAGGAAAAGTGTTATAGTTTTTTATTTTATACATATATGTGCCCATAATTATGAAAGTGGTCTAAGTCATATATTTTTTGTTTCGAGATATTTAATGAATTGCATTTGAATAAATTAAAAAATATTTTTACATTATGCAACATTTTTATTTATAATTTTATTAGTCTCAAGTAATGGAAATTTATTATGAATATGAAATTATGTGCGAATTTCATACGATAATATTGTTTTTAAAGTTTGAATTGACTTAGACCATTTTCAAAATTAGCTGAATGTCTTATAAATTACTTAAAGTAATAAAGAACTTTAAGTTTTATTTTAAACAATAATTTGATTGAAATAATTCGTGAACATTAATTAATTATTTTGAAAAAGTAATGCATTTTTATCATTATTTTGAGTATTTAAGATTCTTAAAATGTAACTGAAAAACTGCTGGGATGTACGGTAGTAAACTCATAATATCCTAGTGTTTTTCTTTCTTCTTACTGGTCTAATGGTGGTGTATAATGAAAGTGTAATTTAATATTTCCGTATATTTTTGGTCTTCCTCCTTTAGGTGAAAGATCCAAAATGTGAAATTTAGAATCATCTAGAGAAGTTTTATAAAACACTTTATAAGGTTAATTTTTCAAGAATCTCATCCATTGAATTTGTAACCAAGAGACAGATTCGCCCGCTGTATTTTTTACTCTTCTTGTTATTGATTTTTCTAGAAATTTCGTTGAAATAAAATCCGGCTGCGACATTCGCTTTATCGAAAATATATTTCTTGTTCTGCACTTTTCTATCAATTCATAATAATGCCCAGGGTTGTATAAGTAATTTGCTTTTTTCATTTTTATTTCTATCAACTAAAATTACGTTCATTTGGTAAAAAGGAATGACAAGATAACAAAAATTTGTGGTCTAATATTTGACTTAGACCATGTTCTGTATTCAATGTCTTTATTTATAATAATGATAGGAAGAGTCTTACAATATATATTAAAGTATCAGTAAGCTTAAAACTAAAATTAACAGGGTACTTCTTAAAGTATAAGTGACTGATATTGTGCATTTACATTGTATTATTCAATCATATAATTAGCACTCTACATTTACAATGTATATACACAACATCCTCCTTTTTATAAAGATAAAAGATTATTATTTAAAACAAATTATTGATTTAAATCAGATTACAAATTCAATACTATAGTTTTATATAGAGAGAGTTGGCTTGAGTTATAAATATAAATAACATTAGAAATATTAATATATTTCTACTAAACAATATTTATTAATGTAGTTTTACTATTTACTTATGTATGTATGTATAAATTATATTTATATACATATATATAATTTTATTTTCTTTATAGGTATGTATATATTTTATATACATATGTCATATATACATATATATTATTTTATTTTTATTTTTTTTTTTTCGAATTCAGTATATCACTTACATATATCTAGAAGGTTTAATAATTTTTCTACCAGTTCTTGTTACATACTGATCTTGGCTATTAGCATTTTCTTGGTCATTAAAATGCTCTTGCTTAGCAACGTTCTCATGGGTATTATCGTTCCCATTAGAATCCTCAATCCGTCTTTCCCTATCTTGCCTAGTACTATCAGTAATATAGTCTGTTGAGGGTTCTGACTTTAATGAGACATGTTGCTCACTTCTCCTGTATATTACGCCACCATCATCTCTTATAAGAAAAGATCTTGGCTCTTCGCAGTCTCCCACTATTTTCCCTTGAAACCAGTTTGAATCATTGTTCCTTTTAAATAATACATTGTCACCAGGTTTAATTAGTTTTCTTTTCCTAGCGGTTCTGTTATAACGTTCAGCTGACTTCATAGTTTGATTTTTTAATTGAGTTTCATATTGCTTCTTATCAACTAACTTTGGTTGAAACATTTCCGAAACTGAGGGAATTTTCGTTCTCAAATTTCTCGACATTAACAATGCTGCCGGACTTGGCATATTGCCTTTTGGAGTGGTCCTGTAATGCAGAAGTGCCATATATGGATCAGATCCACTCTCTTGGCATTTATACAACATTTTTTTCACAGTTTGAATAGCCCTTTCAGCAAGACCATTAGATCTGGCTAAGTACGGACTAGATGTTTTATGTTGAATTCCCCATTCGTCACAAAATTTTCTAAAGTCTTGAGAATTATATGGTGGACCGTTGTCCGAAATGAAAATCTGTGGTATACCATGTCTGGCATAAATAGATTTAAGTTTACCTATAACATTACCACTTGCGTAACCATTATTTAATAATTCAATTTCAATGTATTTTGTAAAATAATCTACTACTATTATATATTTGTGTCCGTTGAACTCAAAAATGTCGCTTCCTACTTTATACCATGGAATGTTGTAAATCTCATGTGGTATCATTTCAGGTCTAGTATTTGAGTTACGGAATTTCAAGCATATTTCACAATTGTTCACAATATTAGCGATGTCGTTAGAAATATTGGGCCAGTAAATTGTCTTACGAGCCAAACTTTCGCATCTTTGAATGCCCATATGGCCTTCATGTAAGAGATTAAGCATCTTACGACGTAAAATATTGGGAACTAAAATCCTATTTCCTTTTAGGATTAAATCATCAAGAACCGTTAACTCATCTTTAATTCTATAATAAGGGACAATTTCTTTGTCAACTAATTTTTGACTCTTCGGCCACCCATTTTGTATGTATTGTTTAACTTTCTGACATATCGGGTCAAGTTCCATTTCTTGTTTAATATCATCCACATTAGAGAATGGAATTTCCATATGTGTCTTTATAAAATTACAGTGCAGTGACACGTCACTATCAAATTCAACCAAGGCCTTGTCCTCTAAGGGACACCTAGACAATGTATCGGCAATAAATAAATATTTTCCGGGTTTATAGACTACATTCAAGTCATAACATTGAAGTCTTAACATAAAACGTTGCAATCTTGCAGGTATTTTGTATAAAGGTTTATCAAAAAGTGCAACCAAAGGTTTATGATCTGTTTCAACACTAACCTTGTTTCCATATGTATATTGATGAAACCTTACACAGCCGAATAGAATGGCAAACAGTTCCTTTTCAATTTGTGCATAGTTTGACTGAGCGCTTGTGAGAGACGCTGAAGCGTAAGCTATAGGATTTTTGTCGTGTAATATGGCTGCCCCAACAGCATATTTAGACGCATCAACCGTTAATGTTAACTGCCTGTTGGGATCAAAATATGTCAATACAGGAGTCGCTGTAATTGCCTTCTTTAAATCATTAAATTCGTTATCATGATTCTGATTCCAGTGCCACGCTATATTATTCTTCAATAGTTCACGTAAATTCTTATTTCTTAATGATAAATTTTCAATAAAATTACCGAGGTAATTAACCATACCTAAAAATCGTTGCAATTCTAAAACATTTCTTGGAATTGGCATTTCCAAAATGGACCTAATTTTCTCAATGTCGGGCCTTATACCTTCTTTACTAAAAATGTGACCTATAAATTTCACCTCACTTAATAAAAACTTTGATTTCTTTTTGTTAAATTTTAATCCAACATTTCTTGCCCTCTCTAGAACCGTTTCTAAAATATCGTTGTGCTCCTCAACTGTCTTAGCATAAATGAGGAAATCATCAATATATATCAATAACCCATTGATATCCCCAAATATTCTCATCATTTCCGCATGAAAAATTTCTGGAGCTGCGTTTATGCCAAAGGGCAGACGTAAAAATCTATATCTCCCAAAGGGGGTATTGAAAGTACATAACTTAGAGGATTTTTCACTAAGTGGTATCATCCAAAAACCACAATTTGCATCTAATGTGCTAAAAAACTTGGATCCGGCTAACCTTGACTTACAGTCATCGATGTTAGGGAACTGGAAATGAGGTCTCAAAATTGCTTTGTTTAAATTCCGGGGATCTAAACAAAGTCTTAAATTCCCATCTGGCTTAGATACTAAAACAATTGAGCTAACCCATTCCGTTGGTTCCTTAACACGTGCTATAACATTTAGATTGACCATTCTATTCAACTCTAATTTTAATTTATCATACAATGAAAATGGTATCTTCCTTGGAGGATCAACAATAGGATTTATATTAGGTCTTAACTGTAAGTCACATTCATTCTGTAATAAACCAAGACCTTCAAAAATATCCGAATTCTTTTGAACAATACTTTTAGTAGACAAAACATTTACATTTTTTACTAGGCACATTTTCATTGATAAATTTAGACTTATAATATTCTTGCATTTTAAATTAACAATATGAAAATTATCAATATATTTCTTATGTTCATAATAAAATGTTATTTCTACTTTACCGGTTATCGGCAACCTCTCACCACTAAATGTGTTTATTATTGTATTTGTTGGTTTAACATCACTTTCGAGACCCAATAGTAAAGCTGTTTGTTGTGATAGGATATTGGCATCAGCACCAGTATCCACCTGGAATTTTACGTCCTTCTTATTGATTTGCACCACTATAAACCATCCACTGTTTGGTGTAGTTGTTGTTTTAAAAACTCGACTATGTAATAATATTTTTCTCACATTATCTTGCTCGTAACGAATATTTTGTTGTAATTGCTGATCACGTTGGCCTTTTTTAATAAAAGTGTTTTGTTGCTGTTGTTGACCGTTACTATTGCTTGTATATTGACATTGTTGTATATTTTTGTAATTTTTTATACTGACTTCATTATTTTGTTGTAACTGATATGTATTAGCTGAGACATCACATTTTTGTTGTTGTAGGTTTGTGTAGACCTCATGGTGTTGTTTTAATGCCTTATGTTGATTCTGTTGACAATGAACTAAAGTACCAACAAATAATTCCGTTGGTTCAACTTCATTTGGGTGTGTCAAATTTTTTACATATTTGCCGTTAGCTCTTTTGTGTTGGTGTTGTTTTTGACGACTTGACCACTTAGTATTAACGGTACAATTTTGTTGTTGTTGTCTTTTTCCGAAGCACATTTTTGCATAGTGCCCTTTTTTATTACAACTATGACATATGGCATTTTCTGCCGGACACTTATATGTATGTACCTGACCACATTTTGTACATTTTTGATTAAAATTATTTCTCCCATGAAAATTGCTCTTTTTGTTTAAAAAATTAACACCCAGGCCATCCAATTGAGCAGCACCCTCACGTGCAAGTTCTATGCTTTTTGCTATTGCGATGGCTCTATCAAGCTTTATTACACCTTCACTTAACAATCTTTCCTTGATATGTTGCAAATTTGAAGACAGGCCACAAATAAAGACATCCTTTACCAGGTCTTCTCTCAACGCTCCAAAATCACATGTTAAACTTAAGTTTTTCAAAACTGTAACATACTCATCTATGCCTTCGCCATTTTGTTGTTTCCGTGTAAAAAATGCATGACGTTCAATTGCAATATTACATTGAGGTATAAAATAGGCATCAAATAATTTTATTAAATCATTAAATTTAACCTCACTTGATGATACGTCAAAAGAATTAAAGATCTGGAAACAATTTGGCCCCATGTGGTGTAGGAGCAATGCCACTTTTCTGCTATCCTTTTCTTCATCCAGCTTCGATGCAGTTAGAAAAATTTTAAATTGTGCAAGCCAATTTTTCCATTCGACCGCCATGTTGGATGCCTTTAAATCAATCTTACCAAAAGAATTCATTTTTTCTATTCTTTCACTAATAGACATTATTTTTATAAGTTTTTTTTTTTTTATATATATATATGGGCAATTTCAAAAATTTTCGACATTTTGATATTTTTTTTTTCGAAATTTTTTTTTTGGATGACACGAATGACGCTTTCGTCACGTGAAGGGTGATATTTTAGCATACCAAAACAGTTTGCGTTAATCATTTATTGCAAACGGCGCGAAAGTTATGGAGGTTTTAAGTTAAAATCTCTTAAAAAAAATTTAAAGGAAAATTTATTGGATTATTTTAACAAATGTTGTATGGATGCATGAAACTCATTTCAAATTCATCAGTGCAGTCCAAATTCATCAATGCACTGATAAAATACATAAAAAATATCAATTATAATTAAAATTTCTTAACATTAAAAAAGGCGAATTTTTGCAAAAATGTGAATGTTTCACCGATTGTTATAATACGTGTTTATATAACGCATAACTAATTTACAGAAAAACAATGTTTTAACTTGCAAATTTAAAAACTAAAAAAATTATATAAGAATTATTTTTGAGGTTAGGATTTTTTTTTTTTAATCTGTAAAATTTAAAATCATGAAAATTTTTTAATGCCTATTCGGTTTTATTATCAAGCTTAAAAAAACCTTTCATTTGCTGTTAATCGCGGCGGAATCTATACATAACTGCAGATGTCACAAAGCAAAATGTGTTTGAAGAAAAATGCCACTGTACCCTCTAAATATGGACCGAATTCAACCGTATTTATAATTGATCTTTAGTTCACCGCCGCACTTCATCTCCAATACTTTACATTGATTTTAAACCACGGATTAATTAAAAAAAACGCGAAACAAAATCACGAAATTTCGCAAAATTTTTATTTTCTTTATAAAATTTTTGAGTTTCAAAATATTTTAACGCCTTCTTGACGTTGAGGTGACATTTACTAAGAAGTTTAGATCACGCAATACATAAACCAGTTTTAAATAAGATTGCAAATGTCAGGCGCGAAAAACTGTCATTTTTGACAAATTTACGCCAATTCTATAAAAGTTTGAGGTCATCGTTTTCAGCAACTAGCAGCCTGACATCGACGTGATATGGCGCAAATTTTAGCAAATTATACCATCTTTTAAATACTGTTGACGAAATGCAATTTTCTTGAACGGCGCAAAAACGCTATAGAAAAAACTGCGAAAATTGAAAAATCGAAAAATTTTGGTTTCAAAAATGAACCGCTGTACAACTTTTTCCCAAATAGTAGTATGGGCATAACTTTTAAATTGTAAATATCTACAAAGTCTAGTGACTTTATTTTATATCAGTGATCATCGGAAGTTTAAAATTAAAAGTAGAAAAGTGATGAAATATGAAAAAACTCTTGTAAATTTCAAGCCTGTTTTTGAGTTTTTCAATATTTGAGTGCCCATAACTTTAAGAGATAAAGAACTGATGGTCTGAAATTTTGAATTTCCTAGTTTTCTAGTGTGGCCTACCATTCCCTTTTGACCGTTTTGGTCAATTCGAAAAACTGGAGAAATTATAAGCATCTGAACTCAGTTTCAACAAATGTTGAAAATTTTTGAAATTGCCCATATGTACAAAAGCTTTTGTTTTATTTTATTTAATATTTAACTTTGACTTTATCTTTTTATTTTTTATATTTTTACACGACTTCTAACACACCTGACACCATGTTCTGTATTCAATGTCTTTATTTATAATAATGATAGGAAGAGTCTTACAATATATATTAAAGTATCAGTAAGCTTAAAACTAAAATTAACAGGGTACTTCTTAAAGTATAAGTGACTGATATTGTGCATTTACATTGTATTATTCAATCATATAATTAGCACTCTACATTTACAATGTATATACACAACAGACCATTTTCATAATTAACACTAAATGAATTCCATATAATGTTGAAATTACAACCACTATCTGATGGTTCATTTTCGGCAATTTCGTAAAAATTATATTGAATTAATTTAGTTTAAATTTAAATGTGGTATGAAATAACTGCTAAACTCATTTTTTTCAAAATTGACACTTTCATAATTAGGGGCACATTTAAGAACCTCAAGCCTAAGGTTTGTATAATTTACATAGACAAAGAAAACTTTGATGTAAAAATACTACTTTTGTTAGAGTATTGAGTAATTATTGTCAAATACTGAGTATATAAAAATTAGTACAACTACTTGATACTCGTTACCCATTAATCAATACTCAACTCAACTCATTTTTACTTAAAATTTTTGGCTGCAAAAAGTTGGAATTTATTTTTAATTCAGTGCCAAACCAAAACCAAAAATGTTTTTTTTTATTATTTTGTGGTACTGAAAAAACCAACATAAAAGAATTTTCACATTCTTTATTCTTCCTCTAGAAATTATTATGAATTTAATTAAATGGCTGACAAAGAAATTCTATGAAGTACTCGTAAGAAGCATGTCAGTGATTTTGAAAAATTTTTTAACATCCTTTTGTAAATTTTCATGCTAAAATATAAGCACGACCTTCATAAAACGGTTTGTTATCATAAATATTTCTTCTTGTTTGCTTTTATGAAACAAATCTTGTATAAAAACATATATCTCTCAGAATACTTGTTAAGTTGCTTTTAAATTGGCTTTATAAGCTGGTTTTATTTTTATATTGGGATTTCTCTTAAAAGTCTAATAACGTTTAAAGTAACTTGTTAGTAGTCATTATGCAGACGATAAAAATGCGACAAATTTCAATTGAATTTTAATTAAACGCATGTTTAATTGTCTCCGTTTTCAATCGACCACAAAACTATTTTTATGGCCATGATTTCCAATATTATTTTTCTTGGCATAGACGTACATGTTTAATAGTTTTTAAAACAAAAATTAAATTAAAATTATTTTCAATTAAATGTCATTAAAATTATTGCACTGACATTAAAGCATTTATAACTGCAATGTGATGAACATAGAAATGAACATGAAAAACCATAGAAAACTTACCCTGCATTAACATCATATATTGACCGATACATTTGCTGCTGCTTGTTATTGTGCCTGTGGTTGTATTTCCGCCTATAGCATGACTTAAGCCGGTCTTGATTAATGTTTTAGTTGTTTGAGTTCGTAATTCAACAACAAGAGGTTCATCATCGTTGGCGGGACGTGCCAAAGGCCAAATAAACGACTGGAAATATGAAAAATTTGTAAAATGTTTAAAAATTAAAATAATATTCTTAAAATCAGAGTAAGTAAAAGAGCAGTGGAGTATCATTGCGTTTGCTCTATTTTGTATTTTTCGCAGTGTAGATAGCAAGGATAGAAAATCCAGATCTTTTGTACTTTTTTCAGTACTTTTTAAGTCCCTAAAATACTGAAGTATCCTCGCAACAAATTTAATACTTTTTTATTATCACTTGGAAACAAAATTAAATGAGCATGGGAAACATTGTGTATGTAAAGTTCCGATTGTACACCAATTATAAAACATTAAGTTTATCAATATTAATGCGATCTTTAAACCAGTGGTCTTCACCAGTATTACTCAGGTAAATAAATTGTTCCAATATTTTTTTAGTTTTTCTTACTATCTTAGTGAATATTACAACCAGGGTTGCTTAATTCTACAAAAATTCTGGCAAACAGCTTCTTGAAATATACCAAAACTACCTGTCTCTTTTGAACGGACAACAAAAGTATATTAATAATTTTAAATATAACGACAAAAATCGTTCATTAAAATCCTTTTTTTTAAGACTAAACTCTGCTGTGGTTTAGTGGTTAGTGTGTTGGCTTACTAGGCAAGAGCTCCGGATTCAATCCTCAGCTCTGACATCTTGAAAAAAAAAGGAATATAAAAATTTATATAATTGATTATATATATATGTATGTATTCGTTTGTCTATATCTTCAAAATAGTACCAGTAAAAATCCCTAAATTTTGTCCAACCAGCATCGTGGGCAGTACAAGTCATCGTTTAAAAATAGGGGTAGAAGTAGAGATTTATACCCTCATTCTGTAAAAAATTCGTTTATAAACGTTTGTAAATTTTTATTGCAAACAACAAGAAACCAAATTTGTTTTTGTTTACAATATAAAATTTCAAACGTTTGGAAAAGTTATTTTTACTAAATAACCCCCTTAGGGCCACTTTTTGAGTTGGAGATTAAAGTCAAGTTTACGATTTAGTCAACTAATCTAAGATTAAATTTAATCCGGTATAAATTGTGTTTTGTGTTTTTGAGTAAGAGTTTAAACCTATTAGTATTGCCATACTGAATAAGACAAATGGCAGCTTCTTTTTTGCAAATGTCAAATATATTTTCACAACATTCTACTTATGTATACCATATATGTACATATATACATTTTCATAACACTTTGTTTTTGTTATTAATGAAAAAATAATTCTGCCAAATATTTTTGAGCATAATACAGAGTTAAAACATTTATAAAAAAAGATGTCTTCAAACAGTGAAAAAAAAATATTTAATACGAAAATTCGAATTTTACTTTAAGTGAAGTAATTCATATTTGTTTAAATTAAACAAAAAAAAAAAATATTATGGAGTGCAAAAAAACCATGTGCTGAACCTGGCCAATGATATTTGTGATCATTTAAATCTTTAACATTACTGGAACAATCCATTTTGATTTAACTTTTAATTTTTGTGTTTTCTTCTTTCTATTAAATAAATGAATAAATAATACAATATTTTCAACAGTTGTTTATATTACGCACATGGAATTTGACAGTTCTCCCTTAAGATTAAACTACCAGCATCGGTCGATTAAACTAGCAATTAACAATAAGATTATGTCAACCCAAAAAGTGAAATCAAAGATTAAAGTTAATTTAATCGCTAATCTCCAACTCAAAAAGTGGCCCTTAGTGTTATAATGTTTGTTTGTTTATTTATACGTATTAAGATTTTAATATGTTTGTATGTGCAGACGAGTACATACATAAAAATGTATATTACATATTTCAATTTATTTTATTTACATGTACTCCGTTCTTATTAAAAAAAATACAATTTTAAACCCAGACATATTTCGAAGAATTGTTTACACCTTAAATTGATTAATTTGAAACTTCAGATATTTTTATTAAATTGGAATCACTTATTTTCCTAAAGAAAATATTTGTTTTGTTCGGACAAACAAAAACGAAAACAAAACACACTTATGGTTGATGAACGTATACTACAATTATATTTTAAAATAAAATACAACAACTCATTATTTTTCAAGTAATTGTACAATAAAGTTTTAACGGAATCATTTCTTATTAATCAATAACAGACAAAGAAATTTTTTTTATAATTAGTAAAAAAATAATTCAAATTTAAAATTAGTATTTAAGAGAAAGAAAATTTACAATTAGCAGTTATTTTGTTAATTTTCATAATTTAAAAATACAAGTGTTTTATTTTTTTTAAACACTTAAACCAAAGAACAAAAATATTTAGCTGATAACAAAATATTTTTTTTTAATTTAACTGAATAATAGGGCATAAAAATATTAAAGAAAATTATATTTTAAAATTAAATAAAAAGTTTTTAAGTTTATGGTTTTTTTTATACTCATACTTGTATTTTTTTCTCTAAATTAAAAGTTGACAACGTTGATAACACTCAAAGACCACACTAGACAAGCCTAATGGAATATGTACTGAAAAACGTTAAGGATATACACACAAACACATACATGTACAGACACATATGTATATGTACTCATATATTGATTTGTCGTTTTAAGGCAACTAAGAGTATATGAATGAGAATGCAGTAATAAAGGGTGTTTCGTTATAAAAAAATACTTAAAAAAGGGCTCGAATCAAATTCTTCATTTAAAAAGACATTTTCAATACAGTAATATTAAATACAGTTGTGTGAAAAAGGAAAAACATTATGGACCCAAAAGCCAAATATTGTTTAATAATTCTGTAGCAATATAGAAGAACAGCTTAAGTCGCTTCTTAAAACTCAGGGAAGTAATAATATGTAAAATATTATAGTACATATTTATTGCAGTACATATTATCATATCAGTAGATAGAATTACAAATTTTTTGCAAGAACTGATTATTGTAAAATGTACATAAATTTCAGGACATTTCATTATTTCATGTTTTGACTTAAGCTGTTCTTCCTTAACGACATAGAATTTAAAATGTGAAAATGGGTATAATTCACACAGAAAGATATTTTAGCAAAAGGAAAATAAAAATAAATGAAGTCAAAACTCTGGCAATTATTTAAGATTTTAATAAATAACACAGTCACAAGTGAACATCAAATTATATCCGAATGGGGTGGCCCCAACAGGGTCGAATTTGATGCGCACAAGACTTAATGTTGTTTTGTCACGTATAGGCGCAGTGATGATGATGCAATCTTGTCATCTGTGACTATGGGTAATGTAAATATTGAGGAGGCGGATGCTCTTAATGTTCTGGGCATAAGAATTAATTGTGATGTCTGTAGGAATGATCACTGATTTCGAGTGTCGAAAGAAGCATTCAAGTGGCACGGTATAAGAAATCTTCTCAATATTTACAAGACCTATATCGGACCTAGGATGAAATACAATTCTCATATAAGTATGAGCCAGTGCTTCAAAGTCTGTTTTGAGGCTTCTCGACCGTGTACAGGAAAGGGCAAAGGTGCTTATCAGCAATGTTAGGGTACCGAACTCTGTCGATTTCCTGAAGCATCGGAGCAATGTGACGTACGTTTCTCTCTTCTTTCGGTACAGCCATGGGAATTGCTCTGATGGAATAAAGGTCCGGATAATCGCATATTTTTATAGACTATAGACTCTCTCAGAGCACATTATTTTGTAGTTGAACGGCACAATGCATCATTGAAAGAATTCGTTCTTCCGCCGCACCACTCGTTTATGGAGCAATCTTCCAGCGAAGGTTTTTCTTGTCAATTACGATATCAAAAAGTTTAAATTAAAAGTCTACAAGCAATACTTCCTCTTTCCACCCTTCCCTTAACATATTTTCTTTGTCCAGCACAACGTACTGCTTTTCATATTCAAGGTTGTACAAATTCCATCTGTGATACTATTAAATATTTGCATATTATTTGCAATAAGCATATAACATTTAAACATCATATGTGACAAGGCTCTAAAATGTGGCCGATCTCTGTGCCCACTCCTAAATAGGAAATTTCAATTATCTCAGACGAAAAAGGTTTTAGTATAAATAAAATGTATTGGGCTTATGGTTGCCAAGTGTGATCATTTAGGTAAGCAAGAACATATCTCAAGAAGCTTCAGTCCTTGAAAATAAATAATTAAAATCCATTTTTAAGCTTTTCAAAAGATATTCTGCAGATCAGACTTACAAACAACCAAGACATGCTTAGTTCTGTTATTGAATAATTGACTAATAATTTGGGGCCAAAACCAAAATTCATAACCTTAACTTTTTCTCAACATCTATAAAGAAGGTGATGGAAGTGTTAATTTGTCATTTAAAATTTATACATACATGTATACATAACTGGCCTTTACTAACCTCGTGTCAGGATTACGTCCTACCTTCTCGCAGCTCTCATTACTATCCATGAGTACCAGGACTTACAGTTTAATGTCGACTCCGAACGATAGACTTGTGAAGCTTGTCCATGGCAATCAGTTACTCTTAGAGCTTTTGCCAGAAGTCTGCTAAACGGTAGCCGCCGAGAGAAACATTTTTTTTAATATTTCTTTGCTTCAAGATGTCAGAGCCGGGGCTTGAACCGGAGCTCTCTTCTTAGTAAGCCAATACCCTAACCACTAGACCACGGCAACTAAATTTATAGCAGTCGCAGTTTTTTTAATTTATAGTAGTCCGAAATTTACAGAACAAATACGATAATGTTATGTGTTATTGTAAAGGTTGTTTAGTAAACATATAACTTAATGGTACACCCTGTACATTAGATAAAATTGTGCAGCTGTAATATTTGTATTCACTGACATTGAAAAACTTAAGTACCTTTCAAAGAATTAATGAAGTTATCAAAACAAACAAAAAATATAACTGTTGACATTGAATTCACGATTTCAGTCGTAATTAAATTCCTCAGAAACAAGTTTTTATGTAGAAATTACAACAAAAATAGATACATAATACAACATTTGAATTTAGTACTATCCCTAACAACAACATTTTGACACTCATCTTTTAAAGGCTTTTCACACTTGTGTATATATTTTATAGAAACGCATGGAATATGAAACATGCATTCATATTTTCAACATCTAATATCAATTCAGCTTAAAAAAAAAAAACTAAAGAGTGTATATATGTACATACATATGTTGTTACAGTTCTTTAATAAAAATCTGATTTAAATATAGATTTACTGGACACATAATAAGAAATAAAACCAATAAATATCGGGTGGTTAAATTTTAAGGGCCGATGTTGAATGTAAACCACACCTAAAAGTCAACGACTAACTCAATTTGAACCATGGAAAGCTACACAGTCGAGCAACGCATTAAAGTTATTCAGGGTTATTATGAAAATGGGTTGTTCAAATCAAAATTCATACCGTGTTTTCGATCAATTTAATCGTCCAAATGTGCGTACAATCGGAAAAATCATGCAATAATTTCAGCAAACCGGGTCTGTAGGTGATGTGAAAACACGAGTGCATGCTCTTACAGATCGTACTGCAGAAAATATTACTGCTGTTTCGGATAGTGTGGCTAAAGAGCCGTCCATCTTTTAAATAAATAAAACAGTTAAGCTTTATATGACGTTGAAAATACAAACGATTTCGATTTCGAACAAAGTCGTTGTTCTACTAAGTAGCTTCGTTTCCATAACACAATAATAATTTTATTGCCGAATGGTGACATATCCCCACCAGAGTTAGTTTTCAATGAGCCAAACAGACATAATATTTGTGCATATTGGCTTTTAAAATGAATCATTAATTAAGGCATTTGCACTTACCCCAGATTGTGCTATTTGCATTGATGGTGGGATTTTAGTCATAAATATGAGTTCTTTGAAATTTTCGTAAATTGTGTTTATGTTTGTTATGCATTTTGTCAAATAATAAAAGCTTTTTTTAAAAGGATTATAAGATTATGCCATTCACTATTTAAATAAAAAAAAAAAACTAAAACAAGTGGTGTTGGAGGAGAAAATGGCCATTAGTTATGACATTGATATTATAGGCATCCTTAATTACTTTTGCCTTGCAACTTAATTGAGAATGTGACATGAATGGCATAAGTAAGTTCCGTTCACGTTAAATTAAAAAGAAAAACATCAAGGTTTGTCTTAATGGTCACATAGATGTTGAAGAGTATAACCTTAGATCCGTCTGTTAAAAGTAATTGGAAAAATGCAAGAGAAAATGTGTGTGAAAATTTTGTTTTGCCATTAACAACACCTAAATAATGCTTCAGCTTCAATTTGGTTTTAAAAATAAAAAATATTCTTTAAAAAGTTTCAATTTTCAACAATATAACAACTGAGCTAGTCGCCTAAAAAGTGCTTGTCAGAATAAAAATAAAGATTAATTAACCACTTTAATAATGCGATTATCGCTACTCTACGCAAAACATTCCAGCGAGTATAATTGGCGTAACGAAATTACACAATTATCCAATCTTGTGGCAATTCCGATAATCAGCTCTTGTACAATTTTGCAATTTTTTTTCTTTTGATACCAGGTATGCGCCGGAAATTTTATAAAATTGAAATCGAGTACTATATTTTAATGGAAATATAAGCAATAAAGCTTTAGTGGTCGTCAAAATCACCACGATAACAAACCAACCAACCAGCATAGCCACAGAAAGAGTCCTAAATAAGAAAATCCAAAAAATTAAATACAAAAATGAGACTAAAAAGTATCCTGAGTTTATGCAGAATGCTGCTCTGTCTTCAATACAAGTTTCAATAAGAAACAAAATCAGCTAGAGATGATTGAAGCTAATCTATTTCTAATTTTCTTGATAATTTTAATTATAATAATAGGTTTGTTTCTTTACCGAAAAGCGTTCCCGTACATACAATTTTATTATTGTTGTTGAGAGAGTTATTTTCTTCTTCTTCTTAACTAAAACAGCCCGTACTTTTTTTTGGGCTAATATGTGCAAAGAATTACTTCTATGATAGATGAATATGTAAACGCCATTAGTACAATTAGCATGCACCGTTATTAAAAAAAAATTAAAATTAACACTAATAATAAGTGGTAATAAGTTTTATTTTTGTTTAATTAAAAAAAAAAAAACAAAACATTTTAGTTTTAAGTTTAAATTACACATTTATTTGTAAAAGAATTCAGTTTTTATGATACATTCACTTGATAATATGTATCGTCTTAAACATCTAAATTAATAATAATGTATCGTCTTTAAAATCTAAGTTAATAATAATATTTGTATAATGTATCATCTTTAAAACCTAAATTAATAATGATGTCTTAATGACTTCCTTAAAAGACTTCCTCTTTTATATCATGATCATTCTTGATATTTTTAACGTACAAGACAAGCTGTAAATTAAATACATACGTACGTACGAGTATATATTACAAAATAAATATCGAATGATATTTGGGCATACAGAAATAATAATCGCCCTTAGAAACAAAAGATAATGAACAAATGATATTGAAGCATACACAATCAATGTTACTTATTTTTACATTTATAGTTCGTAAACAAGAGAAAACACGATTGTGCATGATCAATAATGTTTACTAACGTACAACAACATAATCATTATGTTTACTTAACTTGCATACACATTTATGTATGTAAGAAGGCAACATGTTCGATCGAACTTGTAAAATACAACGGACCGATAATAAAAAAACAAACAACAATAATAACTACGAATATTGGACATTATCTTTGTTGCTGCAATTATTTATACTGTAGTAATAATTATCCAGTAGGGGTATTCATAAATAAATACACATAACTGTAATACTCAGAAAACTTAAAAAAGTATTTTTCTCAGAAAATTTACTTGATGGATTTGTTTTTAGTATTTTTTTCGTACCTTAGTACCTAATACGTATCAAAATTTCTAATTAGTTTTTTAAGGGGAAAACCATCGCAGGCCTGTGTTATTTGTGAATTTTGTCAGTCAAACGTATTCTGTTTTTATACAAAAACAAAAGTGCCTGCTTTTCAACTTAGACTTGATGAAGATTGTCTAATCTGAAAACGTAAGACTGTTAGTCTTATCATGAACCAATAAATATGATCGAAACTTAAGGCGCCTGTTTATTTATATGTCTTCTTGGTGGGAGCTGCCTATCCCTGCAGTTAAAGTTACAACTAGTAACGTTTTGAGACAGGCATGCTACTAGTTGTAAAAAGACTATCGAAAAATTGACAGATACATATGTACTAATCCAAAAGGGGCAAAATAAAAATATAATGAAAAATTACGAAAGTTACGCTCTCTTAGCGAAGACCTCTCACTCTCTCACTCTTTATAATAAGTTGTTTTTTTGTATGAGAATAGAAATATAACCTTTGTTTTATAACAGAATGGTAAGAATTAAAATTACGCAGCTAATATTAACATAGACAGTGCATGCTCTAGTTAATAATTACATACTAGTATATTACTAGTACGTAACTATGCACAAATGAACTAGTTGGGCTTCTATGACAATCTAATATTAAAATCGATAGTTGAAAATGTGACAGACATATAGGCAAGCAGTCTGAAGTATAAAGCAACTAGTATACTTCTATTCACATACTAGTTATTTTGCCTGCCGGGATAAATTAGAGACAATTAACCAGGTTTATTTTGATTTCTAAAAACAGGAAAGTTTAATTTTAAGAAGTAAATATTTCCTACCGTAATCATAAAAATAAAATAAAATTAAAAATAGTTATGTACATTAAAATGTTATCTAACAAGTATTGCACAAACATTTTTTAAATAACATCTTTCTAAATGCATTTTATTCTTTATGAATATGACAGTTTGGGGTGTAGATAGACCGCCTCCTCGTGGTGCACCCTGGGTAACGCTAAATGGTCTATACTCTTCTCTGGCACGACCCTCGCTTTGTCCACGGACTCATCCCTATTTTCTTCCTGACTTGTCGTCTTGGGCTGGCGGCCGTAGTCTTCTGGACCTAGTAACAACGGGGTGAAACCCAGCGCGAACGGCTCCAGTCTAGGGCTGCGGCTGTCTCCGTCCCGTTAAAACCTTGGCAGGCCTCTGTGTACGTTCCTTGTCCGTCGCCGTTGAGTTGGCGGTGTAGGTTCGGTTGAGACTAACTCCCGATTAGCACCGGTCTGGCTCTGAGCACTCAACCCCATGAAGGTGGGTGCCAACCCTCGCATGGCCTCCCTGCTTTTGCATAGATAACCATGGGACCATCAAAGGTGAGACTACACATTCGGGCAAGGATAGCGGCACAGAGTGGGGACCCAATCGAATTAAATGGAAGGTAACAATAAAAAGCCTACGCCCACTCAAGCTGGTGGACGTAGGAAGATCTTCAGGCAAACTAGTGTTTGTCCAACCTCTGGTAACAGAGGCTCCTCTTCGGGACTTGCGGTTAAACCCGCTACTGCGGCCCGTAAACCCGCGAAATTTGGGGCGGTGACGTGTTTACCGTCCACATCGGCAGCTGCTACCATAGCACAGCGCTCTTCGACTGACGTCAAGACACTGGTCAACAGATCGAAAACGTCAGTCACTGGTACCAAGTCCACTTCGGGTACAACTATTCCCACGAGCGGAAACGCCTCTGTTAGTGCTAGCACTAGGGCGTACAGGACGCGGAGATCTGCTGCACGCATTATCTCCAAATTGGGTGCTAAGGATCCTGCTCTCTTGTTGGAGGAGGAAAGAGGCAGATTGACGTGGGCAAGAGCTCATGTCGATGATCGTCCACCTGCCTCATCAGCTAAACCCGGGGCTGCGGTGAAGAGGTCCAGCGAGCAAACTGCTCGGGCTCCTCTGCAGCCTTCCAAGCGGCCTAGAACCCTACCACCCAGGCCCAAACCCTCTAAGCCTCTTAGCGAGGTTGTAAAAGAGAGTTTGACCTGGGCGGTGATCGACCATAGTCACCCGGAGGGCACCATCACTCCCGCTAAGTGGAAGTTGGTGGAGTTGGCCCTCCTCAAGGTCTTCTTAGACGTTATGACGTCTAATCCCGGCCCTTCACCCAGTTGCCGCGATGCAGGGTGGTTCCAAGGGCATATCAAAGTAATAGCCTGTGCAGACATTCGCTCGATGGAGCTGTACAAAAGCGCTATTAGTAAGGTCGGAGAGGTGTGGCCCGGGGCGAAGCTTGAAGCCACTCCTCTGGATAAGATCCCCCAACGACCTCGATCACGGGCTCGTATTCCTTCCGAGCCCTCCAAGCCCGAAGAGATACTTCAGATTCTGAAGTATAGTAACACCAACCTACCCACTGATAACTGGAGGGTAGCAAAGGTTGGTGAGACTAAGGGCAACTCGCGCGACGTCATCATCATCTTGGATGAGAAGTCGTTTCAATTAATCAACACCCGCGATGGTGTGATTAATTATGGTTTCGGAGCAATTACACTAAACGTGTATAAGGCTGATGCCCAGATGGCTCGGCTACCCCCAATTGGGTTGCCGACCCCGCAGGTTCAGCCTAGTTGCTCTGATGCAATCGCTCTAGACGAGGACATGGGAAGCCATTCCTCACAGAGCTCCAAATTGAGCTATGTCTCCAATTCAGAGCTGGTTGGGGACATGTTCAACGGGTTGGAGATTGAGGCGGGCGCTGTCTCTCCTTTATCGGAGGAAGATGCCAACGCCACCATGGTTGCCCCTGATGATGAGGGTCCTCCAAATCAATCTCCACAAATCTAAAACTGCGTCAGCAGCCTTGCTCCTTCTTCTTGCGAAGGGAGATTGGGAGCTCGTGCTAGTCCAGGAACCTTGGACCGTAGATGGGAAGGTTTGTGGACTCAACGCCGTCGGTTACAGTACGGTGTATATTCATCATACAGGTAGGCCTAGGGCTTGTATTATGGTTAAATCTTCTATTAACGCTTTTCTTCTTCACAGGTTCAGCGACAAGGACACTGTGGCCATGGCGATTACCTTGGGCAATACATCCCTGTGGACAGTGTCCTCATACTTCGCCCATGACTACGGGCCAGACCCCCCGCAGGAACCCGTGGGTCAGCTGGTTACAGAGGCGAACAAACTAGGTATCCCGGTTCTGATTGGCTGCGATGCCAACGCACATCATGAGGTGTGGGGTAGCTCGGATACCAACGAAAGAGGTGAGTGTCTTTTTGATTTCATCCTTAAGAATAATCTTAGCATTGCTAATCGCGGTGATGAACCAACTTTCTGGACCTCGTCCAGGAGGGAGGTTCTTGATATCACCCTGGTTAGTGATAATTTTTCTGAGAAAATCTTGAACTGGCATGTATCTGGTGAATGCTCCTTCTCGGATCACAGATACATTGTCTTCTCTCTTGATCAAACTATCTCACCTTGCAGGGAGTTTTTCCGTGCTAACAGAAGACGTACGGACTGGTCTCTATTCAGGGACAAGCTCCGGCACGATCTTCCGGAGTCTCCTCCTATCGTCCGTAACTGTTCGGACATCGACAGGACTGTGGACATATTGTCCGCTGCTCTCGAAAATGCTGCCTCATCCTCCACTAAGACTCCTGTGTACAGGGGTAGGCCTAGGCCTAACTGGTGGAATCAGGATATCGAGGATCTTCGTCGTCTGTGCGGCAGGCTCTTTAACAGAGCTAAGTCAACGGGCGAATGGGATCTGTACAAGGCAAAGAAACGGGAGCTGAAATATGCGATTAGACGGGCGAAAAGAGCTTCGTGGAGGGAATTCTGCGACAACGTTGAATCCTCGGCGGAGGTCAACCGTCTTCGTAAGGTTTTAAGCTCCTCCAAGGGATCTCTCGGAAGTATTCGGAGATCTGATGGTAGTTGGACTACCTCGACTGATGAGACGCTGAGCCTGCTTCTGGATACTCACTTTCCGGAAAGTGTCCACGCTGCAGGCCATACTGTCTTTCAAGGGGTCACGCCTACTCCGGGGCACCACTCCTCAATTCGTATAACCCCTGGGCAACTGCACTGGGCCATAGGTTCTTTTGAACCATACAAATCTCCAGGTCCAGACGGCATTATCCCAGCTGATCTGCAACATGGCGAGGATCTCATTCTCCCCTGGCTTTTGGCTGTTTATAATGCCTGTCTGGACCTCATTTATATTCCTCTGCGCTGGAGGACCGCAAATGTGGTGTTCATTCCCAAAGTCGGAAAAGCTTCACACGTGCTCCCCGGGGACTTTAGACCAATTAGTCTTTGTTCCTTCCTATTGAAGACGTTGGAGAGAATTCTTGACCTCCATATCAGGAACTCGATCAACCCTTCACTACTATCTACCTCCCAACATGCCTACACCAAAGGGAGATCTGTCGAGACCGCTCTGCACTCACTGATCTCTCAGGTGGAGAGGACATTGCATTTCAGGGAGTATACGTTGGTTGCCTTTCTCGATATAGAAGGCGCCTTCAACAATATTTGCCCTACGGGTATCGTTAATGCTCTGCTCAATCTTGGACTAGATTCTGGTCTGGTTCAATTTGTTGAGCTCCTTCTTAGGTCGCGATTGATATCCGCCACAATTGGAACTGCAAGGTGCCAGAGGGCGACTGCCAGGGGCACCCCACAAGGCGGCGTCCTCTCTCCACTTCTCTGGAACCTTGCTGTTAACACTCTTCTCATCGGGCTGGAACGCTCTGGTAACAGGGTTGTTGCTTATGCTGATGATATCGCCATCGCGGCGTCTGGGATATGCCCACAGACATTGTCTGACAAGCTCAACTTAGCTCTGGACATTGTGTCTAGGTGGTGCCGGGAATTTGGACTACGTGCTAATCCTGGCAAGACGGAGTTGATGCTCTTTACGAGACGGTACAAGGTACCTCATTTCACTTTGCCCAACCTGAACGGGGTTGGACTGCAGTTGAGTACCTCGGTTAAATATCTGGGTCTCATTCTGGACCCCAAGTTGAACTGGGGGCCGAATCTAGCTGAAAGGGCGCGTAAAGCTGCCTGTGCTATCTACTGCTGCCGCAGGGCAGTAGGGGCAAGATGGGGACTACGTCCCCGCGTGGTCCGCTGGATTTATTCGGCGATCATAGAGCCGAATCTTTTATACGGAGTGGTCTTTTGGTGGACTGCTCTCGACAAGTTCTGTAATGTCAGACTCCTGGATAAGGTCAGGAGGTCCGCGGCAATGCAGATTACTGGTGCATTACGGACCACCCCCACAAGGGCACTCTTTGTTATGCTGGGGTGGCTTCCGTCTAAGATTCTTGCTAGACAGCAGGCTAAACTGGTGGCGGTAAGACTTAACGCACTAACACGGTGGAATTTTGTACCCTCGGGGCACTCCTCTATTCTTTTGGAGGAACCTCGGATACGGGACAATATCGATTACACCTCACCGAGACTGGAACTGCGCAGAGACTTCCACGTGATCCCAAGTAGGGATGACTGGGCCTCTGGCGGGGTCATCCCCAGTGGATCGTTGGAAGTCTATACTGATGGCTCCAGGATTGGAGACAAAGTGGGGTGTGGGATCTATTCGGAGATGCTCGCCCTCTCCATATCCCTTCGCCTCCCTGATTACTGCAGCGTTTTTCAGGCCGAAATAGTGGCTATATGTCACGCTGCAAGGGTGATACTTCGGGGTGGTACTCCCACTGCCGGTATCACCATATTATCTGACAGCCAAGCGGCGGTCAGATCCCTGTCGAGTTTGACCACAAACTCCAAAATTGTCGGCGACTGTCGCGATGCCCTTGTGGCACTCTCGAGACAGTGCGTCGTTAATCTCATCTGGGTTCCTGGTCACAGGAACATCGCGGGCAATTGTACTGCGGATGAACTGGCTAGGACGGGTACGTCTCTGCCGGAGGTTCATCCTCACGTGGAAGTGGGTATACCTCTTTCCTCCGTTAGGCTCCTTATTAGAAGGAGACATTTATTGGACGCGGACCTAGCCTGGTCGCGAGAGGAGTCTTTCCAAGTTGCTAGACTCACCTGGCCTAGGCTGGACTTGAGGCGTACCAATCAACTCTTTAAACTGGACCGCAGGGACATCTCTTCCGTTGTATCTATCCTCACAGGCCACTGCGTGATGGGCAGGCATGCGGAGAGACTGCGCTTGCCCGCAAACGACTTCTGTCGTGGCTGTGGGTCGGCTGAGGAGGAGGAGACTGTGGTCCACTATATTTGCCAGTGTCCATCTCTGGCTCGACGCAGATTTCTTACATTAGGATCTCCTTTCTTCGATGGCTTGACTGACCTGTCCATCCTGGATATTGGATCAATTGCCAAATTTATTAGGCTCTCTGGCTGGTTTCCAGCATGATTTTCTGGGAAGTAGTGCTTCTTGTGTGGAGCCCCTGCCTATCAGGGCTCCCCGCATCATGTGGTATCACAACGGGCCGCTATGCGTGCTCAAGTGTGCCTTGTAATTACGAGGCTGCCACTTCCTCCTATCCTATCCTAATATGACAGTTTACAACTTGAAGTGAAATAATTGAAACACAATCTTTATTTATCCAATAACCTCCAAATCAAGTAAACCGTATATTGTTCTTACTTTTCTTAAGAAAAAAGTTCTTGTAAAGCTCTTATTTAATTCAATTAGTGTTTTTATTGATTTACTTTTCCTTCTCAATTACAAATAAACGTGCTGTTTCTGTTAATGATATTCTTAACATGTTGCCGTAATCCAGTACAGTTCATAAAACCACAACTTGTTCATTTATAGTCATTAAACATGATTAAAAGTGTCTAAAGAACGATATAAAAACAGAAAGTAAAACAATACCAATGAAGATAGAATGCAAACAGTAATTTGTTCCTCAACAGGAAAGTCGATTATATTCAAATGAGGAAACAAATATATTTGCAATTCAGGTTATAAAGCAAAAAAATTGTCTCTCATTCATAATTTCGATATCTACGGACTCTTGACGTATTAATGTAACGTAAAACGATAAAATACTCACCTGGTTGACATCAATTTGCGTTGAAGATGAACACAGCTCTGACGTTATATGTGCAACACCTGTAAATGAAAATACAATTGAAAGAGAATATAAGCGTACGTTTAAAAATATAATTTTTTTCATCTCTAAAGTTTTGCATTGAAATTACATGTGGCTTCATTATACATATAATAGTTGAGTGTGTTATTTAAGGTTTTATGTTTGTTTTTAATTATCTAGAGATTGCATATATAATGTTATCCTTTTACAGGATTTCTATTAAAATAATTGTTTTTGTAAAAAACCCTATAAAATGGACGAATTTTTAAAGCATTAAGATTATTGTATTTTTAGATACTTATTAACAATATACTAAAATAGGTACATACATAACTGGCTTTTACAACCCTGTGTCAGGATTACGGCCTAGCTTCTTGCTATTTATACAATGAATAATACAACATTTGTTTATATGTATGTACCATGTATGTATCTAGCAAAAATAAATATTCTGTTAGTCTGCTAGCATTGTTTTTATATTTGAAATATTTTATTACATTCACAGTACAATATCATACTCATTTTATTAAGAGAAAATATTCAATATAAAACATTTTTGCATTAAGACCTCTGATCTAAAAAAGTCATATTTATGTGCAGTTTTATTTTATAGGTATAATTAATCAAACAAATGATAAGAGTTCATCATAAGAATATATAACGCAGGTGTTGATGTGTATAAAATGAGTATAAAAACAGTGCATAAGTTTAACTCCAACTTATTTCATATTGTTGTTACTATCGAACATGTTCGAACAGCATAACATGGCATAGTAATTACATGATTTGACTCTTTTTATTACTTCTATATTGTTTGTATAGATCAACATGTGCAAGACTTTATTAAATAAGCACAGGCCGGGTATCTACTCTCTTTTGTTATACGCATGGACTACGTTCATCATTTTATAACTCGAGAACCACTTAATCAATTTATAAAACAACACATGCGTTAAAATGGTCTATTTTCACTGATACATAGTTAAAAAAAATATCAAGAAATACATATCTACGGATATGCGTTATAAATACTTTTTTGTGAAGATACATTTGTTCCAAAAATATGTGTAAATTTCTTTACATATTTCACTTGTATGCAACACACAGGCTCTGGTTGTCAAGTATCTAGCAACACGGGCAGGGTTACTATAGTTTATAATAATAAAATTTGTGTGTGAAATATTATCGAAAAATTTTATTACTTTTATTTTTTTTTATATGTACATTAGGGTGGGTCAATTTGTATGGGGCCAAAAAATGTCACAAAGGAACCATAGCCCTAAAAAAATTTTGACCCTCCGGAAATTGCATCAAAGTTTTATTTGTGATTTGAAGCTTTTGAACGAAAAATTTCCTACATTTCAATTCCAAATATAAAACTAACGGCAAGCTAAATTGGAAAGGTTTTATACTCCTCCGATTTAGTGAAATCTCTAGAATTTTAGTATCTTTAAGCTTCTTCCTTCCAATTTATCATGCAGTTGATATTTTGAATTAAAAAAAAAAAAGTTGCAATTTCAAATCTACCTATCTAAGCTGTTTTAAGTAACAAATTAAAGTTGCTATACCTTTTGGATCTGATGTTATTTTTTCATGACAAATACCAACGCTTACAATAATTCAAACAATTGAAGGTAGCCGGGATCAAACTTTTGCCATGAAAAAATAACATCTTAAAATATTCTGTATAGCTGTATGGTTTCTTTAGTCAAAACATACATACATCTAACATACATAAATGGCCATTACAACCCTGTGTCAGGGTTACGGCCTAGCTTCTCGCAGCACTCATGTTTTGTCTGTTAATTTTTATCCATGAGCACCGGGACCTAAAATTTTAAAGTCGACTCCGAACGACAGATTTGAGAAGATTTTTTCATGGCAATCAGTTAATTTCAGAGCTTCTGCCAGAAGACTGCTGAGAGGTAGTCACCGACTTTTACTGCTTCAACGCAACCTTTGCCTCGATAAAGAGCCATTTGCCCCCAACCCACAATCCTTCTTTTTGACTCATGTATTTTTTTGTTGAAACTTGCAAAATAAGCGGTTCTAGCTAATCGAAATCAAAAAATCCTATACCATCCCACCCCTATCAGAATAGTTTTAATC
Organism: Metopia argyrocephala; assembly: GCA_963576795.1. Taxonomy (NCBI): domain Eukaryota; kingdom Metazoa; phylum Arthropoda; class Insecta; order Diptera; family Sarcophagidae; genus Metopia; species Metopia argyrocephala. Next base: position 26,804,917 of record OY756208.1, read on the forward strand.
GGATTCTTTTGCGATTTGATTTTTATGTCTTGATGCAAAAATACCTCCACTCTGAAATTTTTCACAACTGTAGAGAAAGGAACTATCAGTGGCATTATTTTTTTTAAAATTTTTAAAAAATTCGCCTCCGACTTATAGGTTATAGGTAAAGAAAATTGACCTTTGACTTTTTCAAAGAAAAAATCATGTTGCATATTAAATCAAAGTTAATTTAATACCCTTTTAAATGTGACTTTTACGAGAAGCGTAGCTATAATACTTTTCAAGATAATTACAATTACATACATACATACATAACTGGCCTTTACAACCCTGTGTCAGGATTACGGCCTAGCATCTCGCAGCACTCATATTTTGTGTGTCAATTTTTATTCATGAGTACCGTAAGTAAGTATAACTTTGTGCATTTTTGTAGTTTTTTCTGATTTTCAAGACCTCAGAAGTGTCAGTGCCCTTTAATTTTATATTTGACTTAGTATTATGATATACTTTATTCATACCAAAAATCAGCAAATTCGGAAACAGTCATTTCAAAAACGGTATATTTTAAGTTGAGTTGAGGTGGTTCAACCCATATATTAATTAATTTGATTGCTCTTTAGTATTTTCACTTTCTTTTTAGGGTATTCACAAATTCGTTGCAACTCTTTAAAGTGTTCTTGCTTACTTACAAAAATATAACAATCTGGCTTTCAAATGAACATCTTTATCACCATATCACCAGCATATATACTTTGTGTGGACTTTTTATGGCATTCATATGGTGGCTGAAATTTTATTATCTCTGCCTCTTTTTGCTTTTCTTTCCCTCTTTTTCTGCTTAAACAAAAATCAAATAAAACTTTTCAATGTTGTAGGAACATTTTTTGTTTTTCATTCATTCCCTAAATTGTTTTCCAAGTTAAAAAAAAAAAAACTGAAATCATGTTGAAGCATGAGTATGTATATTAAATAAAAAAAAATATGAAATGAAAATTATTGTTTTCATAACGTTTGTGTCATTGTCATGCTAAATCAAGAACCTATTAATGGAATTTTATGACGATATTTTCGTTCATTGTTTTTTTTTTTCACATAATACTGTTTAAATTTGGGTTAAAATAAAGTCTAAATAAATTTCTGTTTGAAGGTGACAAAAACAAATCAAATTAAATGTTTCTTTATAACAATTCAATGTTAAATTATGCGTTATCAGCTGTTAAATTGCGTGGGTTTATTACAAAAATTTTATAAAATGCGTTCAATTTAATTAATAATCTCATAAAGAAAACTTTTAAAATAATTACTTAACTAAGTCTGAACTCAGACAATGATGATAGCCTTATTGAAAAGATTCGTACTTGCTAGGCAAGAGAGACGAAAGAAAAATAAATTTGCACACACTCTTAAGTAGTACTTAACAGACGTTTGAATTTTTTATTCGCAAATATCAAAAATGCTCCATTGTATACAGACAGAGGCATGCAGACAGTCATACAAAAGAAAAATGTTAACAATAGGATTTCAATTGTATGAAGTCGAAAGAAAGTTCAAAGGAAAAATAAGAATCTTTACAAGTTAAAGTCAGTTAATTAATTTGTTTTAAAAATTTAAAATCATTGAAATTCGTACTACTTTAAAAGGTAGTGTATAAGTGCATAGTTAGCCGAAATGCAAAGTAAGGGCATATTTATAAAGAAAAATTAGTCACTCGTTAGCATATGGGACACAAAACTGGCAAGTTTATCACTGCTGTAGACTGATATTATTAAAACTTTCAATATCTTTTATTTGATAACTGGTCAGTGAATCCAAAAGTTTGAGGAACTCGTACGTTAGAGTAAGACTTTCCACGTAAAGGCATGACAAACTTAGCCACTATGTACAGCGAATTGCTAAATTTTTTTTTAAATTAAGGCTGTAAGAAATTTAAAATTTTTACTAAAAGTAGAAATTTTTTAAATGATAATGGCAACTAAGTAACTACAATTGCAAGTTTCTGTCTTTATATAGTGTCAGTCAACAGGGACTTATTAACTTTGACATTTGATAACTGCTATCTTATTGAAACTACACCTGGCAACTTAGTTGTGGTTATTTTAGTCTCTTTATTAGGCTTATTTTTAGATGAATGAGTACGTGATTAAACAAAATTGCCAAATTCAGTACAATATATTACGAAAAAATCTCTGTTTAGTGTGGATTTTGAGCTGGCGATGTCATCGGTCCATTTTTATTTGACAAATACGCTGTTCAGGCCATCATCGACGAGTTCTATAGTTTGATGAGAGTGAACTTATATTGGCCTGAATGGTATGATCTCAACAGGACGGCGGTAGGTGTCATATACCTCATACCACCATAGCTGCCAGATTTGACGATTTATCGTCATTTTGACGATTTTACGACACAAAAATAGCACCTTGTCGATTTGACGATTTTTGCCCTTAATTTGACGATTTTTATTTATTTTGACGATATTTGGAAATCCAAAATTTGCAACGTTTATTTCTTTGAATTCTTTAACATTGTCACAATTACTATCACACTATTTGTAACTATTGCTTTTGAAAATTCAAATGTAAAAAATTCTATTTCTGAAATGATTTTTATGTATTTTTTATACAAAAAAATCCAAAATTGGCTTTTGGAAATTCAAATTAATTAATTTAAATGTAGAATATTATTCTATTTCTAAAAAGGAATTTTATGCTGTTTTACACAGTAAAATCCCAAATTGGCAACTATTGCATCCACCAATTTAATGCATTTAATTTTGAAAGATATTATTATTAGAAATAAAGCCAAGATCAAACATTTTGATTTGGTAGATTATAAACTGTTAGATTTAAAAAAAATATATAAGAAATGAAAATGAGAAACTCTAGTCTTTTTTCCTAACTCTATCCAAATTTATTTGAAAAAAAAAATTGATTTATAATAATATTTAGACAAATAAATCTAAACAAATAAAAGTCGTCTTTGATGATTTTGACGATTTTTTTGTCGATGTTTGACGATTTCATGGTCAATTTATCTGGCAGCTATGCATACCACATTGGGTTTTCTGTAAGAGCGATTTGAGAGAAAGTTTATTTTATGTGGAATATATGTAAACTGTCTACCTATATCGCTAGATTTGACCTCTTTAGAGTTTTCTCTTTGATGTTTCGTTAAATGTATTTGTATCTCATAAGTTAAAAACCACACTGGTCCTCAAAACCATGATATAGACAAATTTAATTTGAGTTTTTCAGCCAGAGTTATGTAAAGTTTGATATTTCGTTTACGCTTTATCTATAGAAGCATGCCGGAGATTTAAACGGTGTCAGACTCCATATATGTATGTATGTATGTATAATTGAGTCTTTCAATCAAACAAACAAAATCGATAATATTTTACATATTGTGTTTAATTAACTGTAATTAATTTAAATTTAAATTAATTGTAATTGAAATCAAAGATAGAAAGGAGGGTTTGCTTTATATAAAAAAAATTTTATTTGAAAGTAAACTTTTGTAAAAAAAAATTCCGTTGTACCAAATTTACTAAGAACTAGTTCTTTTGAATTTTAATTATCTTGCAATTCTTTTGAATAACTCATACCAAAATAACAAAATTCGATTAAATGTGAAATATTTATATTTCAGTTTATTAAAATCCTTAATCTCCCATACAAACAAAGAGAGTTGGTCATCAACAATTATTCAGTTGGCTGGTTTGCGTGCTCATTTCTTAAAAAAATTCTAATCTAATTTAAAGCACACATTTCTGAACAATACGAAATTGCATAGATTCTTTAACAATTACTTCTTAACTACAATAGTTTTCTTTAAATGGTCCGTCCATATTGTTGTCATAGTTTCTATTGCTCATCTTTAAGTTCTGTGCTTTGAAATCTTTTATTTGCCAGTGTCAACAAAGAAAAAATCGCCAACTTTGTTCATCTATTAAGCTTCAAGTATTCGCCATACATATGTATGCGCAAGCTATTGTAATCAAGTAAATACAGTGAGTGGAAAGAGTTGGCGTACACTCTTAACTAATTGTAAACATTTTGTTTACATTAGACAATTGTTTAAAGCCTATAAAGCATTTGTACATATAAACTTAAATACCAATCTTTGCCAATAAAATAGACTATCTGTCTAGTTGTAATATTATGTGTGAGAAATTTAGCTTGTTCTTTTATCGTCGCTCCTTAATCAGCATGCAAACATACATTTTACATCAAAATAGTTTTATTCTTTACTATAACACTTTTCGTTGATTAAAAAAAAATTTTTTTTTGTTTTAATTGCTTAAAAAAATTTTTATGGGCTTTTACAAAATTAAAAAAAAAAGAAAATCTGAGGCCCATTATTACAACTTGACGATAGTTAAAGGTCGAATTTTATCAGACAGATAAAAAAAGCCTTTCGCAAGAGGGTTTTTACAATTTCCCTTCTAAAGTTCGATTTACCTATGAAGCAACGGTAATGGCGGTAATTAAATGTTTATCTATATATATAATGCCAAAAATAAAATTTTAAATAAAGCATGATTACGGGCAACATTTTTTTGATTGACTGTATACATATATTCACGTACTTTAATAAGTAAAAGCAAAAGTTGAATAGAAATGAAAGAATAATGGATTTTCATCATCATTTTATTTCTGCAGCAAAAAAAAAAAAAAATTTCCTTACACTTAAGTTGCTGTTGAGATACTACATTTTCAGTTTTATTTTTGTTTTTTGTGAGACTTATATGAATAGATTTTAGATTATTTTTCCTTTTGGCGAAATGTTGTTCTTTTGCATTTGCTTTTATTTCTTATTTCTTAGTTTCTTTTTCATATTTCGTTAAATATCTCCAAAAATTCTTTTACAAATATTGTGATACAAGTATTTGTTAAATTGTTTGCCATTCAACATATTTTCTACTGGTTGCCTCTTATGATTTACTATTATTTAGTTTTAACATATTTTACCAAAATATGTGATGCGGTTGCCATTAATATGAGTGGTGGTTACGAGGCCAGAAGAACAAATGATTCATGAATAATTTGATGAGTTATTAACATTGAAAGGATGTAATAATTCTTTTGTAAAAATTAATTGATTTTTGAATTATTGAAATAATAATAAAAAAATAAACTTTTCGCTTAAAGCATATATTGTACTTATATAGTTTTAAATAGAGATTTAAAAAGTTCTAGATACATATTTTATTAGGAGTTTAAAGTGAATTTCCTAATAACTATTTGTAATTCAGGCCTAATACCAAAATTATAAAAAAATTAATTGAACTGCAAGTAATGTAGCAGCATTTTGTAGAATAATTAACAATAACAACTGCATAAAATTATAATGCCTTTTGATACTAATTAGCTGCCATAACAGCGAAACTGATTCTAAAACCTTTGAACTATGGATGTTTATAAAGATAATTTCGATTTTTACCAGTAAAGATGTAAACCACTTCATTTAGCACTTTGTCCATATTTAGACGAGCGAACATTTGGAAGGAAAACTTATGGCATTTTCATTTGTTTTTTCTTTCGTGTTCACACAGACGAACTTCATTATTATATGACGTTTTTCTTATGCATACAGTGAGTTAAAATATACGCACATGTTCTGAAAAACGCTACGTTTTCATAACGCATTTGAGCATGTTCCGCAAACGCGCGATTTGCTTTTTTGGATTCGATTCGAACATGGGCCATAGAGAAGAATGTCAACAAAGCGTATCGCAGAGTAGCGAACACAAAACGATTCTCTCTTCCCCGTCTTACCCAAACCAATATTTTTTTTTCAAATGCTTCCTCATCTAAACACATTTTGAGTTAAACGAGCTATGTCCGCAAGTTAACAGTACATGTATGCTGAAAGTTTATAGTGAGTTATTTTAGAAGACTATACATGAATTTTAGATCAAAAGTCCTTAACTGTACTTAGATTTAGCACCATATTGTGTTCTTTTTCCATTCCACATTTCCATTTCACAATACATTTTTTCATATTATATAGCTATTTGATGAATGTGATAGCCTTAACTAACATAAGGTCAGTATTTGGTTGAATATTCTATTTCCAAAAACTATAACACATTGTCGTAGTACACCCCTAACCAATGCTGCAGAAGAGAACAAGCAGAACATACTATTTCCTAATTATTTGGTTAAAAAAATAGCCCTTTACTCAGGGTTTTTTCTATTCCCCATAGAATTTAAATGGGATTTAAGTAAATCACTAATATTGTGTCAACTAATATCTGCTTTTAATATCATAATCCGCGATTCAATTTCTGATACAATACGCCTTTAATTCTCGGGGTTATTATCTTGTCTAAATGTCAAAACTTTGGATCAAGAAACACAATAACCACTATTTAAATTATTCTACTCTACAATTTTTTAAATTCGATTTCCAATGATGGAAACAATTATCACTTGTGCTAGGAACACAATTAGGGCGAACGACGAATTTTTGGTCGCGAATATGCGTCGCTAAAAATAAAACATATTTGTGTATATGAAAATGCGCACAATCATGCCGAACGGAGAAATAAACTTAATTTTAATTCATTCTCGGGCGAACGAGGAACTTATCAGTTCTTTTACTTTTTAATTTTTATAGTAAATAAGATTATTTTATTAATTAAAGCCCTACGTGTTTCTTGCTAATTTCAGGTAATTTAAACTAAATATATACAACATTTAACTATTAAAATTGTTTCAAAGTATGTTTTTATTGATAATTTATTTTTAAAGTATTATTTTCGTTTTATGGTCACCCTATCAGTTGTGATTGAAAAACAAAAGAGAATTTGTGTAAGTAAAGGCAATTTACAAGTTTATTAAAAATTTTAAATAAACAAAAAAAAAGTGGACACAAGTGAAATAATAATTTAAAATGTGCAATGTTATGAATGCCTGTATAATCTGTCATGAAAAGATAATAAAAGTGTGTAAAAAACGGAATATGGGAAAGAATTATGTTATAAGTTATGTATGTGTTCGTCGTTATTGTGTTTCATACGACGAATTTATGCAGTGAGTTTTAGCTGACGAATTTGTCGAGGAGGGCGAAATTCGTCGTTCGTCCCAATTGTGTTTCTAGCATTACTGCATTACATTCTTACATTCACTGTGTCAAAGGGGACTGCAAAATTGGAGAATTTTTAAATATCACCTCTTTGGAAATACAGATCTTAACCCTATAAACAGACCGTAAGAAGCGAGGTGGTTTTTCGTCATCAAAGCTCCAATTTTAAAAATGATGCGTGAAATGTTCAGCCACTTACTGAGAAAATTTCTTAATTTTTAATTTTGGTTTAAAACTGTGCATATGTAAAATGTACATACATATCGACGATGGAATTAAAGAACGCTGTAACTGACAAAAAATCTAAAATACGTTTTTTGCATCATTTTTATCAGCAAAAAAATACGCGTCGATTGGTCCAAGTCCCAGATTTCTACGATGAAAATAAATTCACTTACGCCGTCTGTGAAATAAAAAATACCTGTGTATTTGTTCTACATTTATGAAAGTTTTTTGGCTCTGGTGAACATTTAAGGTTTTGTCAGTTACAGCGTTCTTTAATTCCATCGTCGATATGGTAGTTGATTTCATAAACTAAATCAAACTTTTTGCATTAAAGAAAAGTTCTATAAAAAATTGACTACCTGTCAAAGAACAAGCTGGTAACCCCTACGTCTTTAAACAAACTATTTTATTCTTTAAAAAAGAAAAACAATATTTAATATTTTCGTATCAGACTGGGAACCACATTAATATAATTTCCTGAATTTTATTAAGTTTTTTTTTTTTTTCTTTTTATGAAACGCCAACTATCTGTTATATTTCAATTATATCTATTGCTTAATATTGATTCAAGAGTTTCAAATTACTTTGTAAAAAGGAATGTTTTTAATAGGAAAAGAAAATATGTGTACCTCCTGCTATGAGAACATTTACCTACGAAGCAAAAGCAGAAAAGGAAATTCCTGTAGACATGAATTAACGGAAATACTTGAGACATTTCAAGTAAGAAAACCTTCTTCATGAACAAGAGCATTTGTGAGGGTTAGTATAGAAAGCTAAAGCAAAAACTATGAAAATTATACGAAAAAATAGAAAAATATAGGATACTGTTAGGAGACTTGAAGAATAATTTTTTGATTTTATAAAGGGTTTTCCTGTTTTTAATTAAAGGATTTTCTCTGGTAATTGTTTCAATGCTATTGTAAATGTTGCTGCTGTTTTCGCAACAAAAATGTCCTTAGCTAGCTAGTAAATGCATAATTTTTATTTTATTAAAATAATTTTGTCTTCTAGTTTGAGAGGCTTGATTATGGACTATTATTTACCATATTTGCTAAATCATTAAAAGATTTAAAAAAGTTATTTCAGTCAGTCAATAGCAATAATAACTCTAGGCTGCAAATACTCTCGCAAATGTTGTAAATGTGAAATAAAATAAAAAAAATGCTGGCAGATATGCTACACTTGCAAGATTAACAAGGGCGTTTGCAACGAAAAGTGTTTACCGCTAATATATCGGGTGGTTAAATTTTAAGGGCCGATGTTGAATGTAAACCACAACTAAACATCAAATTAATTTTTCAATTTCAGACTAATTTAATTTAAACCATGGAAAAATACACAATCGAGCAACGCCTTAAAGATATTCAGGCTTATTATGAAAATAGGAGTTCAAATTAAAATGCATATCGTGCACTTCGTGAATGTTTCGGTTAATTTAATAGTCCACATGTGCGTACAATCGGAAAAATCGTTGAAAAATTTGAGCAAACCGTGTCTGTAGGAGATTTAAAAACACCAATGCATGCTCGTACAGCTCGTACTGCAGACAATATTGCTGCTGTTAGCGATAGTGTCCCTGAAGAGCCGTCCACCTCAACTCGCCGTTGATCCTAACATTGCACCTTTCACGCTCGTCGTTGATAATGCACAAAGACTTGCATTTACACCAAAGATGCCCAGTAGTGGCTGATATCAGCAAATTAAACTCACACGTATACTTACGCTCTTTTGTTTGATTGTCAATCAACCAATAGGATATCAGCATGTTGAATGGGAGAGAAAAACTACACTTGCAGAACTTTTGTTTCTTATTTTTTTTATCTCACCAATACTACTACCTTGGGCATCAATGATTTACACCATAGATGCCCAGTACCCTGTCAGCAATTGGAAGATTGCTTGCTCAGAAATCACCAAAATGAGTCATTTACGACTCCCTTAGGTGATCAAAAACTGATTAAATGTGCGGAATCATAAATTAATCGTGCAGACGTTCGAAATACGACTGCTTTTATAATTATTTTGCGTCGTATTTTATTGTTTTCTTCTGCATTTCGTTATAATGGGATTTATTTTATTTGAAAGAATAAGAGTTATGCAATTATTGTGATGTCGTGGCATAGTGGTTAGACGCTCGCACAGAAATTCAAACGACCGAGGTTCAATCCCAGCAAAGGGCAAAAATTATAAAATAAAATTTATATAATAAAAAGTATAATAAAAAAGTATTCCTTCAGTTGAGCTTGATGAATTAATTTTTTTTTTGTTTTTTTAAATTTTTAAACAAATATACAATAATAAAAATATAAGTAAAACTCGTTTAGTGTGCGGAGTGACAAATGACTCGTTCAGGGGAGTCATAAATGACTCGTTCAGGGGAGTCGCGGCAAGGGTACATTTTTCTCCCGACAAAACATTCATTTTCGACTCATAAATGAGCTCATAAGTGTTTATTTTAATCGCCCAGAGGAGTCAAAAAAGACTCATAATTAACCAAAAATGCTGACTGGGTAGTGGCTGATATCAGCAAATTAAACTCACACGTATACTTACGCTCTTTTGTTTGATCGTCAATCAACCAATAGAAAATCAGCATATTGAGTGGGAGACACAAACTACACTTGTAGAACTTCTGTGTCTTATTATATATATATTATATATTGGTTGATTGACGATCAAACAAAAGAGCGTAAGTATACGTGTGAGTTTAATTTGCTGATGTCAGCCACTACTGGGCATCTATGATTTACACGCTTACAAGGTACAATTGGCTCAAGAACTAAAGCCTCTTGACCATCCCAAATATCGTCAATGGTCAGAATGGTGGCAGGATATGGCAACAGTGGATGATCAATTTTTGGAAGAAAATCATCTTCAATGTTTAGGCACATTTTCACAGTGGATTCGTTAATAAGCAGAATTGCTTAACATACACCTACTTGTACAGCATTAACATTATAACAGTCTTCTAGAACTTAAGATATATTTACACTCATCTAAGTTCTCATCTAAGTTTTATATCAAAAGCGTACTCAGATAGACTCAAATAGCTTAATTACAAATCTTATTTAATTTTTATTGTTTTTGCCTGAGCTCAGTTGAAAATAAAACATTTTCTACTTTCAGAATTATTACCGTCTGAGTTGTAACTGTTATAATCTGTTATAATCAGATTAGAACTTAGGTAGTGTGAATATGGCTTTACTAACGACAGAACCCTCTAGATTAGGGCTGGCAAAGTATTGAGTTAAGGGTATCAAGTATTTGTACTAATTTTTAGGCACTCAATACTTAAAAGTAACAACTCAATACTTTAAGAGTTGAATTTTTTCTTAGAAATTGCTTGGAAAATTTAAATTTGACAGTCAAAACAAAGTTCTGCCTAAAAACACATTACTTTATGACATTGTTGTCTCTTAAAAATAAAATCTGTGAGAAGTATTGAGTAGTATTGAGTAGCCAAATGAAAGTACTCAATGCTATCGAGTAATGTGAAATAAGCTGGTTTAACAGAATGCAGAAGTCCATTGAAATAGAACAGTTACACAGTAAAGATCGATAATACAGTTTAAACAATTTTATATTTGTGAAGGTATTATAACAATAAAGAAGAAATTTTACCGAAAATTTCAATAAAATCTTTTATTTAATAAAATTCAATCGAAGCCATAATAAATAATTGTATTTGTTAAGAAGGTTAATAGAAACAGTAACTGTTATTAATAATTTTATAAATCATGTTGAATAGCTGTGCAACTGAATGGAAATATGTGCATAAAACCCTTTAACAATTAAAGAATAAGAGTTTAATAAATGTGCTTCTGTTGTATGTACAAGTATGTTAAGTAACGAAGTTTTCTCCCTCCCAGGAACAACTTAGTTTTAATACAAATGGCATAACATTTCAAAAAAAAAACTTTTTACTTTTTTTTTACCTGGTGATTGTCAGATGATAGCAAAGATTGATTTAATTAATTTAAGAGATATTTTCCTCAGTTTAGTTGGTTTGATATGTTTTTGTTTGATTTTCCTCTCCTATGGTTTTATGATACTCCAAGGAAATTAAATTAAAACAAAATCAGATACTAAAACTCAGAATAATGTCAACAATCATAGTTGTCATACTGTCAGTATTTAATTATTTAGTTATTTTTTTTTTTGTAATGTACGCCTTAATATTTCATAACGACAATTGTGCTTAATGTTGTGTTTTGTTAGTGAAATAGAAAAGTTTCATAAGAAAAAAAAACTTATGTTAACATGCCAAAATAAATAAAAGTACAACAAGAGGTTTGAAAAAGTAAAATCAAGATAATGAACGACAAATGAAAACTTATAGCCCATATTTTCATTTTCACCAGGATTACTTAGAAGTAAAATAACTGAAGGGCAAAAGTGTAGGTTTCCAATTGTTTTTGTAGTTTATTATTTCTTTAAATTATGAACAGTTTTCTATCTATGGAGCTAAACAGGGTGAAAAAACAGGGGTAAAAAAGATATATGTGTTCACAATTTTTGTTCTGCCTGACAAGTGGTACAGCTTCTTCTCAGAAAGTAAATCAAAATTCCGAACGGTTTGCAAGATGAGAAAATGACAAAAAATTGCAAAAACTACACCGAGGCCCCAAATGTTTGAGAACATATAAAAAAAAATTCATGACTTTGGGCAAAACTGGGAGACATATGTAAAAAAAAAACCAAGGAGTTGCATATTCATGCAACTTCCTTCCACTCTATTGGCTACTTTTGTTCCTGTTAATTTCTTAACAATAAATGCAATTTTAAACAATATTAAATTTTATTATAACTAGTCTAAACACAGCGTGCTACGGTACACCTGCCATTACCATTTGTCCACATTTTTCGACTGATGAAAGTCAGGAACATTAGCCGTAAACAGAGTGCGCAAACAAACAAAACATTTCGCAAACGTTACCACAAAGTCATAAACTTTAAAAAATTTTTTAATCGTATTGTACATGAGCAAAACCAAAACAAATACTTTCTAAATGAAAAAGAGCGCAAACGAAAAAAAATCGCTTTTTGCTCTTTTGCTTGCCTTGTTATTCTGTTAAATTCGTATAATTTGCTCTTTTTTCTCTTCTTCTTATTTTCTTTTTCTTCTCATTAACTTTTTGTTGTACCTAAGCTCGTTTGAGTTAGTGTATTTGTAGTGCTCAAAACAAAAACAATATACAAAACTAAATGGGACAATCGCTCTCACTGTTTTTGTTTTGTTTTGTTTTACTCATTGTAAAGAACAAAACAAAATGAGATCAAACGTTCCGTTTTGTTTATTTTCCTACTCTGGCTGCAAAGAATCTCTATATATGTACATATATAAAGAAGTTAATAGTAAGTATATGTGGGAAGTAACACGCCTGCTTTTCTACTGATAATTTCAATTGAATACGAAATCAATCACACCAAGCTTAGAAACTTTGGCTTCACCCGTTCTTAAAATATACAAAAATCAGTATTTAGTTTGCATGGGAGGTACCAAATGATGGTCTAATTTTGAAAAAAAAAACATATCCTATTGCGCCTTCGCTATTTATGTCTATCTACTCAATGTTCCAAATTTTAACAAAATCGGTAATAGTCGTCGTGACTGACCGTCAAACAAAACAGACAAACAGAATTACAAAGAAATTTATTTATATAATATACAATATGGATTAATTATAAGGAGCAGTGCGACTAAGACTAAGATGGTGCAGGTTCGCAGACACTGGTGGGAATCGAACCCACAACCCTCGCACTAGCAGTCCAGCACACTACCCACTAGACCAATAGGGCTCCCAGAAAATCGTTCTGTAAATAATAGTAACAAATCTATATAATTTGGCAGATATACGCAGGAAATAATTGCTAATTACACTAAACGACAAATGAAGATTTTTGTAAAAATGCGAGAACTCCATAGTATAGAGTTGGTACTAGGTTTGGTCAGATTGAATACTAATTGTTTTTATGGACATAAAAAGATTTTGAAAATCACTGCATCACTCAAAAAAGGTGTCCATAGTTTTTTGCTAACTCAAACTTAAAGATACTCCTGTGGGATCCGTGCATTTTTTCACTGTCGCACTGTGTTATTATATGACAAATGGGCGAGATTTTACGCCAACATTAAGGGATGACTATACTTAGGGAGCAACCTAATTTACATCAATAAATTTTAATACGTATAAACATTATGAAGAATCTTTATAGCCTATTAAAAATGTCGTGTCGTATATGGCGGTTAAATGATAGCTAAAAAATTTGGTAAGTGAACACATGCAGGGCAACATTTATCTGGTTTTGTTAGTTAGCTGGCAAAGTTTAAAATTTATTTTAATTATACTTGTCTTTCCTACCACAAAATTGTTTACGTTTGTTTGCGATAAATATTTGTGTTTTAAATTTTTGTAAAAGTTACTTAAAATTTTAAAATTTTTTAAATTTTTTTACTTTTTTAAAAACAAATTTTTTTAATTTAATACTTTACTTACCCCGAAATTCTACGCGTCCTATTAAATTCGATTTAGCTTTTGGTACTTCAAAACGAATTAATTTGATTGTCAGCGACATGTTATGGCTTTTTTTTGTATGTTGGTATGTATACGAGTATATGAATTTAAACAAATGTTTTTATATAATTTTTATACAATATACAGTATGTACATATGTCTCTTTGGTGGTATCTTTACGCTCTTTTACAAATATAACGTAAATTTTTTATGGTATTTTTTACTGTTAAAATAACTTTATTTGCTTGATGGTTTTGGTGTAAAATATTGCTTTTTTGTTTCTATTTGATGGTGTGTTTTAAAAAATAAAAAATAAGAGTTTTTCTTTCACAACAATTCACTTTTCGTTCATTTATAATTTTCCAAGAATTTTTTTTTACTAAAAAATGACTGTAAAGAAAAAAGAAAATATATTGGATATTAGTTTTTTTTTAATAGTTGGAAAAATATATATATGTAATTACTATTGTGTTTTATGTAAATATTAATCGTACCTAATATATATATGCCCGTATTCATAAAAACTATTTTAGGTTTATTGAGAACTTATTTGACAAATTTCTATGCAATACTTGTCAAATAAACCCTCAATAAACCTAAAATAGTTTTTATGAATACGGGCAATAATATATAAATAAACAATTTTAATAAATTAATAAGTTATGCCATGAATAAGCTTCTCAAGTCTGTCGTTCACAGTCAACGTTAAGCTGTATGTCCGGGTAGTCATGGATAAAAAAAATTAACGCGCACAATATGGTGAGAAGCTAGGCTCTAAAGCTAGCTCTGAAAAGTTTTTGTAATGGCCAATTATATATGCACTCGAATATTACCAATTTCTAGGAAATATTTGTCAAATAAATCCTTAATAAACGAATTTTATTTTTTGCGTTCAAGTGAGTAAATATTTCAATGAATAGTTAAATAGAAAGTACACAAAAGTAAAGAAAATTTTTCTTTAATTTAAAATCACTTGGCATAGAACCATGCCAAGAAAAAGAAATTACATATTTGGGAAAAAAGAAAAAAACTTTTCAAAAAAGGTATTGATTACTCTTTCTAGAGCCAACAGGAACAAAAATATAAAAAGAAAATCTGATTCTTTAAAACACAAAATTGTTGCAAAAGTCATATTTTAATAATTTGTAAATTTTTATAAATAGTATTTTTAGGGATCAAAATTATATTTCTCCATAATTTACAAAATACTACATACATATCTGACAATTACCATAAATGTCATTTAGTTATTAGAAATTGTACTGAATACATATTCACCTTCATCTCATGTGCATTGATTGACTTAAAACTAATTGTATGTCATTTCGTACTTTAAATTTATATCCTTTTTAGTTTTTTTCTAGCAATAATATATTGCAATTTTCATTAGTAAATCATAACTCTACAAACCTCGGTCAATGTTTTGTTCTATTTGAGTGGTATTTTTTGCATAAATTTCTCATATTGAAGTGCAATTATTCTAAGGACTCTGCAGACAGAATAAAAATATGTATCATGTACATAGACGAGTATTTTTATTGTGTTTTTCATAAAATGACACAAAGGACTTGACTATACTAATGAAAGTAAAATTGTAAAAGAAAAATGCCCTATAGTTAGAAATTATTCAATCAAATCAAATCAAATTCAATCAAATACATAAATAGTAAAAAAGTTATAAAAATTTAACAGCTTTGCTAACCCTAAATAATGGGGTCAGAACCCTTCTGTGGAATAGAAAGGGGAGTTTAGAAAAGTATACTAAAGGAAAAAGGAGACAGGGAGAGACACTTGTTCTTCTTGGCTCAGACTGGCATTAGGCTTTGCAAACTTTTGCTTGATAATTATAATAAGAAAAGTTTTGAGTCTCTAAAAATAATCTGAGATAACTAGCGGGTCTTCGACCGGCCACTGCAGACTCAATGGACATTTAAATAAGATAGGAATCGCTTCAAGCAATATGTGCAGATTCTGTGACGGGATCGAGTCATCAAAGCACATACTGGGCAATTGTGCAGCATTGATGCACAGTAGAAAGAGGTACCTTGTTAACTATCAGTTATCAAATGGGGAATTCTCGGGGTTGACACTGTCCGATATTAATAAGTTCGTCAGAGCGACGAGACTGGGGGGAGATATTGTAGCAATCCCGGTCAAGTTGAGGCTGTACTCTACTATCTCTTACATGAGTGAATATATGAAACCCTAAATAAAGAAAAAAGTTTAATTTAATAAAATAATAATAGCGGTAATTACTGTTCGTTAAAAACTGCTTTGCAAATCTTGTAAATGTAGCATATCTGCCTGTATTTTGTTGTTGTTTGGTATGGCTTGCTACATTTTTAAGACTTGCAAGGGAATTCACAATGGAAAGTGATTACCGCTCATAACAATAAATTCTAATTCATTTCTTAAGGCACATACAATATGTAGTCTATTTATAAATTTTGATCCACATAATCACCCCTACTCAATCATCAGTTACAAACCAATGGCAGAAAATGCTCAGTTAATCACAATTGTCTGCCGATAACAATTGTTCCCCATGAGTAAACAGAACGAAAGCCAGAGGAATAGATTTAATTCTCGCCGAATACATCTGATTCCTGGTTTTGTTCATCGTCACACAGCTGCACAGACCACAAAAGTCTTTTCCTTCTTAAGACAGAACTTGAACTACGTCTCACCTCGGTGAAGTTTCCGGTGTAGATGATATCGAATGTTCTGTTACTACTCAACTTTCGTAGACTATTATTAAGTGTGGTATTCTTCGAACTTTTTCAAAATTGTTCACCATTTGAAATACGAAACTTCATATGAACACGAGTCACTGTCCATTAGAACGTACCACTTTACAAAAAAAAAAAAAAATTCTCCGTATCCCCTTTTATATTAAGTATTTTTGCTAGAAGGATTCGAAAATAAAATTTTTTTTTGCCTTTTCAGTTTTATTGTTATATCTTAGGCATTTACAGTTTGATCTTCAAGTATGATATATCAGTATTTTTATCTCGAGAAGACTAAAAGCATTGATATATCATACTTAAAGGTCGGACTTTAAATACTAAAGATATAACGAATAAACTAAAAAATCGACCACTATTTTAGGCAAAAATTTCATATTTGAAAATTTTTGTCTCGAAAATATCAATATTGAGGTCAATGGCCTTTACGGGCAAAATATTACTCTTCTCGAGACAAAAAAATTTGTTATATCATACTTTAAGAAAATCGGACTTTAAATGCCTAAGATATAGAAAAAAAAAATTAAGAGAAGTTCGGCTAAAAAAAAATTTTTGGTTTTTTGAAATCTCCTTACAAAAATACTTTGTATTAGAGGCGATACGAGAAATCCTTTTTTTCCTTGTAGGGAGAGATGATCTAATGTATATACATATATGTATGTTGTATGTACAGAATTTTGTCAAAAGCGGTATAGAAATTTTAAAGTTCATCAGTCACTTATATGCACGTGGGGGTGCGTTATATTGGTTAAAGCGCTCGCACAAAAACTCAAACAGCCTAGGTTCAATTCCCAGCAGGTTTGCAGTTTTTTGAAAATTATAATTTATAAATAAGAGGTCCCCCGCCCCCTTCCAAAAAGACCATCTACAAAGAAAGCGCTCCCCGACATTTCACTCTATTCCACCTTCACCATTGTCAACAAAAATGAATGGCAGGAGAAAAACGCCACCTAGTAGATTACAGCTAAACCGACATAGCGAAGACACTCACTACACAATCAACATGCAACGATGAGGCAATTGTTTTTGATCATTCAAAGATGAAGGCATAACACTGGCCGTTAAATGATCAATTCACAGCATTTCGTCTCATTCATAAGGCGCTTAATAATAATATAAGAAAAAATATATGTATAAAAAAATCTAAAAATTCTAAAAATTCCAATGCACAGCATATAGTAGGGGTTTACGTCTGAGTATTGGTCTTAAATAAAAAAAAATTAAAAATACACACATTAAATTCATAAAATTTTTAAAATGGTTGATAATCCCTATTTCTCATGACCGCAACAAATACCATTATCTGGTTCTCATATTCATAAATGTTTTATCATCTATTAAAGCATAGAGAAGTCTATGATACAAACAGTATGAAATGCATAATTCTTTTTCAATGGCAAAAATAATATACGAGAACATGCATATCGTTGTATGATTTCAAAAAAATCATATACAAAAAAAATTATAAATCACCACTTTTTTTTTGGACTAATTAATATGCAGAGTATGAAATACATATTCTAGAAAATTGTACGGTCTTATTTGAAGACTATATGACAAAATTTGGAATTGATTTTTTGTGTTAAGATGTATTGGTTATTGAAAAATGGTTTGCTTTTTCTATAATTTTTTTTTATATGACGATATGTATAGGTGTGTGCCATACATACTTATTATATATTCCTTTATTTTTCAGAAATGACAAATGAATTTCTATTTAATTTTCTTTTACAGAAATTAAAATGAATTCTATTTTTAAATTAAAACAAGTAATCGCTTTATGGTTTTATTTTGAAAGTTTGTAAATTAAATTATTTTTAAATGTTTATAAAGCAAATACAGTGGAATCAAGAGCAAAAAGTACAAAATTTTAATTTTCAAAATTGCGAATGAATAGTTTTTCTCCCATCTTTATTGCATATTTAGCAAAAATAATAAAAAATATCAAAGTAGTAGCGAAATACTGAAAAAGAATTCGAAAAAAATTTTATACATTCATATACAGAATTCAATAAATAACGAGTGTTCCTGAATTATTGCTAAATTTAAATTATTTATACAAGAAAATACCTAGAACAGGCTTATTTATAAAACAACATATAGGGCAAATGGCTTTCACGGCTGTGCTGGTTGCATAATTGTGTCTGAATTTCGTTGATGCAGCGTTTAATTGTATGTGTGTGGAATTGCTGACGCAGAGCTATGATTTTAAATAACCCCATAAGAAGAAATCTAATTATGATCACCGAAAAGACACAGTACTCGACCAGGTGTCCACGTTTACTTATGACTTAAAGATTAGCTAGACCTGGTATTCACCTAAGGAGAGTATTCACATAAGAAAAAATTTGTCTGTTATGGATAATTCTACTGTAATTTATTTTTAATATTCTTCTGCATTAGCTTTCAAAGCAAATTTCTGTGTCTTCATATAATAATTAAAACCAGTGGGATTTGTTAGAATGCAAATTAAAATAATATTTCAGATTTAATGATATTTATTTCAATGAATTAATTAAAAATTTAAAACTAATTTTGCATGGATGCTTTTATTTATAAATTGAATAAATTAACAAACATGAAGTAAAATAAATTTTAAGTTAAAACCTCTAAAAAGAATAGAGAATAGAGAAAACTGATACATATAGTATTTAAAACAACAACAGTAGTATTTAAAACAACTTTGCTCCTTTTAACAGTGTCATCTTTGGATACACACATACATACATTAATAACCATTACCATCCTGTTTCAGAGTTATAGCCTAGCTTCTTGCAGCACTCATGCTGTGTGTGTAAATTTTTATCCATGAGTACCAGGACCTACAATTTAAAGTCAGAACTTTTGCCAGAAAGATTCATTCACAAGGTAAATATTATCGATTTCTGTCAAATTTAAAAAATTCGCATCAAAATGGCAAAATTAGTACCATCACACAAAGTAAGATTAAAGCATATGCAGAGTTGTTTTTTGCTAAAATCTTATAAAATGCAACTCTGATCGCATGGGGAAAAATTTTTATGAATGTTTTTAAAAGAATTGTCGAAAAAATCTGTCATACAGATGCATTTTTATGCCACACTCTTATACTTTTTTAACACACATCATTTTTTTGACAAATCGTACGACTCGATAGGATAGTGTATTACGGCCTTTACTCTATTAATTTTGAGCCATTTTTTAAATTTTAAATTTTCCAAACGTAAATACATTACACATATTTGTAGAAAACTTTCTGGGAATTTTGCTGTGTTCTTTGCACGTGGCAAGGCTATTTTTACTTTAATTGTTTACATATAAAACAAATATTAAATGCTATTTCTTGGCAAACAATTTATAATGAAATTGTATTTTATATACATGTGTATCATGGTACATAAGTAAACATTTGTATAAAAAATTTCTCATTTGAAACTAATATTACAAAAAAAAAAATTAAACTAAATGCATTTCAAATGTCTAATCAATTATTACTGCATTCACTTTCTTTAAAACAATGGATTTTTAAGAACATTTGTATTAAAGAATGAAAGAAATAAGAAATTACAAATTGAATTCGAAATAAAATTAAGTAATTATATTGAAAGTTAAATGTAAAAAAATTTATTTAAAAATAATTTGCAAAGCAAAAAAAAAAAAGAAAAAACTTGTTTTGAAGGCAAACAAGAAGTATACGAGTATAAAGCAAAACAATACAATATTTTCAATGTAGAAAAGACCTTAACATTGCAAAAATTTTAGTTTAAAATGAAAGAATTTTGTGCAATTTGCAGTTTATTGTGTGGAACCTACTAAAGATGTGACACAAAAATTTCAATGCAGTTTTTCAGTTATGCCACTATTCATGTAAGTGAGCAATGCGTACATATCCTTTTTAAAACAGACAGTATCTACTATCAGTCATTTAATGATTACTGAATTTTTTTACACAAATCAGTACTTTTTACTGAATACTGATTTCACTTTTCAGTAATCAGTACTTTTTACTGAATACTGATTTTTCGTTTCAGTAAACAGTACTTTTTACTGAATACTGATTTCTCTTTTCAGTAAACAGTAAAATTTATTGAATACTGATTTCTTTTTTCAGTAAACAGTACTTTTTACTGAATACTGATTTCTCATTTCAGTAAACAGTAAAATTTACTGAATACTGATTTTTCTTTTCAGTAATCAGTAAAATTTACTGAATACTGATTTTTCTTTTCAATAATCAGTACTTTTTACTGAATACTGGTTTACGTATTGCAGTAAAAAAGTAATGCAGTATGCCCATGTATGAAATCAACACAATTTTTTGTCAACTCTACACAAAATTTTTTTTGAAACAAAGATTTTTCTTCAAATTAACTAAATATATTTTGTAAAAAATAGAATCTGTTAATTTGAATAAAACATAGGTAAAGAATACTAAATTTTCTGTTAAATTAACGAAAACAAGATTATAAGAATAACGAAAAATTTTGTTATTTTTTTTAGTAATAATGAATAATTATTTTCGTTTAAATAAATAAAATTCTGTAGAATTAAAGAAAATTCTTTAAAATCATAATATTTTTTTTTTCTAAAGATTTCATATTTGACTACAATCGTGTGTATTTAAAGAAATTTTGTTGATTTTACTAAAAAAAAAGTTTAAAACAAACGAAATTTCGTTATATCTACTTACATATTTTAGTAAATAAATGTGACAATGTGAAAATGTAAAGATTTATGTGACAATTTTAGTTTTATGTCTGTTACGAAATTGAATACAACATATAAAAAGAATATCGCGAAAGTTTTTATTTAACAAAGAATGAATAATTTTTTCATTATAGTAATATTAAAAAAACAAATATTATATAAAAAAATAGTTAATTAATCAAGCGTTCCAAATGCAAAAAATCAATCGAAGCCTCAAGACATACATAATTGGCCATTACAACCATATTTCAGAGTTACGATCCAGCTTCTAATAGCATCCTTATTGTTGTCTACGTAAATTTTTATCCATGAGTACCGGGACCTACAGTTTAAAGTCGTCTACGAACGACAGAATTGAGAAGCTTCTTCCTGGCAATCAGTTACTCTCAGAGTTTTTGCCATAAGATTGCTGAGAGGTAGTTACCGAAATAAATTTTTTTTTTCAAAATTCTTTTTTCAAGATGTCAGAGCTGGAGTTTGAACACGTACTGAAAATATGTAAGCATTAACAACTGTTTGTACATTAACAGGTTTACCAACAGTGAAAATTGAACACCATCAAAAAAAAATTTAAAAAATCTAATGTTGGAAAATTTACTTTTTGCCTCTAAAATCGCAATTTAGGCCATAGTGCATTGTATAAGTATACTAGGTAGGCAGAAAATTAAAACAAGAATTAAAAATGTACACTCCATTTACTAGAATCTACTTATTCACTAGTGAATCTATAGTCCCAATGTCACCATATGAAGATTTCCAAGGAAGATATCTTTTTAAACCAGCAGTAAGTGTTAAATAGCAGTCTGGTATAGAATTTGCAAATCAAACTTGTAACACAGTGAGTAGTTAATCAGTACAGTTTTATTAATAGCATTACCTGCAGGAGTGTTAGGAGAAATAAGCCTTTCCTTATCACTTTATTTCGTTTACAATGTTTAAGAAATCTTGAATGTCTGATTTCTTTTTCTTTTATTTTTCGTAATGTTAATCTAAAATCTTTAAATACACATTCAAGTGTTTTTTCTATGGCCACTATCATTCAACAGCTGCAAATTTGAAATTTATTTTTGTAGTCATACAGGAATTTTTTTTTAATTTTATTTTTTAAGTAAAAATAACAAAAATGTGTTTGTTAGTCCGGTTTCATAAATATTTTCTCTAACTTTGTTTTGTTATTTCGATTGGTTTTACCCTTTTCGGCCTAATTTATTTTAAATTATGCCACGAAAGTGGTATTGGATAAACAGAAAGGTTTTATATTTAAATATCTTATTTTAATCAGTATTATCCTTTGTATAACCAAATCCTTTGAAAACGAATATTTTAAACATTATATTTTCATGTTCTTTTATACTTGTTTTAATATAAATTTTGTATTGCTTCTCCATTAATTGGTTAACACGAGCATACATATAAGAGGATAATTTGTACTTACTGATAGTGTTTCCAAAACTAGACGAGGAAAAAAATGCTAGATTTTGTAAAAAAAAAACTTGAATACAAATGTCAAAATAGTGCTACAAAATAAAGCAAAGTGATGTACAGTGAAACTTTGTTATAACGATATTCGTTATTACGAAAAATTTAATACAAATGGTCCATAGCTACAACGAAGAAATACGGAGTTTTCATTCAAAAGCCTCTGACAAGTCCCAATTTTAAAACAATGAGGACTAAATTTGATTGATTTAAGCATGACATACACACGACAACGGCATGCATGCGCAATTAAGTGCTTGCATAAACAAGCTCTTACCACATAAAATGCAATCAAATTCACCCCAAAACATTTAAGTACGTGGTATAGTTGTTAGAGCGCTCGCACAGAAAATTCAAACGGCCCAAGTTCGAATCCCAGCAAAGGTGAAAAATTAAAAATTTAGTTTGCTGTTTTTTCAAAATTATAATTTGAAAATAAGAGGTCCCCTCCAAGAAGTCCATCTACAAAAGTAACCGCTTCCTCACATTCCACTCTATTCCACCTTAACCTTTGACAACGAAAAACGAATGATCAGGAGAAAAGCGCCACCTATTGGGAAGTAGCAGATAACAGATATAAACCTGCTTAGCGAAGGCACTCACCGCTATCAATATGCAATGATGGGGCAATTGCTGTTGATCATTCAAGGTTAAAGATATAACACTGGCCTTTGAATGATCAATTCACAGCAATTTGTCTCATTCCTAAGCCGCTTAATAATATAAGAAAACAAAATATATGTTCTGTTGTCATAATGTACTGTCCTTTCGACGAAAATTCCAATACAATGCACAGCATTTAGTAGGGGTTTACCCCTGACTATTGGTCTCAATAAAAATAAAAAAAAGGTCAAAAGTAGTCAAACAGTATTTCGATTACACAAAATGAAAAAGAAGAAAGCGAAAAATCTTTGATGATTTTGCCAATTTTCCTAACATTATTACTGTTGAGTGCCATTGCGATGACATATGTAATTGCTAGCGTAATGAAGCCACAAAATAATTGTGAGTAGGAGGAATAAACCTTTACGGAAGTTAAGAAAACTCCTGGAAAACTTTAAAAATTTCTGCCAAACAAAATATTGATAAAGTACCACGACCACTTGTCCAATTCAGTCCAAATTATAAGTGATGATTGGCATTGACTATGGAGTCTTTTAGATCAAATTCAAAAGCTTTAGCTTTAATCGTTCTCAACTGTATCAAGTTGCTTGTGTAATTGAAAAGTAAATAAATTTTGTAGTGGCACATAAACACTACGAATGACTTAAGACTTAGTAAAAAGTTAAGCACAAGTTTATCTATTTTTTCAATTCAAAAAACTGTGTATTTGCATAAAATACCATAAAATATTTACCATTGTTAACTCTTGTGATTGTTTTTCGCTTAAATTTAAAATTCCAAAAGAACATTGAATTGTTTGTTGGTTATGTAGGCTGATTTTTCCGACAATAAATCTATTATTATTTTTACCTATTTTATAATGATTTCCATATGCATTTCATGAGAAACATTTGGCTTAAATATTGTAATATTTCACTTTTATGGCATAAAAGCTTCAAATATATATTGAAACAAAAAAACAGATTATGAACCAAAAGTTTACAGTGCCTTTTGTTATGCAGACATTCATACATATTTTTAATATATTTCTTTTTGAGTTTTAAAGTAAATAATAGAAAACAGAACAACAACATTAAAGGATAAGGCATTTTGTAAAACCATTTTTAAAGCCTACTTAATCCCTAATAAACACAATTTAACAGATGGTTAAGTAGTATTAACCGTAAAGAAAACTTGTATTACATTTTTAATAGCTTCTCCTTTCGAAGACTTAACGGAAGTCTTAGTTGCTTTGCTCTGAATACGAAATAATCCTTTGAATCCTTTTAATATTAAAATAATTCCCAACACATTTGAAACACACTTACATATACAGTCCATTGATTTCTAATTTCTTCAATTTAAATCGAACACCTACCGTTAAAGGGCAGGCATTAAACTTCACACTATAGTTTTGAAATGTTTTTCTTTTTCAAGGGTGTTTCAGCTCAATAATAATATGACATTTGACAGCATGCGCCAAGCGAAACACAATATTTGCACAGAATATTTTTCGCAACATGGTGCCACGTTTTAAAACATGAAGCGGAAGTACATCAATGCACAAAAACAAAGCAAGACAAAAAAAACATTTTTAACAAAACTTTAACAACACGACTATGACGCAAATAATAATTATTGTTTTTTTATTTAATTTATAATAAAACTTTTTTAAATTTTAAATTTGTGGTTTTACACTTTGCGTGTCAGCATTTTTTTTTTCTTTTAATTATTGTATAGGGTCTTTCATTAAGCACTTCCTATATTTACAATTAAATCCTCGTAAATCAAAGTGTGTGTGTGAGATATTATCAACATTTTTTATTTGTTTGAAAGACCTTCAAATGTTGGACTCGTCTACTCTGGGTGGAGTACATACGAAATGTCTAATTTTGTATGACTCTGGTGAATTGATGCAGAACTTCTCACCAATAACAAATTTAAGTGTTTTTGTTAGTGTTTCACATATAAAAAGACGAATGTCAAATACCATTCGTGTTCTAGAAAGAGGCTGTAAGAATTTAGGACAGTAGTATTTACTCAAATATTACATTTGAAGATAGAAGAAATTAAAAGAAAATAAAAACATCCCTTTGAAAAGTGATCACATACTGAAATGAAGTAGAGAGTTCTCTGGTTGAAAGTGATAACGTTGCACATGCTGTGTAGGATACTTTACGGAAATTATGCCAAATTTGCCGGCTCTCAAATTAAATTTAGAATATAAGCGAAATTGTCTTGTATATTGCTCATATTTAAGATTATATCGTAGCAAGAATTAATGAACGCTGTAACTGAAAAAACATTAAATGTTCACCAGAGCCAAAAAACCTGTATGAAAGTAGAACAAAGACACTGGTATTTTTCAAAACGCAGACGGCGTAAGTGAATTTATTTTTATCGTAGAAATCTGGGACCTAAACCAATCGATGCGTATTTTTTTCTGATAAAAATGATGCAAAAAACCTATTTTCAGTTTTTTGTCAGTTACAGCGTTCTTTAATTTTTGCGACGATATATGAAATGCATTACTTATGCGATTTCGACTCTGCTCAAGCGACGACGACTTCTGACGAGACATTTTCCCAAACTATAAACTCTTATGACCGTAGAGACATGCTTATCCCCATAAGAAATACATTACATATACTTATATAAGTATAATATTGAATGTAAGTATTTGTCTATATGGCGAAAAATATTTTTTGTTTTTCTGTTGATATTTAAGTTGCATACAGGGTGTCCCAGAACACAACGTCAAGCCGAAACGGGGTGACAGGATTTATTGTAATCACTATGAGAAAAGTCAGAAAAAAATCTATCCCATGCAGTTTGAATGTTATTGACATTTAAGAAAAGCCTATAAATTTTGCCAAACTGTCGGAATGACGCAATTGCTCCAATTATTCCTGTCATCCCCTTTTGGCTTAACGGTGAGTTCTGAGTCACCCTGTATATATATAAATCTACAGAGTTTTGTGCCATTGAATTTCTATGAATAAAATATAATCAATAAAATTTTTTATATTATTATCTATAACAACATTAACTCATAAACACTACTGATGACTTGCTTAACGACAAAGTCTTTAGCGTAGTGGTTAATTAAAACTTTTCGCTACAAATATGTTCAAATGTAATAGAAAACTATTCGAAAAGACTGTTTCTGGGAAAAGCATTCAGTTTATTTTAAGTAACTAAAGTAATGTTGTATTTGTTTTTATTTTACATACATATGTATATGGTTTTTACTCGTATTAACCACCATATATTCCTATAAATATAAAGTGAGACTTTGTTCAGCATCTAACCCTTTTGGAAATCACACACAATCACTTGCTTTTCAAAGTCATTAACACTCCGTGAAATAAATTTTATATTACCAGTGGCCTTTAATCTAATTTTAAGTAACGAAACTTGTTCAAGTGTGTTAATGACTGTGTTTAACTTTTCATTTAATGAACAGAACAAACGAGGTTCCACAAAAGAGAACATATAGGGGGAAAAATGTGCCAAAAGAAGTTTTCCTTTGTTTTTTTCTGGTTTTATTTTTGGTTGTATATACTCTTTAAAGAATTTTAATTTATTTTACCATAAATTCTTTGTGAAAACATTTTAGCAACAAGATTTAATACAAAACTAATTAAAGTAAAACATGCGATGCTTAGCAAGTACAGAAGTACAAAATACTCGTACGACTAAAGTCATGAACGTTTCAAGTAAATTTTAAAACACAATATTAGAAAAGGATTCTTTTTATTATTTTTTTTTGTATAAAAGTTAAAATATTTTTAGGCCTTTATTTCTTATTAATGAAACCCCCTTTTTAAATGAACCGTTTTGTTTGTGTTAACAACGTATTGCTTGTTAGTTGGTGGTTGAATGGGGTAGTACATAAAATGAAATGAAACTTTGTGGTGTTTAAGGCTACTATCAAAAGTGTTAAATTTTTAATTTAATTATAAATTATTATTTAATTTTTCTTTTTACTTATTTTTATAAAGTTCTGTACATTGTTTATAAGTACAAAAAAAAAAAAAAAACAAAAATACTGGTAGCTGGACCATTAATAAAATTTTGGTAGAACTCATAGTTGAATGTATCTGGTAATAGTTATGGCAAAAATAAAAAATTACCTTCAATTATTTTCTGTTTATTAATAACAATCGATATTTCTTTATTTCAAGAACAGTACTTCTCTACTTATGCAGTGCATTAAGCAAATAGAGGGAAAGGGGTAGCAGATAGGCAATGGGTATCTGATTAGAACCTGTTCATATCCAATTCGCTAGTCTCCCATTTTCGGCTGAAAAATTGTTAAATTATGAAAGAAGTAAGCTCAATATAAAAAATATGATCAAGCGTACTGTTCATTTTTGTGTGTGTTATACAAATAACCCCCTTAAAGAGGGGGAGTAGTACAACAACCAGATGGATTTATCGAGTACCTGTCATGAGACTCTCCACACGCCACCCCGTTGTAAAGGGTGGTAGTTAAATTTAAGCATCCGACCAACACCACCCAAAGCTGGTACCATCTAATTTCGGACATGTCCAAGACACGCCGGTCAGAAGAGAGTCCAATTTCGTCACCACCATTGACTGGATAATAGCAACCCCCCATGATGAGGAGGTTAAAACTACTACCCAGCATATACCACAAATACTACGAGTACTCCCCGAAGGGCCACACCCAAACCATCAGAACGATTTACCTTACTCTCCGAATGACAGGGGAGCACAGGCAAACAAGGGGCTTCCTGATGCCTTTAGTACCAGATTAGAGTAGCATTCTCTGGTCAGTCCCTGAGATGGTCAGTAATAAATTACAAACCTTTCAGCCTATAGCGAGCGCCGGGCCACCCAGAGCTAGGTGTACTCCATATTCCCCGGTGAGTACAGGCGCCTGGTGTGACGTAAATCACCAGATGCCATTTACTGTAGAAAAGAAAACGCCGTAAGAAATATTAAAAATAGAGTAGTGAACTTGAACTCGTTTTAAGAGAAGTCGTCTGTAACCACTCTTACGGCGAGAGAAAATCTCTATATAAAACGAAAGAAGTAATTTTCGAATCCGAAAACAGCAAGTTTCGAATGAGAGTCGCATGCCAGACTCAATCAAACAATTTAGAGCATACTCGTAGTTAACCAAAACTCTAAAAAACTGAAATGCTTCTGTACAGAAAAATGATTTAGAGATATTTAAACAGATAACCTTGCTCTCACTAAATCGGTGAATATACCCATTCTACCTTTCAGAGAGTAATGCCAATAAAACACCAGTGGAGTGGGCACTATGGAATCTCTATTGACGTATATAGTTCTTTTAAACAACAAAAATGTTCGAGAAAATCTCTTTGCCATTATTGGAATATAAAATTCTTCTTCAATATTAAAATTTATAAACTTTGTATTGAATTTACTCAACATATTGATCTTTAAATAACTAAAGCCTTTGGCCTTTTTTGCTTTAATTAGAACTGAGTAAATGCCAACTCTTTTATACAACTCTTGGCAATATTTAATAGGATTTATTTTTCTTTGCTCTAACCAACATCAAAGCTGACAGAACTAAGTCCGTTATTAAGTCTGCCATCAACTGGTCATTGTTCGTTGCTGTCCATGTATGCATGTATTCAAGAAAAACCTTCAAAATCAAATCATATTTAAACAGAGTATTGTAAACAGGAAATCCCCCATGTCTACCGATTTCAATGTCATTTTTATACAATGAAAAGTATAGGTGTTATTTAATATAAAAAATATATGCATACATATGTATGTATTTACACATACATAGTTTATATATATGTACATACATATATGTAAAAGTATTTTAAATCCATATATTTGTATTTATAAAAATGTATCAAATAAAATATAAAAAAGAAAAAACAAAACTAAATAAACCTCAATATTGCAAGAGATTGTCACAAAAATAAAAATCCAGGCATTATAAATATCCTCTCTATGTGTATATAAAAATAATAAATAAATAAACATACATATGTATGTATGTATTAACATACCCAACATATGTACAAGTACATATGTATATAAAAATTTTAGTAATAAATATAATACTCGTACACATTTACTTTGTGGTAAAGGCTATCGGTACGCAAATAAATAAAACACTGCGTGGCTCAAAAAATAACCACAAAACTAAGGAGTAATTTAAATATTGACACCATATATGAATATATATTATAAATATAAATATTCATACATGGTGTCAATACTTAAATTAGCCCTTATGAATGTACACATATCGCGTGTTTCATACAGAAAGGCCTTAATTCGCAATGTTTTGGAAGTTGAGTTCTTTTTTAATGATTCCTACACGTTTCACAGGAATAGATCGTGACACAAAACTTTTTTACAATAGCCTTAAAACTAACGCATTTTTATAAGAAATTATACCCAAAGCCCGAACTCATTTAAAATATTTTTTTCGTGTTAGAAGGCTTACGAGTAAGTCACCAAAAGAAATTTTAAAACCGATTAATATTTTTTTTCGGAATTTATCGATTAATGTTGTCGAGTATTTGGTATTTTGTAAGTCGCATGATGCCGACACGATGCCAAAAAATTACCTTAATTTCTTGACACACTCTTTGGTGACTATTTAAACAAGTTACACATACAAACTTGCATTTAATATTTTTCAAGTGATAATCAATAGTAATGCGAAGCAGTAACTCTTTGGAATGCACTAGATGCTCTTGAACCACATGATTGGTATCGCGTCAAATTCTACAGTATTGTTTGCTCCTATACCCATTTATGAACCTCATCGCAGAAGATGATTTTTCAATGATAATTAGGTTCAATTTAGTCATTCTTTTTAATAAAATAATAATATTAATAAATCGACGCCGACACAGCTGTCTTACATAATATTGGTTGGCAACTAAGTAAATGCGGATGTTACTCATTGATGGCATTATTTGAATTTTTAGGTTAGATGACGTAATTGAAATATCAAATACATTTTGTTATTTAATTGTCGGTACTTCAGCTGTCAATCAGTAAAAAAAATTTGTTGATCGGTTGCGTGGTTTTTGTTTGGCGCGTGTTGAAAAATGGAAAATCAAAAGGAAAATTTTCGTCATATTTTGCTTTTTTATTTCCGAAAAGAAAAAAACGCTTCGCAAGCTCATAAAAAGTTATGTGCTGTTTATGGTGACGAAGTCTTAAAAGAACGGCAGTGTCAAAATTGGTTTGCCAAATTTCGTTCTTGTGATTTTTCACTGAAAGATGAAAAACGCTCCGGTCGTCCAGTTGAAGTGGACGTCACAGTACAACACGTGAGATTGCAAGGAAGCTTCATGTATCACATACATGCATTAAAAATCGCGTAAAGTCACTGGGTTCCTCATGAACTGAAAGAAATTCATTTAACATAACGCATTCACATCTGCGATTTGTTAACTAAACGTAATGAAAACGATCCATTTTCAAAACGATTGATAACTCGTGATGAAAAATATGTTCTTTACAACAATGTCAATCGGAAAAGATCGTGGAGCAGGCCAGGTGAACCAGCGCAAACAATATTAAAAGTTGATATTCATCAAAAGAAAGTTCTGTTATCAGTTTGGTGGGATTACAAGGGAATTGTCTACTTCGTACTTTTACCACCCAATGGAACGATAATTTCAGAAGTCTACATTGAACAACTAATAAAATAGAACAATGCAGTTGACGAAAAGCGGCTCGAATTGGCAAATCGAAAAGGTGTTGTATTCCATCATGACAATGCAAGGCCACACACATTTTTGGCCACTCGGCAAACATTATTGGAGCTTGGTTGGGATGTTTTGCCACATCCACCATATAGTCCAGACCTTGCACCATCTGATTATTTTTTATTTCGATCTTTGCAAAACTCCTTGAATGGTAAAAATTTCAATAATGTTGATGATGTCAAATCGTACCTTGTTCAATTTTTTTCTCATAATGAACGTGAAATTATGATGCTGTCTGAAAGATGGCAAAAGGTCATTGCTCAAAATGGGCAATACATTACATAATAAAGTTATTTCGTTCCATGAAAAAATTTACTTTTATTTTCTAAAAAAAATCCGCAATTACTTAGTTGCCAAGCCAATAGTATTTCAGCGTCGGTATAGTCTTCCTAATGTGATGATTACACTAAATTTATAAGCTAGTCGACGGCGACATACATACATAATAGGGTCCATTATTTTTGAACAATGATTTGACGTTTCAACGTAGCTTTTCCAAATAAAGCATTTCATATTAATTTAATTTGAATTTTAAGTTAAGCGAAAAGGTTTAACAAACCGCCGTGCGGGAGTTTAAGTGCTCTATACGCCATTTTATAAATCTCGAGTTAATAATGCCACTTTAGATTTTTGACACCAAAATTTTTAAAATCTGCAATCCGTTTTCTTCTATTTATCTTCGAAACTTGACGAGATATCCTAAAACGGATTACAGATTTGATAAATTTGGGGTCGAAAACCTAAAGTGGCATCATTAACTCGAGATATATAAAAAATTTGAAATGGCGGATAGAGCACTTAAACTCCCGCACGAAGATACATTTGTGATAAGAAAGCCGACCATTTATATATAAATATATTCTAAACACCTTATTTGAATTTGAATTTCATTAAAACTTTTAATAAAAAAAATACATTTGGATTATTACAGTTTTTAAAATATTTTATTCTGTTCCTGTAAAGTTATCATTATGTAAGTAAGTAAGTATGTTTATGTGTGAATACGACAATTTAATAATTAGTAAAACTAATTATAATAAATGTGGTACAACAATTAAATCAATAAAGCGGTATTTATCTATAAATAATGAAAAAAAAACAAAGTCTGATTTAAATATTTAGCACCTCTTCTTCTGCAGAAAAGTCCTGATAAATGTGCACTGTTATGGAGATACTTTTTACAAATGGCATTATTTTTTATTTGTTTTAACAATAAAAACAAATAAAACGAAGATTTTATGTACCATATGTTACTTTGAAAACATTTGCATTCAACACAAAATCGTTTTTTCTTTTACCAGTTTTGCTTTTTCTCATATATTTTATATGAAATATTTTAACACATGAATGAATTTTATATCATAATTTAAAAAATAAAATAAAAAAATATTATATGTTGATGCTCACTTTTGATGAATAGAAATAATGTGTTAAAAAAGTTTCTACAGATGGAAATTTATGTTAAAAATTTCATAATAATACGAGTAGGTATTTGGTATAATTTCCGCAAACAATGAAACAGTGAAATGTAATTTAAAAAGAATTTTATCAGCAAGAATTGAAGCGTAACTTTTAAATAATATTTTTAATATATTTGATGGAAACAAATAATGTTCTATTCGTAGATAAAATTATTCGTTTTAAATGTGACGACACAATCTCATCTAAAATGCACCAGTTTGCCAACAACTGACGTAAACGCAAAGAAAAAAATGTGGCAAATAAGTTCGAAGAATTAACAAATAACCTTTAGAAGAACTGCTCTTGACATTGTAATCTGGTTTCAATTGATTTTTAAAATTGTCCATGATCCTGTAGACACAAATTGTGGCAGCGTAGTCTGTAACAAAACCGCTTAGTATTTTGATTATAAAAAATGTGGTGCAATAATTAAATCAATATTTTGTTAAAATAACAACTGCATAAGCAGTGTTCTTTGTTCTTATTATTCAAAATAGATGAGCCAAAAATAATTATTTTTCTATTTTATTAAAAATAAAAAAAATAAATTTTATTTCTAAACTTTTCGATGATATTAAAAAATTTATTCTGTATTTATAATATTTTATAAAAAACTGGGCTTTTTTGGTCACCAAAATTAAATTAAACAAATTATTATTTTAATTATTTTTCATCCGACGTTTCGTTGGAAGATCCCAACTTCTTCAGGGATGTTTGTACTTTATTTTAATTTAAAATTTAAGTCATTCGTTTACATTTGTTTTTGTTATTGTCTCGTTATATCTATTTTATCTATACATACATACATAATAATTACATATATAAGATACAATTTTTACTCAAAAATTAACAGTAACAAAACAAACAACAAATTAAAACATCAAGACACCTTATTTTATATATTAAGCTAAGATATAATTATAGAATAATTTGTGCTCGCATTATCTTTGTCCTCTTTCTTGTTAATAGCATTTTCTCCTCTTTGTTGTATTCGTAAACTTTCTAGCATATATCTTTTAGATTCTCTTTTTTCCTTGTCCAGTATTTTGATGTTCTCTAAGTCCGCTCTATGATTGTTTTCAATACAATGTTGTGCAAGTGCTGTTGTGTGTTTTTGTTTTTTAATATCTATTTCATGTTCACTTGCTCTTATGTTTAAGCTTCTCTTTGTTGTTCCTATGTAAACTTTACCACAACTCTCATCTGCATTGCCTAGGCATTCAATTTGATACACCACATTACTTTGCTCTTTTGTTTCTATTTTTGTTTTTATTTTCGTAAATAAATTATTTATAGTCTTGTTTGATCTATATGCCCATGCTATCTCCTTATCGTTAATAATTTCTCTCATTTGTTTACTCTCTGTGAGTTTTGGTATGTACGAAAGGCTATAAAATTTTTTAGTGCTGCCAGCTGTGTTGTCTTTTGTTCTGTTTTCTTCCCCGTTTTTTACTTTTCTGATTAAATTATTTATTATATATTTAGGATAGCTATTATTAATCAGAATTTCTTTTATCCTTTCAATATTCTTCTTTTCGAATTGTTTGTCACTAATTTTTAGTACTTTAGTTATTAGATTTATCGCAGTATTTGTTTTCTGTTTTATTGGTTGTGTAGAATGAAAGTTAATTAGTCGTCCTGATGCAATCGACTTGGTGTACCAATCTGTAATGATTTTGTTTTGATTTCTATATATTTTCATGTCTAAATACGAAATACATTTGTCCTTTTCCTTTTCAATGGTAAATTTTAGCTTATTATGATAATTGTTGAAAGTTTTTAATATAATATCTTCGTCATCTTTTTTGATTATGGCGAATAGGTCATCTACATATTTAGTAAGGAACTTAATTTTAATATTATTTTCTTTTAACTCTTCCGTTACTTCGTCAATTAGTTTATCCATTACAATGCCTGCTATGGTAGGAGACAGAGGATTTCCCATCGGCATGCCATATATCTGATTATATATCTGTTTCTCGTATATAAAATAGTTATTATCATTCAAACAGAACTGTAGAATTTTAAGAAATTGTGTTCTTGGGATTTTAGTGTAATTTTCCAGGGTATTATATTTTTTCATTATTGTATTTATAGCCAAATGAATCGGAATATTAGTAAATAGTGATACCACATCTAACGAAATTAAAATTTCATCTTCATCTACAATCACATCTTTTAATCTGTCCTTCAAATCTAAAGAATCTTTAATATTATGTTTTTCCTGTATAATGTTTTTCAAAATATTTCCAATATATTTAGACAGGTTGTAGCACGGTACCTCTATCGATGATGAAATCGGACGTAGTGGCATATCTTTTTTGTGTATTTTCGGTAACCCGTATATCCTTGGTGCTGTGGCAGCGTTTGAGTTCAATTTTATTTTTTCATATTTTGTAATTAAATTTTGTTTATAGAGATCCATTACTATTTTATTATTAGTTCGTTGAAGTTTTTGTGTAGGATCAGTTCTCATTGCTCTGTAAGTTGTTTTGTCTTCAAGAAGTTTTAGAATTCCTTCCTGATAATCTTTCTTGTACATGATGACTGTTTTGTTACCTTTGTCCGCCTTTGTTATTATTATGTGTTTCTGTTTTCTCAAAAATTGCCTTGTCCTTTCAAATATATTAAGGATAAATTTTTCCTTAGGGCTGTTTTTAGACATTCGCTTAAAATTTAAAATTCGGTTGGCTATTTTCGCCCTGGCTATTTCTTTTTCTCTGTCCCCATTAAGAGTTTGAATCCATTGTTCAATATCCGCGATTAAATTAATTGTTGATAAATTGTCCTTATTAACTGGAAGAGAAAACTTACCTCCCAATGATAGTAACCATTTGCTTTCCATGCTAAATTCTACATTGGTTTTGTTTTCAAGCCAATCGGGATTGTAAATAAGATTGTACTTTTTCATCTTTTCTATTTTTAGTTGTCTGATTTTCGGTAAATGGGTCTCCTTATAAGCAGATTTAATTTTTATATATCTTGTCTTTTGTCTTTCTATAAAATTATTGAAATCGTTGTCATTCAGTAAGGCTTTTAAATATATTTCCATATTATTAGTTTCTCTTTTTATATTTTTGATGTTCATATTGGTCTCTTTTATCTCTAAATTAAGGACTTTCAAATGAAATTTCTCCTCTATTTTATTTAATTCACATGAGACAATAGCCGAGTTGAAAAGATATTTCGTACCCTCTGTCGAATTTTTCAAATGGGCAGGCACGAGTCCACTTCTCCTACATTGCAACAAAAATATTAATCTGTCATTTTGTTTCGCCAATCTTTTTGTTTCTTTACAATATTTTTTTAAACACAAGCACGTATCTTCACTATATTTTAGCTTCATATAATTGAAAAAATTATTATTTTCCATGTCTTGCATAATGATAAATTTGTAATCGGCTGGCCCTCCGAAAATATCTTGCATTCAGTTTTCACAATTAATATTGACCTTTGTATATATATTCTGTATTTATAATATTTTATAAAAAACTGGGCTTTTTTGGTCACCAAAATTAAATTAAACAAATTATTATTTTAATTATTTTTCATCCGACGTTTCGTTGGAAGATCCCAACTTCTTCAGGGATGTTTGTACTTTATTTTAATTTAAAATTTAAGTCATTCGTTTACATTTGTTTTTGTTATTGTCTCGTTATATCTATTTTATCTATACATACATACATAATAATTACATATATAAGATACAATTTTTACTCAAAAATTAACAGTAACAAAACAACCAACAAATTAAACCATCAAGACACCTTATTTTATATATTAAGCTAAGATATAATTATAGAATAATTTGTGCTCGCATTATCTTTGTCCTCTTTCTTGTTAATAGCATTTTCTCCTCTTTGTTGTATTCGTAAACTTTCTAGCATATATCTTTTAGATTCTCTTTTTTCCTTGTCCAGTATTTTGATGTTCTCTAAGTCCGCTCTATGATTGTTTTCAATACAATGTTGTGCAAGTGCTGTTGTGTGTTTTTGTTTTTTAATATCTATTTCATGTTCACTTGCTCTTATGTTTAAGCTTCTCTTTGTTGTTCCTATGTAAACTTTACCACAACTCTCATCTGCATTGCCTAGGCATTCAATTTGATACACCACATTACTTTGCTCTTTTGTTTCTATTTTTGTTTTTATTTTCGTAAATAAATTATTTATAGTCTTGTTTGATCTATATGCCCATGCTATCTCCTTATCGTTAATAATTTCTCTCATTTGTTTACTCTCTGTGAGTTTTGGTATGTACGAAAGGCTATAAAATTTTTTAGTGCTGCCAGCTGTGTTGTCTTTTGTTCTGTTTTCTTCCCCGTTTTTTACTTTTCTGATTAAATTATTTATTATATATTTAGGATAGCTATTATTAATCAGAATTTCTTTTATCCTTTCAATATTCTTCTTTTCGAATTGTTTGTCACTAATTTTTAGTACTTTAGTTATTAGATTTATCGCAGTATTTGTTTTCTGTTTTATTGGTTGTGTAGAATGAAAGTTAATTAGTCGTCCTGATGCAATCGACTTGGTGTACCAATCTGTAATGATTTTGTTTTGATTTCTATATATTTTCATGTCTAAATACGAAATACATTTGTCCTTTTCCTTTTCAATGGTAAATTTTAGCTTATTATGATAATTGTTGAAAGTTTTTAATATAATATCTTCGTCATCTTTTTTGATTATGGCGAATAGGTCATCTACATATTTAGTAAGGAACTTAATTTTAATATTATTTTCTTTTAACTCTTCCGTTACTTCGTCAATTAGTTTATCCATTACAATGCCTGCTATGGTAGGAGACAGAGGATTTCCCATCGGCATGCCATATATCTGATTATATATCTGTTTCTCGTATATAAAATAGTTATTATCATTCAAACAGAACTGTAGAATTTTAAGAAATTGTGTTCTTGGGATTTTAGTGTAATTTTCCAGGGTATTATATTTTTTCATTATTGTATTTATAGCCAAATGAATCGGAATATTAGTAAATAGTGATACCACATCTAACGAAATTAAAATTTCATCTTCATCTACAATCACATCTTTTAATCTGTCCTTCAAATCTAAAGAATCTTTAATATTATGTTTTTCCTGTATAATGTTTTTCAAAATATTTCCAATATATTTAGACAGGTTGTAGCACGGTACCTCTATCGATGATGAAATCGGACGTAGTGGCATATCTTTTTTGTGTATTTTCGGTAACCCGTATATCCTTGGTGCTGTGGCAGCGTTTGAGTTCAATTTTATTTTTTCATATTTTGTAATTAAATTTTGTTTATAGAGATCCATTACTATTTTATTATTAGTTCGTTGAAGTTTTTGTGTAGGATCAGTTCTCATTGCTCTGTAAGTTGTTTTGTCTTCAAGAAGTTTTAGAATTCCTTCCTGATAATCTTTCTTGTACATGATGACTGTTTTGTTACCTTTGTCCGCCTTTGTTATTATTATGTGTTTCTGTTTTCTCAAAAATTGCCTTGTCCTTTCAAATATATTAAGGATAAATTTTTCCTTAGGGCTGTTTTTAGACATTCGCTTAAAATTTAAAATTCGGTTGGCTATTTTCGCCCTGGCTATTTCTTTTTCTCTGTCCCCATTAAGAGTTTGAATCCATTGTTCAATATCCGCGATTAAATTAATTGTTGATAAATTGTCCTTATTAACTGGAAGAGAAAACTTACCTCCCAATGATAGTAACCATTTGCTTTCCATGCTAAATTCTACATTGGTTTTGTTTTCAAGCCAATCGGGATTGTAAATAAGATTGTACTTTTTCATCTTTTCTATTTTTAGTTGTCTGATTTTCGGTAAATGGGTCTCCTTATAAGCAGATTTAATTTTTATATATCTTGTCTTTTGTCTTTCTATAAAATTATTGAAATCGTTGTCATTCAGTAAGGCTTTTAAATATATTTCCATATTATTAGTTTCTCTTTTTATATTTTTGATGTTCATATTGGTCTCTTTTATCTCTAAATTAAGGACTTTCAAATGAAATTTCTCCTCTATTTTATTTAATTCACATGAGACAATAGCCGAGTTGAAAAGATATTTCGTACCCTCTGTCGAATTTTTCAAATGGGCAGGCACGAGTCCACTTCTCCTACATTGCAACAAAAATATTAATCTGTCATTTTGTTTCGCCAATCTTTTTGTTTCTTTACAATATTTTTTTAAACACAAGCACGTATCTTCACTATATTTTAGCTTCATATAATTGAAAAAATTATTATTTTCCATGTCTTGCATAATGATAAATTTGTAATCGGCTGGCCCTCCGAAAATATCTTGCATTCAGTTTTCACAATTAATATTGACCTTTGTATATATATTCTGTATTTATAATATTTTATAAAAAACTGGGCTTTTTTGGTCACCAAAATTAAATTAAACAAATTATTATTTTAATTATTTTTCATCCGACGTTTCGTTGGAAGATCCCAACTTCTTCAGGGATGTTTGTACTTTATTTTAATTTAAAATTTAAGTCATTCGTTTACATTTGTTTTTGTTATTGTCTCGTTATATCTATTTTATCTATACATACATACATAATAATTACATATATAAGATACAATTTTTACTCAAAAATTAACAGTAACAAAACAAACAACAAATTAAAACATCAAGACACCTTATTTTATATATTAAGCTAAGATATAATTATAGAATAATTTGTGCTCGCATTATCTTTGTCCTCTTTCTTGTTAATAGCATTTTCTCCTCTTTGTTGTATTCGTAAACTTTCTAGCATATATCTTTTAGATTCTCTTTTTTCCTTGTCCAGTATTTTGATGTTCTCTAAGTCCGCTCTATGATTGTTTTCAATACAATGTTGTGCAAGTGCTGTTGTGTGTTTTTGTTTTTTAATATCTATTTCATGTTCACTTGCTCTTATGTTTAAGCTTCTCTTTGTTGTTCCTATGTAAACTTTACCACAACTCTCATCTGCATTGCCTAGGCATTCAATTTGATACACCACATTACTTTGCTCTTTTGTTTCTATTTTTGTTTTTATTTTCGTAAATAAATTATTTATAGTCTTGTTTGATCTATATGCCCATGCTATCTCCTTATCGTTAATAATTTCTCTCATTTGTTTACTCTCTGTGAGTTTTGGTATGTACGAAAGGCTATAAAATTTTTTAGTGCTGCCAGCTGTGTTGTCTTTTGTTCTGTTTTCTTCCCCGTTTTTATATATATATATATATATATATATTTTATATATATATATATATAAATATAAAAAGAGAAACTAATAATATGGAAATATATTTAAAAGCCTTACTGAATGACAACGATTTCAATAATTTTATAGAAAGACAAAAGACAAGATATATAAAAATTAAATCTGCTTATAAGGAGACCCATTTACCGAAAATCAGACAACTAAAAATAGAAAAGATGAAAAAGTACAATCTTATTTACAATCCCGATTGGCTTGAAAACAAAACCAATGTAGAATTTAGCATGGAAAGCAAATGGTTACTATCATTGGGAGGTAAGTTTTCTCTTCCAGTTAATAAGGACAATTTATCAACAATTAATTTAATCGCGGATATTGAACAATGGATTCAAACTCTTAATGGGGACAGAGAAAAAGAAATAGCCAGGGCGAAAATAGCCAACCGAATTTTAAATTTTAAGCGAATGTCTAAAAACAGCCCTAAGGAAAAATTTATCCTTAATATATTTGAAAGGACAAGGCAATTTTTGAGAAAACAGAAACACATAATAATAACAAAGGCGGACAAAGGTAACAAAACAGTCATCATGTACAAGAAAGATTATCAGGAAGGAATTCTAAAACTTCTTGAAGACAAAACAACTTACAGAGCAATGAGAACTGATCCTACACAAAAACTTCAACGAACTAATAATAAAATAGTAATGGATCTCTATAAACAAAATTTAATTACAAAATATGAAAAAATAAAATTGAACTCAAACGCTGCCACAGCACCAAGGATATACGGGTTACCGAAAATACACAAAAAAGATATGCCACTACGTCCGATTTCATCATCGATAGAGGTACCGTGCTACAACCTGTCTAAATATATTGGAAATATTTTGAAAAACATTATACAGGAAAAACATAATATTAAAGATTCTTTAGATTTGAAGGACAGATTAAAAGATGTGATTGTAGATGAAGATGAAATTTTAATTTCGTTAGATGTGGTATCACTATTTACTAATATTCCGATTCATTTGGCTATAAATACAATAATGAAAAAATATAATACCCTGGAAAATTACACTAAAATCCCAAGAACACAATTTCTTAAAATTCTACAGTTCTGTTTGAATGATAATAACTATTTTATATACGAGAAACAGATATATAATCAGATATATGGCATGCCGATGGGAAATCCTCTGTCTCCTACCATAGCAGGCATTGTAATGGATAAACTAATTGACGAAGTAACGGAAGAGTTAAAAGAAAATAATATTAAAATTAAGTTCCTCACTAAATATGTAGATGACCTATTCGCCATAATCAAAAAAGATGACGAAGATATTATATTAAAAACTTTCAACAATTATCATAATAAGCTAAAATTTACCATTGAAAAGGAAAAGGACAAATGTATTTCGTATTTAGACATGAAAATATATAGAAATCAAAACAAAATCATTACAGATTGGTACACCAAGTCGATTGCATCAGGACGACTAATTAACTTTCATTCTACACAACCAATAAAACAGAAAACAAATACTGCGATAAATCTAATAACTAAAGTACTAAAAATTAGTGACAAACAATTCGAAAAGAAGAATATTGAAAGGATAAAAGAAATTCTGATTAATAATAGCTATCCTAAATATATAATAAATAATTTAATCAGAAAAGTAAAAAACGGGGAAGAAAACAGAACAAAAGACAACACAGCTGGCAGCACTAAAAAATTTTATAGCCTTTCGTACATACCAAAACTCACAGAGAGTAAACAAATGAGAGAAATTATTAACGATAAGGAGATAGCATGGGCATATAGATCAAACAAGACTATAAATAATTTATTTACGAAAATAAAAACAAAAATAGAAACAAAAGAGCAAAGTAATGTGGTGTATCAAATTGAATGCCTAGGCAATGCAGATGAGAGTTGTGGTAAAGTTTACATAGGAACAACAAAGAGAAGCTTAAACATAAGAGCAAGTGAACATGAAATAGATATTAAAAAACAAAAACACACAACAGCACTTGCACAACATTGTATTGAAAACAATCATAGAGCGGACTTAGAGAACATCAAAATACTGGACAAGGAAAAAAGAGAATCTAAAAGATATATGCTAGAAAGTTTACGAATACAACAAAGAGGAGAAAATGCTATTAACAAGAAAGAGGACAAAGATAATGCGAGCACAAATTATTCTATAATTATATCTTAGCTTAATATATAAAATAAGGTGTCTTGATGTTTTAATTTGTTGTTTGTTTTGTTACTGTTAATTTTTGAGTAAAAATTGTATCTTATATATGTAATTATTATGTATGTATGTATAGATAAAATAGATATAACGAGACAATAACAAAAACAAATGTAAACGAATGACTTAAATTTTAAATTAAAATAAAGTACAAACATCCCTGAAGAAGTTGGGATCTTCCAACGAAACGTCGGATGAAAAATAATTAAAATAATAATTTGTTTAATTTAATTTTGGTGACCAAAAAAGCCCAGTTTTTTATAAAATATTATAAATACAGAATATATATACAAAGGTCAATATTAATTGTGAAAACTGAATGCAAAAAATTTATTTTGTTAATGCATCTTTACTACCAGTATAATAATAATTGTTCAGAACTTAAAAGAAATATTTTTACAAATTATACAATTCTTCGTAAAGTTTTTTATGCAAAAGTGAAAAAAACACGAAATCCACAGTATAGATTCGATTGTACTACCAAAACTAAGTTATGCTGTATGTTAAAAAGGTGACATTTTTTCGTACACTTTTGCAAAAATGTGCAAGAAAAAGTTATTTTTTGCACAAAAAATATATTAAAATTTTTTCAGTAGAGTCTTCACTAGTTAGGCAGTCTCTTTAAATTTGAGTTAGCTGTTGGCCAAAAACTGTGGATACCTTTTTTTGAGTGTTGCAGTGATTTTCAAAATCTTTTGAGGTCCATAAAAATAAATTGGTAGTCAATCTGACCAAACCGAGTACAGGGCTTTACTAAGTTTTGGTAGTACAATCGAACCTCTACTGCGGAGTTCGTCCATTTTTCCAAAAGTCTTCATTTGTCGCAAAGTGTTTTGAACGTAGATAATATATTTAATTTATTGAACTCATAATTTTGGGTAGAGATTGGTTAGGAGTGATTCATTCTTTGTATCCAGTATGCTAGAATTGGTATTCCCCAGCACAAAAAAAATGTAGACGGCATTTATAACGTCTTTAATTTCATCATTGGAATAAGTTAACACAGTACTCGCCGTATATTTTTAGATTTTGAAGATAAAGTAAAAATTATCCCACGCGCAAACCAAAAATTAGATAAAACTATGTTCGCCACCTTTAGATAGGATTCTCTTATAAATACCTCTATACTGTTATGAGAGTTGTTTTAATTTAAGTACGAAGTGGTGAGCCCAAAAACTACGTTTTATTGAGATAAAACATTGTAAAAAAACTTCATGTTAACCTCCTAATGACGCTTGTTTTATTCTCTTGTGGACATACGAGGCACCAAATAAAGAAGTATACTCATTTAGAGTAGAATTCAGCTTAGTTTTCATATTGATTGCACTGAGAACTTTCAAATGAAAGTATTGGATTCTACAGCAAAACCCGTTATTGCTCATGTGAACAAATTTTATATAATTAATTAGTTTTGAAGTCTACCAAAATATAACATAACATCCATGACGAATTGTGGGAACTTTCAAAACGAATTTCAATTCAATTTGATGGCTTCTATGGTATAATCATCATAAGATAGTAATAGTTTGAAATGGCTTGCAACCCTGTGGTTTTGCAACCATGTTTCTCTGCCGATTGTCAAATTAAGCAACACTGACTTTTGTACAAAAAGAAATATACTATTGTAAACAAGCTCTTCCTATTCTTTCTTTTTAATGTTGAAAATTTAATCCTCATTCTTTAAAAACACACTCAGGGGATTAGGAAAATAGGCGGGTAAGGGGAAAAGGGTGTGGACCTTTGATTTAAACTTACTAATATCATATCTGATATCAGTTTGAAAAAAACAAACGTGCTACTTTAAGAATGGGAACCGTAAAGAAATCGGTTGCTGTTGATTGATTGTTTAATGGCCAGTGTTATACCTTTACTACTGAATAATCCAACAGCAATTAACCCCAAGAAGCCCGCACAATAAAGTTTAAGTTAAGGGAGGAATAACGAGATTATAACGATATTGGAGATAATGTTGTTGTTGTTCTTCTTGTTCTAATCCCTGGATAATGCTTGGTTTCTGCTTTTCAACTGCCGTTGTGGAATGGGAGACTCTGCCAGAGAACCATTGCTCTTCGCCGGCTCAACCAGTTAAGTCCTTGCAGTCTAAGACTCTACACCACGACAAGGTGATTATCCCACATAGAGGGATAGATTTCTAAAAAATTAAATTCTCTTTAAAGAAGATCTATTCTCTCTTGTTCAATTTGTTTAACATTAAAAAAATGCTTAAATTCAAATTTGTTTAACGTCAAAATAAATAAGGAAGAAGAATTAATCAGATTTTGGCAGGGTTGTAATGGCCAATTATGTATGTATTTATGTGTGTAAACAGCTGTTATTGTGTTGGTAAAGCGAGACTACCTAATGATGATTGTACCATGCTAGCTTCTTAAAACCGTATTTAGAAGGTTGACAATTTTCAGCAAAATATTTTCTTTTTAACTACTGCCGTCATCTGTACATTAAGAGCACCTTCGTGATAACAGTTTTCGATTAATTAATTTTTTTTTTTTTTTTTGTAAAAGTTATTATATCTTTTTTGCGTTTTTAAAAGTTTTAGACATACATCTGCTCTGAAATCAAAACAAATCACAGGGGTTGTTATATTTTGCAAAGACACATCACACAATACAAAAAAAAAATTTGATCAAATTGTTTGATGAGTGCACAAATCAGTTTACAAAAGCTTATATAATTTTGTATTTGTTCAAGGCGAAGGTGACTTGATCTGTTGTTAAAATTTAGAGTAAAAAAAAAAAAAATAAAACAAAAAATAAACGTCAATTTCAAAATA
Source organism: Metopia argyrocephala (assembly GCA_963576795.1). NCBI lineage: Eukaryota > Metazoa > Arthropoda > Insecta > Diptera > Sarcophagidae > Metopia > Metopia argyrocephala. Next base: position 26,849,701 of record OY756208.1, read on the forward strand.
CATAATTTCTTTTCATAAAAATTAAAAAAACGTATTTTTTTGTCGAAATTGTTTTGCGTGTAATTTTCTTTATTTTTTATTAAATAACAAAATTTTAGTAGTAAAAATGTGTGATAGAAAATGCATGAGAAAGGGTCCCAGAACGAATAACGGTTTTCTGAACTTCCTGAGAGAGTTCAGAAAAAGAAATTGCAATTTTTCTTCTGTTGTGGAAATGGCAAAAGCTGGTGCCAAAGAATGGAGAAAATTGTCGTGTGCATCAAAAAGGCGATACAGAAATATTGTAAGCATAATACGTATTTTCTTTTTTTATTGTTTTTGTTTTTTTTTCTAAAGAAAGATTTAAAAACTAAAACTCATGCTTAAACACAGGGAAAGCGCCGTTGTCGCTCTTTGAGAAAAAAAAGATGTATGCGAGCCGGCCCTGTAACTAATAATGGTTATCTAAACTTTTTAAGAGTTTATCGGCGAATTTGTTGCGGTATGTCACCGCAAGAGGCAATAAGGAGAGGAGCAAAAAAATGGAATTCATTGACTCAGGAAGAAAAAGACAAATATATTTGTACGGTAGGTGGCTTTGTTGTATATAATTTGGGAACAAGTTTTAATATCTTAAATTCTTTTTTTATTGATAGGCTCGAGGACCTAGACGTAAACGAAGACGGCGTGTGTGTTAGTATTATTTTTAAAATTATATAAAGTGTTTAAATTTGTTATTTTTAAGTATTTATGTTGTAAATAAAAAAGAAAAATTATTAATTTATACATATATGAAAAAGATGGAATTGTGTTATATTTTAAACAAAACTAAAGTAGGTACTTCCTTTTTAGATGATACAAAATCAGCCCTTTTCGCCATAGCATAATTCAAAAAAAATTGTTTGTAATTTTAATACATACATACATACATACATAACTGGCCATTACAACCCTGTGTCATAATTACGGCCTAGCTTTTCGCAGCACTCACGTTGTGTGTGTAAAGTTTTATCCATTAGTACTGGGACCTACAGTTTAATGTCGACTCCGAACGACAGACATGAGAAGCTTGTTAATGGCAATTAATTACTCTCAGAGCTTTTGCTAGAAGACTGCGGAGAGTTAGTTGCCGAAAGAAATATTTTTTTCATATTTCTTTTTTTTAAGATGTCGGAGCTGAGTGTCGAACCCAGCGCTCATATTTTTGTAAACCAACACACTAACCACTAGATAGATAATCCAAGAAGTTAATATGATAGTATTCGATTAAATTTAATCGGCTTAATTATACTCAAATAAACTTTCATATCGAATACTTATAATTTTAATTACAACATGTCATTATTTCGACCAAAGTCGTTCGATAACGAATGGGATATTTGGACCCAGGTCATATTGCTTATACGGCAGATTTTTGATTATTATTATTTTTTTTTTGTTAATTGAGATCACCTAAGCGCCTTAGGAATGAAACAAGTTGCTGTGAATTGATTATTCAGAGGTCAGTGTTAAACCTTTTTTGTTGAAATTGGTTAAGGTGGAATAGAGTGGATTGTCGGGGAGCGGTTTCTTTGTAGATGGTCTTCTTGGTGCCGGGGAAGGAGGGAATCTCTTATTTTTAAATTATAATTTTGAAAAATACGGCAAACAAAATTTTTTTCATTTTTCACCTTTGCTGGGATTTTAACCTGGGCCGTTGTACATAAAATATTGTGCACATACGAGTACCAATTCGGTAGTTTATAAAATTCTTTTAAATTTAAATTTGTAAAATTAAAGTATTATTTAAATAATAAATCAAGTATATCTCTTAGTTATTGTAATAAATCTAAACATCGAAAAAAATCGTAAGCTTTGAATTGGAGTTTCACCAGTGTGAAAAAAACTTTGAAACTTATATGAAGCGTTCTCAACTTATTAAGTTTAGCACTGTTTTTTCTAATTCTTTTTATTTAACATTTAAATTATATGTATTCCCTCGGAAATGACCTTACAGGAATTAATTTTTCCCTTAATGTAAACAGATGGGGTAGAAAATATTCTGGGAGAGAGAATTGCGAGTATTTGAAGGCAGCTTTTTTGTTTCTTACAAATAATTTTTAAAAGTAACGAACGTACGTTAAGCTGAGACAACTATAAAAAAATTAATGTAAGTTTTTGCTGTAACGTTTATCATGTTAGCCGACGCATAAAACTAGCAAAGGCGAACAAAGAGAAAGATAGCTCCCACCTGCAGCCTACTTGAGTTGCCTGTAAACATTGTGTGTACATGATGAAACTATTCAGTCATCTCAGGTAAATCAATTTATTTATTTTTTATTTATTTATTTTCTTATTTATTTATTTCGATCGAAAGTGGTTTCAATTCCTAAAATTAATTTTTAGAAATTAAATCGCCTTAAACGATCAAACTGATATTTATGCATATTTTTGTTATGAATATAACGATGTTACTTTCAAAGTTAACACTGGTTTTATTTTGAAAAATTTTTTTTTTTCAAAAAAAAAAAAAAAAATTCCGACTTCCGATCGGAATTAAGTCCCATGACATTGCTGATAAGATACTTTATTACAATTGTATTACAACTGTACATGCTCAAGGAAAACATGAAGCTACGGTCACATTAGGCAAATATTGGATGAAAACAAGCGTAGCCATATTTGCTTTGATTTGTTTTTGAACATTTTTCGTTTTACAAATTTTAAAAATAAACAAAAATTTTCATATTTAATTAATCAAATGTGAATCAACAACAAACATATTTTCATAAAATAGTTGTTATGCTTTATCGTCAAATATTTGCTTAATGTGAGCGTGGCTTAAGTTGTTTGCACTTCTTTTAGCAGTCGATTCTAAATTTTTTCTTTCAAAGTTGGGTACCAAACGGGGTAAAGAAAAGATCAATATAATCTTAGTAAAATTCTGACAGAAGTTATTAATGTACTTAAAGAGCTTCTACACATCTTCGTGTGGGAGTTTATGTACTCTATCCGCCATTTTATATATCTCGAGTTAATGATGCCACTTTAGGTTTTTGAAACCAAAATTTTTAAAAGCTGCAAGTCGTTTTCGACTATTTATCTCCGAAACTGGACAGGATATCCGAAAACAGATTGCAGACTAGAAAATTTTGGGGTCAAAAACCTAAAGTGCCATTATTACCTCGAGATATACAAAAAATATGAAATGGTGGATAGAGCACATTAACTCACGCACGACGATATGTCAAAGATATAGATCTTTCTGCAGAACAGAAAAGGAACAACAAAACAAAAACCCTGCTGCGTTTAATTCAGCCTCTAAAGTACGCCACACTCGGTTTAGCTTTAGTTTTCTTTGAAGCATCCACGTGCAATATCTGGTTCTAATATAGAATTTTAGTTTCTTTTTATATTTGGTGATACCGAAATTTTATCACGAACCCATGGTGGATGGTAAATTTTTGGGATGTAGTGTTCTCACGTTCTCAAACTCCAAATCACATGTTATTTCGATGTTGCCATTTTTTGAGAGTTTTTGACAATATCACCATTGTCACAGAATAATAAAGTGCACATTGTTTTTTGTGTAATTGTATTTTTGTAAAATTGAGGTGACCTTATAAATAGGCCTTGCTTATGATCAGCAAAACAAATTTCACTTTAACAAAAATTGGCATTGAACTCCATATATTGTAGGCAATTTTCCAGAAAGTTTATTTCTTTTTGTACTCTTTTATAACATTTACTTTTTATTTATTTTTTTTTTCTAATTTTCTTTTGATATTTTCATTTTACCATTTAAAATCATATACGAGTATAAAAGATTAAACAATTTAAAAACACTTTTGGCACTCTACAAATATTTTAAAATGATTTTACACTTGATATGTTTGTATTGTCTGTGTGCACACACAGAAGATAATTTAATCATTTTTCTTCTACAAGATAAAGTTTTCTTTATCTTTATATATAAAAAACAAACAATCTAGTAAATCATCAGTATAAACAGGAAAGCAAAAAGGAAAAAAAATTGTTTTTTTTTAAGAAAACATTTTTTTTAGAGGGAAAATATTTCTATGAAATATAGTTGTACTACAATCAGCAACTTTATGTCGTTGGCAATGGTTTATTGTGTCTTTCGTATCTCTCTGTTAAAGCCATCTTTTTCAATTTTCTTTACATTTTCTGTTTTATTCTTTCTAACATTTTTCATAACTTTTTTTTTTTTTGCTAAACGAATTTCAATATATTTTAGCCCTACGGTTAAAAATGGATACACAAAGACAACCTATACCATATCTTTGGTATTTAAGACTCTTTATATTCTCTTTATGAGTATGTGCATTCATGTATCACAATATAAAAAGTCTCCATTTGCTCAATGGTTCCGTTATTGTTTGAAGAAGAAAAGTTACTGAATTAATAATAAACATTTAAATAAACCGCAGTGCGATATTACAGTGTGACAAATATTAAATCGAAGTGAATATATTTCATTATTGGTATTACAATACTTTCGTTACACCCTTATTAAGCATATATTGGCTGGTAACATTATTACGAAAACTAAATTGTCAAATGGGATTTAAACAAAACAAATACCATTTAAATACTGTATTTACTGTTATTGAATCATTTATTAACCCAATAAATCTCTAATAACTATCATTTATTAATGGAAACAGGAGACATAAGTCTTTTAAAAATGAAAAAATACAAAATGATAAATTTATATAAAAATACTTGCGATCCAATTAAGTCTATTTAAATTTATATTTTGTTTTGTTGAAATGTTTGCATACAACAATACTACTCGTATTATTGTTACATCAATACTATTGCCAATTAATATCTTGAGTAAAAATAAAATTGTAAATGGCTTACAATATTGTTTTTCCTTGATGTTGTTTTGTTCACTCTACTCAAGAATAAAATTCGTGCAAATACCCTTAACATATTGCCAAAGAAATGCATGTTGTTTTACAATCATGCACATACTATATCAACAGTAGTGTTACATGGGGAATTTTATTTTTGTAGTAGTAAAAAAGTTAGTTTTTTTGTTTGTTCCCAGTTGGCACAAATGTCTTTAAAACATGTCAACATCACAGAGGTGTTCGTACACAATGTCACGATATTTTGTGGTATATTTCCGTTTGTTTTCACATGTTCAGTAACATAATCGCTCAGCCCATCATCCAAGAGTTTTGCAACATATGTATGTTTGAAAATATCATTCACGAATTGTTCTAGTTGACGTCTATACATTATTAAGGATAGATTATTGCCATGCACATATCCTAGAGGATGTCTTTAAGAGAGATCCAACTGAAGTTTTATGGAAATGATGAACACAAAGAATGTTACAGAAATAAAATCTCAAAGGGTTAAAGTGATGTACTACACTTTACAATTGCTTGCTATTAAAATGAAATTTTTCGAATTAAAAATATGTTTAAAGACAAGTTTTTACAAGCAACTCTTGAAATAATTGGTGTATTAACTGATTAATGTTAAATTATAAAGAGCTTTTTTAAAACCATGTTTAAAAAGTAATTGAAAATTTGTGATATCTGTTGGTTTACTAGACAAAAGCTCTGGGTTTAAACCCCAGCTCTCACATCTTAAAAATAAAAAATAAAATGAAAAAATATTCCTTCGGCGGTCACCTTTTAACAGTCTTCTGGCAAAAGCTCTGAGAGTAACTGATTGCCATTAACAAATTTATCAATTCGGTCGTTCGGTGTCGACATTTAACAGTAAGTCCCGGTGCTAATAGGTAAAAATTGGCACACACAACATGGACGCTGCAAAAAGCTAGCCCGTAATCCTGAAACAGCATTCTAATGGCCAATTATGTTCAAGCCATTTTTATATATTTCAATAAACTTATGAAAAACTTAAATTGCAGATATAAAAGAAAAAAATCTTAATTACAAAAGCATAACTTTTATTTACTCTATTACCTAACGATTTCATAACATTCTGTTTCTTGTTTTACCATTGAACGAAAACAAAAAGAACACATAAAAGGAAATCAATGTAGTTAGAAAATTGTCCATGGATCTACACGATGAAAGATATAAAAAGTCATTTAAGTCCATTAACGCTTAAGGCTGGTATACTGTTATGCCGGTATGGGAGTATTAAAGACATTTAATTATTTCTAAAAATATATTTAAACTCTGTAATCTTATTTTAATATTAACAATAATTTCTTTATAGAAACAAGTATTTCTATTTGCAATTAAAACAAATAATTTAATAATTTTGTCAATCTGCTTTAAGAAGAGATGTAGAGAGTTATATTTTGTATATTTTCCAATAATTAATTAATATTACTGGTATTTATTTACGACTAGCTTAAATCAGGCGTGCTGCGCTACACCCACCACTATCATTTTTCCACATTTTTCGATTTATGATTTTCAGTGACTACGTAATAATTCAAACCAAATTCAAAAACTTTAACTGTTACTGATTTAAAGATATACTGAACTCAATAGTTAGTTTGTCTGGAAGCTACCACGTCTACATTTCCGCCCTTTTTTCTACTGATAATTTTTAATGTCATTTTTTAATCTGGCCATTGCTTTGTTTATGATTGCAAATGGTACGTATAACTTTGGATCCAATTACCTTAGCAAATACCTGAAACAAACACGATTCAAACTGCCTTTCTTGGTCTGGCGTTATTTACCTCTAAATGCCAAATCTTGAAACTCAGCCGGAATACAATGCATTTGCTATCATTGAAATAGCTATGTTCTCAATAGGTAATGCTTCCGTTCATCTGGTAAACTTATCTATACACTTTAAATAATAAACATATCCTTTTAAATATGGTAAGGTACCGACGATATCAATACTAATAAGTTTAAATTGTTCTTCAATTATGGTAAAAACCAAAACTAGTTTTTGTATGTCTGGAAAATTAACAATATTTAGCCCCACAAATCGTTCACTTACTAAACTGATTAATGATCTTGAACCGGGCTGTAATAAACCGTGCAAAATATTGAAGAATTCTTTTCGAAACTCGTTCTAAAAATCAGGCGTACGACTGCAATTGAACCATTTCAATATAATTTCAAACCTGAATATATAATATAATTTCATTTCACCAAAGTTGGTTCATTTGTTTTCACACTGCATTAAAGAAATATATTCTGCTCCGTGTGAAATATTTGACTCTACTATTAATTTTTTATATTATACAAATATAGAAAATATCACAAATTTCACACCTGTTTGAATAGTAGTTTTCATATTGAATGTTAAAAATGTCTTCTAAATGTACGAAAAATATATGTATACATTTCTTTATATGCCTACTATGGAATAGAAATGTTCATACCCTTAAGCGTATGAGTAATATTTTGAATTTAACTCATAGAAAATGTTAATCATACGTACCCTACTACTTAAATGATTTCTTATTATTAATTTAATATTTTATTTTAACCATTAGCATTAAGCACTTAAAAGTTAAAGCACTTTAATTAAATATTTAAATTAAAAGCAACTAATAGCTATACTTTAGCAAATATACTTCAATTCTTTGTTTCTCTTTGACATATTTTGTTTAATTTTAAATACGACAATTTGTCTACAATTTCTAATCCAATGACCTTGTAATGTTGATGATAATTTATTCATTTACATATTTATTTCCTTATTTCACCTGTTCTTGAATATTTGCATACTTTTGTTTTATATATTCCCTTATAAAATGTTTAGCTTGTTAATCTTGTCTAAGCAACAGTGTCTTATTGCTTAAGTAAATATTTCACTGCTCAATAAAAGTAAAAGTAAAACAGAACAATGAATGAATCCCATATGAATTTTATCTAAAAGTTTCTGTTTTAATTGTTTAGGAAATAAATGTGTTTAGAGGTAAAATATATAAAATAAATTACAATTTTTATTAAACTTATTGTAATGCTTCATTATAAAAAACAGCAATAATTGTTACTTTAAGAAGTAACTGATATTTGTTTTTATTATATATTATTTAGGTTATAGAATCAAACACTGTTTAAGTTGAAAAGTTAAATTTACGCTAATGCAAAAAACTAATTTAAACAAGTTTTTACATAATTTACCAACTATTTTATATAATGCCAAAACTTTTAAATTGCAAAATTCACAAATAGGGAGTGAAAGCTCTAAACTCGTACATGCTTATGTTTGTAATACAAAAAAGCATAACCATATAAAACAAACATTCACAAATTTACATGCTTTTGCCTTTGCTTATTACTATTAACAGTTCATTATATGTTTAAGCCTCTCTAATCCACTTAAATCCATTAATTGAATTGTTAATCTAAAATACTAATGGATTTTATTATACAGCATGATCTCTGCTTTCATTTGACCTGAATTATATTTTTTTCATCTCTCTTCTAATACAATACATGATATAAAATTTTTATTACTCAGTTATGTTTCCATATATTTTTATAATTTTTTTATCTCCACTTTTCTCTTGTAATATTGAAATAATAATACGGGTAATTATATATTGACTACTTAGTAAAGAAAACTGTTTTCATAACAGTTTTTCTATCTTTTGCACACTTACGCAAATCAACAAAGAAGTTCATATCAAGAGCAAAGTTTTTTTTAGCAATCATATCCAAAATAAAATAAAATTAAAGAGATATATGCCATCACTAAACCATATTAAGTTAAAGGGTTGCTAAAGGCACGCAAATCCTTATATGGGGTAAGGTTAGTAAACTTAAAAGCTACCAGCCAATAGCATATGAATCAGTACTCTGCGATAAATCATCACTTTGAGGTATCCAGAGTCAAACAATTATTTGATGATGCCGAAGGGGTGAATGTGGATAAATTAAAGGAATTTGATAAGGTCTGTCACACGGAATTGACATTGAAACCTATTGCTATTGGATTCGATAGTTCTTCCTCTCAATTCTAATCGAGATATCACACTGCATGAGTGGCTATTGGCGGGATATCTTCTTCTAAGCCATGATAAATTCAGAGGTATTGCATGATTCTCTTCTGTATTTCTTAATGACCTTTATTTCTTGTATTATTTAATGATCTTTTCTCACTTACTTTCAATTTTGTCTATGAAATGATGTTTTGTCTATGGAACATTTTTTTTTTATTTGATTGTAAATCAAGTGTTTTAAAAAAAGAGCCAATAAGACAAATATAAAATGACACACTTACGAAAGATCTGGTAATAATCTTTGACGGGTCCTTGCAAACGGGGTATATATTATTGTGCACAGAACACCATTGTCTTTTTTAACAAACATACGTTGTAGCGCTAATAGTATCTTATCAATTGTGGCTATTGCTATTGTAGATAAGTATTAAAGAAGATCTTGATATTTTAGGCATGAGTAATTCGATTTTTCAAATAACACAACTTTTAAAAAAAGTTTGAAAAATACTTCAAGCCATCTAACATTTTTAGGATATAAAAAACCTTTATTCAAACCCTAATGGAATGTAATTCTCATGTAAAGCCCAAGACCATAAAACTTGTTTTAAGACTTCTCGACTAAGTTTAGGAAATTACGAAGATGGTCATTAATAACAGCAAGGTATCTGTCAATTAATTTTGCCATACTGCTATATGTTCTATTGATATTTAATGCTAATTTGTTCCCAATAATTCCAAATTCTTACGTAGTACTCATACTTCCATTACAGAACTAATACGTAACTTAGCAACAGTGTGAATTCATGAAATGGTTGTCGTGTGACAGTTTTTCCTATTAATTACGATATAAAAAGCACCACTCCCTCTTTCTGTTTCCCTATAATGCACACATAATTGCTCATTACAACTTTGTTTCAAGGTTACGGCCTAGCTTTTTGCAGAAGCCATATTGTGCGCGTCAATTTTTATCCATGAGTACTGGGACCTACATTTTCAAGTCGACTCCGTACAACAGACTTGAGAAGCTTGTTCATGGCAATTAGTTACTCTCAGAGCTTTTTCCTGAACACTGCTAAGAGCTAGTAGTCGAAAGAAATATTTTTTCCACATTGCTTTTTCAAGATATCAGAACCAGGTATAAATCTAGGACTCATGTCCAGTAAGCCAACACACTAACCACTAGACTACTTTGACTTCCGTATAATATTTTCGTAGTTTTCTTGCCCATGAGCAGAAATCGCGTATAAAAAAGACGACGTGAATCCCTTGCAATTATTTTTTGTTTTTTTTTTCTGACTATTTAAAGATTTGGTTTAAACAAACGTTCTATTTACTGGCTAGTAGTATTTAAAGGAAATAAAAAAGTGGGCAATTTGTAGGACTATTAAACTTAAATAATTTGTTGTTATGAGACAATATAAAATAAAAATAATTTAAAAATATCTTCTTATCTTAACAACAAGATAAGGAATTTAATATTAGCCATGCTCTTGTCCATTTCTGTAAATCCTAGTGAAACCACACGAAAAAAAATATTATTCAAACAAACTTTAAATAACTTTTTCTTCACTAAACTTTAAGTTTAGACAACAAAACATATTAAATTAATGAAATAATCCAGCTTATGGTATTATATTGACTTGAAATTCTACTCTATTTCATATATAATTCAGCCATTTCTATACTTATAAGCAAAGTTGTTGGAAAGAAAAAAAAAAGTTGTTTTGCTGTTTAAAAACCATATAACTGTTGCTTTAATCCTGCCCTAATGGCAGAGATTTTTTTAATGTGGATGTTGTTGTTGGTTTTTTTCCTATTTGCAGTATGTTCGTGTTCAATTCTACTTATATTTTGTCCTTATGTTTTATTATTACAAACACACATACATATACGTGTACATACGTATGTATGAACTTATAATTGCTTTAACAAACTTGTTGTCTCGGCAAGAAGTTTTTATTTCACATTCATAGATATTTTTATATGATTTTTAATATTCCAGTTTTATATGTTTTTTTTATTGACCAGAAGTCTTGTATAAAATTGTTTTAAATTTTATGTGGTTTGTTGTTTAAGCCACATTAAAACGAATAATAAACGTAAATTGTTTTTTTATTTCATTAATTGCATTAAAACAAGAGTTCTAAAATGAAAACTCACGCACATATCGTCACATAAGCTCTTTGTTAATGATAAATAAATAATAAAATTAAACAAACAAAATTTTGGGTTAATTTTTTTATTTGTTAACAGTAATTTAGCGCTGTTATGAATGCATATAACGATATGCTAAAAAAAAATTAAATAATCTTTAACTTCTTCTATTATTTACGTAGAAAACTTATAAAATTCAAAAAAATATTAGTCTGTGTAATAAATAACCTTTCAATAAAACGCTTTAATGAAAGAAGAAAAGAAAAATTCAATAGATTATGAAAGAGATGATACCAAAATATGTTCTTAGGCTTCTCTGTTAATTTTTCTATAAATAAGTAAACATATATTGTAGAGAAAAGAATAAAGAAAAACATAAAATCATTGACCCATAAACATAGTCAGGAAAAAGGTATTTTTTATTAAAGTAAATATTTTAAAGTTTACTTTCATTAAAAGAAAAAAATTTGGTCAATTAAAGACAAGGAAAAACCTACTTTAAACGTAAAAGCTTATATGATAATAAAATTAAAAATTCCATTTGTAAAACGTTTGATGGAAAAATTATAAATTTGAGAAAATAATTAAAGACACGCACTGGTTTTTTCAGCAGTCTTCTAGCAAAAGCTCTGAGAGTAACTGATTGCCATGAACAAGCTTCTTAAGTCTCATAGATAAAAGCATTAACACACAGAACATGGATGCTGCGAGAACCTACGCCGTAACCCTGACATAGGGCTGTAATGACCAATTATGTATGTATGTATGTAAGAATAAAAGGATAAATAAAGGAAATGTATTTCAAATTAAAAAAACCAACAGCTTGTGAATATGTCTGCCTGATCATATTCCACTCCAGACACGTGCATATAAACCTATCAAGAACCACACATTTGTATAATTAGTTCCGATGTTTTTGATGCCTGTAAGCACAATCTACAAACATCTACATCTGTGATCGCCATTCGTTAGGATTTTTTATTTAAAAAAAGGTTATTTACCCCCAAATTGAAGGTTGATCACCGCCTTGACATGTCAGAAACCCGCTTGGCCGTTCCAAAGTTCCAAGTATTCGCTAATTTTCCATTATTAGATATTAGTCTAAAAATAGTAGAAAGCGGTGCTGCACAGGAGGGTTTCCTGATATATGTAAGATGTCGCAGGTGCCTTTCTTACCAATGAACAGTGTCCAGCAGCTGAACCCTATTTCCAAGCGATATTCTTTGCAACTTGATGTAACAACATTTGATAATTTTATATGTCATACGATGGTAGGCAAGAGCGCTTAAGACTGCCTGACTATCTGAAAAAATATTAATTTTTTATTCTCACGACATATGAATATGACCAAGATCTCAGCACGAAAAACCCTCAGGGAACACCCTAGTTGTATAGTGATTAGAGCGCTGGTATACAACTAAAAGCAGCCCAGGTTTGAATCCCAGAAAAGGGGAAAAATGAAGAACAAAACTTTGCGGTTTTTCGAGATTTTAATTAAAAAAAAGATAAGAATCTTTCTTTTGTCAAAGTACAGTTCCAAAGACATGGCATATTAATACAAAATTGGGTTCCAGCTTGTGATGCACATTGAGATCTTCTAATGAAAAAATTTGCTGCTGAACATGCAGCCACCTTCATTATATAAATGTGAAGTGATGTAATTGCAATGAGGGCCTCCAAAGCCATTGTTCGTATTGCCCCGGTGACACCGAGACAGACAGGTTGCTATAACCTTAAGGTGGTAACTTTTTTCAACTTTGTTTACAAAGCAATTGCCGCATAAGTGATTATGCGGATAACAGAAGCAGTGTACACATGTCATTCCCTGCCTTAGACTCCATATCTTACCAAAGAAAAGCTAATTTCCAAAAGAGAACTTGGCGCTTTAATTCGAAGAAATATCTAATAATAGTTCGTAGAAAATTATCAAATTCATCACTAATGACCAACGTAAACCTAAACACCTTCTTTTTTTATTATAACCCCATGCTCTATTATTTATACTGCGGTTTTAAAAAGCGAATATATTTCTCATGCAAAATAAAAAAGTTTTTCTTTCATATTTTCCATCATTCAAATAAAATTTCAATAAGCCATGTAAGCATACCAACCAATGAGGATGTGAATGAGTAGGGCTATGAATATATACTCTTTAGGGTTCTAATGACCCTGGCTTGCAAAGTGAATGTAACTTGTTTTTAGTTTTTTCCCCCTTTTTGTGTGCTTTCTATCTCTGTATACAAATGATGATTTTAAAAGAATTGTTTACACAAACTCAGCATCTCTCGACAAATATGAAAAAAAAGGAAAAGAATTGTTACAAAATTTGTTTTTTTTTTTGTCTTCATTTTCAAAGAATTTATGTGAAAAGCCTCATAGAGTTGTGACTTTTCAGATGTTGTTATCAAATTTATTGTTGAAATTTACCCACCGCTGTGAAAATTAATTCAAAGGTACTTGAGTCTATACAGAAAATTGAGAAAAACAACAGATGTTTGAAAATGATTGTTTACGAAAAATACAAATCAAATCGCATTCTTCAATATTCCAATCAGTTTGAGTACTTACTTGACTTAATGAAATATGAAGTGAATCAAGGTGGTTTTGTTTATTCTTTAGTAGAAATTTATTTGATTATGGACAAGATGTCCCATTTATTTTTTTTTTTTTTTTTTGTGGGCAAACGAAACCGACTGACAATGTTTTACACCCTACACTACCACAGGTGGTATTGTTACTAAACTAAACATTTTATATGTATATCAACTTTTGTTAATGCCTCAGGAGCAGAGACAATGGAATATAAATCGACATTTTAAACACAAATCAATACAATTTTTTTAATTGTAATTTTGAAACAAGAAAAATAGAATTTGAATTTTTGAAAAACAGAAATACGAGTATATTGCTTACTTAATACTTTTGTTTGGTTTTTATATTCTAAATGCGATATGATTCTCATTTAGTTTATAAATATTTGAACAAAAGTGTTGTAGTTTGGATTAACACCTTTGGGAAAAAGTCTGCTGACGAGTTTCTTAACCAGAGACGAAATGGCCATAGAGCAAGGGTTACCAAAAATTTTTTAGTTCTGTATTAGTGAGTAAGAGAGAAAAAAGAAGTTGAGAGAATTTATTTGTTTACAGTCATAGAAAAATTTTTGTAATATACGCTAATCTGACATTCATTTCATCAACATACATACATAAAGTTATAAATGTTTGACTCTATTTAGGGCATGTTTTTATATATTTGCTGAGAAATAAAAAATCCATTTATTTTTCTTAAAAAAAAATTCTTTAAAAGTACAAGTATATACATATATAACTGGGATAAAATAAGACTTTTAGAAAATAAAATCTTCTACATTTATTTTTATTTGACAGTTTCGTAATTGTAGAAGTAATTTGTTGCGTTGCTTGAACAAATATATTTTAAGTCGGAAAATATTTGTATTATAATTAGTCCTTTTCCAAATTTTTTTCAAAAATTGCTTAATAGAAACATCATCATTAAATGATCTACACTTTCTAAAAATTTTTAAGCTTATTAAGCTTGAAATCGCGATTTTCAATTTGTGATCTAATTTTGGTTCATAACCTACTAACCAAGCTTTTAATGTTTCTAAAAAAATTTAATTTTTTAACATAAAATATTTTTTGAGTGTAATCGATCAGTTTTTTTGAGTAAACCTGAAAAAATTAAAGAGCGTAAGCAAAACGTGTGAATGCTTTCTGCACAATTGTGCTATGAAATGGTAATGACTGCCAAAGAGACATATTTATCCCCATAAGCAATATATTTCAGATATTTATGTATATGGAAAGTATTTTCCATTTTGTTTTTTGAATTATAATTTTTACAAAACATTATGAGGGCCATTATTACAACTTGCCGTTACTTAAAGGTAGGATTTTATCAGACCGATAAAGTTATTGGGAAGATTGTCTTACCTTTAGGTTAAAGTTAACTTGTAATAACAGAAACCAATTTATCGGTCTGATAAAATCCTATCTTTAACTAACGGCAAGTTGTAATAATGGCCCTAAATCTTTTTGGTTTTATTAAATAATTTAAGAAAATAATGAACTACAAAAATTTACCTAAGATCTCAATAACCTACTTTTTAAAACATATGAACTTCCTTTCCGTTCAAGTAGCGCTTAGGTAATCGCAAAAGTAAAACTTTATCGAAAATCATCATTCAAAGCTATTATAAAAATATGGCATGTAAAATTAACAAATCAAAAAATAGTATATGGTTTAATAGCTTTCCTGCTTCGTGATCCAAAATTTGTATGTTTTATACTTTTTAAAAGGGTTTCCTTTGACTTTAAAATTGTAAACACTGTGAATTTATTCAATTCATATTTCTTGCATAGATCTTTTACTCGCAAATCATTCCAGTGGTCATCGATGATTTTTATTTTGTCTTTAAAGAAATATCTTTTTCCTCTACCCATTTTAATGTTTACACGACAAAATAACACTCAAAACTAACTACATATAGTAACTTGAAGAAAAAACATAGAAAAAGAGCTGAAAATAATAAAAATCTTAATAGTTTTAGCTACTGTTGTTCTAAAAATATGTAAAATTTGTTCTTTTTTAATATAAAATTTTTGTTTTATTTGTTCGTTAAACTGAAAAAAAAATATTTTATGTATTCAATAGAAAAAATTCAAGTGTTCGTTAAAACGATGGTTCGTTAAACCGCGAAACTACTGTAATTTTTTAAAGCTTTATGCGATTTTGGTTTTGAAGGTGCAGTTTTTTTTAATTTTTTATCTTCACAAATTTTTGTTCTTCATGACAGGAGCTACAACTTTGCCTCAGAAAATAAATAGAAATTCCGAACGGTTTGTAAAAAAAATTTCATGATTTTGTGCAAAAATTTTTTTTTTTTGGTCTTTTATCACGTAGTGGTTTCCGTATATGATTATATTTCCGTGACTTAAAAAATTACACAGAGTGTTATTAAACAAATTATGGATTTCTTTTCATAATATTTCGAAAAAAAAATTATGACAAAAATATGTTATCATTGTCGGATATGTTTTGGAAAACGAATTCGAATGAAATGAAAGTTGCGTGTGTTTTCAAATAAAAATAAAAATTTATTGAACAAATTATAATATAATTTGACAGTTTATATACTCAAACAATTTACGAAGGGACGAATTATTTAAGATACAGGCTGTAAGCGAATAAGTAAACGAAAGTATCAAAAGATTTTCACATTTTAGAATTATAGTAATTGAAAATTTCATTCGAAATCAATTTCAATTGAATTGAATTGAGCTAAATTAAATGCTTTACTCAGAAAACCTAATAAATTGAATGGCAGTGTTTTTAATAGTTTACATGCTACCAATCAATACAATCCACTGAATGCTTTGCAAGTAACGTGCTTGGACAATACAAACTCAAATTGTAATACAAGTTTTAAAAATGTTGGTAATAATTGCAACTTAAATAATAAGGCCTTAAAGATGTCTTATAACATTACAAATTAAATTTAGGCAAACAAAAATGAGAAGCAGCGAACAAGCATTGACAGCATAAAAGGAATGAAGTACATTAAAGAAATGCTTACAATACAAAAGAAGGTTTTAATAAAAGAAAAAAGAGAATATAAAGCCAACAACTTGAAGTGGGTTCTTTAGGGACACTTGAATTTAGTAATGATCTTTGTATGCCAATAAGTACTGACTTTTTTTTTTGCATGGCGTTTATTATTCATAAGTTTTTTGACAAAGAATGGAATTGTATTTTAATTTTATGCTGACACCTATAACATTATAAATAAAAGATAGTTGTTTAACCATGTTAAATATATAGACATATACGCCATATACGAGTATAATATAAAACAAATACCTTTCACTAAAGGCTAAAGTAAAAAGCCAATCTGCCAATGGACTATAGTCAAGGCTACAGGAATATGAATAGATTAAACAGATATACTAGTATAACAGTCATGAACTATCAGAGTACAGAAGTTCCTAACATTCCACGCTATTCCACCTTAACCATTGACAAGAAAAAAAACCAATGATCAGGAGAAAAAGCGAAACCTATTGTTAGGTATCAGATAACAGCTAAAACGTACTTAGCGAAGGCACTCACCACAATATACATGTAACGATAAAACTGTTGCTGTTGATCATTCAAGGGTGAAGGTACATATAATACTGGCCTTTAAACTATCAATTTACAACAATTTGTCTCATTCCTAAGGCGATTAATAATATAATACATACATACATACTACATGGAAATTACAACCCTGTGTCAGGGTTACGGCCTAGTTTCTCGCAGCACTCATGTTCTGTCATAAATGTACTGTCCTTTCCACAAAAATTACCATACAATGCACAATATTTAGTATTGATGTCAATAAAAAAAATATTTAAACCAATGGCTGCAGCTGAAATATGTAACACACATTTATAAGTAGCATAAATCCACGAATAGCTTTAAGTTTAGATGTATCATTGAGAGTGTTAAGTAAAAATGAGCACTATCCTTACTAAGATTTGCTTTCTATTACGAGATCATGTCCAAATTAACTATTAAGAGAAGAAGTATTGTGTGGATTTTTAACTACAGACTAACGATTGGCAGTATGTATTTACTATTTGTTGTCCTCGATATTAATATACCGAGTAAGCAAACTTAGGTTGATGTGATATGCATTTGTTTGTATCAACTGCGATGGGTAGTGTAATCAAGATATTGAAAATTCTTATAAATAAATAATTTTTAATATCTAGTTGTTAGTGTGTTGGCTTACTGAGATGTTAGCTCCAGGTTTCAATCTCAGCTCTTACATCTTAAAAGAAAGAAATAAAAAAAAATATTTCATTCGGCGACTACCTCTTAGCGGTCTTCTGGTAAAATCTCTGACAGTAACTAATTGCAATAAACAAGCTTCTTAAGTCTGTCGTTCGGAGTAAACTTTAAATTCTAGTTACCGGTTCTCATTGATAAAAATTACCACACACAACATGAGTGCTGCGAGAAGCTAGGCTGTAACTCTGAAACAGAATGCTAATGGCCAGTTATGTATGTATGCAGGTATGTCCACCTAGAGGTTTTGAAAGTGTGTATTTCGTAAAGAAAATTATTATGAAGAAGGCAATGTGGAACCACAAAAATTCTTCATAATTGTTACGATATATTTCTTTAATGGCTATAATATTTGCATTCAAGTTTACCTAAGTTTTTTGTTATATTCCTATGAAGTTATTTTCTGTAGACTTCTTTATTACATCAATTATAATTTTCATTTTATTTCATTTCTTTTTAATATTTTTCATCTGCTACAGGTGTTTAGTTTTTATTTTTTTGTTTTTAATAATTTTTAATTTAACTTTAATTTTTCTACAATTAAAGAGTTGCTAACTTACATTACAGAACTCATCATTGCTAATGGCCTTTGCTATAGAGAAACAGCAACAAATAGAAGAACAATTTTAGGAATTACAAGTTTGCTTTCAAGAGAATATCCTTGAAATTGTTTTCTTAGAAAATTCTTCATCAAACGGCTGACGGCAGGCAGTAGTTATAGCCTTAAGAAACTTTTTTTAATGTATTTTCTCTTAATATTTTACTACTGTTCAAAGTAAGTCTGATGATGATAATGATGGCACCGTTGCTAATTACGAAATATTTAAATATGTGCGAAATATTTAAAGAAAAAGGCAACTTGTGTATTTTCTTATGAAGGCTGTCATAAATGTTTAACAAAAATTTTTCTCCTGAAGCACTTTAAGAATAGAATGCATAATTACTTATATAAATAATAAAATATGAAAACTGTGGCATGTTAAAGATTTGAGCATAAGTATATAAATGTGAATATGAAAGTAATCGGTTCTTGTTCTGGTATTGCGGTATTTTAAATGAAAATTATCTTTTACCATCGGCCTTAAGTTTGACCGATCGCTATAAAATTTGGCATTGGTATGTATTGTTTTTGTTTAGGCCGTAATCCTGACACAGGGTTGTAAAGGCCAATTATGTATGTATGTATTGTTTTATAAGAAAACTTCATAGGAAAGGGGCGTGTTAATTTATTAAAAACTGCATAACCCTCTAAATTCTGAATATAAGGGTATACATTTTAGTGGCCTTATAGTTGAGAGAGCATATATATAATTTTTTCGTGAAGAATCTTTACAGGTTATTAAAAATTTATGTGATAGCCATAATTGTGGTTAATAAATGAAAACCAAATAACAAGGTAAATAATTATTATGAAAAGAAAGAAATAAGCACAAGTAGATAGTATTACATCTACCCGGTTTTGTTTTGTGAAAACATAAGACATATGTATAAGACATAGAGTGGCTAGTACACTGTACGTGTTCTCCACCTCAAAACATAATGTGTGTGAAGATAAATTAGAATTTTAAAAGCAAAGACACAAACCATTTTTTTCAGTAGGCACAATTTTTGCTTTAACAGAGCTCTGTTAATAGTTTAAAACCGAACTGTACGATAATTTCAGGATTTATTAGACGTTTAATGGACACATATTCTACTTTTAGGAAGAGAAGGTACTCCCAAATGGCTATTATATTGTTTATTTTGTAACTCTTCAAAATTCAATTTGAATTCAATAATAATAACAACTAATCTTCTCCAGACATTAAAAAAAATTAATTTTTTCAAATCGTGTTTTCACCTTTTCCAAAATTATTTCAGAAATTTTTTTTTATTTGAGACCAATAATACTTAGGAGTAAAATTACTAAATGCTGTCCATTGTATTGGAATTTTTTGGAAAGGATAGTACATTTATGACAGAATTTTTTGTTATATTATTAAGCGCGTTAGAAATGAGACAAATTGCTGTGAAATGTTCATTCAAAGGTGACAGTGTTATACCTTCACTCTTGAATGATCAACAGCAATTGCCTCATCATTGCATGTTGATTGTGCAGTGAGTGCCTTCGCTAAGTAGGTTTAGCTGTTATACGCTACTTCCAAATAGATGGCGCTTTTCTCCTGATCATTCGTTTTTTTTATTGACATTGGTTAAGGTGGTATTGAGTAGAATGTCAGGGAGTGGTTTCTTTTTAATGGTCTTCTTTGAGGGAGGAGGACCTCTTATTTTTAAATTAGAATTTTAGAAAAACCGCAAACGAATTTTGCATTTTTCACATTTGCTGGGATTTGAACCTGGACCCTGTGAGTTTTTGAGCAATGAATCTAATTTTTGGGTTTGGAAGGCTACCAATTTACATGAGATGCAAAAGCGTTTAATGTAAACCCGTAAGACTTTTACTGTAGTCGGCGTAGCCTAGTGATTAGTGTGTAGGCTTACTAAAGAAGAGCTCCGGCTTCAATTCCCAGCTGTGACATCTTGAAAAAATATACTTGAAAAATATTTTTTTCGGCAACTACCTCTTAGCAGTCTTCTGGCAAAAACTCTGAGAGGAAGTGATGTCCATGAACAAGCATCTCAAGTCTGTCATTCAAAGTCGACGTTTAACTGTGGGTCACGGTACTTGTGGATAAAAATTTATGCACCCAACATGGGTGCTGTTGAAGTTAGGAAGAGGGTTGTAATGGTTAATTATGTATGTATGTGAGACTTTTACTTGTGGCGTTATCTTAAGTCTTAGGTATATGCGAATAAGCCATAAACTATGGCTCTTCTAAACGACTATATAACAGATGTCATCGGTCAGTTGCAGTCTGATGTATGTGAAAATGTCTTGCTCTGCAACTAGAGAAGCTGTGGCAGACATTTTAGCGATGTTATATTCCACACATAATGACATCAATAGGTCTTTCAAACAAGTAAAAAAGTCAATAGTTTCTTACACCCACTTTGTTTTATTGAAGTCTACAAATAGGAAAAGAAGGACCCCAAAAAAAAACAAAAATATGTCTGTATATATGCAGAGTTTTTGAATTAATAGTAGAAATGAAATTTAAAAAACAAAACCATTCCCAGTAGTTAATTTAGACGAGTATTTTTATTTTTATTTTTTTCTTTTTTTTTTAATTGCAAAACAAATATTTTGTCGCTTTTATTTTTTATTGCTTTAATACTCGTAAAACTGACTTCATTAACGAGTACTTACCTTGAGTGTTAAAAGATACAAATCGTTTTAATAATTTACAAGCCACTTTATAAAGCAACAACGTGTTTGAAACTGTGTTTCTCATTCTCACGGTTAAAAAAGCAATTTTTTCTCCTCTTTTCAGCAATTAATTAAAAATATTTATTTTCCAAAGCAAATAAAATAGAAAGAAAAACTAAATTTCAAAATAAATTATAAGTTTTTAGTTTAAAAAAATATATAAAGAAAGCCGTCTTTAATATGCTTTTGGTTTATCTATTAATCCAAAAAAATTTTTTTTTTAGTTTTACAAAGATTATAAGGAATTTATAAGAATTTCAAGGTTACACTCAATAAATTATTTATACCTTTAGTAGGAAATATTTGATAACAAAGCGTAGACTATTAAACAAAGGTCATTTAAAGTTTAATAATAAATTAAAAAAAGGGATTTTCTAAATAAACAACTATTTTGATAATATGAATAAACGCCTAAAAGAAATTGCAAGAAGAAAAACAGATTAAATAATTGAATTGTAAACGTTTTATAAAGAAAACGAAATGCTTTCTTCTCTATTATGTACGTTTGTAGGATCAATAATATCTTTTCCACTAGCAGGGAAAGGATTATATTACTGTGTTGAAAAATATTATCCACAGTTTATTTCGTTTTTATTTTTTTTTTTTTAATTTAAATTTAAAATTATAAAATTTACCAGTTAAGGTGTTTTGCTGATAATTGTAGAACAATCAAATGTTAGACGTACTTTAAAACAATTGACTAAAAATTGGTTTTGATATTAAACAGCCTAAATTAGTTCGTGATTAATACAAGTATTCAGGGAAATAAAAATACTTAAAAATTTTTAAGAATTTCGCTCCTATAAGAGTATTTTAATTTATGGAAAAATTAAGAAAGGAATTGATTTTAAAAAACAACTTGTTTCTATATTATATGTATATTACTAGTATTTACTTTACTTTAATATTTATGCCCGTATTCATAAAAATTATTTTAGGTTTATTGAGGGTTTATTTGACAAGTATTGCATAGAAATATGTCAAATAAACCCTCAATAAACCTAAAATACTTTTTATGAATACGGGCATTAATATTTATTTTAATATTAATAGACATGTAAATATATCCACATGTTGTTTTAGTATAATCGTATCATTACATTTAGAAAAATGTAATCAATGCATTGTCATGTCATATACATATGTATGTATGTTGATATGTATGTATGTACGTTCGACAAATTCCCACTGCGCCATTGTATATCAATTGATATGCATCATAATTACCTGAGAAATGATTATTAAAACCGCATTTATAATGTAAACAATATAATTGCTATTTATTCCCAGCAAACTTACTGACCTAATTTTTTTTTATTTGCTGAAGAAGCTACGGAAGGAAGTAGGGAAATATCAAAAAATAATTATGTATTACAAATGTATTATACCTACGACATTAAACTCAGATAATTAAAACAATTATAAAATTATTAATAAAGTCAAGGAAAGAAATATAAATATTTTGAGTTGTTTTTCTTAAAAAATAAATGCCTTGTAATTTCTCAGCAATTTGTTAAATAGAAAAAATTTAATGTACTTTTGAAATGCCCTAGTGCAGGTTGTAGAAGTGTATCACTTTGCAATTTTCAGTCTTTTCATTATACGGTTATTCAGGACCGAAAACCTAAAGTGGCATCATTAACTCGAGATATGCAAAATATATAAAATGGCGGATAGAACACATATACTCGCACACGACGAACTTATTTCCATGAACAAGCTTTTGAAATTTGTCGCTCGGAGTCGATGTTAAGCTCTAGATCTCAGTATTCATGGATAAGAATTAACGCCCATATCATGAGTGCTGAGAGAAGCTAAACTGTAATTCTGAAATAGCCCATAAATTCACGTCCATTACAAGGGGAAATTAAATATTGCAGGATATTGAGATAAAATTATGCAGAAAGGTCATGCAAGAGGATGCGTATATGCCAGCAGAGCTGTGGAAGCCATTTGACATATATACATACATAATTGGCCATCATAACCCTGTGTCAGGGTCAGTGCCTAGCTTCTCGCAGCACTCATGTTGTGTGTGTTAATTTTTATCCATGAGTACTGGGACATACAGTTTAAAGTCGTCTCCGAACGACTGATTTGAGAAGCTTTTTCATGGCAATCAATTACTCCCAGAGCTTTTGCCAGGAGACTGCAGAGAGGTAGTCGCCGAAAGAAATATTTTTTTCATATTTCCTTTTTTTTTAAGATGTCAGAGCTGAGATTTGAACCCAGCGCTTTCGTCTTAGTAAGCCAGCACACTAACCACTAGACCACGGCTACTACATTGCCATTTGACCTATTCCATAAATAAGTCTATCCTTCAAAATTTGCTACAATTCATAATTGGCTTTAAGTTCTTTAATAATGTCGAAACCTCCAACTCGTTCATCCTTAACATTCACTTGAGGATAAATTGGCCAATCCGAATAAGCTTTTAAGGATATCAAATGTTTCATAAGAAAGAAAGGCTGATATAAGCCTCTACCAAAAAAAATTTAATAAATTTTTTTCTATTTAACGAATCCCGTTAATTTTTTTTTATTTTACAGATTAATTTTTAGATTTAACAACAATGGATAACTGGGACACTGAAAAAATAATTTGGATTGTCCGCCGCTATCACGCATTGAAGTCCGTATTTTCGGTTCAAAGCTTGTATAGGCGCTCATTTGGCGACAATATTCAGAGCAGATAGACCATAATGAGACGTTTTAACAATTTGGCCCAGCATGGGACAGTCAAAAGAAGAATTTGCTATTAAAACTTTCATTTCGGACGGAGGAAACCTTTGCTTCTGTAGCTACTGCCATACAAAACAATCCAAGAGTTTCGACAAAAAGCTTATCTGCTCAAATGGATATAAGCAGAGAGTCATTGCAGTGATTTGGACTTATTCTATCATAAAATTCAAATGGCCAACAAACTGAAAACAGCAGACTTATCGATTCGTTTGGAATTTTGCCAGAAGATGCATCAAATGGTGAAAGTGAACTCAAAAATGTTAAACCTTCTTTTTAATATTGACGAGGCCCATTTCGATTTTAACGACTAAATTTAAAGAGGGGTTATTGCAAACTGGAAAACTACAAATTTGAATTGAATTGCGGCTATTCCTGTCTGAACTCTCCAAGCAGTAATGAACAACTTTTTGGTGAGCTGCAGCATATGCATCAACGAGCATTTAAATTCCATTACTTTTTAAAACTAATTAGCTATTTTTAATAAAATTCAATGAGCTTTACCATGAATAAAAGAAAAGAAAATGCCATACACTGACAAAAAAACTTATTTGAATTTCTCAATGTAGCAATCAGCCTGCCCTGTAGTTACGATTTCATGAAAAAACATAAATGTAAGGATTAATTGAATATTTAATTTAAATCTTTTGTTAATTTTGAGATATCAACTAAATACCAATGTGTAAGCTAACTTTGCAAAAGTTATGTATTTAAAACGTCTTTTAAGTAAATTGATGTATAAATTTGGTAATGCGAGTTTTAGAACATTGTTTCAAGAGATGTCAACTATATATTAATGGCAATCATAAAAAAATTGTTTTCACATTTTTCAATACTGAAATAAAAAAAACTAATGGAGATACATATTATTGTTAAAAGTTTACACAGTATGATTTAAATTGATTATTACTGTATCCGTGTAATGATGTATTAAATTCTGTACGAATGATTTTGTGCACATTTGGGATTTTAGAAAAATTTTACACACTTTATAGCATTTTTTTGTAATGGAATATAAATCTTCATTTCATTATTCCACAAAACCCAATAACAATTTTTGAATACTCTATTGCAAATCCACGGAAAAACAAACTAAAATATGAAAATTAATCATTAAAACAAGACAAGATACTCTAAACAAAACACTGATAAACTTTTAAACACACACACACACTAACATTTCAATAAATGAAGAATTGGTTATACAAATACTTTTACTTTCACTTATTTTAATGTCACTTTTCCTTTTCTCACTCTCATTTAATTTGTTTTTTGATGTCTCCCTCCCTTAGGATAGGCATTACATTTTACAACCATCATATGTAAACATTTTATGCATGTTCATTGAATGCGTTGGTGTGGGTTTATTTCTTTTTATTTATTAACACTTTAATTTACACATGCATACATACATATGTATGTATGTACGCAATTTACAATGACAACAATATTACCTACTAATACAAGTAGTATTACTACTATGCATTGTAAATATACACTTTTTTTCTAAATTGTTATGTTATATATTACTTTTTGTTTTTATGTTTTTTTGTTGTTGTTGAATTTAAAATTCATACCGTTATTTGTTATGCCGTTAACATTTATCTTATTTTTATTCCTAAGAAACGTTGACTACAAAGTCTCACTCGAAACTGAGTTGTTTGTATAGAAATCCTTTCCTTAAATAAAATACTAAAAATGTTCTTCTTCTTGTCTATTATATGTTAAGTAACGTAATGCTAGTAAATGCAAGTGTATATGTGAATTAGTTTATAATAAAACGTGTTGTAAAACTTATATTTTTATGTGTTCATCACAATGTTACTGGTTATTTGTTTTTGTTAAAGCGGTTTTGTTTATATTATTATAACTCTCGTAATACACGTGCATTTGGTTTTTCGTTGTATTAGTGTTACATGTATGTTGGTACTAAAAACTCTAAACTGTTTACATACATTGTATGCTACAGAGCAAAAAGCTTAGTGTGTGTTGTTATTGGAGCAGCATTTGTTGCTTTTTATAAGGAAAAAGCTTTTCAGTTAGAGAGTTGCCAGCCGGCATGTGGAAATTTTGTAGTTTTAGTAGAAAAAAAAAATGTTGGAACTACATGTGTAAAAAGAACGACTCTAAATGTTAGCAATTTTATATGAAAAATACAAAGCCGAGTCAGTTTACTTTATTGCTTCAGCTGTTGTTGGCTTTTAAGGCAGGTTCTTTCGTGTAGACTAGTTCTTCACTGATGTACGAGGGTTGCTTTTTATATTTCAAGATTTGGTCGTCCAAGATCAGTTATTGTTCAGGAAACCATCGATGCTGTGCGCGAACGGGTATTACAAGATCGTTATGTAACCTATCGTTTGACCTATTTAGCACATATCGTAAAATATTGGGTTTTGTTCACAATTGTGGATTATAATTGGCCTTTTTCAGAGTTACGGCATAGTTTCTTACACCTTGTGTGCGTCAATTTTTATCAATCAGAACCGCAACGGACAGTTTAATTGTGAATCTGAACGATAGACTTGAGAAACTTGTTCATGCTGTCAGTTTATCCTGCCTGTGTAAAATTTCATTACTGTAGCTTAAGTAAATTTATAATTATAACTATCTTTCTATTTAAGCGTATTCAGTATGTCCCAAATATACACCCATCAAATTATATTTGCTAAAATTTGCCACGCAAAAAGATCCTCCACGAAATTTGATTGCTATATTTTGAGTATTTACCTAGTTAGATGTATATGAATATAGGGTGTTGCAGCGAAGCATTTAAATGAAATATAAAAACGAATTTGGACTAGTTACATTGTTTGGCTTTGCAGGCACATACGCACTCTTTTTCATGACTTTTCTGCATAACTGAACAGGAATTTTAATTTCTTCTTATAATGCCTGTGTGAATTAGGTCACAAAAAGACATATAACATCTAATGGTGTTATATTACATGATTTAAAGGGCCATTTCTCATCACAGTAATGTGAGAGTGCACGACCAGGAAATGCATCATGCAATAAATACATTGTTACAGTGGCTGTAAGGCATGTGCTACTATCTATCCAAACCAATAGCATCCAAGCTCGAGAGAATGAACTGTGTTATCGTCGTGATATCGAGTGAGAGTAACAGTTGCTGCTTGACCAGACTACTTTTAAAAAAAGTATTGTTCAATTATGCCTCCTGTTCAAAATACGCACCACACAGTTACATATATTGGTTGCATTTAGTGTTATCCAAACCCATGAAGGGGTTTCGAACCTCATACATGGAAGTTTTGGCAATTAACAAATTCATCAAATGTGCTTCATCACTTAGGATTAGCAAAACATTGTTTAACAATTAAAGAAGTTGTTGCTTCGTATGAAGCTTCATTTTTACACTTCGCTGTCAAACTGCTTTTTTTCAGGATTGCCAACAATATACTCTAAATATTAAGTCTTGAGTTAACTCTTTATATATCTTAATATTGTCAATATCTGTTCATGTATACACTTAAGTTATCTAATTTTTATTAACTTGCAACGTTTCTTTCGCTCACATCAAATTACGAGTTATTTACCGTCGAACAAATAGATTAACAAAATAGCATCCATTTTATATGTATCTTCATAAAAAAATTTTAAAAATGTAAAAATCTTCTTAATAGGGCTTTTGTGAATTCATGTGGCATTTATATTTACAGCAAAAAGTTAACTTTAAATTTTTAATAATATTATTTTTAATTTGACGATAGTTGGCTATCCTGTTACATATACCGTAAATTGCACTGCATAAGTCATTGTCAATGACATCGTAAGAGCTTTTTGCTTCCTCCACATTTTAGTACAAAATACTCTACGCGCTTACCATATTTACGTCACTAGACCAGTAGCAACAAAAAAAAGCACTCAAATTATGAGTGAGTTTATAAATGCAAATATTCGTTAACGCACCAAATACTCTGTTATATATAATAAAAGACTCCAATATTTTTGGCGCGAAAATGTTAAAAATAAGAAAACATCAATCGTGTGTGGCCTTGAAATATCTCAACAAGTACTTTACTTTCTTTGAAATTGTATATGCAAAATTCACACGTTTTATTTTTAAAAATAAATAAGCAATGACCAAATAAATTGGACTTATAGTTTTATACAGTTTACTTGTTTTATTTTGATTTTGCGTGGAATATCAAATGCATCATTTTATTTGAAGTAGTCAAAACCGTCTCAATGATAGTCAGTAGAAATATTATCCGCATAGTTGCATTAAATTTATGGACAATTTTTTAAGTAATCGAAATGAAATGAAATAATCATCAAAAATTAGAATTTAATTTTCCCCACAATTGATGAACAAAATTTTAAGTTGTAAGGCAAAGTCAATTAGAGCACGATGTTTTTACCAAACGTCTACTAAGATTATATTATTGGCACTATGAGTAACAGCAGTTTGCAAAAGAAGTCAAAAAATAGATATTTTAGTGAAACAAAATAGAAGGAAGCACAAGATAAGATATCTCTATCAGGCACTATAGAGATCAAATTACTATATAACTTTTAAGGGGTGAACGATTTGGTGTAGTAGTAATCCATCACACACAGCAACAGAAATCTAAAGAAGAATTAGATATCCGAAAACGGATTGCAGACTTGAAAAATTTGGGGTCGAAAACTTAAAGTGTTATCATTAACTCGTGATATATAAAAAATATGAAATGGCGGATAGAGCACATAAACTGACGCACGACGAAATATTATTATGTGTTCGTGTGACAATTGAAAAGTAAAGTCCTCACTTTTGGTTAATTATTCTTTCTATTATAATTATTTGCAATAATTGTGACCCTTTTTTGCAAAGAAGAATTTATCGTAAGAAGTGAAATAATGAACTATACGATCTTTACGCTGATATGATTACCAATGATTGGTATAAGCATTGCCTAAAGGTAAACGTTTCCTAATCGCGATGTAAAGATCAAGTGATTCTTACTTTAAATTACTTGGAGAGACCTATTGGCGTGAGAGGGCTATGGATTGAGATACCTGGTAAAAGCATTATTAGAGGCTAACACTGTGTGTTGGTTGTAAAAACCAGCTAAATTTGTATGTAAATTACTACCAAAAATTAGTATAAATATTGCACGCAATTTCTGTAACAGTTGGCTAACAAAATTTCAAATTTATTCTATTTTTGTTTTAAATGGTATAACGGGAACAGTTACAGACATATTTTTTACTAAATAACTACAAAAAAGTGCAGGGTGCTTCAAAATTAACCTTTAGAAT
Source organism: Metopia argyrocephala (assembly GCA_963576795.1). Lineage (NCBI taxonomy): Eukaryota > Metazoa > Arthropoda > Insecta > Diptera > Sarcophagidae > Metopia > Metopia argyrocephala. The sequence goes on from OY756208.1 coordinate 26,878,904, forward strand.
GCCCCATGGTTTTGCTGGCATATACTCACTCTTTTGTCAAAATTGTTCATGACGTTTCTACATAATTGTGACTGAGTTTCGTTGATGTAAAACTATTGATTTATAACTTCATAAGAAGTAATCTTATGGTTTTATGACATATGATCTAATCGGCCAATTCCAATTAATTGAAATAAATTTGATAGTATAAAAGCTGAGCTTACTTGGTCACTGTAGAACAAAAACAGCGTCGTGAAGATACTTCTTCATATCGAAGATGGATTAAATTATTAACCGATAACAAATGAGGTTTAATATTATTCCTGTCCTTCAGCTTTAAAACTTTAACTATTTAGTTAAACATTGTTTAGCCTGTCATTAAGAAAGGTATTCCTAAATTAACGCAAGATTTGAAATTGCTGTTATTTTTTCAATAAGTTGTTGGTAACTCTGCAAAAAAACAGTTTGTTTCATTATGCGATAATATTGCCACAATATACCAAAGAAGTTTTATTTTTTTAGACTACTGCCACCAAATAAACATCTGGTTGACTATTTTGGAAATCGATCCCATAGTTGTAACAGAGGAAGGAATGCGATGATTTCAACCAAATTTGATTTATTTGTTAGAATTAATTAATTATATATTAATTATTATATTATCATTAGATCGACCTCTTACGCGGGAGAAGAAGTAAATCTTATTTTGTTTATGCTCTTACAACGGCGTATATTTTATTTTTAAACTGAGCTGGCTTCCAATTTAACTCTTTTTTAGTCGTGATTTACAATGTAGAAATTGAAAGATAGTCAGACGAAGTTTTTAGAAATTGGGACGAAAATATGAAGAGTGTAGTACATTAATGTTTGTATCGAACATTTTTTCTTTTACTTTTCCATTCTTCGTAGTTTTTGCTTATTCTGTTTGTCTTCTAACTTCTACATTGTATAAGCTTTACACAAAAGCAAAAGAGATTTGAAAAAAAATTCTATATTGTAAACCCCGACATACTTTAGAGATAAAGCATGAAAAATATATTATAAAGTTTTTTGACTTTTGAATGAAATTTTGACATTTTGATAGTGACAGGCACAATTGCCTCGTAATGCAAAGTTTTGTGAATTCCTTGAAACTCTTTTAAATAAAATTTCGAATTTACTATCTATATTTACCTATTAACAACATGCCAGTATATTTACATATATTAACCTATTAACAACATAGTAGTGTAGTATAATTCTCATCGAGTTGATGAAAATAAATACATAAGAGGTTGAGTTTTACCCAACGAAAAGAGAATTGGTTGACGGTCAATAACCCTATACAGGCTTCTTAGGGAACCAACACGTGTCGTAGTTAATTTTATTACCGAGTGTAAGAGCTCTCGAATTCTTCTTGTCGTCGTTATTATTTTATTGCCGTAGATTTGCCGAATGTAAGAGCTCCCGAATTCTTCTTGCCGTCGTAGATTATTTTATTACCGTAGATTTGCCGAGTGTGAGAGCTAACGAATTCTTCTTACGTTCGTAATAATCGTAGCCGACGACAAGAGCTCCCAAATTCTTCTTGCCGTCGTTATTATTTTTACTGTAGAGTTGCTAAATATTAATCCACTTTAACGAGAATCCCAATATCTTGTATTTTATTTAGAAACACCAGCGGTCCACCGATTTCTGAAGGCAACCACCGTAATTCGACTTCCAACCAATAGTTACCCGAAGCCTGAACGCTAATCTGAATCCCGAGAACGTCAGTTATTGTAGTTAAGTAGATTTTAAGTTTCGTAAATAAAGCTTTGTTCATTCAATTAACACAAAGTATCCGATTGTGTTTCATTTCGGAGGAAGCATACCTTTGACTTCGAACCTGGACAACTGAAGTTATAGCCCGGCTGGAAACAAAAACTGCATTATACATTAATGATATTAAATTACTCAAACTATGATTTTCAATTTATATCATGTTTCTTTTCCAAACTCAATGTATTTGATGTTAAAATTCAAAGATTTTTTTTCATTTCTCAAGTAAAATTAAAAAAAATTGTATAAAATTGGATGTAAGCATTGAAAAATGAGGAAAAAAATGTTTTCGTAAAATATTAGTTTCGCTTTTTATCATAATGCAACCACGTCTTTCCCATGAGTTTTAGATAAAACAGATTTTTTATACAATTTAAGAAATAATTAATTAATATGTACGACTATGTTTGGTTGGGTTGTTCAATGTTGCTTTTAAATTATTAGTAAAAAAAATTGAAATAACATATGGTACTCGTATGTTATTATTTATAGGGCGTTTGTGTTAATTAATATATCTCGTTTTCTTATCATATGATAAGTTTTCTTCTGCTCTCATTCATTAAGAGAATTCATTTCTTATCAAAATTTAGTGCAGATAAATATTTGAATGTTATTTTGCCAGGTTTAATTCATTTGATTTAATGAAGTTTTTCTCTTTTTTTCTGTTTTTATGTATCAATTTAAGTTATTACGAAGCCATTATCAGTTTCCATATAAAAGTTATTGTGTATTCGTTCTGCAATTGATAACAAAAGTAATCGTCGTGCAATAAAAATGATATGAAATGATACTCCAATTTTTTATTTAGACACTCATTTAGTCGTAATTCGTTAGCACTTGTCGCAGTCAATTTGTTTTTCTTTAGTTTTGTTTTTTTCTTTTCCAGTTTTTTTTGCGCTTAAAAAATTAAATTTTTCTATTGCTTATATTGGCAAACACTCTGTGTTGATTATAATTAAAGGAGAAAACAATGTTTATTTAATAAAAAATATATAAATAAATAAAAACAATATACACCCACAAATCTGTATTAATAAAATGAAGTAAAGAAATTCAATTTCTTAAATAAATAAATGCAGGAAATTTTTCTTAATTAACTTAAAAAAAAAATTAAAAAAAATTGCTAAAACTTATATTACTGACATCATTATTGTATTATTAAAATAGTAAAAAAAAAACGCACACACACAATCAAATTTATTGATACCGTATCAAATCAATATTGACCACTTTTTTTTAATCCACAAAGAGTTTCTTTCAAGTGCAAATATTAAATAAAGTTTTTTTCTGTCAAAGTGTTTCGCTAATTAATGTCTTTATTGCGAGCATGAATGGCTCAACTATGAAAAACAGTGATGGACAACAGCAGCCCTCAAGTTCCGGCTCTACAACAATTATTAAATATGAAAAGTCTTCATGTTTATTTTGTAATGAATGGTTTGATTCGCAAACATTTACAGTGAGTATTGTTTACAGTTTACTTATCTTTTTAACCTGTTGCCACAAATGTTTTTAAGATATCTTAAACACATTAAAAGCATTATTAGTCATCAAGAGGAATATTGTTTTTATAATCCAATAAAAAAAACTTCGACTGTGAAATATTTTACAGTACAGTACTACATGCTACAGGAGGTATACATACATACATACATACATACATACATACATACATACATACATACATACATACATACATACATACATACATACATACATAATTAGCCATCATTAGCCTATTTCAGAGTTACGGCCTAGCTTCTCGCAGTATATACTCATGTTGTGTGTGTAAATATTTATCCATGAGTGCCAGGACCTACAGTTTAAAGTCGACTGCGAACGACAGACTTGAAAAGCTTTTTCATGGCAGTTAATTACTCTCAGAGCTTTTGCCAGAAGACTGCTAAGAGGTAGTCACCGAAAGAAGTATTTTTTTCGTATTTCTTTTTTTTTCAAAATGTCAGAGCTGAGGCATATTGTTTATTAATCTGGTGCTTAAGGTCATAATAACTGAAAGAATACATGATCAAAATGTTATGGCTATGCTCATAGAAAAATCAGCGCTGCCAACTTAGCCCTTTTATGCCGTTTTTTGCTCTTTTTGAAAGCCCGACGAGCGTTTTTTGTTTTTTTAATTAGTATTTAAAAAAAGCTGCAATGGCTCTTTTACATTTAGTGTTAGCACTTTTAGCTCCTTTTTGCGAAAACAAATAGAAGAAAACTGCTAACTTGGTTTTAGTTTTATAAAAGCTTATGCAGAATCGTAAATATTTTACTCAGAAGAAAAAAATTAATTAATAATCTGTTCATAGAACATATATAATAAATATAAAAAGACGGACGTCTTAAATCATTCGTCTTCTATGAACAGACTGTAAGGAGAACTTGTAAAAATTTACTAAAAGTTTAATTTGTGAAATAAGAGCGAAATTACTCACAAACCTTCAAATATTTGAAACAAACCTACCAACAGTTTAGCAAAGATCCTCACCACTTCACTATAAACAAAGTTAACATCAACAGTGGGACAATTGCTGTTGATCTTTTTAAGGGTGAAGGTATAACACTGCCTTTGATTAATAAACTGACAGCAGCTTGTCCCATTGGCATTAGGCGCTTAATAGAACAAAAATCTTTATATATGTATTTCCAATTTCAATAAAATGCACAACATGAATAGGTGTGTAATACCCTGAGTATTGGCTTACAATATATTTTTTCCTATGGAGGACACTTAAGCTGTAATTAAAGAATTTGTAAAGAAATTGAGGAACTTTTTTTTTATTGAGACTAATACTCAGGGTAAACCCCTGCTGATGCTGTTCCTTGTATTAGAATTTTTTGGAAAGGACAGAATATATTTTTTTTTTTCTTATATTGTTATTAAGCGCCTTGGGAATGAGACAAATTGCTCTGAATTGATTATTCAAAAGCCAGTGTTATACCTTCACCTTTGAATATCAACAGAAATTGCCTTATTGTTGTTGATTGTGTGGTGAGTGCCTTCGCTAAGTGGGTTTGGTTGTTATCTGCTACTTTCCAATAGATGGCGCTTTTCTCCTGATTATTCGTTTTTTGTTGTCAGTGACGAAGGTGGAATAGAGTGGAATGTCAGGAAGCAGTTTCTTGGAGGGTGGATGCCGACCACTTTTTTTAACTGCAATTTGAAAAAAACCGCAAACTATTCTTTTAATTTTTTCACCTTTGCTGGGATTTGAACCTGGGCCGTTTGAGTTTTCGTGCAAACGCTGTAACCACTATAGTACGTTCCCCCTTGAAAATTGTATAAATAATTTATAGCTTTAAAACCAGAAAAACCAGGGTAAAAGTCACGCAATTTAGATCAAAGTCCCTCATTTTAAAAATTCAAGCAACGAGAATCCATTTCATAAACTATCATCTTTACACACTGCTTTATTCAACTGCACAAGTAGAATGCATATTCAGTGTCATGACATTTTTAAAAATTAAATACGAAACAGAATGTCGTTGAATACATCGAATTGCTTAATTCACATAAACTATGTGTTAAAAGCAAAAAAGTGCTGCTGTTCGGATTACGAAATACCAGAAAAAGTCGGTTAAAAAATTAATTCAAACGAAACATGCATATAAAAAATTCAAAATATTTCATTAAATCTGTTTTGTGGACTGAAGAGGAAGAACAAGACGATAATGCAATGTTATGCTAAAATAATGAATTAAATGTTAGGTTTTAAATATCACTTTTGTTCCATAAAATTAATTTCACCTCGAAAATACAAATGAATTTCTTTTGAAAACCACAAATCTAAATTTAGCTCTTTTTTAATATGCACTTAGTTTTTTTTTTTTTTGCTTCTAAAAAGTTGGCATCGCTGAGAAAAATGCATGTTCATATTAACATTGTCCCAACGTCAGAATTGTGACATCAATAGTATGACAAAGTTTTGTCATACGCGTAGTGTATGTGTCAGGCATGATGTCAATGTCACGATAAACAAAATCTATTTCATAATTTTGCCCAAAAATAAAACAACAAAAAGACCAACATTCCAACGAGCTGTTAAGAGTTTTTACCTACGGTTTTAATAAAAAAAAGTGTAACATTTATAACAAGCATAGTCTGATATCAACACATTTACACTCTACCCCACCACTGTTCTACTCCATTCTGTGATAAGATAATAAAATTACTAGTATAGACGATTATTTTTTGTTTAATAATAAACTTGAAAATATTTTCTAGCATAAAAATAATCACAACATTTTTTGTATATCAACCCCGTTAGGAACATTTAATACATTGTGGTCAAGTTTTGGAACAATGTCCCAATACTTGTAATGTATTTGTGCCACGTATACGTATGAGAGCCCATCTTAAAGAATGTCCGCGTAATAAACGTATAAGTGCCAGTTTAGACAGAATTGATCAGCAGGTAGATCATCGGGTACAAGTGGTAGAAAATGAAATCAATACTCTGAGATCGGTTTTAAACGAAGAGATACGTCAACGTTTGCATTTAATAACTGATGTAGGCAATCTTAGAAAACAAAATCAAATTCATGATGAATGGACCCTCACTACAGAAGAGTGTTTAAGAAATTTGCAAAAACGTTTGGAGGAGGAGAACACTCAGCATAGTTTTGAGGTGGAACAATGCCAACAGGATTTTCGTTATTGTTACGATATAACACAGGTCTGTTGCTCTATGAATCAATTATATTCGTTATTTGCTATAAATAAAACACTTGCCTCTTTTGCCTTTTTCATAGTCTTTAAAAACAGAGTTACAACATGAAATCGATGATTTAGAACAGCATATCAATAAAGTATCTTTAGAAGTGAGCCAGCATCAAAATCTTTTAAACGACAACATAATGAAATTGGAAGAAACTGTTTTACAAAATGAGCAAAAAAATTTGTAGGTTTTATTTTCGGTTTGAAATGAAAAAGGAATTTTTATTTTTAAATGAATTTTCTTTTTTTTTTTTAGAGATAAATTTATAGAAATTGAAAACTTTTTACAAACCATTAATGTCGATTTAAATACAAAGTTTTCTTCTAATGATGAAGCTAAAAATGCTGCTATGGATTTGGAGATCAAGAGTATGAAACATATTGTTTGTGAGACTGAAGAACGTTGTGATAAATTGGAAAAATTAGTACAGAAAATAGATCGTGATTTACATCACACAATGCAATTGGTAGCCGACGTAGAGAATTATATTGCCACTCAACAACGTTTGACCAGTTACATTAATTCAAGAGGTAAGCAAAAATAATACAGTAATGAGATAAAAAATTGCATTTATAAATCTCGTCAAAAGATACTTTTCTTTAAATACAATGCATTGGCAGAAAGTACCCTAAACTTTGAAATATTGGCGCATATTCATAAGTGATCACTAGGGCAACCAAAAATATGCATTAGCATTTTTTTTTTCTGAATGTTACTGACAAGACAAGCAAAATATTAATTCATTTTAGGAAAAACTACGACGTTTAACCCCTATTTGTTACGGCATATTTTTGCATATTTCGTCATAAATGCATACTTTGCATATTTTTCTCGCTCATTTGCGAGAAGAGTGGCATAACTCAAAAAAGGCGATTCTGAGATAAATGCGCTTAAAGATTTTAATTTATCCAAACTGATAGGGAAAGTACAAGACTCTTTTGGTCGCCACTCAGTGAATTAAAAGGGGTAACAGTACAATTTTTAGATATGTTTTAGATTACAGTTCATCTCATATTTATGCCACTCTTCTCGCAAATGAGCGATATGTAAATATAAAGGAATTTTATTTTATCTGGTTGGTGGTTAATTGTTACAAATTTACATGTTTTCAAATTTTTGAAAAAAATTACGTAATTTTATTTCAACATACATATGTATGTATGTATTATGAGTTTTATAGAGCATATTTTTAATGCCTAAAACTGTTTTTTCAATGCATATTTTAGGTGCTTAAAATAATTTTATAGAGCATATTTTTGGTTGCTCTAGTGATCACGATAGTTATGAATTCAACCATCATTTGGTCGAAATTTATAGGTAAAAATTTCGATTTTTTTCAATAACCTAAAAATAACGGTAATTTTTTTAAATACGGAATTATAAAAAAAAAATCTTCAGAACAAAAGCTGCAGCTGATGCCCAAAAGGACCATTTTCAACAATAAAAGAATTTTTATTACAAAAAGATGTGTGTGAAGATAAATTCGAATTTGAAAATTGGAATGTGTGTCCATTAAACGCCTGATAAGTCCTGAAATACCCGTACATAGTCGCTGTTAAATTATTAACAGAGCTCTGTTAACGCAAAAAATGTGTTAGCTAAAGAAAGATGGTTTATGTCTTTGATTTTCAAATTCGAATTTTTCTTCACACACATTGCAAAAAGTAGATTTTTGCATATTGCTATCATTACCTCTACTATTCTATACGTTACATCTTAAAATTTCTATTGAATTTTGTAAAAAGCAAATCCAATTAATCAAGAATTGCAATTTTCTTATTACATTTGGCATTTACCCTATCAAATTTCAAATAAATTGAAAAGTTTCTGCAGTATATAAAAAGCCGTTTTTGTTGTTTTCTTCAGGGAAAAGAAAGTTGATACGATCATACATTTGTTATACTTTTTCCATAATTTATACTATTTTTAATTATATTTTATAACAAATTTGTGTTTTTTATTTGAGATTAAAAAGAAATGTTTATAATTTAAACTTTTTCTATTTTTATTTTGCAACACGAAAAAAAACCCATATACGGACACCACTACTTGATTAAAGACCAAAAAAAGAAAGTTTTGCCCAAAGTCATGAAATTTTTTTATGGGCCCCCAAACATTTGGGGCCTCGATGTAATTTTTGCAAAAATGTGATAATTTTCTCAGTCTCATATCTTACAAACCGTTCCGAACATTGCTTTACTTTCTGAAGGAATTTTATGTTACAAATAATTGAAAGTTATTTTGAATATATAAGTAGGGACAAGTTGTTCACTCAATGTGAAGGATTACCTGTAGGTTACCCGGTATCTCCTATTGTGGTTGACTTAAGCTATGGTCTCATTAGGCAAAAAGACCTAACCACTATTTTTTGACATTATGATTTTAGCTTTTTTTATTTTGTTTCTGGGTTAATCAATCAAGTATCTAAATATTATTTCTTATTTTTGTTTCGTCTGAAACGCTTCAATTAGATCAAAGTTAAAGAACTTTAGATTTTTTACAATTTTTTGCAAAAATAAACATAAACAATTAAATGCTGTCTGCAATGAGACTTACCAATATAACGCAGCTCTTCCTATATTTGTACCTGCCTGCATACAAACAAAACTTAAGAGAAGAAAAAGCACACACCAAACAATTAAGGCACACACTGTTTGTATTTTTTTGTCACTTTTTAACTGTTTTCTAAACATGAATTTAAATTTCTTTCATATTTTGCAAGCAAAATTTAATGAACTATATAAATCTTTTTTAATAAAAACTATATTTATTAATTCATTATTAATAAACAATTAATTTCGCTCATTACTTACAATTTCACAACAAACTTTTACAGAGGCACAATTGTAACTAAACTAAGAGAACAAAAGATCGAAAATGTAAAGAAAGTGGAGACTTTTTGAAGATTTTAAGTGCAATACAGAAGCATTTCTAATCTGTTCTCACAAAGATGCAATTTGTTTAGTGTGTTTTTGATATTATGTTTTTAATGGAGAGAAATAAGCTGAAAAGAACGTACATACTAGGTGTTACGTCACTAAGGGCACAAAAACTAGTAACGATAAAAGTGTGTATGGATTTTTTTTTACACTAATGCTATGTTCACACGACAATATGAAACACTTGGTTCGCTCTCTGAACCACGATTGCGAAACTCACCGTTCAGACGACAGTTTGTGTTTCATTTTGGCATTTCTCTTTTATGTATACCACAATGTATAATGTGCATACCACACACATGCATACATACTTACATATTATGGATGGAATTTTGGTTTTTTATGTTTTTGCTTATTGCTTTTCTGATTTTTATATAACATATTTACGTAAATTAATTTCCTAGTTCTTTATTTCTAAAAAAATTTTCATTTTTAACAAATTATTATTTTGCTTTTTTCTGTTTTGTTAGTTAGTTAAGATAAAGTAGCGATAAATTTTTATCAAAATTAGAGATGATAGCAAATTCTTCGAGGTTCGCAACAAGATTCAAAATGAAACACGAAGGTTCGCTCTCACAATTTTGTATGGCGAATCTACTTGTTTCAAACAAGATTCGGTCGCGAACCGCGAATGAGAGAGCGAACCTCGATATTTGCTATTCGTGTGAACATGGTATGAGAGTTAAATTGTTAACATTGTCTGTAACTGCCATCCCCATGGTGAAATTACTTACAAGGTGGTGGCAGGTGAATATAGTACAAAAACAACAGGGAATTTGTTTTTGTTTTTTTAGCTCTTTAATGTCAAAAGCAGGTATGGTAAATTAAAAAAGCGCATGTGAGAAGTGTGTGTGTGTGTATTGTTAACAACATACATGTCTCTACACCAAAACAAAAACACGAATACACACAAAGCAAAATGTAAACAAAACATAAATACAAACAAAACTTTTGACAGGAGCGGTATGACCAAAAAAAAAACCCAGCTGGGTTGGTAACACCACCTTGTAAGTAATTCCACCATGGCCATCCCTAAATAAAAGCGGCAAGCGTTTTCTAGCTGTCAAAATTTCTAATGCCCATACAATTTGTATGGAGCATCCCAAAATAACGCGGCGGCAACGCTTTGCAATTGAAAAATCCAATTTTGACAGAGCGTTTAATAGTTAAGTAGGTCGCAAAAGGCAACTAAAATGTAAACAAATAGGGAAAAAACAGGGTTGTGATATAAAGATATGTTATTTGCATAACCATGTTTTAATCGTAAAGGCAAAAAATAAACAAAATAGAAGATAATAAATATTAATATAAAATAAATAAATAAAATATAATAAAAATAAATAAAATAGTACTATAAAATTTAGTTTATGTTACAAATACCAATAGGGAAATGCATTTTATTATTAAAATAGTCAGAATTGTTATATAAGCATATGTTTTTGTATTACCCTGTTTTTAATGTTTTCACAAAACGTTGCCGCTTTTATTTAGGGATGGCGGTTCAGAGTAAGCGCTGAGCGTTAGAAAACGTTCCGCTTGCCGCTTTTATTTAGGGATGGCTCTAAGGAATGCAAAATTAGATTTAATTGTACCGACTTTTTTTAAAATAAATTTTAATGTACCAAATAAAAATTATAGTTTAAATCAGACCTGTAACATATTGATTATGATTATTTATCTAATTAGATTATCTGTAAAAAGAATCGTAAAATTTATATTGTAGGTGATCCTCTTATAGAAAATTTTTTGTTACTAATTGATTATGATTTGTAACATTAAATATGTATGTACTTAGCGGCAACACACGGCTATTTACTACTCCTCTACCACTTTAACCCGTAGCTAACTTAGGCTGGTTTACAATTTTGTTGGCTACAATGTTGATGGAATAGACGCTTCAAAAACGTAATGCATGAAAAACGCTAAAAAATTTTAAAGTGGCACCACTATAAAATTATACCAAAGAATATAAATCATATAGAATGCGCATCTCAACACTTATCCAAATATTTTGTCAACATTTTTTCGGACGCGGGAAGGAAGGGCATAAAGCAAAACAAAAGAAAAGAGCGTAACAAAACAAGAGAAACCAAAGAGAAACTAATGTCACAGTGTATGCACTGTGCTAATGTGTGTTTTATTTCTTTTGCATTGTTGTTTAGGTTTTTTCGTTCAGCCACAGTACATACAGTGACGAAATCCCAACAACTATAACAAGAACATCACACAGCAAGATAGCCACAACAAAATTTTTGCACACACAACATCACAGTGTATAAGACGATAGCCACAACAAATTTTTTACTTCGTGTTTTTTTTTTTGCTTAAGTACAGAAACGGTATCATGCTAACAACAATATTTACATACAATACAATTTATGTGTTTGTGTTTCTTATTCATTGTGAGCTGTTTTCGTTTTTTAAATTTTAAAACTTAGAGAATAATGTTGTTGGTTCAAATATTTTTGTGTATTAAAGAATACAGTGCTCCGATACGACTATGTAAGCTAGTGTAGGGCAAAGCATATGTAATTTGTAGTTGCGCGAAGGAAAATACATTAATCTACATCGAATATATAGCGCCCTATTTAATATCGTAATAAAAGTGTAGTTAGAAATAAATTTTATTATTATTATTTATTTAAGCTCAACAATTGATTTTATATTTATTTAAAATAAAAGGTTAACTAAACCAAAAAATGTAATTCCAAAAATATAAAAAAACAAGTATATATTCATTAATGACAAATTTTCGAATGATAAATTGATGATTTTTCAATTATTTATAAGAAAATTCTATTTTTATTTTTAATTTATATATGTACGTATATATACATTTTTAAAAGAAAAGACACTTTAATTTTTTTATGTTAAAAATAAATAATAAATAAATAATAATCAAGATTAAAATTATTTCTTACTTTATACTTCAGAGCATTAAAAAGTATGTATATTTTGAGGATTTTCATCTCCATAAAAAGGCTAATAAAGTTAATTTTTTTTAAAGATTATTTATTGGATAAAATATCTAATTTTCTTTTTTTGGAACTTCCTTTTTCTGTAGTCCAAGAGCAATGTTTCCGAAGGAGAACCAATAATAGAAAGTCCAATACCTCTATTCTGTGTTGAGAACAAGTGTCGGCAAACCACTCTGGGGTCATTCGTTTACATGACTCAATAATAAAAGATTTTGTACCAATTTTTCGCGGTTCAGATTTAAAGACAGAAAAAGTGTTCTAATTTGTCTTGATTGAGGGACTTTGTCATTAAGAAATATAAATCACCACCTTCTCTTAAAATTTCATTTGTTAACATAAGAATTGAATTTAGGGTGAGTTTCATTTTATTTGAAAAGAAAATACGCTTGTTTTGATCTACAAACTCCACCTTTTTTAAATATTCTAAAAAGAACTGAATATATTTATATACTTCATTGTTAATCTGAATTGCAGATCTGTAGCAATTATCTCGATAAAGGGAGCCATTATTAAGACAATCAAAAATTTTGCCATTTTTTCCATAAACTGAGCTGTTGATAAAGCCAATTATGCGGAACATGTCTTAAATTTTGTGGTTTCAGACGTTGGTTTAATAGCAGCAGAAACAAGCCTGCTGAAAATTTGTGTGGCAAATACTACAAGCATTTTTCAAAAGTGTTAGGAAACATATGTTGCCGTGTTAGTTTTGGGCACATTTTTGTTTTTGGATTTGCTTCCATTTCTTACAATTCCCTAATTACCTGAAAGCTTGCCGTCCCATCCGGGGTTTTTATGTCACATTTCAGCCACCCATTCCGCAAAGATTTAATTGAGTGTGGGAAGTCATAAAGGCAAAAAACATTTTGATCGCTTAATTCAAAAAACGGTTTTTTAGCAGATACTTTAAGATTGGAAAATCATTTTCGGTTAGTCGAGCCTTCATCACATATAAGGGCATAAACATTAATACCAATGCTTTTTAAAATATTTACATTTAATGTAACAATTTCACTTAAAGAATCTGCAGATAAACCATTTTGGGAAGTAAAATAATTTAGAATGATAGCTAAATGGATGCAAGCAAAAATACATTTTAATATTTCATAATGTCTTTAAATCTGAACCTCAAAAAATTGGTATAAAATCTTTTATTATTGAGTCATGTAAACGAATCACCCCAGAGTGGTTTGCCAACACTTGTTCTCAACACAGAATAGAGGTATTGGATTTGTTGCTCCTTCGAAAGCATTGCTCTTGGACTACAGAAAAAGGAAGTTCCAAAAATAGATATTCTATCCAATAAATAATTTTTAAAAAAGTAACCTTATTAGCCTTTTTATGGAGATGAAAATCCTCAAAATATACTTTTTGATGCTTCAAAGTAAAAACTAAGAAATAATTTTAATTTTGATTATTATTTATTTATTATTTATTTTTAACATAAAAAATTGAAGTATCTTTTCTTCTAAAAATGAATATATACATACACTTATATATTTTAAACATACATAAATTAAAAATAAAATTTTTTCAATTTTCTTATAATTGAAAAATCATCAATTTATCATTCGAAAATTTGTCATTAATGAATATATATTTGTTTTTTTTTAATATTTTTGGAATTACATTTTTTGGTTTAGTTAACCTTTTATTTCAAATAAACATAAGAATACTTGTTGATCTTAAATAAATAATAATAATAATAAAACATATTTTTAACTACACTTTTATAACGATATTAAATAGGGCGCTATATATTCGATGTAGATTAATGTATTTTCCGTCGCGCCACTACAAATTACATATGCTTTGCCCTACACTAGCTTACATAGTCGTATCGGAGCACTGTATTCTTTAATACACAAAAATATTTGAACTAACAACATTATTCTCTAAGTTTTAAAATTTAAAAAACGAAAACATCTCACAATGAATAAGACACACACACACATAAATTGTATTGTATGTGAATATTGTTGTTAGCATGAAACCGTTTCTGTACTTAAGCAAAAAAAAAAAAAAGACAGGAAGTAAAAATTTTGTTGTGGCTATCGTCTTATACACTGTGATGTTGTGTGTGCAAAGTAAGAGAATAAACGAATTCTCTTTGCTAAGTAAGAGAGTAACAATTCTTTTTGCGGGTTCCAACATTACGACCCGCCATAAGAAATTTTACTTGTACGTGATGCACATTCTATATGATTTATATTCTTTGATTATACTCGTAACATAGATGTGTAAGTCCATTTGCTTACATTTCAGATGTTTACATTGTAGCTGTAGCCGTTAAAATAAGAAGATAGGTAGCTGGTGACCTTGGCAACGTTTGTAACCATCATATTTTGTAGTCGTGCGTTCGAGGGTCCGTAACTTTAATAGTGTTTATAGCAATACGCAATTATGTTTAGTCGGGGAAGAACAATTTCATATTTTATAATACATACATATGTACAATATATACATAGATTGACATTTGATGACAAAACAATGTTGTTTCTGATCCAAAATATAAGAGATTTCATATGTATGGAAAACCATATACATTGTATGCATTCAAAGCCCTAAGATTCTCAAGGTAGTATATGACAACAACTTTTTACATTACACTCCTCTTACATCAACCGGAAAGAAAAAGGCATGGATAGATAGTCCACCAGTAGAACTAGGGATGAGTCACATAGACTTTCACGTTCACATCAATAGCGTAAAACTAAAATTCCAAACCAATGGCTAAGAAGAAACATAATTTGGATTTTAAATATTCTCTACGTGGGATAATCACCTTGTTGTGGAGTAGACGCTTACACTGCAAGGACCCAACTGGGCTAAGCGGGGGTCGATTGGTGCTGGATTATTTATTGGTGAAAGTATAACACAGATCATTGAATAATCAATCAATCAATCTGACTGATATCATATACGACATGCGAGTTTCAATCTAAGGTACCCTTCGCTTAATATGTTCTTAGACTAGCACAATCTACTACATGAGTATGGATCAATCCCTGAGTGCAGACCTGAATAAAACAAAAGCTTATAAAATTAAACTGCAAATTTATTGTACCATCCGTTTACAAATGGATGTGATCTTACGTAGTCCGTAAGAATATGCTACCATCCGGAATCAAATCCTTTATTTCATCAGAGCACCTCCCATGGTAGTACCTATAGAACAATAAAACGCACGACACATTGCACCAATGCTCCAACGAATCGATAGGGTTGGATACCTTACTGGTGTTGATAAGCACCTTCGCCCTCTCCTGTACATGGCCGAGAACCTCCAAAATATACTTTGAAGCACCGGCCCAAACAGGAGGTTTGTATTCCATACCAGGTCGGATAAAGGTCTTGTAAATATTGAGAAGATCGGATGGAGTGAATGTTTCTTTCGACACTCGAAATATTTAATAATTCCAACGGACGTCACAGTTAAGTCTCATCCGCATAGCATCAAGAGCGTCCGCCTTCTCAATATTTACATTACCCATTGTCACAGATGGCAGGATTAAATCATCACAACATTTACTCGAAGATTTTTTGCAGGTCATTTGAGAATGTGTCATTCATATTCTGCCTTCTCGCCCCAACCTCCCAAAGGCTCTGTCTACTATCAAATAAATATGAGTGACAAATTTTACTATGATCTGCGAAAGGAATGATGGGGTTTGAGGTTAAAAGGAGAAGATTATTAAGAAAAATAAAAAAGAGGGTAGGAGATAGATCAGAGCCCTGCGGTACTCCCGAATTTAGCCTGAACTTGTTGGAAGGGACACCGTCTATAACAACTCTTATAGAACGGTCCTTTAGAAAGCTCGTTATGAAACGACAAAAATGGCTACCGACACCAAAGGAAACTAGTTTGGAAATAAGAGCATCGTGCTAGACTCTATCGAACGAATTTGAGATATCCATTGGAACAACTTTATATTCACCACAGTGGTGAGTATATCAACTCCATCTCTCAGAGAGTTTTGTCGGCAGATCATCATAGGAGCAGCCACTACGAAAACCATATTGACGGTCGATCAGAAAGTTATTGGGTCTCTTAATATCTCATAAGAGGATGCTTTATCATACTCTCCATAACTTTGGAGAGTGTTGAACATACTGCTATTGGGCAGTAATTGGCGTTACATTAGCAACCTTTCTGTTATATTACTTCATTATCATATGACTTTGCTTACGACAAGACCTACAACACAATTTACTACCATTTGAAATAAAAAAGATAGCAAATATTAGCAAAAACACATACATAAGTACAATAACTGTTGTTTTTAAGTGGTAGTAAAATTAATACCAGCTGATTTTTACTTTTGAACCTAGCATTAGTATTATCGCTGTATACCCTGTGGCTTTTGCCCCGTTAGTAGCTGTAGTAGTATAGACGAATAGAGTCGAATTAATTAACTATTTTTGGAGCTTCCTCGAAGTCAAGGTATACATACATACATACGTATTTTTTCCAGATTTTTGCCAAAAATAATGGTTTAAATGACTTTCGAGTTTATTAACTTGAAAACAAATAAACTTAATTTCTCTTTTAGGTCATCTTGTTTGGAGAATTAAAGATTTTTCGAAAAAAATGGAAGAAGCTAAACAGTATGACACCATTCTGCACAGTGCCATGTTTTCTAACAGACCTTTTGGCTATTCTTTAAGAGTAAGTATTAGGTAACAGAGTAGGAGACTTTCATAATTAAATCTTGAATAAATTTGACAATCTCTTCCTTCAGCTCGATATCTATTTAAATGGAAAAGGCACTTGGAAAGGACGAAATATGATTGCCTGTTTGAATGTTATAGCTGGTGAATATGATCCTTTGCTAACGTGGCCCTGTCGACTACAGGCCGAAGTCATTTTACGTGATCAAACTTACAATCAAGCAGACACTGAGGATTATATAAAAATAGTTAATGTACGCAAGAAGAGTGATGATTATATACAAAACAAACAATTTTTTCATATATCACACACTGTGCTAACACAACGAAATTATGTCAAGAATGATAGTATTTTTGTGGAGGTGAAAATTTTAAAAAACTAAAAACAGATTCGGGAAAAAGATATTACAATTTTGTTTACATTCTTAAGAAAAGACAATTGTTCTTTATAATATAATTAATATATATTTTATATTTTAAGCATAATAATAATAATAATGGACAGTATGTGATTAACAATTAAAAAATAATTTAATTTTATAAAATGTAGTAAATTTTACTGATTTTTGTTATTTTGTTTGTTTATTTTTTTTTTCAATTCATTAACATTAAATGCAGATTCTTTAGGAAATTTGAGATTTTTATTTTTTAAATCGAGTCCATAATTATTGTAAAACAATACTTTCTATTAAAAAAATAGTATTCGATTTCGAGAGACACAATACGTTTACAAAAATATTTTTATTTTGTTTTTAAATTTATATATAAAAAAAAATATGAAAATATTGTAGTTTTTTTGTTTTCATTAACATATCCTTAAGAATTTGAACGCTGTTCTCCAACTAAGGCATATAAGGCATGTTTGTAATGACCTGAAGTGTCACCCTTAATCCAGCTTTTTAAGCTTTTACCATAAAGATGCTCAAAGGCTGCTTTTATTTCACCCATGTCGATCTGTAACACAAATTAGAATTCGTTTTAATGGAAATTTTAATTACAATTTTAAATTATTGGATAAAAAAAATTAAATTTTTAAATTACCTCACATCTGGTTATAATCACACGTATTAATTGCTTATCATTCGTGCCAATACCAGCCATACTTTTGTGCAAACGTGAGGCAAAATATTCAGCCTTATTGGTAACACAACGATAAATTGTTATAAGACCCTCCATAATATCACCAGAGAATTCTTTCTTAATAGCTTTCTCTAAAGAATGACCAGTCATGTGTTCATATTCTTGGAAAATCTAAAAGAAATAAATAAAAAATAATTGCAAATATTAGTAAATAAGGTTTGTAAGTTAAATTGCTCTAAGATTTACTGAATACTGAGAATGATGGCAGTTCAATTGCTTGTGACAGGTCTTAACATATCGTCGTGCGAGAATTTATGTCGTCTATCCGCCATTTTATATTTATTATATATCCCTAGTTAATGATGCCACTTGATGTTTTCGACCCCAAATTTTTCAAGTCTGCAATCCGTTTTCGGATATCTAGGCCAGTTACGGAAATAAATAGCCGAAAACCCGATTGTAGATTTTAAAAATTTTGGTGTCAAAAACCCAAAGTGGCATCATTTACTCGAAGTATATGTATGAACATACATTTTTGCTAACGTTCCTATTTTAGACTCTAAATTAATATTTGGATTTTGATTGGACAACTTTTTAATAATAAATTCGAAAATAAACAAAAAACTGTTTAAGATGTCGATAAAAAAACGTCTTAACAATCCTAGCAAATATTACTACGAAATATTTATTGAAATGTATTGAATACGAAACGATTCTAGATGGCAACTGAATATTAGTTGAGTTGATAATTGATAGCAAGTAAGTATCACGAATGACAACTGGCAACTGTCACTTAAAATTGCAAACAGGAACTGCCATTTATAATCGAGCCATAAAACGACAACTTACCAATTTTAATTGCTGATAATTACGTTGACATAAAATCATATTAAACATGCTTTCATCAGTGCCAACACGCAATTCACCAGCCTTTAACAATTCACGTGCATCTCTTTGAGCAGCATCACGATCTGTATGACCACTTTCATCACGAGCAGCCGTACATAAGGAAACCAGTAAACGTTTAAAATTGCCAGAAGTTTCTGATTTTAATTCGGACTCCAAGTGGGCGCCATATACTAAAAAAAAAATATGAAATCAATAAAATTTCTCTACACTTGATTAACCCATAAAACTTACATCTTAAATACTGATTTTTAATGGTATGAATTTCATGATTCGATAAAGTACATAAAATTTCAATTAAAACATCTTCATCAGTACCCAGACCAGCCATTGCATCATTTAATTCACAACAGTAAAAATCAACAATAGGACGTAAAAGACCAACTAAAAGCTTTTCAAAATTGCCACTGGTTTCCGATTTAATATCCTCAATAAGATCCTTGCCAAAGTGTGTTTTGTATTGGCGTTGAATTTCCTAAAAAAAAAAAAAAATTAAATTAGTTTACACAACAACCATTTTAAATTAAATTTAAAGAAAGATAATAATTACCTGTCTCTGTTCATTGGAACGCCGGCATATAATATTGATTAATGCATCCTCATCGGTACCAAAGCCTTTCATGGCTTTACGCAAATCATGGGCATCCTTAACGGGATCAAAATTTTGTGCTGGAAAAACAGTTGGTGTGCCCTTAAAGGTAAAAAGATGTTTATTGTTTTAATAAAATTAAAATGTATTTTAAATTAAAGCAAGAATTTTCAAACTAAACTATTAAAGGCCATGATACACTATTATACACAGTCGTACGATTCATTCACAAGAAATTCGTATTTGTCACACTTTTAAAAGTCGCATCAAAATGGCAATATAAGTGCCACACTATCACACAAAATAAGATGCAAAGCATATGCAGAGTTGCGGTTTGCTAAAATCTTATAAAATGCAACCCTGATCGCATAGAGAAAGAAATTTTAATAAATTTTTTCAAAAAATTATGAATCCCAACAGAGTTGTCAAAAAATCTGTCATACAGATGCATTTTTATGTCCACTGTCTACTTTTTTAACTTACACGATTTTTTTTTAAATTGTACGACTCGATAGTGTATCACTATTATGGTAGGAAATGGATGCCGACTTTAGGGATAGGAATTTGAAATGATTTACTTATTTTCAAACTAATTTTCTTTTAAAGCGATATCCTATTTTTTATATTTACAAGTTCATTAATTAAAAATTTAAAACAATATATAGAGGTTATAGGTTTAATAAAGGCTTATTTGACAAGCATTGCATAGACATTTATCAAATAAGCCCTTAATAAAGGTATTTTTTATGAATACGGGAGTGAAAATCTAAACTAATTATCTAAAAGGTAAAGTTATTCTAAAAATAAATTGTTCTTTAACAATTTTCTGATTATTTAGGTAATAATTTAATCTAGAGTACATAGTTGCTTTTGGATAATACATACGTATTAGAGGTTACGAAATGCATTTACTTATTATTGGTTAAATTTAAATGTTAATCATGTGATATTACGATACATTGCTCCATAATGCCTTGGTTAATCAACCACAAACGCACGTGCCCTTCTATAAGTTGTGATGTAGTTTTCTTTGCCATCTTAGTTGTATGACTTAGTTCGTTCAGATTCGTATCATTATTAGATTATAAATTTAGAAAATAGTATTTTAAGTTACAAAAAACCTTAAACTAAAGTTACTTAAATTACGGCACTTAAGATTACGGTTATTTCTCAGAAATGCCAAATGTGACAGGAGGGCTTTCGCACCTTCGTTCTGGCAATTGGATTTATCTTCTGTATCTAAACGACTGAGAGCCCTGTAGAAAATATAAATTGATAAATGCGGTGTCTAAAATAGTTAACCAAATACGAGTTCATGACTACCATGAATATAAAAAAATTCGGAAAATTTTATATTTAGTCTAAAGATGAGTAAATAATACAAGCAAAACCTATGACGAATATAAAAGACAAATTCGGAGAATCTTATATTCAAGCTAAATATGAATTTTAAACCACAATTAATATAAGACAACTGCGGAGGATCTTATAAGAAATGAGCCAATAATTCAGTATACTTACATATACAATCTAAAACTATGATGAGTATAAGGCAAATTCGGAGTATATTATTTCGACTAAATACGAATTTTAACCACAACGAATATAAGACATATGCGGAGAATCCTATAAGGTATAAGCCAATAACTCAATATACTTATATACGAGCTGAAACTAACATTTGACTAAATATATTTCTAACCACAACGAATATAAGATAAATGCAAGGGATCTTATATGGAATGAATCAGTCAATAATTCAATATACATACATCTGTATATATACATATACGAGCTAAAACTACGATGAGTATAATGTAAATTCGGAGTATCTTATATTCGACTAAGTAAATACAAGTTTCTAATCAAACGATTAAAACAGAATTTCAGGGGATCTTATATTCGACTAAATAAGAGTCTTTAACCACAACGACTACAAAACAAACTCGAGGCATCATAATTAGGACAAAATACGAGTTTTCAAATATAATGAATATAAGATAAAATCGGAGTAAACGTATATTCAAATAACTATAAGTTCTAACCACAATGAATTCAAGTAATAAAACAAAATTGCTTTGTATTATTTAAAAAATATTTCACATGACTAATTTTAAATCTTTGTAAAAACAGTGAGAGCTAATCGTCTGCCAATCCTTCATACGTATTTTCTTTCAGTTTCGAATACTTGTATTACCTATTATATTTACACTATCCCACCGCCACTCTTGACAAAATATACGACTTGTTGAATAGTTTAAATCCCCTCTTAAATTATAAACTTGTTACGCCGGTTTTTTTTAGAATTTGTAAATGCAAAATGTTATGTTAGCATGATATTTACTTTAACTTTCATATACAACATACATATATAATTACACATGAATGCATGTATTAAAAATATATTCAAAGAGGTTTATACACAGCAGAGCTTTCAAATTATATAGAAAAAAAAATATTCAACAAATGATTTATTTACATGACTAAATGTAATTACAAGCAATTGTGTGATAGTTGATTTGAGTTCAATGGATAATTATGGCAATTAAATAAATGCTTCCACTACAAAGGGGACATTTTATAATCAAGCAATTTCATTACATTTTAAATCAACTTTTCATATAGCATTTTTTTTTTTTGAACATTACAGCAGTTACAATCCTCAAATACATATACGAGTATCATACATACATCCTCATAGTCGTCCTCTTTTGAATTACGCCTATAATCATACAAATTTTCTTTTTCATAAATATCACCATAATCTTCAAAATAATTATAATCGTAAAGAGAATCCGAAAACCCCAACTTTTATAAATGAGCAAATAAAAGAAAATTCTTAAATTATTATACGAGTACACTGTGAAAAATATTTAAAAAAAATTTTTGTTTTAAAAAACATCTTTGGCTGTGCTAATAGATTTTTTGTTTTTAGCAAAGACACTAACCTCTTTGCGTTGCATAGTATGATGTTGTATGGGATGACCTTGTCTTTGAGCCAATTCCTCAAAACAGTGCTGTATATTGCCAGCTGGCGACTCTAAACCGCTTGAAGTACGTACTGGTGTATAACCATGCTGGGGATTATACGATGTCGGATGATTTGGTATGGTATTGTTGTAGTGCGAATTATGATAATGTGACGTTGAGGATGTCGATGGATATGAAGATTGTTGTGGATTGTGGGGATACGAAGAACCCGGATAGGGAGCTCCGTGACTAGCACCTGATGGATAAGGTGGCTGATTTGAAGGATAAGGCGCTGTATGAGGATAAGGTGTATTAGTGGGATAGGGAGCAGCTCCATTATGAGATGTTGGATAAGGAGCTGTAGATTGATTATGATGTGTTGGATAGGGTGCTGTATTTGAATATTGCTGTTGTTGCTGTTGATGTTGTTGGTATTGCTGATGTGGATGCTGTGTGGGTGCAATCCAACCAGCACCGAATGGCACACCAGCTGGCATACCGCTTGGCTGAGAATTCATATTATAACCTGAAGAGGATGATGTGGCGTGTGGCTGTGGCATACCGGATCCCTATAAATAAGAAGAATATTTCAAACCATAAAGTTGACTGCAGTTTGTTGTGTTCGATTTTAAATATCACAAAAAGAGAGAGTTTAAAGAGAATACAATACTTTAAGTTACAAAAATAATTCCAAAAATGGTGATGTTCTGAAGTGGCATGATAAGTTTTTCTAACATAAGCGAGTTTTGTTAAAGCCTTGCAAAAGTAACTCCAAAAAGATAAATATAGTTTGCTGAAGGCTCGGGTTCGAGCCCCAGGAAAAGTGATAAATTTTTTAATTAAAAAAAGTGATAGGTTTTTGTTTAATGTTCTATCTCTGCAGCATTCAAATATGTCAACAACTGCCAAAAGAATAATTTAGTTTATTTAAGAGTTTGCTGAGCTGTCAACAACTTAAATCAAGTCGAAGTTTGACAGCAACCAACAATACAATCAAACAAGTATATTTCCATATCGCCTGTCATTGATATATTGTAGTTCATAACTCCCCTAACTTCGTTAATTGTATGACAGACAGACGAAATTTGTGGGAGAGAAAAAGAACAAGCTGCTTTTCGTAATTTTCGCTTGTTACTTCATTTATGTATTTCTCATTTCAATAGCATTTTTATTATGTTGTGTATGAAACAAGAAGAGGTTAAACATTCGCGTCTGCCTTCCAATTTCCACCATGTGACATAAAAGCTTTAGACAAGAGTAAATGAGAATTCAAATATGTTTGTCATTCAATTGCCGAAGTGCAAAAGCAGACTTATTACCATATTTCCAACTAGTCTGTCACTTTTTTGATAATATTATTTTGTTATGCGTTTTTGGCCAAGTTCAATGTGAAAAATCGTAAAATAATTATTATGTTAGGACTTTGGCAATAAAATGCATTTTTCTTAAAATATTAAAAATATTTTTATGTATCCTGAAAAGTAAATTTGTTTTAAAGCCCTGAAATTCGCCAAAAATTGGGAAAATATCATCTTCTTATTAAACTTTTATTGAAATAAAAATATTATTGTGATGATTTGTTAAAAAATTCTTTGTTTTTATACAAATTGCACCGTTTAAGCAGTTTGCTATACCATTTGTAAGAACCCCTATTATCAAGTTTATATAGGTTAGGCAAATTTGAGGTAAGGAAGTAAATTGGCATAAAAAAACATAAAGTAGAAATATGTCTAGCATGTGATGTCAGCTTTTTCTCTTCACAAAATTTTGAATCACCTTTTGCAACAATGCTTTGCTTATTTCTTCAATGCAGCGCCGACTTTCATCTTTCAGAGGGTCAATTGTTTATGATTTGGTCAAAAAAAACCCGGGCTTTCAAATTGCTTATGAGAAAATAATCCAACGACGAAAAAGCACAAGAACGAGACAAATGTGTTGTTTTCGTTCATTTTTGTACAAACAGCTAATTCACAAACGTTCGACACAGACAATGGCAGCGTTGCGTAGCATAGTTAAAATTTCGCAACTTCTTAGTAAATGTCAAAGGATGACAACTCAATTCTTGACATTTCATCATTTAGCAGCCAATTTACTTCCTAACCTCAAATATGCCCACCCTGTATAATTAGTTAATTAAGTTTTATATAGTGACTCAATTTTTAAAAAAATTTTATATTTTAATATGAATTCATAACATTTATTTATTAATTTTATTATGAAATAAATGAAAAAAATTATTTAAAATTATAATTAACCACATTTTATATATAAAATGCATTATCTCTGCCACTTGCCACACCACATCATAATTTTGAGTATCTTATTAAACCGCAAATATAAAAATAATGACAGAAGTTATAATAAACACTTTTACTTTTACTTGTAATTACTAATACATATTAAATAATATACAAATAAATTTATTAAATTTTATTTTTCATGCAAACGAGTAATATTTTTTTAAAACAAACGATGTTTGCGATACTTATGAAATGACAATTTTGACATGTTAGTAGAAGTAAACAAACAATCATGATGTTTTAATATTTTGTTTATATGAGTAGTTTAACTCAATAAAAAATTAAATAAAAAATACTTACAAATGGATACATTTTAATTATATTAATAGGTTGTATTTAAAGCTGTTAAGAAAGGACTTTCTTTACAAAAATCTGAAATAAAATAAAAAATGTATGTATTAAAGCATTATTTTAATTGGTAATTAAAAAATATTAATTAATTACAATTAAATTAATTGTATTGATAATAAAATATTTATCTTTATTCTTAATCAGTAGTACGAATATTAATTGATAAGAGGTAGCAAATAGCTCTGGTATAATAAATTTTACAGTACAACCTGGTTTTAAGCGGACTGTTTTTGTGTGATGTATTTTGTTATGCGATTTATTTTATGTGGTTGTTTTTTTGCGATGTTTATTTTTACGGTAGTTTGTGGTCGCTATATGATAGTTAAACATAACAAACACATTTATCAGCGATGTTGGTAAAAGAAATATACAGAATTACGAAATATTTCGGTAATCTTTTATGGAACGTATGTATGTTTATTTTCTTTATATCGATTACTGATATATTTTTCATCCCAATATTTAATGGGTCACACGATAATATGAACCATTTTTTTCACTCTCTAATTGGGAATCCAAATGTTCACAAAGTTTGTATGGCAAATCTAATTGTTTCAGATTGTTTAATATAGTTTTAAAAGTACGTACGATTTCAATTTTGAAAGAAATCGTTTTTCATCACATACCGTATTAATTAATAAAAATAAATCTAATTAGTTATTATTAATTTAATCATTTAAAGACCACTTTTTTTCATAATATAACCACTTTTTATAAAAAATATATGAAAAACGCTGTAAAGTGTTTCATTTTTATTTGCAGAACATAAAAACAAGATGGCGAAAACATATGTTTTTGTATGTAACATTTAAGTGATTACAGTGATTGTTCACTTAAATGGCATTTAAGTTTTATTTAACTGTGCACTGAAAAAGTCAAAGTTAAATACCATTTCCATAAGAAATGGGTATAAGTGAAGTACAGTGCAATAAGGTCAGTGAACTATTCGCAGTAATAGGAACTTTATATTTTTTTATGCACTCAATACTTTTTTTTTATTATCTCATAATACAAAACATAAAATTTTGATTTGTAAAATGTAGAAGTATCAAGTTTTCTCTTTCTTTTTTAATTTCACAGTCATATCAATGTGTCATATTATTTTATAAAATAATAAAACACACGTGAATATTTCATTTAATATGTGTATTAGACTATAGCGTAGTGACGTCATATTATCGGTAAAGTATAAAAAAAGTATAAAGAAGACGAAATTGCTTGCGTCTTAAAGCACATTTTCTGGTAATTGTAACTCTTTCCTATCTAATAAATAAACCGGTTTACTCTCTTTTACTATTTCGTGCTTAAGTGCACACTACTCGTATTTGGTGTTTCTTTTCGCTATATACCAATGAACTTGTTTTGTCGTACTATAAGTGCACAAGTACATATACATACTATGTACTTGGGAGAAGTATACCTCACGATAAATGTAATTTTGGTTTTAAAACATCAATTTTTTATAACGACTTTTATTTGAAAGATCACTACAGATTCATGGAATCTAAAAAAGTATACCACAAAGTATTCGATGAAAATTGATTTTCTGACATTTTATTGAAATAGATGAGCTGACCAGTGTTGCCAACTATAAGATTTTACAAGTGTTTTTAGCGCTTTTCAATATTTTCGTTGCAAACATTTTTTGAGCTCTGCTAGGTATTTTTAATTTAAAAAAAAGTGCTGATTTCGAAAGAAAATAAAGACATAATTAAACATCAAAAAAGATATTTATACAACAAGTAAGTTAGTTCTGAATGCTTTCCAATGGAGTTAAGCGGCAATCTATCTTGGTGAGAAAAAAGAAACTGAGAATGTCGTATTGCCGAAACTGGTTTGAAATCTATAAAGATTTTACGTGCAATTACGAACTATTATTAGAGATCACAAAATAACAAGTGTTTCTTAACTTGTAAACACAAAAACCAGTAATTTGTACACAGCTAAAGAAAACAGAAATCTACTTGATCGCAAACCAACCAAGACCTCGAAAGCATACAATTAGCACTAAATGCCATTTTGGTATCAGAAAAGAACTCGCAACCGTACACGACGTACTACTCGTATTAAGGTTCTTCAAACCCAGTTTCATTGCTCTGACAAATTTCAAAATATCAGCCGGTGCCACAGTTTTTTATCCGAGATTTGATTTTGATAATCACCAAGGTTTCTCTACCTTCATTGGAACAATACTGCACAAGTGCTTAGTATATGCTTTGATGACTCGATTGCCTCTCAATCTATGATATAAGTTAATGTGCACAACATTGTTCCTTGATGGAAAAACCGTAATGCCAACCCTATTTTCTCACAAAGTAAATGATTTTCCCCGATTTGATATCCGCGATGTTTCCTTAGGTATGGAAAAATGGTGAGCCTAGAAATTTAGCGTCCTAATAATGAAGCTTGGACAATCATACAATAGATGCTTCAATTCCGCGCTTGCATCTGCTTCACAGTTTCTGCATTATTGTTTCCGCTTATGCCAACATAATTTGTGCGTTTATCTGAGTTGAGCGCTCAAAATAAACTGGTTCATTTTGGAAGATATTACTCGTTGAGTAGCTCATTAGCCTTCCGGTTTCGTTTTTGTCGACTTGCTGACAAGTTTATCTACTGTTAAACCCCTTTATCTATTATCAGCCCGATGCAAGAATGTCTCAAAAAAGAAAATGTAGAATACCTGATGATTATGAATTAACAACAGACATATACACATATATTAGTAAGATAAATGGCACTAAAAATGGAACATAACAAATATCCGGCATAGAAATTACATAACATAACAGCAACCTACATAGCGAAGACCCACACCACAATCAACATAAAACGACAGATGAGGCAACTGCTGTTGGTCATTTAAAGGTGAAGGTAGAAACACTGGCCTTTGAGTGATCAAATTTGACAGAAGTTTGTCTCATTCGCAAGGCGCTTAATAGGAAAAAATCTATATATCATTACAAAATTCCAGTACAATGCGTGGCATGAGGTGGTTTAAAGGAAATTTAAAATTGTTTCAAATATTGTCAATAACAGTTCACAATTTATTGACTTCTATTGCTTTCAAAAACAAAATATAGTTCCTTAGTCTGACTTTTCCCCTTATTATTAAAACAATTATGTACATGTAGAGTTACGAAATCAATGCCTCAAACTAGTGATAGAGGTGGGAACTCTTAAATCGACTGAGGTAATCCGTTATAAGGTTCAAATCATAGCAGCTTAATAAATGACTAATTACTTGAAGTCTTCTGAGGATGCAATACAAAAAGCTGCCCTCAGTTGTAAAAATTTTAATTTCAAATACCTATAATTTTTAAGTCTACTGTAGCTTTTATTAGCAAAAACCTATAATCAGCGACAAATAGTTAATTTTCAATATTTCCCTTCATGCAGGTGGTCCCTTTTAATGCACACATGGCGACCAGCTATTTTTGGGGTTCTATCTCATTATTTGCTCTGATAGCTTGTAAACGTTTAAAGTGTAAACGAACTTGTGTTTTTAAACAGTGTTAATGCGCTCTAGTGTTTTCTACTACAGCGAAAAATCGATATTTTCAGTTTCGAACATATAAAACATGTTTTCTGTAATTTAAACTGGACCATAAAATTAGAAAACACTGCAAACAATTTCAAATGATTGCATGCATTGGCCGGCCACATTTTATGTTAAGAAAACAAACTTTTTATAATTTTCTGTTCAATTTTTTTTTCTTTTGATATTTTTGGCACATTATCAAGCAACATGTGGTATTTAATTTTTAAGCAATAAAAACAGTAACAACGTCTGACAAACGAAATATTTGTTTAATCTTTTTCGCAACAGACATCAGAATTTTTTTGAAAACATGTAAATGATTTGAATGATTTATTTTTAAAAATAAAACCAAAAGTCTATTCGAAAGAAAATGAAAATATACTAAAATTCTAGGAAAATTTTATTAATCGATTACCTAAAAAAAAACACAAAAATAGTAAATAATATACATATAAGTAAATGTAAACAAAATTATTAAAATAATATATTAAATGCTCGTAAATGTATAAACAACCAATCACCAGTTTACTTAAAACCTTTGAGGAAAAATTTCTTAATTTCATCACTAATTAATCACTATTATTTGAAAAACTAGTATAAATTTTCTTTCATTTTCTTTGTATAATAATTTTGCTCTAGACTTGGCATGCCTAGCTACGATAATTTCTTATGTGCACAAGGAAAAAAAGTTAAAAAAAAACCAAGACACTTTAAACCCAGCAGCAGATAATGAGTAATAGGAATCAAAAGACAGTCGTTTATAAGTTATTAATAAAAATAAACAACAACGTCATGAAGTTTAATTCAGTAAATTAACAAGATTTTTTCATTTAATTAAAAAAGAAGAAATTTACGTATATGATGATTATGACGTGTCTTAATTACAAAGTCTATATGCCAAAAAAGCAGTTAAATAAGGAGGGGGACAAAAAATAAAACTTGGCAAAGTTTGACGTGGTTTTTACGACAAAATAAAAAATAGTTTCTAATTTTTTTTTTTTTTTTGTGTTTGTTTTAATAAAACAGAAGAAATTATAATATTTATAGACTTCCAGAAAGCAAACAAAACAGTCACACCTTTATTATATCTCTCAAGTAGTTAGAAATTTATGACTTTGCAGGCATTTTAGGCAGTTTTATAAACTCGTTTGTATGTTGTGTTTTATATATAAACGGAAATATAAGAATGAGATGAGAAAATGCAAAGGAAATAACAGATGACGATGATGTAATACATATTATAAATTATATTTTAAATTAAAATTCTGCTGGTATTTGAGTCAAACTACTATATTTAATGCGTAAATTTAACAGTGACCAGTTTGTGTTAAATTTAGCAAAAAAATAAAATAAAAAGCCAGTCTAAAATATATTAATTTTCGTATTACTGTTGATGAGTGATTGTAGTTATTAAAGTCAAGGCGCGTATTCATAATCATAACTAAAGTTAGAACTAATAAAATATATAAATTCATAACTAACTGCTAACTAACTGCTCTCAGCTGGTATACGAAATGCAAAATTGTATGTTGGCATGTAGAGCAGAAAAAATGTCACTAATATTCTGTACGATATACAGGCTATTTACTTCTGAAGTCGAAAAGACAAATTTCCATTATAAAATCAAAATGTTGAAAATTGATTGGGCAATTCGTTGCAAACGCTCTTTCAACGCTTGCATGCCTATATGCGGTGAAATGAATGTCAGCATTTCATCAATATAGATACAGAAAGTTATAAATGTTTGACTGTATCTAGGGAAAATAAAAAATCCATTTCTTCTTCTTAAAAAAAATATCTATATATTTTTAAAAGAATAAATAAAAAAATAACTGGGCTATAAGATACAATCTTCTACATTTATACTCTTATGACAGTTTCGTATTTGTGGAATGTTTTTTAACATAAACGTAATTTATTGCGTTGCTTTGAACAAATAAATTTTAAGGGCTACTTTTTGAGTTGGAGATTAAAGTCAAGTTTACGATTTAGTCAACTAATCTAAGATTAAATTTAATCCGGTATAAATTGTGTTTTCTGTTTTTGAGTAAGAGTTTAAACCTATTAGTATTGCCATACTGAATAAGACAAATGGCATCTCCGTTTTTGCAAATGTCAAATATATTTTCACAACATTCTACTTATGTATACCATTCATATACATTTTCATAACACTTTGTTTTTGTTATTAATGAAAAAATAATTCCGCCAAATATTTTTAAGCATAATACAGAGTTAAAACATGTATAAAAAAAGATGTCTTCAAACAGTGAAGAAAAAATATTTAATATGAAAAGTTTAGAAGCTGAACGGGCTTCGACTTTTACTTCCAGTGAAGTAAACTATTTATTAAAATTAAAAAAAAAAAACATTATAGAGTGCAAAAAACCATGTGCTGAACCTGGCCCATGATATTTGTGATCATTTAAATCCTTATCAGCACTGGAACAATCCATTTTTATTTAACTTTTAATTTTTATGTTTTCTTCTTTCTGATAAATAAATGAACAAATAATATTTTCAACAGTTGTTTATATTACGCACATGGAATTTGACAGTTCTCCGTTAAGATTAAACTACCAGCATCGGTCGATTAAACTAGCAATTAACAATAAGATTATGTCAACCCAAAAAGTGAAATCAAAGATTAAAGTTAATTTAGTCGCTAATCTCCAACTCAAAAAGTGGCCAAGTCAGTAAATATTTGTATTATAATATACAATGCACTGCATTTAGTAGGGGTTTACCCTGAGTATTGGTCTTAAATAAAAAATAAAAAAATTGCTTAATAAAAACACCATGAAATGGTAATCCCCGGTTTAAGGAAACTAAAGAAAATAAAAATCTTTCTTCTTTGTTCAAACTTCAACGTGGACGGTTGATTTATTTAAGAGCGTTATTATATGCGTTTGTTTTGTTTGAGAGTTTGTTTGAGAAAACAGTTCTTTACCTTGCAATGAGTGTTTGCATTGCATTTTTATAAACATTTTGTTGAAGTTGTAAACTCATTCATTAGACCTTAACTGGTGATCTCTCGTTTAATTGGAACACAAACTGGTAAGGTGTAGTTTGAACTTTAAAACAAACGAATGTTCTGGGTCATACTCGAATTTTTTAAACTAAATATTTAAATAGTTTAAAATGATCGTACTTGTATTTAATACTATACACATCTTTTATTTTCTGACCTATGTATAGCCCCCTTCTTCCACTCTATAACCACCTATTATTGTTGGTTTTATGACTGCTCTTCAATTGTAATATAATTTTAAAATGTATTTACTTTTGCAATTGACAATTATTAGCCAAATCATTTCGAATATGATAATATACATACTTTCATACATATGTATTTATGTAAGTATGGAAGGAAGTTTATTGCCATTATTTAAATTTGTCACATGGTCAATGCTAAAGAATAATTTTTTTTTTAATATTGTGACAGCTTTAAATTTTAGATTTTTGATGAAACATTAATGTGTGTGAAGTTAGCTGCGAATGTTAAAACCATATTAAAAATGTTCATTTATAGACTATTAAAAAATTTATAAAAATGAGATAAAAAATTAAAAGGTGGTACAATTAAACCTATTGGGTTGGAAAGCTAATGAACCAAGGTCTTAGAAACTGTATTCCGATTTTGACCAGAACATTTTAGATCGGAGATATATAAAACGAAGCTAACTATTTTTTATTTTTAGCAAAAAGTTGTATAGGTATATATGAAATCTGAAAAATCGGACATATTGTAAAATATATATACATATAATGGTACTGAGGTGTTTTTCATACTATGGCTCGAGATTTCTATTTAGAATTAAAGGTACAATGGATGCCGTAAAACACACAAATATTCTATACGACATCATGATGTTCTATTCTAAATGGTATATGCCACTTTGATGAGTGTTTCAACAAGATAACGACTTGAAACACACATCAAAACGAGCAAAAAGTTGATTTGAAAATAATGGCTGCAAGATTTTAAACTGGCCTACACAGCTTTTAGACTTTACCCTCTAACCCGCAAGAGTGCTCAAGGCACGCATTACAAAACACCAATTAACTCAAAAAGTAATTATTATTGTTTTTTTTTTAATTTTAACGGTGACTTTAGTAACAGATCTGTTGACATTTCTCTCGAAGGTTGAAATGCATTCTTACATTTGGTTTTTGTTCTGTCAGCTGTTTTGTGAAAGAAGTCATAATTTTAGCACGTGCAATTTGGTTTCCAATTTTTTTTTTCCAATCAAAGTTATACTAGCTTTTAGTCGCCCGGTCTATTTGAAATAATATTTGTTTTAAGGTAAGACATTCTTTTTTCGGCGTATGCATTTGTAAATGTTAAAAAATTAAAAAAAAAACTGTGATAAAAACGCCCTGAGGCACTCCACCTTTTTGCACCTGGCTCCTAAACTTAATTTGCAAATTACTTTCTGATGGCTTTTTTGAGTTTATTGGGTAATAATTATCCCGAAAAAAAATATTCAAAAACTTTTTTTAGCTTTTGAGAGTTTGCTGGTAAGAGGGTTAAATCCTATTGAAATTTAATAGAAAATTGTTCCAGAAAGCAACAGTTGTTGGAAATTTTTAAAGATTCCAATCGAAACGTTTTAAAGAAGTATGGACTCAATGCCAAAACGCTGCTTGGACCTTATTAAAAATAAGGGTAATTCCACTAACTACACAGGGAAATAAACGGTAATTAATAGAAATAATTTGGTTTAATTAATAAAGAATTATGTTTTTAGACCATCACATTCGGTTAATCTTTTTTATTGAATAGGCAAAATTAGCTATTTTAACAATATTTAGGAATTGTATATGGTTTTTTAAGTTTTTATCTTGGGAAGTTTTGTATTTTTTATTTTATTTACTTTCTCGTTGAACCAAAATAAAAACAAACAAGAGCATGAATCACGTTTTTCTAGTTTTTTATTTCAGCCTTAAAGATGTTAGAGCAGGTTGAATCTATTTTATTGATCACCATTGTAAATGTGAAAAAATTGTTGAGCAAAATTTTCGCAGTCTAATTTTTCAAAATGTATGCCTACGTTGCAATTAAATAGCGATATACATACATAAGTATGTATGCATGTATGTACGATGACTCATTTGGTACATGACACCAAAGCAGAGTACACAATTATAATCGTTGATATGATGAATGTACCCTCTTATTAGAGTACAAATATTTGCACGTAATATGTTGAAATTTATTTTTTATTTATCCATTTTTTTAACTACATACACATGTGTAATGTTTTCTCGTACATATTTAATTTTTTTTAATAAAAAAAAGCAAACAATTTTAAATAACTCGTTTGTAAAGGTAGATAATTAAATTATACACAAAAGTATATTAATATGTAATAAAATCCACCATAGCAAGTTAATTTATTTGACTTAAGTATGTATGCATGTCTGTATATGCTAAAACCATATTTATAGTAAAAACAGATATCCATAAAAATATAAAAATCCACTTACTGGCACTGCTTGTTTAAGTTATTTAAATGGAAAAATTTATTATTTTTTTATTATTTAAATTTCTTTTTCAAAAATAAAATTCTCCCTACTTTTTTGTTGTTGTTTGCACTTATTTTTTTTTTTTTTCTTTTATTATTTCTTGGTACTTAGTACGGGTGTATTATGTTTTGTTTTTTCTTAATTAGTTAACAATAGAAACCAACCGAATAATTTGTAGATATAAATTTTTTCTTTTCACTTATTTTGCTTGCCGGTTATTTATTGTTAATGTTTAGTAAATACGGTTTACTATTATACACAAACGAAACGTACTATTTAAAGAGCAAAAGCCGACTGAATAAGCAGGTTTATGTATCTCACAGTACACACTAATGATGCAAAGCGCGGCTATTTTAAATGTTTGCTGGCCTGTGGTACTTACTAATCCATTTAGGCTCTTTCAGTTTCAAAATTGTACTTTTTATATACGTGTCATGTGTATTAAGCGTTATAAATGATAAGAACATAAAAATGCAAAGCAGCACATGCATATAAGTACATATATTATAATTATCACACCAATTTCAAATTTTTTTTCTATACATCTACTTATTTTGAATTTGGCATTGAAAATATATTTGACCAATTTTTTTTATTTATTTTCACAAAGTATTTGACTCTGTCACTTTATATGTACAACTGTCAGAGGATGAATATAAGGCAAAACTAAGTATTTTTAATTCTGTTTATAACGAACGAAGTTTCTATTCTTCTTTGTCACCATTATTCCTTTATTATTGGAAAAATTAAAAACTACTCTAATTTGGAGCAGAGTCAAATTACACAAAATTCAAATTAAAAATAATTAAAGTGCTGTAAAGTATCAAAAATTATGGTTGCTATTCGGGAATACTGATTTTCACTGTAATTTTGCTTACTTTATTTGCTCTTGTGGTAATTAATTTATATTTTTATAATTGGATTTTCTAAGAAGTTTATAATTTAAACAAGTTAAGATAAAAAAAAGTAGAAAAATGTCAGCAAATAGAAAATTGTAAGAATAAAAACTGTAGTAAATGTTGAACTGATTATTCCCAAATAACTCCCTATTTAATTTTGATACTTTACAGCATATTAATTATTTTTAATTGAAGTTTTGTGTAATTTGATTCTGCTACAAATTAGAGTAGTTTTTCATTTTTAGTTGTACCACAAAGATAAAAACTCGAGAATCTGTAGGACTATAGCCAAAGAACCTTTTCAAAGATCTTAATAAAGCAGAATATATTTATACATACATTTTTTATTTAAATCAAGAGCTATAAGATAATTAAATATATACCAATTAATATATGTATACATGTATATAATATATACCTTTGGCACTTTTAAACAGTCAATATGGCCCAAAGCAAAAATTTAAAGTGCATCTCTAGTACACAAACTTACTTATATGGTTGAGAAAATTTCTAGAGAAACGAATGAAATTGAAAACAAATTTGTTGTGCTGTTTTAACCAGTGCAAAGTGTTTTAAACATGTTAAATACGCTATAAACAAGAGTGTGTGTGTGTGTGTGTAAAAACTTCTCATTTTTTCTGGTTAGTTAGAGAACTATTTTTTTATGAAATGTTATGTATTCAGTGTTGCCACTGAAAAAATTTTAATTCTACCAAAATTTCTTTCAAAATCTACCAAAATTGATCAAAATCTACCAAAAACCATTTTTATTTAAAAACCATTTTTATTTAAAAACCATTTTTATTTAAAAACCATTTAAGAACATATTGTTGAGATGGAAAACTATTTTTATTAACACCTTTACATGTACATATAAATAACCTAAAATAAAAAATATAACGAAAAGAATTCAGAGGGCTAATTACGGCATTCGATATCGAACGAAATTTATATGAAAATTGTTTTTAAATTGTATGAAATTTCGCTCGATATCGAATGCCGTAATTTGCCCCCAGTTCTTCGAACATATAACAAAAAATACACATATAACAAAAGCAATTCAATTTCTAAACAATAAAATCGAAAATACATTAATAAATACAAGAAATTTATAGAAACAATTCGATTTTTCAAAAATAATCTAAATTATGTAGGTATAAAAATTTAAATTTTTGCTGACCACACATAGTGACCATCATTAGCTTTTAGATGATCTTTACAGAGCATTATATTATTAATCGTATTTATTTCAAGTTTGTTTCTCAAATTGGTTTTGATTAAGGAAAGTGTTGACAATTTGAGTTCAGCTGCTGAAGAACTATGCGGAAGAGAAAGAAAATTAAAAACCAAGTTGAATAATTCACAAAAAATTTTCTCATTTAAACCGTTTCTAATTGAACTAACGTCAGCCCAAAATAATTCAATGTTTAATTCCGTTGAGAGATTTGTTTTTGTTAATTGCAACAGGTTCCACTGTGTTATAATCAGATCACAGTCTATAAGATTAGAAAATTTTAAAAAAAGGGTCAATATAGGCAAGTCTTTTTTGACAATACCTTCTCAAGAGTAATTATTTTTAACAATTTAATATCTTCTCGATTAAAATCAAATCTCTCACTGATTTGGTTTAGTAATTCAATGTAAAATTGCAAAATCTCATGTTTAACATCAAAAATTTCTTCCGGGTTAAGATTTTAAGTAGGATACATTTCGGCTTTTGTACCGATAATAATTTTTGAAACATCAATCAATTAGTATTTTTAAAATCAGTTTCAGTGTTGTGTATTAAATATGTTTTGATAAAATTGTTTAATATGAGCAAAAAGTTAGATTTTATGTTTGAATATAAATACGCCAATCTTGAACTTTCCGACTGAAATTCCTTATGAAGATTTTTTTAGGCTTCTTCTAAAATCTACCAAAATCATATTCAGCCTACCATCCTACCAAACGAAATATTTTCTACCAGTTTTGGTAGAATTCTACCAATAGTGGCAACGCTGTATGTATTCCAATGTTTCACGGTTGTAAAATTTAAGCACTAAAATTAATAAAAATTTTAAATACTTTTTAACGGTTTTTATTCATTTTAAATACTATCTAACGGTTTTTATTAATTTTTTTATATTTTCGGTTTTTTTTTTCTTTCAAGCATCGCATCTATGATGTGTGGCTTTTTTGATAAAATTTATTATATCTTTTCTGCATTCGATAAAGTATAAAATTAATGCTACATTGTGTATACAATTTTTTTTATTATTCTAAATGGAAAGTGCTACTCCGATGGGTGTTTCAGCAATGCAACAATCAGAAACACTCTCGTAGACGTTAAATTATGGTTTGATAACAACACAGTCGAGAACTTTACAAATTGTGGCGAGTCATGAAAATGGCTATTAAACGAGTTAACCCGTTTAACTAGGACAACCCATGCTAAGTCATTGCCGTAATCTAGTATGTAGTGTGTTGGCTTACTAAACGAGAGCTCCGCGTTTTTTCTAACATCAGCTCTGATATCTTAAAGGAAAGAAATAAAAAAAATTTCCATCGGCGACCATCCCTTAGCAGTCTTCTCACAAAAGCTCTAAAAAGAATTTCAAGTATGAAATCGACGTTTAACTGTAGGAACTGGGTGTGAGGGACTCGAATGTAAAATGATTTTACTTATATCTAATTTATTATTAAACCACATAAAAAAGGGGTCCAATGGATCTAGTTTGGTTATTACTACATGTTTTTCTTTCTGGTAGACAGAGAATTAAAGTGTGTTAAAGATGTAGTCGGGCATCTTCATCGTCGCAATATGCACGCTACCGAAAATATTACTTCCGTTAGTAAGAGTGTTGCGAACTTGTTAATTACATGTCGTTCTCAGCACCTTGGATTATGTTTTATTTTAGCTTATTTTGCATTTGGATTTACACCTCTACCTGTATATTTAAAATCCAACTTACGCAGCAATTAACAGTAGCTTATCAGTTTCAACGCCATAATATGATGATTGGGAGTTAAAGTAACACACTTCCAATGCTGGTGTTTCGAACAAAAACTATTTTTAGCATTGAAATTTTATTGTCGCATATTATTGGTAGTATTGGTGCTTTTTTTAATAGTCGCTGAAAGCATCAGTTGTTGCTATGGCTTTCTGTTCGTTTGATAACCGGCTTTGTTTTTTGCATGCAGTTGAAGATTATGAATTGAATGATATGTGGCTTGATAAGGACCGATTTTGGCTTTATTGCATGGAAAATTTCTGGGCAACCTAATATATTCATCAAGGAATTTGATGGCGTTAAACATTGAAACATTTGAAAAATAATGTTCGTCAATTTATTGCCAAAATACCGTCCGAAATGTACGAAAAAGTGGTCGAAAACTACCTCAAAAGAATGGACTGTTGCGCATAAACCAGAGACTGTCATATAAATTACAGTATATTTCGTACGTTTATTGACAAGGTCTGAACATTGTAATAAAAAAA
Source organism: Metopia argyrocephala (assembly GCA_963576795.1). Classification (NCBI taxonomy): domain Eukaryota; kingdom Metazoa; phylum Arthropoda; class Insecta; order Diptera; family Sarcophagidae; genus Metopia; species Metopia argyrocephala. The sequence continues at coordinate 26,917,635 of OY756208.1, forward strand.
GTTCAATCGGATTCATAGCTTTCTGTGTGTTATATTTGTCAGAGTGGCCGCTAGAAGCGAAGCGAACATGGTTGTTTTCAAATTTACGGCCTAGTTTCTCACAACACCCATATTGTGTTTAACGTGGAATCCGAACCACAGACTTAAAAAGCGTGTTCATGGCAATAGGCCATGACAGGAAAAAATAAAACTAAACACAAGAAACTACAACGTGCTAAATACCATTTTGAACAATTACATAAGTATGTAGTATATAAGCTGTGGTAGCGTCATGTAGCGCTCGTTTCTATTTTAACTTCTATCGTTTACTCTGATACCAGGTTTACCAAACCTGGACCTTCCTGTTTATTTATTAATTCTCCTATCTTATCTATATATGTATTTATATAGTTTCGTTGTTTGCTCGGATGTATGTCCAATTCTCTTTCCGCAGCTTTTTGAAGCCATCTGACGTTGCAGAATGCTGAAATTTTGCATACTTAAAGCTGATTTGCTTCACATGTGCAAGACGGAGCAAGATTTTTGATTTTTCGACTGTGGTCAATGGGTGTGAATTTACACCTGGCAGGATCAGGCTTTATGACTAGTTAGGAAATAATAATATTGCACTATAGTTCGTTTATTCAGATTATATTTGACATTTTGTTGTTTTCTCAAGTTTTATAAATAAGTATCTACAAAGCCATGAGCCACGACATCTATAACATGTATAGTTGATTACATTTCGGCACTTGAGCGTCCCCTATGCTATACAGGCTAGGATATAAAAAAAACGTTTCGATTTGTTCCTATAAAATGTTTTCAGAAAAAAAGGTGATCTCTTAAATAAAGCTTGAAGTGTTCTCCCTACTACATGATATGCATTTATGAAATTAGACGTCAAAATACATTAAAAAAATTCCAATTTCTATATTGGAATACTTTCCCACAGATTGCTTAGTTTTCTTTTACTGTTTTACAAAACAAACTCCTTAATATGTATGTATGTAATCTTATAAATAAGTCATTAGTGATTTTCAATTATGGTAATTCTTTAGAATTAATTAGATTTTACTTTACTGAATGATAGTTTAAGAGCTGTAGTATTACATTTACCTCAAGAATTTAAGTGGCTTTTTCATTTGCACGAAACAATCTTAAAGTATAAGTAAAGTGGACACGTTAAAAAATTTTCCATCTTAACGATGAGTTCAAATATACAGATTGGTAGATCAAAATTATTACCAATCCATTTGTATTTTAAAGATAATTTTAAAAGATGTTTAATTGAAACCTCCTTAAATGGTTTGAAATACATTGAGGATGTACAACGTAATATATATGAGAGGTAAAATTAAATTATTTTTAAATATGTAATTAAAAAAAAAAATACTTTTTTAGAGGCTATTATTTAATTTCATTCTCTACTGTCTTTACGGCTGGCTTATATATGGCTTTATATTTTTTACAAAAATGGCAAAGTACACCGGTTTTAGTTACCATGAGTTCCAAATCTACTTCAATACATGAGATACCTTTTCCAACAGTAACATTTTGTAATATGAATCAGGCCATGGCTAGTAAAGTGGAAAACTTTAAACCGTATTTATGGAAATGCTAAATGTTAAACCATTATGGGTATATATTTTGCTCTTTTTTTTGTTTAGAGACACCCCGGAGTATGGCATGCTGCAGAAAATCTGTTTTGAGAATTATAATTTTACACGTTTTCGCGGTTTGAAGCCACGTTTTAAAGAAGATTCAATTGATAATTTTATAACAAAGGTTGTGCACAAGATTCCCTTTACTTACTTTCTTAATTTTATTTAATTTGTGATTTCACAGAATGCCCAAAAATGTAGTGAAATGATAATTTTCTGTAAATTTGGTCCGAATGAAGAGACCTGTACTGATTTATTTCGTGAAGTTCTTTTAGACGAGGGTCTTTGCTGTGTCTTTAATCAATTGCATCCATTTTTTATTTATAAAGGAGAGTAGGTTTTTATTTGGAAACGAAATTTCAATAAAAAAAAGTTCAAACATTTTTATTTGTGCAGCCATAAATTCATACGTGATTATACTTCATCTAATGGTCGTACCAGTATACCAGTTAATTGGACTTTGGAAGATGGCTATGAAAGCAATTTACCTAAAAGTTATTATCCAAGAACTGCTGCAGGTAATTAATAATCTCAAAGCCTGTACATTAATGATAACTTTTGTTTGTTAATACAGGCTCTGGTGTCTCTATGGGCCTAACTGTAGTACTTAACGCTGAAGTCGATGATTATTATTGCTCTTCAACAAATGGTCCGGGATTTAAGGTATTAGTTGGCAAGTTTTTTGTTTTCTTTTCTTTTTTTATAAATTTAAAACAACGAGTCCAATAATACAGATGTTACTTTACAATCCGGTTGATGCGCCCCATATGAAGGAAACCGGTCTACCCGTTATGCTAGGCCAACAGACCAGAGTACGCATCAATGCTAAACGTTTGGATGCCATGTCTTCTTTGCGCAGCATTAGCCCCAAAATAAGGCAGTGTTATTTTTCAAGTGAAATAAATTTGCTTTATTTTAAATATTATACGCGGCGTAATTGTGAAATGGAATGCGACTCCAAGCTAATGATGCGTCGTTGCAATTGTGTTCAATATCATATGCCAAGAATATATGAAAATTCGTCTGTATGTTTTCTGGATAAAATGGATTGTGTGGTAGAGACTGAGAAATTAATTTTAGATCCACAAACATTAGAATGTAAAGAAAAATGTTTATCGGGTTGTTATGATTTAATGTTTTTTCCTGATATGTTTCCTTCGCCACTGGCCTCAGGGAATTTTAATTTACAAGACCCCTTCTTTCGTAATATTACAAAAGATATCTTGCATAAAAATATAGCTATGGTACAGATTTATTATACAGAAAACTTTTTTCGTGGTACTACCAAAGTACCCTACACCGGTTTTACGGAATTTTTATGTAAGTTTTAGCACCAAAACTCTCTATATGTAGTATATGGATGTTAATTAAATATTACAATTTTAGCTCAAACTGGTGGCGTTATGAGTTTAATGGTTGGTTTTAGTGTCATTTCTATAGCAGAACTTTTTTATTTCGTGTTGCTTAAGCCTTTCATTGATATGATTTTGAGAAGAAATCCAAAATTTTTGCAGACAGACAATTTAAAAGAAGTAAATTAAAGCTATACATTTTGAGATTCAATTTAAGAAAACTTTACAAACACAAATACATATATTTTAGGTTTCGGAAGAAGATAAATTTCATAACAAGATGCTATTCAAACGTCGTCGTAGTATCAATGGACGTGTTATGCACTGGAACAAAAATGTTTTAGAAAAATACAAAAATGCTAAATATTAAAAAATATACACTTTTTTTAAAACAATAAGATTGCACAGCATATTTTTATGCCCGTATTCATAAAAACTATTTTAGGTTTATTGAGAACTTATTTGACAAATTTCTATGCAATACTTGTCAAATAAACCCTCAATAAACTTAAAATAGTTTTTATGAATACGGGCATTAATTTAAAAAATTAAAATTTAATTTAAAATTAAAAACTTTATTTACTGAATAAAAAAAAATGAAAAAAATTTAAATGCAAATTTTACTGCTAAATCAAAATAAAAATGCTAAATTTAGTTTAGTTTTTAAGCAAAATTCGCCCCACTGTTACAAGTTTTTAATGGTAAAATAATCTTACATACTGCAATCATCTTCTTTACAGAAGAGCACAGTAACATCTCTGTTAATAATCTTACATTTTATTTAATAAATGTTATGAATTTAGTCAAGACACAATCAAATACTCTTCCCAGCTAAGTAATGCAAAAAAAAAAAAAAAATAAAGAAAAATACAACAATACAATAACCACTGATATTATTATGTATGTACTAATTTTTCTGCCCAGAGTGACGTCACATATTATGATTAAACACTTGTTACTCAGTCTTGTGCTCTTCGTGACGTCACACCCACATTCTTCTCAGATAAATTCATTGAATTAAAAAAGGAAAATAACAACAAATCCATACTAATAAAATTACATCTTCCTGAGAACAATTTTCTGGTTGCACTTTAAATCTCCACAAATTCACCACTTTCTTAACATTTATAGATCTTCTTGTTCTTCTAGTTTAGTTTCAATAGTGACTTTAGCAAAGATTGTTTTGCGGTTATAAGTAATTAATAAAATTAATTGTTAACAATAAACAAATTAATTTGATTCTATTAAAAAAGAAGAATATGAAGGCTGCTTCTGATAAATCAAAGAAATAAATTAGTTAGTCAATAATTAAATAGTGAAATGGAAAATAAAAACAATGTGCATCTTTTGCTAATTCATTAATGTGTGTGTGTGTGTTTTTTTTTTAATTTCTATGTGCTCTTGTTGTTTTGTATTAGAAGATATGCGGAAAAGTGGTGAGTTATATGCAGCTTTCTTTCATTTTTAGTGTTAATTTTCTGTTAAATTTGTGGCTTTGAGCAGCGGTGCCAATTTAGCGCGTTTCGCGCTAGATTTAGCGGGATTTAGCCATACAAAACGCGTTTTTTTTCGCCTTAGCGCGCTTACTAAAAAAGGCGCTAAATTGGCGCGTTTTTAATAATTTTAATAAAGCCAACATTTTCTTTTTTCATAAATTTTCTAGTACTATATTTTACAACTATAGAAACAATTTTGTATAATTTTATTTAAGAATCAAAAAATCAAAACGCAAGTCACTCAGTATACGCACAGTGTAGATATACTTATAGTGATTTTAGCAATACTTTGGTGATATTATTTTTAACTACATACATACATATGTATAGTTTGTATAATGGTAAGCAACAATGTTAATTATCATCTTGGATTGAGATCACAACTTTTTAAGAATTCTCTTAATGTCAATCCTTTTATCAAACTGTCTCTATTTGTTATAAAATTTATTGAGCTTCGCATTGTCAAATGCAGAAAGAGCTTTTAGTATAATGAATTATTTTAAAGCAAGCAACACAGTCAATTCCACATAAAATAAGGCCTACGATTAAAAAACTCGTGTTGTGAAAATTATGTTATTCCATTAAATGTATGTGTGAAAATAAATTCAAATAACAAGTTTAATAATTCGGAGTATTATATAGAATCGGTTTTGTGGTCAGAAGATGAGCCAGAGGGTTTGAATGAAATTGGCGGTGATCAATCTAACTTCACTTTTTTACATTATTTTTATACTATCAAAAAGTTCCTTATTAATAATTCTAATCAGCAAAATATTAATGCCCTTATTCATAAAAAATATTTTAGGTTTATTGAGGGTTTACTTGACAAGTATTGCATAGAAATTTGTCAAATAAACCCTCAATAAACCTAAAATATTTTTTATGAACACGTGGATTAAAGTTTTTAAATTTTATTATTTGACTGATTATTTGTAATGCTTAAAAGATTTAAATTTTTGTTGATATACCAAAAAAAATTTTAAATGTTTGTTAGTTAGTTTGTAAGAATCTACTTTTTGTAGCTGAATTAAATTAAAAAAAAAAATATGTATGTAGATATTATTTATTTTGCTTCAATTAATACTGTATTTTTTCTAATAAATGGGTCGACTTTTATTCAAATTTAATTTAGCGCGTTTTTAAACGGCGCGTTTTGTTTATACATTTTTGTCAATGCAATGGTTTAGCGCATTCTAGCGCGTTTTGGGAAGAAGACCAGCGCGTTTTGGTTACAAAAAGTTGGCACCACTGGCTTTGAGAGTTTGAAATAAAGGGGGAGAATAAATAATTGCAGTAAGAAACTTATTGCCAACTAAGTTTGATGTTTTTGAATATTTTCTGTTTCTAAATATTTCTGAAATTAATTTGTATGGATTCTACATATATTATAGTGGTAAAACTTTACATAAAGCTTGTTAAGGGAAATTTTTGTTTTCGAACCGTTACGTTCCCTGGAATAAATAAAAAAATTAACTAAAATTTAAAATAGCATTGATAGTTAATAAATAATGTAATCCAAATCTTCATTCTCTGTACTCAATTGTGCTACAGGCGCATTCCATTTATTGAGAGTTTTGGTTAACTATGCTTTATTTATTTATTTAATCAATATTTCGTAACTCAAACGTAAAAGATTTTTTTTGTTGGTGAAGAGAGAAAAAAGGCAGAAGGTTTAAAAAAAGTCACGAATTCTGTTTGCTGTGGTTTTTTTTACTTCTCGTTTACTCTTTGTATTCCTATTTTTCTTGCATTTCTTCTAGATGTAAAGTAAATAAATAAAAAAATTGAAAAAGTAATAAAGACGAGGAAAACATCACGATTTTAGACTCATAATGTGTGGAGGAAAAAATAAGTCAGGGTACCTTGATTCATCATTTGAATCCACGTTTATTCTACTGAAAATACTGTTTTATTCTTAATTGTCTCAATTTATAATGTGTTTTTCTTGTTTTTCGCATTTTTAGAAAAAAATATTAAAATCTTTTAAAATAACAGAATTTTTTCTCCAAATAAGCTTTATTAAATAGTCAAAATTTCTAAAAATCGCCAGAATAAGAACTAAAATCATCAAATCTACACATACATACATACATATGTATGTATATAAGTTTTGGAGTTAAGAACCGTCAAAATGACAATAAATCGGCCAGTCTGGCAGCTGTGACAACCTCAAAACTTTAGTTTTACAGACTGCTAATAGAAGATGAATGGTTTAAGACGTTCGTTTTGTCAGTTACAGCGTTCTTTAATTCCCTCGACGATACATACAGTGGTGGCCATATAATTAGAAACGATGTGTACTCAAAATGAAATCAAAGTGTAACTTCTTTTAAAAACATTACTAAAAATTACAAGCACCACTATTCGAAAAGCACACAATCCACATTATTGCCGCTGCAAAAAAACTTTGAATTTAAAACTTGCACTTTAAAAAAATTTTGATTAATTTCTAAGTACTTGGTTTTTAACTGGCCACGTAATTAGAAACGTTTAGGTTTTCTTTAATTAATTAACTTTTTTTATTATGAGTCCTAAAATTAAAATTCAGTAGGTTGTATTTAAATGACCTTAATACGTTTTAGTTTTCAAAACTGGAAAAAACAAGTGATGCCCTCCATAAATAAGGGAGGGCTTCTACAAGTCGTATCCAATGGAAATACTGTCAATGTGGATTATCGCACAAAGGTTTTCATAATCCAAAAAAGTGAAATTTGGTGCAGTTCACTTCTAAAATTAAACAAAGGAAGTTTGCAACCCCAGCCAGGAAGCCCAGTGCTAGAAAAGCTCTTCAAGTAGAAGATAAGATTATTTGCAGCATCAATAAGGGTAACCAATTTCTGAATTCAGACAAAATTGAGATGAAACTGGGCAACAAATGAGAGAAGAAATATTTACACAGACAATAACAATGTGTTTATAAGCATTTTGGCTTTCGTAGAAGTATTGTATAAAAGAAACCGCATGTCGCAAAAAAATATTAAAAAACAATGACGCTTTGCAAGCAAAATCCTCAACAAAGATGCATGTTATCAAAAATAGAATTCTCACAAGCAACGAATTTAAGAATATATTGTTTTCACCTACGAAAAATCTTACCTAAGATGTTCCTCAGTAAAATCCTTAAGACTTTAGGTATTTTGTTAAAACAGTGGTGGTGTATTATACCTTGGTATGATATTTCGTGGTGTGGTGTGAACCCATTCTTAGAATAAAGAAAAAAGTAGATAAGCATCAATAACAAAACAATTTAAAAAATGTAATAGAACAGTATTTCTTTTGAGAATATGCTCGTTCTCAACTTGATAACGACTAAATCCGAAATTCTAAGTTAATGACATACTAGATTTCGTATAAAAATATTGACTTTTTGTACTTATCATCGTAAAATTTTTATCTAAACCCAATTGAAAACTTATAGGCAATTGTAAAAAGGAATCACCCGAACAACAGTCCAAAAAACAAAAAGTCTAATAGTTCCAAATGATGCAGCAAACCTATGGAAACATGTCTCTGTAAACATGCCAGCATTTAATACAAAATTTACAGAGAAAACAAATATTAGCCAATATTGTCAAAAATAAAATATGTAAGAGAATATCCTATTAGAGATATACCAATTTTTGTTTACCTTTGTAGGAAAAATTTTAAGTTTTCTGAAAACATTTGTGTCGTTTCTAATTATAAGACCAACTAAAAGTGCTATATATTGTTTAAAATTAATTTTTTTTAAAAATGTAAACTCAGCTGCAAATATTTTTATTATAAATTCAATAATGATTTAATACTTTATAATTTAGAGTATTTACTTTATGTATTGTGAACTTAATTTTTAAAATATATTAAGAAAAATGTGTGCTGCTAAGTCGTTTCTAATTATATGGCCACCACTGTATGTGAAACAAAAAAAAAAAAAAACACTCAAACTTGTTGGTGTTCGTCTTCTATGAACAGACTATTAGTTTAGTTTCCTTTTCAAACGGTGTTGCCGCTTTGGTTGTTATTTTTTTTTTGTATGCACTGTGCTCCTGTGCACTTTTTTCATTCTGGTCGTTTTTCTTTAAAACAATTATACATAAGATTTTTTATATATACATATATTTATGAGTATACATATATAATTACAGCGTTGGTTCTTTAAGAGAGCACTGACTGTTGATGTGCGTTGTCAAAATTTTGTTTTTAATAAGTGCCGGGCAAATTTTATTGAGAGATTCTATTGATCCGTTATGTGCTACATGAAACACGTACTTTTTTTTAGATTCAATTTCTAAGTTTTTGTATTTAATTAGCTTTGAAATTAAAACAATTTTTTTGCTTAGACAAATTAAATTTAATCAAGGTGGTCCACAATATCCGCCAAGTTTTTTGTTTCATTATTTGAAGTTTAAACATCTCGAATATAAAATATTTCTACACAGTATGAGAAATACTTAATGGTAGTCCAGATTACGCCAGCTTACTAACATACATAATTAGCCATTATAAGCCGTAAACTTATTTACCGAACTTTATGGAAAAAATAATATATTTTTAGCACTAGTCAATATTTTTTTTAGAGAAATGCTAATCACTCTTTGTTACAAACTCTACTGCAAGTCTTGCAAAGAAGCAGTCGTAGCATACATATATTCTTATAGTTTGACATGGTTTGCTACGTTTGCAACTCATGCAAGGTCGATTGTAACGAAGAGTGATTACCGCTTATAATAAATTTTTAAGACAAAATGAGCTTTTAATTTATTATTATTACGAGATAAAAGAATAATTTGTATGAGGATATAAGATTTCCAAAATGTTCGTATTAATTTCATATTCCTGGCAATGTAAATGAGAAATCATGAGGCAATATTAAAAAAAACCCTCTATTACTTTTCCTACAAAACGATATGATTTAAATTATTCGCATGTCTTTCTAAATTCACTGGTGGTAAAGCATAACGTGGCTTAATTTTGACCTGAAATAAAACAAAATAAATAAAAAGACTTGAAATTTAAAAAAAATTTGCTTTAACTTACCAAATACAATCCTCCTATTTCATAATCTACTGGCGAGGTAATCTCTTTCACAGTTACGGTGCTGTTATAAAAGATTTTTTTCCACAGTTTTATAAACGGTTTCATAACAAAGAAATACATTAATTCCACTATAGAAATGACACTAAAACCCATCATAATACTCATAAGTCCACCAGTTTGATCTGGAAGGCAAAACGACATAAATAATTAAATAACTTTTCGGTATCAGTTAACAATTTCAAAGCAAACACTTACAAATAAATTCTGTTACACCCATATAAGGACTTTTTACATTGCTTCTATAAAAATTGTCTGGATAAAAAATTTTTACAAATGCTATATTACTAGTGAGATTCTTTCTGGATACGTTTCTTAAAAAGGGATGATTTATAATAAAATCATCTTTATCCATTGCAGCATAGAAGGCTTTTGGAAAGAAGGACAGATCATTACAACCTGACAAGCATTCTTGTTTGCATTCTAAACGTTTCGGATCTTCAAAGTCTTTTTCAGCTTTTACTACACAATTAAAATGCTGTATAGTGCAAATGGTGATATTTTTCCAAAGTAAAGGCATATGATAAAGTATACAATGGCATTGATCGAACATGAAATGGGCATCGCATTCCATTTCACAATTGCGACGTGTATAGTAACGATAATAGAGTAAATTATACTCGTCCGTAAAATAACATTGACGTTGACGTGGTGTAGTTGTTAGCCTTAGACTTTTTTCAGCTTCATCTTTATTGGCTTGTATACGAAAAGTGGTTTGATATCCAAGAGCCACAGATAAACCAGTCTCCTTAACATGTGGTGTATCAATAGGATTATGAAAGGAAACCTTTAGGATAAAAAATATTGCCTGTAATTATGCTTAAATTTCACAATTTTTTTACAATTTCATACCTTCAGTCCTGGTCCATTTGTAGATGAACAATAGTAATTGTAATAATCACCATTTAAAATTAAAGTTAAACCTTCTGAAACTCCATCACCTGAAGCCACACCTGGATAAAAACTTTCTGGTAATTCTTTAGGATAACCACTTTCGGGTGTCCAAGCGATAGGTATTGATTGACCATCGATTGCAGTGTAATCACGTATCATATAATATCTGCAAGCAAGTATTTCCGTTTTTTTTATGAAATTTAAACAGCAATGTTCTAACTGTACTCACTCTCCTTTATACAGCATAAATGGGTGCACCACATTAAAAGAACAGCATAAGCCCTCATCCAATAGTACTTCCCGAAACAAGTCAGTGCAGGTTCTTACTGTCTGGCCAATTTCACAGTGCATAACCATATGTTTGCAAGATTGAGCATTCTGAGTTGAAACTTTTAGCATTAAATATTATTTTCCAATAAAATATTTGTACAGTTAGACAGACTTACGTTGATAATAAAGTTAGTAAGTGTTTGATTATCAGCTTCCGGTAAATGAGCATATGCTGAATAATTTAACTCCTGAAAGCATAGTCTCTGCAGCAAACCATAATTCACTGAATCACTTTAAAATAAATGAATTTGTTAAAATAAAAGAAATATTTTTTCTATTAAGACTATAATGACAATTCCACTTGATAAGATTTAGATAGACCTCTAATAGATTTCTGTACAAACTAAAGTAAATATATCATCTTTTGATAAGTGGTACAGCTTTAGTAGAAATTACCTACAGAACCCACAGAACAGAAAAGCCTTAAATTCCAAAAAATATTTTTTAATATTCTGTAGTTTTTGTTTGTTTGTTTGTTTAAATAACTTGAGGCTTTGAAATTTTCTGTTTTGATGATTATTGGACTACAAGGTCTGTACAATTGAAGAGATGAATTTTAATTTTTCTTTTAAAACCAATACTCAGGAGTAAACCCCTAATCATGCAGTGGCATTGTATTGGAATATTGAAAATAGAACATAGACAGATAGATTTTTTTTTTTCTAATTTTATTGATCGCCATATGCCAATAAGGCAAGTTGCTATCAATTGATCACTCAAAGGCAAGTGTTACACCTTCACCCTTAAATGATCTACAATAATTGCCCCATTTGTCGGTGGATATTGATAGTGAGTGGTGACCGTCTTCACTAACTAGGTTAGCTGTTATCTTTCCAGAAGATGGCGCTGTACTCCTGATCATTATATTCTGGTGGAATAGACTTGTTATGTCAGGGAGCGCTTTTTTGTGCAGATGGACTCTTGGAGAAGGGGGGGGGGGGGCTCTTACTTTTTTAATTGTAATTTAAAAAACCGCAAATTTTTATTTTATAATTTTTTTGTCCTTCGTTGGGATTGAACCTCGTTTGTTTAAGTTACTGTGCAAATGCTCTAACTACTATGCCACGACCCTCTTTAAAGTATTTTCCTTTAGATATAATACACTTGTGACAGCAGTTCTGATATGAACTTTTTGATATGGCCTAAAGCTTTTTCAGCAATTCGGTGTTCATCTCATCAGTCTTCCCAAAATGCCGTCTTTTCATATGTCTTTTTAATTTTGGGAGTATAAAAATGTCGCAGTATTCTTTACGGCCAAAATATTTTGAAAAAGATATGACAAGTGAGCAGGTGTATTATCATAATGCACAAGCCATGAATTGCTTTTCTACAATTTGGGACATTTTTTCGTATTGCTTTTAGGCAATGGCGCATAACTGCCAGCTAATACTCTTTATTACAGACCAACCTAAATTAGAGCGTAAAGCACAACGTAATTTTGTGCTTATAATTACCGCTGTAACGAGTAACTTAAATAAATGCTTTAATGTTGTAAACAGTAATGTTTACTTATCTGGTTAAAAAAAAACGCTAAAAAAACGTAATAAAGAGAAATAAAATTACAAAATTATCTGAAAGCATTTAATTAGTCATTACTTACCAAAATGGCGTATACAATTGTAAAAGAGAAAAATCCACAAGAGTTGTTTTGCACAGTGTTCGAAAATAAACTGTACATTATTATATGTACGGTTCACAAATCCAAGAACGGTATTTATTTTTTTAGTGTTTGTGTATTTCTACACAACCAGAATAAGTCGTTCTGTTTTTTGTTTTAAAACAGTACAGTTTTAGTGTTTGTATACATTTTGGTTTAGTGATCTTGGGTTATTTTTCCCCAAATTTCAAAATATTTTCTTTTTTTGCATTTTTTATCAATCAGTTTAAAATAAAAAAATTGAAAAAAAAAATTACAACAAAAAAAAAATTTTTTTTTTTTTTTTTTCTATAGGTTAAGAACAGTATATTCGTTATGTAGAAAATTCAAAAATATTATAATGTTTTTTGTTTGTTTTGAATTTCTTACACAAACACTTTTAGTGTTTCTGTACCTAATATTCTACAGTACAGAACACTAAAGAATGTTTTATAAGGTAAATTTTCGAACACTGGTTTTGCAACTATATTCCCTTTTTTACTCTCTGCCAAACTTGGATTTTCTAATTGCAAAGTGTTAGCGCTGCGCTATTTTTCTTGGCGTCACACATGTAAGGACAAAATAATGTTTGACAGATAGTTTGCGATTTACGCTCTAATTTAGGTTGGTCTGTTAAGCGTACGACTATGTGGCAAAAAGTCATGATGTACTATGTCATGGTAACAAAAGAAACCAGTGATCAATATCTTGATATTTTATTGAATTTGTGTGCTTTGTTTGATAATGCCCGGCTCTCTTTAAATAGCATATCGTGGAGATATCGGTTATTAAACCATAAATATTATTTTTATGTGGTCACCGTGGTCTAGTGGTTACTAAGACGATAGCGTCGGGTTCAAATCTCAGCTCTGACATCTTGAAAAAAAGAAATATTAAAAATTATTTCTTTCGGCGACTAACTCTCAGCAGTCTTCTGGCAAAAGCTCTGTCGTTCGGAGTCGACTTTAAACTGTAGGTCCCGGCACTCATGGATAAAAATTAACACACACAACCCTGACACAGGGTTGTAATGGCCAATTATGTATGTATGTAGGTATATTATTTTATTAATTTCCCGCTCTCTTTAGATCACGTACATTTTTATGGACTTAGGGATTAATACACATACTATATAGTAGATTTTATTTATTCATACATACATACATATATGTAAGTTGTATACACTTAATTCTGTTTTAACGCGAACTCGATTTAACGCGATTCAAAAAACGAATTTTTTTTCTCTTTTGCGCAATTTGATTTGATATTACGCAATTTAGAACTATATATACTTATACACCTAAATCTGTTTTTACGCTCCTCTTTTGATTTTCAAAGCACACTTCGTTCTCTTTTTACACCACTTGATTTGGTATAACGCGGTCTGAAAACTTATGAATTTTTTTTTTCAGAAAACCTTGTATTTACATATATTAAATTTGCAAAATTTTTAATTTAGCATCACTAACAATCGTGTTGTATGAAAACTTTCCACAATAAAAATAAGAATTTCCTATGTCAGATTGCGTTAGAATGGTGGCATAGAGTCTTCTAACACTGTTTAGTATTCCGACATCAAAATGTTTGAGCAAAAGGTGTTGATACACATTGAGGGAAAAAAAGCGTTCTAGAATTGTTAACCAATGGTATCAAATTAAGAACTAATCGTGAACAATATTTCGATAACTTTCGGTATCAAATCAAGCTTAATGCTTTATCAAAATAAGAACAAACGGCACAAAATACCATAAATTAATAGATCAAAAAAATCGGTAGTAAAATCGTGAACAAATTGTGTAAAAATACCCTAAGTTAATAAATTAAGAACGACCTGTTATCGATTAATGAACGATATGGTATCAAATAAAGAACAAAACCGGTAAAAGTACGGTTACAGTATCAAAGTAAAAACATTGCGTTATTAGAAAAAGAAATATTGCCAACAAGAAGGGAACAGTGTGTTATCAAAACAATAACGGTTAGTAATAAAGCGATACCGACTTGTTATTGAAATATTGATACCAACCGTTAATGAAGTAAGCACAAACTCAATTTCAATACCAAATGGTATCAAATTTGGTAGTTTTCTACCTCTTTATCATTAGATTATAATTTATCATCTGCAGATATAGAGTAATTGATGTACGATAAGATTCTAAGCGATAATGAATCTTATTATACCCGAAGTAAAGTAATAAGTGATGCTTCCGCCCTAAGTACATTCATAGTTAAAGAAGGTCTGCAAATGGTAGCTAAATTGATTGATAATTTTCGTAAACATGATTCTAATGAGGAAAAAGCCGTAAAAGTTCTATGTGATTTAAAATTTTCAAAGGGCAATTACCGCGAATTACATAACAGCGTAATCAAATTTGGAATATATGAGAAAAACCACTAAGAAACTACCAAAAACTAGAAACGATTTCAGCAATTAAAGTGAGGTTTTTAGTAAACGAAAGCGATTGCAAGAAAGTGCTACTCATGAAAAATTAATTTTTTTTATTTTTAAGTTTTTTGCTTACTTTCTCTAAATGAATGTTTTATTCAATAATTACTGTTTTATTATTTTTTGTTTAAAAAGTGAATGAAGTACCATAAATTATTTATGTCGTTTTGATAGGGTTTTTTTTATGTGGAACCAATGCTCTCTATCGTATCGCATCTATCGTATATGATTTTTTAAGAACTGCAAGATTGTGTTTTAATTTTCATAGAAAATATTTCACGACATTTCAAAAACAAATTAAACTTAAGAGCATCAATTACTTTAAAAAAAGATATCGAAAGCTGGTCACGAAAAATATTATATTTCATCTGATTTTAATTTCTCTTGTTTCCGCTTTGCACTACATTACCGATAGTATGAATTTCTTATTAGTTTAAATAAAAAATCAATCATTACTTACATTTTATAGTCCTTAACTTTACTAAACTGTGCCTGATTCATATTACAAATGGTTATGGCCGGAAAAGGTTCTTTGGTTATCAAAGTAGCTTGCGGATTCATTACAGTTATAACTGGTGAAGTTTTCCATTTCTATCTGATAGTAACGGCAAAATTTACTGAATGATAGGCGGCAGCTAAAAAGCATGATACAAAAAATAATCTGCAAAATAAAAGTAAAAGTTTTCATACAAAAAAAGTGGAATTTGTTAAATAGTTTCGTTAAATTTACTTCTCCCATATGGTCAGATAATTAAATGTTAAATATTTTAAACCATTTAAAACGGTATTCCTTAAAAAGTCTTGTGACACTTCATAGTAATAAACTAATAGACTCATTAAAATACCCTTCTGGCTGGTATCGTTTAATTCTTGGCGTTGCATTTTATAGTTATAAAACAAAGCTCTCAGTCACAGGTGTGTCATAGACTGAAATCAAATGTAATTGATAATGACATTAAGTAAAAGAAAAAATACCCCAGTTCTTTAATTAATTTATTGTATTGTAATTAGGTCACGAGACTATTATAATTATAAGGTAGATGATATAAATAGGTTTGTCTCACTAAATTAAGTAATTGAATTTAAATGAAATTAAATTTTCTAAAACTAATTGTGAAATTAAAACTTTTTATCACATCGTAGCTCTTTAAAAGTAAATAATGAAAAAACTTTGAGAAAATCCTGTAGTCGGTAACAGTAGCACATAACGATTTTCATCAAATGCTAGAAATATTTAGTTACTTGTATATGGAATAGATTTTTCTGCAATTTTTACGGTCCCTTGCTAACCATCCTAAATATTTTGTTCTTCGTTGCAAGAGTTTTCTTTCATATAAGTATATAGAATTCTATTGAAGAACAGACTACGATATTTGATTCTCATGTTTGCAGAGCATCTGACAGAGCCAGCCGTACTTACTTTTAATGATGTCACTTCGTAGTCTCCGCAGACCGGTAATATTCCAGAGATGTTCATTCAAGGCATATGTTTATAAAGCTGTATATTAAGTAATATGTGAACTTGTACCCATTTCATTGAAAATTGCTCGGACGGAGGAAAATGTAATTTCCAATAGTTACAATTTAAATGGAGAAGAAATGCTGAAAGTATTTTTTTCCATAAGAATGCCTAAAAAACTAATTTATTATTCTTTAATTGAGGCTAGTCTGTGTAATGTCCAAATTTTCAGATATCGTATCAAGAACCGTAATGTACTCGTATAGTAGGGGTGATAAAGTAAAACCCTGTTGAATTTCTCTAATGGTAACAAATGGCTCACAGATCTTGCCATAGTGCAAAACTCTGTAATTCATTTTTATTATAGCAGTTCTTCAATATAGACACAATTTTATTGGAACTTCGTCTGATAGGAGAATAGGTATGTAGTCCAAACCAAATACCTAATCAGCTACAATTAGCACAAACTGCCGTGTTGATACTATTACAGGATCACACTAAATTCTCCACAAGAAAAACACTAGAGCCAACAAGACTTGTTTATAAAGCGGATTAGAACAAAACAGTTCATACTCGCGGACTGCTCCAATCTATTGAAAATGAGTCCACTAAAAAACTTCAGATATCTGACTGACAGATCTAAGCAATAACGAAGATAATCGAGAATAGCCTCTTTTTCAGAAATATTCCCCATTTTTGCAGTGAGGGTTAAATAGAAAACTCAATCTTTCAGTAAACTTACCGATCATCCAATCACCCGTAGACATAGCTATAAGCCAAAGTTTTGAGCGTCAAACCCCGGTTATATCGAGGCCAAAATATTCTATAAATACCACAGGATGTGATAGAAATATGTTATGTTATCCGGACGCGCTTCTAGTAAGCTTATCTGCCCTGTCATTCCCCATAATGTCTTTCAGACCCGGAACGTGGGCCAGCGAAAAGCTACAAGCATCACTAAGAAGCTTTAGAAATTTTTTACAGCAAATAACAAAAGAAGAATTGTCACTAGGCGACGATAGGACCCTGTAAGCAGCCTTACTACCAAAGAAAATTCTACTTTATCCACAAAGCCACGCTTCCATTGTGTTATCGAAGCTTGCATAATTGTAAATAACTCTCTACACATGTCTGGTAATTTAGATGATTCTGCAAAGTTGGCAGACTCGGAGAAAACACCAGTCTCCACGCCGCATTCCATTCGAAAACCATCCGTGAAGGCTGTAATACCACAACCTGTACAAACCCTGCCCGTTTCCCATTCTCCCCTACTAGAAAATACAAGTATTTATATTCTTTTCTATCAAATCATTAATCGTAAATGTTTTTCTTACTAATACGATATTATTACATCCTGGATAAAGTTTTGTAATATTTTAGTTTGTTTTCAACATATTTCCGAGTATCACTCGATTTAGACTATGATTTTTTCATGTTTTTAATATCGGTAATTTTCGTTTTAAAATCACATGCTATGTACATACGCTTGTGGATTTTTGATGTTTCATCTAAAAAAAGCATAAAGAAGGCACTTTTTCTTAATCATGGTAGAATTTTAGTGTATAATTTTTCCATGGCTTTTTAAATTGTGCTTTTTATGTCTTTCGTTAAAAGGAGTAGAAAAGAAAAAGGGATATAGATAAATATCAATGTCTGTTTGTTAATTTCTTTTTTAACTCATTTTAAAATAAAATCCTGTATTCAATAAAAAATAAAATTCCTTTTTTGAGGAGACCATTACTCAGGGGTGAACCCCTACTTATGCAGTGCATTGTATCGGCATTTGAAAATAGATACATTTTTTTTAAAGATAGATATTATATTATGCGTCTTTTTTTTTGTTGATGAGACAAGTTGCTGTCAATTTGACCACTTAAGGGCCAGTGTTATTCCTGCACCCTTGATTGGTCAACAGCAATTGCCCCATCTATCGGTGGATGTTGAATATGAGTGGTAAGCGTCTCAACTAAGTAGGTTAGCTGTTATCTTCCCAGAAGGTGGCGCTGTACTTCTGATCATTTGTTCTGTTGGTGGAATAGACTGGAATATCAGACAGCGGTTTCTTAAAGATGGATTTCTTATAGGGGGCGGGGAGACCTCTTATTTTTAAATTATACTTTTCAAAAAAACGGCAAATTAAATTTTGTTTTTTAATTTTTTCTCTTTCTCTAGGATTTGATTTATTCTTTACAAAAGCATAAAAAACAATAGATTGCTATTGTAGTATTTTATCCTAAATATGTAACAATGATGTAATTATTATAATACATCGCTCTGGTGCCTATTCGATCCTTAGCAATTGCCTTGGTCTGCGTGGAGCTAATATTTTCATCAATAGACTTTATTTCATTTTCTACACTTCTACACCTCGTTCGCCTTCTATGTACTCGACTGTGTGCATCTTGAGGATTCCAGTCCAGTGACTGTCGTGCTATATTAAAATATAGCATTGCAACCGTTTGTCCAAACCGTCTCCATTTTCTCACCCTTATATCTAGTTCAATTAGGGTTTGACCGCCTCATTGATATAGCTCTGCTATTTGATATCCAATTGTATGGCCATCGTTTGCAGTTTTGTGTTTGATTCTGCATATACAATCTAAGTTTCACACCCATGAAGCAGCACAGATTTCATATTGGAGTGGAAGGCTTCAAATTTTCGAGCAAATACAGAGTAGTTTGCAACACCATATTTTCCGCATGCTAGCTAACATTCCCTCTGCTTTAATTAGCCAGGATTCCATGTCACACAACAGTGCTCTAACGTAGAACTAAAAAGAGGAGCATGGCTTTTAAATTAAGTTCTGAATTAGGAGTAATTCTTCTTATTTTACTTATAATTTTTATTTATTTTTCTAAAATCTCAAAGAAAAATTAATTTTCATACTCTCAATTAAAGTACTGAATCTTATAACAGCAATTTACTTATTTTTAAAAGGCCCGCCGAGTATTAGACCATTACAGCGAATATCTAGTGTTTTATTCAAATTTTATATATCAGAAGAAGATTCTTTTTAAGAACTTTCAATAACTCACCAGAAATCTTTTAAAATCCATCTACTCCTCCTTCTTTACGATAATCTGCATTGGCTAGTATTATACCATCTGTGGTTTTTTCTACACCGCATACTGCGGTACTTTTTCGTCTTACTCTTTCAGTTTTATGGCCACGTTTTTTTAAATCGTCCACCACTTGCTGCAACAAACCAAACTCATATTCCAATAAATTCGGCAGTAATTGATGATGAAAACGAGGAGCATCAATGGCTTGTTTTATATTTTGTTTTAACCATAAAACTCTTATGAGTATTTGTGTCAGCGTAGATATAATACGAGAACCACCTGCCGCTCCTACCACCAGGCGAACATCGCCGGTTTTTTTGTTTGTAACGATTAATGGTGACATTGAAGACATGGGCTGCTTTAGAGGTTTAATTTGATTTACGTTATCGATATTGGGTAAATGAAAATAGTTTTCCAAGTGTGCAATGGTAAAATCGGACATGGCATTATTGAATAAAATTCCAGTTCGTGAACCCATACGACCACTGCCAAAGCTTTTGATTAGTGAATTAAAGATTTCTGCTGATTTTATTTATTTTTGAATTTCTAAAGATAATACTTACTAATAATTAATAGAGCTTGTTATTGAAACAGCATCACCATTTGGAGCTAAAACAGATATTTGGGCAGTGCCATGATCAATTACAGGCTTAAATTTGCTTAAATGGCCATAGTGTTCAGTATCATTAAAAGTCTTCAAATCATCAATTAATTGTGTTAGTTTTTCAATAGATTCCAAGTCGAAAAGTTTCTGGAGAGACTGAAAGTATAATAATTTAATTTATTTAGTTAAATAAGGTTTTAGATCTACCATAATTGCCAACTAACCTTAGAATCAGCTTCAGCATCATATTTCCAACGATTGACAAAACCAAATTTTAGTGCTTCTACTGTACGATGAATTTCTAAGGCAGCCAAATCTTGTACTTGAGTAAAGTTTTGTTTAAAATTTTTTAAAATTTCCATTATAAAACCAATAACATGGCCACTGGCAGGTGGTGAAGGCAAATACAAATAATATGGTTCCAAATCCATGACTAAAGCATCTTTTACTTCTGCCTTATATGCCAGTAAATCTTGTGCTGTTATGGCAGAGCCCATGTCATGTAAATCCTGAGCAATTAAATTTGATAATGAACCATTATAAAAGGTTAGAGGTCCCTGTTCCATTAACAGTTCATAACTGTTACAAATTTCGATTGGTAAACTTATTATCCAGCCTTCTTTATAAAACAATTGCGATTTAGGATCTACAAACATCTGTGACAGTAATTTATCCTTTCTAATCATTGGTTCGTTTAAAAATAAAGCATCTCTTTGATGCCTGGTCAAATGATAACCCTGATAGCAGATTTCTAATGAGGGTTTAACGAGATAATGCCACGGTAATTTACCATAACGTTTATGAGCTTCATAATAAGCAGCCAATTCACCAGGTATTCCAATAGATAAGGCCGATTGTGAAAAGTTGCTGGCACTTGTTAGATTTTTTATACTTTTCACATTGACATCCAAAGGAGCTCTCTCACGTCCTGTTATAATAACAGCCTTCTTAGTTTCGTATTGATAATAAGTAATGATGACACCACCACCTATACCCATACTTTGCATAGTTACCAAACCATTACATAAAAGTGTAGCAATGGCTGCATCAATGGCATTACCATCATGTTGCAAAATAACACTAAAATTTTTACAATAAATTGTAAAATTCTTTTATTTTTATTTATGAATTTTTCAATATTTATGTGTTACCTTCCAATATGACTGCAAACAGTTTTATCCGAACATATTGCTGCTCTTTCGTATACATGCAGTGTTGAGGCTGAAGGTGGCTGTGGCACTTCCACATTTGGTGGCCTTAGGATTTCTTCTTTCTTGGAATCTTCATCTTTTCTAAAAGCTGTATATTTCTGATGAGGACAAACACAATTTATATAAAATATTTTTAAAATTTGTACTCACCTTCTTTATTAAAGTTATTTAACAAATAAAAACTTAAACATAAAATTAATCCAAAAATAAATTTTAACCACATACGTACGTACAATGTAATTTCGAATATTATCTCTCTTTCGTTTTTTCAAATGAAGCCTGCGCTTTGGCTGTTTTCTAATTTTACAATGTACACAGCCATGGTGAAATAAAATAGAGGTGGTGTTATGGAAACATATGGGTTGGTTTTTGTTTACAATTAGCCAGTGTCAAAATTTTTTTGTTTCTATTAGGTCTGTTTGGGTAGTTTTCCGGTAAAAATTTATTTTCAAAAACAAAAACATCTAATTAAATAAACACACAGAAATCTACTAAAATGAGTGAAAATTTTGATTGTGAAAAAAAAAAAAAATAATAAATAAGCAAATAAATTATGTTGTTTAAAATCTTTTTTCGGAATTTAATTTAATCCCGATAATTCCTAATTTCAAGGACTAGCCACTTTTTACGAATTAATGGCGTTTTCGATTTAACCGGTTTTCGGTAATAATTTTTCTATTTATTTGTTAGAATGAACAATATAATACAAAACCAACAGGGGGGTCGTGATATAGTGATTAGAGTTCTCGCACAAAATCTCAAATAGCTCAGGTTCAAATCCCAGTGAAGGAAAAAATGAAAGATAAAATTTACGGTTTTTTCAATTATAATTAAAAAAAAATAAGAGGCCTTCCAAGGTATTCATCCTCAAGAAACTAATCCTTGATATTCTACTCTATTCCACCTTTGGTGGTATTGGCATCAAAAATAAATGACCAGAGGCCTTATTCTGTAACTCTCCTAAGGTAATGCTCTATCGCTAAAAATTTATAAACGTTATTTAGGACTTTTTGACTGCGAATACAATTCTTTAACACGTATTGTATATTGAAGGCTTCGTGCCCGTCATCTCTAAAATTTTAAATTTTATTGATTTACCGCCTAGCCTGTTTTAAAAACCCAATATTTTAGCATTTTACCTTAACAGAATTACAGAATAGGGCCCCAAAAGTACAGCGCCAACTACTGTGACGATAGCAGCTAACCTATTTAGTAAAGACGCTTACCACTCAATATCCAACAACAGATGGGACAATTGCTGTTGAACATTCAAGGGTGAAGGTATAACACTGGCCTTTGAGTGATCAAATTGACAGCAACTTGTCTCAATTGTAAGGCGTTTAATACAATAATAATAAAAAAAAACTCTCCCTTCTAAAAATTCCAATACAATGCACAGCATGAATACGAGTTTACCCTTGAGCATTGGTCCCAAAAAAAAAAAAAATATATTATGCCACGCATAAACGTCAATAGCGAAAAAATAATATGCAAATGAATATGAACATGAACCCATACATGTATGGATGTTCTTCAAAAATTTTGGTAGAAGAAAGATGAAATCTTGAAATAATTCAAAGCTGACAATAATGACAGTGATGACGATGACGACAACAACGAAGAATTTCTTACCAGTACCAATACGGTGATAATATTATTTTCAGAACTGGTTCTTGTCGCTGGCTTCCTCTTCCGCGGGACTTAGCGCCTTTCTATTATTTTTTATGGCGATAGGTTAAGTCATTACTTTTTGCCTACAGAAGAGTAACTCTTGCAGCAATGAACGCCAATATTCCAGCCACCATTGACGCCATATCACAATATCATAAAACTAACTGCCAAGTAAAAATAAAAAATTTATTACCTTAATAATTCTGCCCCGTGTCATTATTTTAAGTTCTCAAGTTTTTAATCTTAACCATTTAACCGGAGTGGTGAACTTTTACACCACACAGATGCTATAATTTACCATATCTATAGACGAGACAATAATAAGACAATAAGCTGTAAGACACTTTCACCCGTAAATTCTCGGGATAGAAATATAAACTTACTTACTTACTTAGCTGGCCATAACAACCCGTTAACGGGTTTCGGCCTGCCTCAACACTAGTCTCCAGGCGTCTCTGCTAAGCGCACGCCTTCTCCAGTTGGTCACACCAATTGATGACAGGGCTCCATCTACCTGGTCTTTCCAACGTAAACATGGACGTCCTCTACGCCGACGTCCAGTGACCTTCGCATCGAAAACCTTTTTCGCTGGAGCAGATTCTTCCATCCGAACAACATGGCCGAGCCAGCGCAGCCGCTGGATGTTAATGCGCTGGACAACATCTACGTCGCCGAGGAGCTCATACAGCTCATAGTTGGTCCTTATGCGAAACTCATCGCCTTGCTTCAGTGGACCAAAGATCTTGCGAAGAATTTTTCTCTCAAACACTCCCAGGACCGCTGCATCGGCACAAGACAGCGTCCATGCTCCGCACCATAGAGAAGCACCGGAAGAATAAGCGACTTGTAGAGTGTTAACTTCGTCGCACGAGAGAGGTCTCTGTTACTAAACTGCCTACCGAGACCGTAGTAGCACCTGTTGGCCAGTGTAATTCTTCGCTTGATCTCCAGACTGACATCATTCTTGCTGGTAATGGCGGTGCCAAGGTAGATGAACTCCTTGACCACATCGAATGTATAGTTGCCGGCTGTAACCTGGGAGCCGATGCGATCAGCATCCCTACTCGTCGACAACATGTACTTCGTCTTGCTCTCATTTACCGCCAGACCCATTTTAGCAGACTCTCGTTCAATAGCATTAAAGGCTGCGGTGACATCTCGCTTGGTATGCCCAATGATGTCTATGTCGTCGGCATACGCAAGGAGCTGGACACTTTTATTAAAAATAGTGCCATTACGATGTACACCCGCCTTTCGCAGAACACTCTCCATGACGAAGTTGAAGAGGTCGCAGGATAAGGGATCGCCTTGTCTGAAACCTCGCACGGTATTAAAAGGCTCGGAGAGGTCTCTTCCTACCTTGACGGAGCTGCAGGAGTTGCTCAGCGTCATTCTGCATAGCCTTATCAGCTTAGCAGGAATACCGAGCTCAGACATTGCGGCATAAACGCGATCCCTTATTGGGCTATCGAAGGCTGCCTTATAGTCGACAAAAAGATGGTGTGTGTCGACTTGACTTTCATGGGTCTTCTCCAGGATTTGGCGCAGTGTGAATATCTGGTCAATGGTGGACTTACCAGGTCTGAAGCCGCACTGATAAGGTCCAATCAGTGAGATGGCGAATGGCTTCAGTCGTTCACACAATACGCTCGTAAAAACCTTATATGCGATAGGGAGGAGGCTTATACCCCTGTAGTTGGTGCATATCGTGGGATCTCCCTTTTTCAGGATGGGACAGAGAGCACTAAGATTCCAATCGTTGGGCATACTTTCCTCCAGCCATACTCTGCAAATGAGCTGGTGCATGCACCTAACCAACTCATCGCCTCCATACTTGAAGAGTTCAGCTGGCAAACCATCAGGTCCAGCTGCTTTGTTGTTCTTCAGTCGCCATATGGCAACCTTGACCTCTTCATGGCTGGGGGACGGGATCTCGACGTCGTCGTTAATGATTGGGTCCGACACAGCTTCTCTAGAGGCGGAATTTGTGTCGCCATCGCCCTGGAATAGATTAGAGAAGTGCTGTCTCCATAATCTTAGTGTTCCTTGTGCATCTGTAACCAGGTTACCATGTTCGTCTCTGCAGAAGGTTGCTCCGGGCTTTAAACCAGTAGTAAGACGCCTTATCTTTTTATAAAAATTTCGAGCATCATTTCTACTCCTGCATATCTCGATTTCCTCACGATCACGCCTTTCTTGCTCTCTTTTCTTCTTTCTAAATAGGCGTCTCTCTTCCCTCCTCTTTTCTCTATACGCCTCCACCGTTGCTCTTGTAGTGGTGGACTGCAATGTTCGTCTATAGGCAGCGTTCTTTGCTGCAGTGGCCTCACGGCACTCTTCATCGTACCATTGGTTTCTGCGGGGAGGACGCTCAAAACCAAGAACTGTTTCGGCAGCGCTGCGCAGGGAGTGAGCGATGTGAGACCACTGTCCACCAATACTTTCGAGAGAGGATGGGATGTAATTGAGCTCGTTAGAAAGACGATCGGAAAACGACCTGGCTGTCTCTTGTGATCGCAGCTTTTTGATGTCCAGCTTCCCTTGCACACTAGAACGTGTCGTATTCGACGCGCATATACGCAGTCGCATCTTGGCTGCGACAAGATAATGGTCCGAGTCGACATTTGGACCTCTAAATGTGCGCACGTCTAGTATGCTGGATACATGCCTTCCATCAATCACAATGTGATCGATCTGGTTGTTGGTAGATCGATCAGGAGAGAGCCAGGTGGCCTTATGGATATCGAGATGCTGGAACCTGGTGCTACAAACTACCATGTTTCGCGCCGCGGCGAAATCGATCAGTCTCATGCCGTTCAGTGAGGTGGAATTATGAAGACTGAACTGTCCGACAGTGGGGCCAAAGATACCTTCACGTCCAACTTTCGCATTGAAATCGCCGAGGACAATTTTGGCGTCATGTGCCGGACACCTATCGTATACATCCTCGAGCTTTGCGTAGAAAGCATCTTTGACCGCATCATCCTTCTCTTCCGTCGGGGCGTGCACGCTAATAAGGCTGATATTATAAAACTTTGCCTTTATTCGGATCGTAGCAATTCTTTCGTTCACGGGGGTGAACTCCGAGACAAGATGGCGCAGTCTCTTACTTACTACGAATCCGCAGCCAAATTCGCGTCTCTTCTCATGGCAGCTGTAGTAGATGTCACATGTTGCTTGCCTCGTACAACCTTGTCCTATCCATCGCATTTCCTGGATGGCGGTGATGTCAGCCCTACATTTCGTGAGAGCATCCGCCAATTGGATAGAGGCACCTTCCCTATAAAGGGTTCTCACATTCCAGGTGCATATCCGTAAATCATAGTCCTTAAAACGTTTGCCAAGTTCGTCAATATAAAAGGGGGTCCGTTTAGAGGCTATTGTATTGGTTTTCATTGAAAAAATGTTTTTACGTGGTGGGTTTCAAGCCCTACGCACAACCCAAATTTAAAGTCCAGGGGATTGGACAATCGCCGCATACATTAGTTAACAAGCTAGCGGGTGCTAGAATGTCATCCAGGAGGGCCGCGTGGAGGCTGTATGTCGACTTGAATACAACGGGAACAAGGATCGTTCTGGAGGCCGCCAGGTTGACCCCAATCAGAGACTTTGCCTTGTCCGAAGTACCCCATCCATCATAGAAATATAAACACTGATACAAAATATAGAAAATACTGGTGGCTCACTCAATAACTTTTGTCAGATTTTAACCCTCGACATTGCTTGTTTTATCGTTGCCAATATAGAAGTAAGTTTTTTCACAATAATTTTTACTTACACTTATCACTATATTAACGCACATTTTGTGCTTATATATGTATGCATACTCTCGGATATAGTACATGAGAAAAAGGAAACCAATATTACAATTTAAATTAAAAATAAATTTTAAATAAAATAAGAGGTTCTCCCCCCCCTCTCTCCAGCAAAACCATCTGCAAGAAACCGCCCCCTGACATTTCTAATCTATTCCATCAGAAACCAATGATCAGGAGTACAGCGCCACCTTCTGGGAAGATAACAGCTAATCTACTGAAGACGCTCACCATTAACATTTAAACATCCACCGACAGATGAGGCAATTGATGTTTGATCATTCGAGGGTAAAGTTATAACACTAGCTCTTGAGTGGGCAAATTAACAGCAACTTGTTTCATCAACAACAAAAAAAAAAGGCGCAAAATATATAAACATCTATTAAAAAAAAAAATCCTTCTATCAACAATCTTCACATTCCAGGGGTTTACCCCTGAGTATTGGTCTTAAAAAAAAAATTATAAATTATACTTAAGAGCTCGTATATACTTTTTGTTTATTTAAAGTTGTAAGTAATTTTAAGATTTATTAAATAAACATTAAAAAAACAGATGCTATCGGGTCATGGATATTTTAGAAAATATCTGCATCAAATATAAAAGTGTGACTCCCGTTTCTGCATTTAGGAGGAGGACGAAGATGTGATTGTCTATGCGGAGCACACCATTTTCGATTGCAGGCGCTGGCATTGCTTTCGAGAGGAAGTTGGAGGAATTACGGTCGAGAATATCGTTGGGATTATGACAACAAACATGGTCAACTAGACCTCTATTGCAGGATACTTTGAACTTATCCTAAAAAGGAAAAAGAAGGACCTTGAGGATATTGAAAGTGCGGGTTCTGGACGCAGGACAACTTCAACGAAACTGGCAACCATTCCAAAAAAGAGTCCACCTTGAAGTAATGCGAATGTGGTTCCGAGATGGTATTCTTCCCCTGGTGAGGAGACAAGGGGTGGTTTTGAATCCGATATATCCTTTTGAGTCCGACATATCATGCGAGGTGACGAGCACAGCGAAAGCATAAAGCTTTTTCCCTCCTTACCGCATAAAAAAATTTTACCCATTACCTTAACATCAACTATCTTCTTTTAATGGAAATTTTATATACATAATTAGCCATTAAAAGCCTGTTTCAAGGTAACGGCCTGGCTTCTTGCAGCATCCACATTGTGTGCGTCACCAAAAGCAATATTTTTTCATATTACTATTTTCTTTTTCAAAATGTCAGAGTTGGGGTTTGCATCTGGAGCTCTTGTCTAGTAAACCACCCCAATAACCACTAGACTTTAGCGACTACCTATACAAACAAAAATTTTAAGGATTATTAAAAAAAAGAACACAGAAAACTTTATTTTATTTAAAAATTATATTTTTGAATTTTATTAAGAAAGAAATACTTTTAATTTATTGATATGATAAATACAACATTATCATAATTAGTACATGTGTAGATTTTTAGATTTACTTGTTCTTTTGTAAATTTATAAGATTTAAAATTTTTTGTTTGGTTTATAAAATTTTAAAACATTTATTTGTGGGATTTTGTATACTGTTGGTGGTAAAATACATGTACAAGTACAAAACAGTGGGGGGTATAAAGAGATGTAAAAAGTTTTTTAAAGAAAACTAAAATATTTTACAAATAAAAATAGAGAAAGAGAGAAAATCGTTTTGATAATTCAATTATGAAAACCAACTGTACTTTAGTTGGGTTGCCAGCTGGTAATAACTTTTCTGTGACATTTGGCAACTCAAATGTATAATACGATTGTTAAACATAATTGAGTCGTTAATTGTTAATTTAAAAAAAAAAATCAACATAATTTATAATTTACAACAAAATTAATGGAAAATTATTTTGCTCGGTAGTAGTTGCCCGTCTAAATATATTTATAAAAAAAAACAAATAAATATTAAATATTATCGTATAGTATTTATAATTATAAAAAAACAAATTCTTAAATATTTTACAAAAATAGTTAATAGCTAAAAGAGTATTTTAATTTTTTTTTGTTTTTATTTGTATTTTTACACAAAATATTAAATCGTTTTGGTGTAGATTACATTTTGGAAAGTAATTATAAAAAATAATTTTATATATCTATGTATGTATGGTATATACGAGTAGTATTTATAGTATTCAGTAGATAGTATTAGAAAAGCTTAATATTTAGAGATATTGTATGTATTAGAGTGATTTTTTTTTATAAAGATCAATAAAAAAAATGTTTTCCTTTAAATATGTAGAAGTTTTAATATCATTACCAAAAAAGGTTGTATAGTTCTCAAATACAATACTATTATACTTTTATCAAATTTATATATATATTATTCTATTATTATTATTATTATTATTACAATTACAATTATTATTAAATATAAAGCACATTTAATTGAGATTTTTTTCCTTTTTTTTTAATTTGTTGTTATGTGGTTGGTTTCATTTCATTTATGATTTTCAATTTTCTTTAGAAATTTTAAATTTTCATATTTAAACCTTCAACTTTTGTCATGAATGAAAAAAATAAGGAAATTGGAAACCTACTTGTTTGTTTTAATAACCAGCAATACCACCTTGTTTACGATAATCGGCATTCGCATAAATCGCTGTTGAATTCTTAACAATCCCGCATACCACTGAGCCAGCAGAAGCGAAAGGCTTTAGAACATGTCCTTTATCAGCAAGCAATTTTAAGAGCTCCTATTTAAGAATTAAATGATAAAACAGTAAATATTCAATTT
Organism: Metopia argyrocephala; assembly: GCA_963576795.1. Classification (NCBI taxonomy): domain Eukaryota; kingdom Metazoa; phylum Arthropoda; class Insecta; order Diptera; family Sarcophagidae; genus Metopia; species Metopia argyrocephala. The sequence continues at coordinate 26,947,070 of OY756208.1, forward strand.
AGTAAAAGCTACTGAAGAGCATTTATATACATATTTATCAATTTCATTATAATCCTTTAAGGAAAACTTGATTTAATTAATGCTGTCAATAATTCGTTTGTTTTATTTTTTTATTTAAAAGACAGTTAATTATTCGTATTCATAGCTACCAGAAAAATTTAATCTAAAATAATAAAATTTGTAAAAAGAACTCATCAAATTCGTCAAAATTGTTTATCGAAATCTTCAGAAATAAGAAAAATTTAAAATATCCATAATTTTTCTTCAACAAATATTTATTTTTATAACAGTAAATCATAAAAATCTTGTTCACAGATGTTCCCATAAGAACTAAATAATAGGTTAAAATATGTTTCCATCTAAATTTTTTTGATTTAACATCTTCCGTTTATTTTAATGCCATCACTAGAGAGCAGAGACCTTATTCTGTAACTCTCCTTAGCTAAAACTTTTTGGCTACAAATACATTTCTGAACGTGTATTGTAATTTAAAAGCTTTATACTTATTATCTCTAAAATTTTTAATTTTATATATTCTAACGCCCAGCCTGTTTTAAAAATTAAACATTTTAGCATTTTAGCTTAAGAGAATTACAGAATAGGGACAGAGCAATGTTAAGCGCCTTTTAGGTCACATGTGTTTGTCCTTCTAGACGACATGTATTTGTACTTCGACATTTAAAGTCAGGTTTTACGTGTGTAAACGTCCGAAGACACAACCACACGCTACCCGAGGCAGGGGTGAGATACTACGCGTCAAACAAAGATTCCTGGACGTTTGCAAAGACATGCGGGCAACCTTGCGGCCCCTGATGCCCGTAGTACTGAATTAAGGCGTCTCTGGTTAGTTCTTGAGAATGCAGTAAGTTGCAACTACCAAACATCTCACTTCCTATATGGAGTGCCAGGTAACCTAGAGCTAGGTGAACTCCATTTATCCCAAGAGCATAGGCCTTTGGCGGGAAGAGTCACTAAATGGGTATATTTTTGTATAAATAAAATTAAAAAAAATTAACTTTTTATTTATTAAAAGTATTACGCGGTGTAATACCGTCAATTGGCAGTAACTTTAAACGCCGAAACATAACCATGTTAGATGAAATTAGAAAGTACTCTAGTTTAAATTTTTACAGATGCTTTATCAGATGGCTTAGAGAAGCAATACACTAAGAAATTTGACTAGTCAGATGATACATACATGTCATCTAGAAGAAGCTTATAAATAAACTTGGCAATACTGACAATACTGTCATCTTCATCGTCTCTAGCATGCTACTCTTGCTTGCTTAAACACATCAAACACCAGCTAGAAAAAAATGTGAGTGATAGAAAATATGGTAAAGCTAAAAACTTCTTGACGAGCACTAAACTTAAAATTGTCTACACAGGCGTGAAATTCGATGTGTTTTGTGGCTCTGAAATTTGGCTTGTATCTTCTGGTATAAAGGCGAAGTTGCAATTGTTAACCGTTGTTTAGAAAATTAAAATAGTTTTTAGCGTAAATCATTATGGTGACAAGACCAGAGGGGTTACTTTGTATTCCGATTCGAATGGAAAATGCTTTCGAGAGAAATTTCCCATTCGAAAAATCATTAATAATGAATACAAAAAATGTTCGAAAATTCGTAAATTTTTGCGAATTCGTAAGATTTTCGACTCGAAACGAACCCCCTAGGATTGGCACCAATTGTTGTGGTAATAGAATTGCTTATTTGACAGCCTAGTCAGGTGATTGATTCTGTTCAGTAAAATAAGCACTTCAATAAAAAGCGCAAGAATTGACAAACAAAATCGGTGCCGTATTCCATGATGACATAGCAGCCCCTTGTTTGATGGCCCGGCTGAAACTGAGACAACTTGGCTAAAAAGTTTTAATGCATTTACCATAGAGCCCATCTTTATATCATCATTTGTTTCTAAGTCTGTAGAACTTTTTAAGGTATAAATTTAAATTTGGCATTTATCTGTAAAACACATTTGAATCAGTTTTACTTTTAGAAAACTCTAATATAAAAAAATATAAAAAAAATATTTTTTCATGATTATTAAAATTTTTAAAGCAAATTTTTTCGAATATCTCGTCAATTTAATTTCTCATTGTTGCCAGTTATCATTCAAAACTTTACAAACTATTTTATTTTGAATTTACCTCAGAAAAGAATGGATCGTTTTCATGCTCCAAAACGTTAGGCACTAACTGACTATGGAATCTCGGCGCATCAATGGCTTCTTTAATGTTTTGATTAAACCATAATACTCTTGCCATAACATCAACAATTCCCGAAATAATTTTAGCACCACCAGCTGCACTTACCGCCATGCGTACATTATGTTTTTGATCGGTAAGAATCATGGGCGACATTGAAGACATGGGACGTTTTTGCGGTGCTATGAAGTTAGTTGGCGAAGGTGGTAAATTGAAAATGTTTGTATGACCAGGTGTTGAAAAATCATTCATGCCGCTGTTAAAAACAATGCCAGTCCGTTTGCCGACTTGACCAGAACCGAAACTGTAAAAAGTAAATTATGTTTAGTTTTAAATAATTGCAAGGTGAAGTCAATTTATAAAAAAAGGCTGAATTATGTATAAATTGGTAACACAAATACCAATAATTTTGACAATTAAAAAATTGCCTACATGCGCATCAGCCTGAGAATTGGGTTGACCTTATAAATAGGCTGTTGGACTTTGGTTTTTTAATTTCTTTACAAAAACTTACTAATCATTAATAGTTGAAGTAACTGCCACCGCATCACCATTAGGTGCCAACACTACTAGAGGACTTGTGCCAAAATCATCTTCTTCAGAGAATTGGGCACCATACTCGTGTACATTTTGCAATACTGAACTATCATTTATTTGTTTTCTTAATTGGATACCAGTTTCAGGATTTGTAAGACGGCTAACCAACTAACGAAAATATTGTTAAATTTTAAAGTAATCCAGTTTTGATAGTACTGAATTGTCTATTTTTGTTATTACTTACCTCTCTAACATCATTAAAGCGGACATCTCCCAATTCCCAACGTTTAGCATAACCGAACTTTAAGGCCTCCACAATGCGATGTATTGTAAGGGCACGATGCTCATTATCTTGCATGTCTGCTTGTGTAAAATTGAAACCTTCTAATATACTCAAGATATTTGCCACAACTGTGCCACTGCTAATGGGTGGTAAAGCATAAAGAATGTCATTGCCCAACTGCATGGTTACCGAACTGACTAAATCAGCTCTATACGATTCTAAGTCATCAAATGTCACTAAACTGCCCAAATCTTTAAGATCTTCAGCCACTAATTTAGCCAAGGTACCATTATAAAAGTCAGTTGGTCCATTATCGGCCAACAGCTCATAAGTTTTACACAATTCCGGCAAAGGATACAATTTAGTGCCAATGGGATGCACTTTTTGTGTGGTCTCATTAACAAAGACTTTACTGTTATGGAATTAGAAAAAAAATTATAAAATTTCAAAACTCTTCTTAAAAACCTTTAATTAATACTCACCTTAGTATTTCATTGCTTTTCGTTCTATTGAATTTATTGGTATAGGCTGCATTTAAATGTTTCGTCATATAAAAACCTTCTTTACAAAGATTTAATGAGGGCTCTACCAATTTTTTCCAGGGTAATTTACCGAATTTACTATGAGCTCTTTCATAACCCATCAATTCACCCGGTACGGCTATAGATAAACCGCCATGTAAAGACAATTTAATATCTTGATTGAACATGTCCTCAGTGGCATAAAATGGTGCTACTTCTCTGGCATCTACAGAGTAGGCCTTTTTATGGCTTTTAACAAAAATATTCATTAGCATGCCACCTCCAATTCCCATACTTTGTAGGGTAGTAATGCCCACACAGAGTAGAGCAGCAATAGCGGAATCAACTGCACTGCCGCCATCTTGTAAGATTTTGCTGTGAAAACATTAAATTAAATACTCGTAAAATAAACAAGTTTTTGTTCTAAACAAATATTAAAATTTAGGAAATCAGGTCGAATTTTATATACTTGCTAAAGCCTAAAAATCAAACAAATGCAGATATAATATATTGTACTCGTACTTATATAATCAAAATGGAAAGCTTTACAATTATTTTTTTAAAAAACTAAAGAAGATTCATACACAGAAAGAAATTTTATAGGAAAAATTTTAATTAAAAAGACATTTGGTATTATTTTTTTTTAATTTTTTAATTAATTCTTTTATTAAGGCAAATAATATTTTTAATTGAAACATACATACCTTTCTACAATTTTATTAATAATTTCATTCATTTTTTTGTTTTAATATTGGGCGTGTTTGGCTTTGATTTAAAATTTTTCTTGGTAGGAAAAAAACTAAACAAGAAATTGTGATTTGTTTGGGTATGTATCTCCTATCGATTTTAATTTGAAAATTAAAATCAATAATCATGATGTTTCCAAGAAGTTCATCTAAAAGGAAACCGCTATCTGGAATTGTACTCTATTCCACATTAACCATTGATAACAACAAAAGAAAAAGAATGATTAGGAAAAAAAGGGTCACCTATTGGGTAGTAGCAGATAACAGCTAAAACAAGCTTAGCGTAAGCACTCAGCACAATCAATATGTAACAATGGAGCAATTGTTATTGATTATTCAAGGGTGAAGGTATAACACTGGCCTTTGAAGGATCAGTTTACAGCAATTTGTCTCATTCCTAAGGCCCTTAATAATATAAGATAATATTGAGTATTGATCTCAATAAAAAAAATTTTTAAGTTTGTAAAGCAATTTAAAGAGAATTATTATTATGCATGTAAGAAATTAAAATATTTTTAATTACTTGGGATGAAACTATTTTCATATTCTTAATACTTTACGGCCACTGATTATTTTATTTTCTTGTTTCGGAGTCATCTTGTAATCATGAATGACAAATAACGCAAAGCCTTGGCTTTACTGCCAAACTCTCTATTGAAACATTTTCATTTCACTTTCGAAAGTACTCTCATTTCAGTTAGCTCACACACATTTAGCAAATGATCATCCAATACCATTTTTTTCATATTTTTAAGCGTATTTGGTGTGAAGACATATATCGGTCGAGCCCTAAGGTGTTCGTTTTGACACCTTGTATGACATCATTCAGACACTGCTCCGTAAAATGTAATATGTAGTTAGACTGGCGCTTATTTCTGAAGTCTCAAAACAATAATTAAAAAAAGAAACTACACAACATAGCGCCTATGCAACAGTATGCATAACAGTGACTAACTAGCTGCTAACTAGAATACTAAGTTTGCTTAGTAGTTCTCTAGCGTAATAAAATAACTCTAAAAACAGTGGTGCCAAATTGATTTTTATATCTTTCCAAAAAAGTTTCAAAACTTTGGTTAGTATTCATATATCTTAAGAATAACGTAAGCAACAGTTTAGCGGCTCATTACTAGGAGTTTGAGTAGCGTTTTATGACTAAACCAATTGCCAACAATCTGCTAATTTTTTGTTGTACATAACACTGATGTTTGTAGTCGCTGTGGTATAGTTGTTAGTGTGTTGGATTACTAAGACGGGAGCTCCGATTCAAGCTCCGGCTTTGACATCTTGAAGCAAAGAAATATTAAGAAAAAAATATTTCTTTCGGCGACAAAAGCTTCTCAAATCTGTCGTTCGGAGTCGACATTAAACTGTAGATCCTGGTACTCATGGATAAAAATTAACATACACAACATGAGTGCTGCGAGAAGCTAGGCCGTAATCCTGACATAGGGTTGTAAAGGTCTGTTATGCATATACAAAACTGATGTTTTACAACGGTGCCACTACATATTTTTAAAAGTAATTTTTTTAAAACTACTCCCGCCTTCTATATGTCTGATTGGCTAGTTATGAAATTTCTTTGGCTCAGTAAATAAACCATAATATAATATCGCCCCAAGAATTAAAGAACGCTGTAACTGACGAAACATTTAATGTTCACCAGAGCCAAAAAAACCTGTATGAAAGTAGAAAGAAGACACTGGTATTTTTCAAAACGCAGACGGCGTAAGTGAATTTCTTTTCATCATAGAAATCTGGGACCGGACCCATCGACGCGTATTTTTTTCTGATAAAAATGGTACAAAAAAACTTATTTTAGATTTTTTGTCAGTTACAGCTTTCTTTAATTCTTTCGACGTTATGTACATAAGTTAGTTTGCCTATGGGCAAATTAATTGGATTAAAAAATGTTGAGTGAGAAAAGGCCATCGATAATTATTATCTTTTATCAGCTTTGCCAACGTAAAAATGTGATGAAATCATGGATTCAATACATGACATCAGAGTCATCAGAGCACATGGAAAAGTAGGAAAAAGTACCTTGGTGATTATCAGATACCAGATGGGGAGATATGAATCTAATCCTGGTTAAGTTGAGGGCTGTACAATAGATCTATAGGTCGAAGTACTATACTACGTCGTTTAGAAATGAATGCACACATGACGCAGTGGTTCAATTTTGCTGATTTTAATATTAGCGTATCATTAAAGGTCATTTGTTTGTGCTAGAGGTATTATGGCGACTGTAGTATGCATAACTGCCAATATAATCGCTGAAAAATCACATTTCCTATGAGTAATTTTAAATAATTATTTTGTGACAATCACTCCAAATCCCTTAGCTTAATGTCTCATTTAAAACTGCTTGCCTTTAAAACAAAACCGTATTGATTTATAAAAATTATATCCTTCTTTTTTATTTTTCATTAAAAACTCAGTAACTCAGCAAATACTTTTTTGTTTCGGTTTAATTTTATCACAACCTGACAGACGAAATTAAACAGAGATTATTTTTGCAATAATCTAATGGCAAAAACATAAAATAGAAATATTTCTATAGAGACACATATATACATATGTACGTATGTACATACATACACATACAAATCTGTGTGTATTTGTATGTAAAACTTCTATACATAAACTTTTGTACTTACCTGCCAATTTGACTGCATACAGGTTTATCCGAACACACAGCGGCATTTTGAAAAACACCCAATTTCGAGGTGAAATTCTTTTCTAATATTGGAATGTCCCTGAGTAACGGTGACTTCGTAGTGGCAGTTGAAGTTGCCGGTTTTGTAGTTGTAGCATCTATTGAGCCTATTGTTACAGCATCATCACCTGTTGCAAATGCAACATGGGTGGGTTGGGTTACATTTAAAGTGGCAATGTCATCAGCTTGGCTATTAGTTGGGTCGGCATTTGTAGAGCCTACTATTGAAGCAGCCAGTGTTGAGTTTGTTAGTGTTTCATTGTTATTGAGAGAGGTTGCATGATGGCCATTAGTGTTGCTATTGTTATCATCTGATAAGAAAAAAGATTTAAAGGTTGAGGGTAAACTTAGTATAGGACTAGCAGAGGGTAGTAGTAGTGATGTGGAGGAATTTTTAAAAGGACTTATTTTAGTTGCTGTTGTATTTGTTGTATTAAAGGTATTGTTTGGTGAAAAGGTAGCGGTTACTGTAGTGGTGGAGGTGGTGCTTATTAAAGGAGTTACTGTTGTTGTTGTTGTTGTTGTTGTATTATAATATTTGCTGTTGTGATATTTATGGGGATTTGTGCTTGTTGACTTTGGCCATTCTACAAAAAGAGAAAATATTCCGAAAAGAAAACAAAGACAAAAAGAAAAAAAAAAACAACAAAAGGAGAGGTGGCACAAAACAAGCACAAGACAAACAAAAGGCAGTAAAATAAAATTCAAAGTAAAGCAAAATCGTTAAATAAACAATTGGCAGAATGTAAAACAAAACGAAATTTAAAATTTAAAATTAAAAAAAAGAAAAAAAAAAACACATTGAATCCAGTAACGGTTTTGTTCAAGCATGTTTTTGTTTGTTTACATTTTATGGCAGATTTTTTGTTTTGTTTTTGTAAGCATTAAAAATAACAACATTTTGTGCGGAGCAAAAACCAGAGAAAATATATGTAAAAAAAAGAACAAAAAGAGAGAGGAAAAACAGAAAAACAGTTAAAAACAGTGTCAGTCGTATATTGTTACAGTGCATTTCCTTTATTTTTTTTTTTTTTTTTTTGAGAAGAAATAAAAAATATTTTTTTTATATATTGCTTGTTTTAATATTACAGTAAAATAAAACACAATATTTGAAAAATTATTTTTTTTTGTATTTAATTATTTAAAAAATGTATTAAAAGCTTAAAGATACTTACCACTAAAACATAAACTGATGATAACGTAACTAATTAGGGCAATGCCAATAAAACATATGATGCCTATTGTTAATTTTTTCATTAAATTTAATAATTTTACTCTCCTAAAAAAGAAAAAACAAAAAAAAAAATAAATAAAAATACAAGTATTAAAGGAAATTCTCATTAGCAGTATTATTAACATACATATGCACATACATACATACATATGTATGTTAGTTGACAGGAAATATGTTTAAAAATTTTCACTTATGGAACAGAGTGATTCAGTAACAGACATTTATGTATTTTTTCATAATCATAAAGACACGAAAAGTATTTTTTATTATCACAAAAATTTACAAATTATTTTTTTAACATGAAATATAATTTTAAAATAAAATTTAAAGGCTTTGTTTTATTATTGATATAGCTTGACCAACCAATTCTTACCCGGTCAATATTTTTAATTTTTTTTATATAACTCGATTCCTTTTGACCCTTTTTTTAATTGAGAAGGAGGACTGTTCTTTAATTTTAAATTTATACAAAGTACATTTTTTGTAAAACAAAAAAATGATACAGCGATTCTCTTCTGAGAGACATTTATAGTTTCCTTTTCAGTTAACTTAGAAAAATTTGGAATGCGGTTGCACAATTAGGCGACTTAACAAAGAAAATAAAACAAATTAAAAAAAAATTTTAATTGCTCTTCATGAATTTGTTTACAGTAAGGACTGTATACTTATATAAGTATCCAGCACTAATTGAGGCATTATATTGTTTGTTCATATCTTAACCGTTCCACAAATACTACACGGTAAGGTATTATTTCTGATTTTTTACGTTATTTGCATTACTTGCAAAATCTATTGCACTTTAGCGGCTTATTTCATGTAAAAATCATGTATTCTTCATGCGCACGAGAAAGTGATTGTTCACAAAATAACTTATTAGTGAGCACTAGTTCCTTAAGATTACCATTAACCGCAGACTTCGCCCCTTTATGGTTGATAAATCTTTTGTATAATATAATAAATCATTTACACCGTTCGAGAAGAAAAGAGTCGTTACATTTAAACCGAATAATATACATACTTGCATGTAAAAGTACATATCAAATGGGGTTAAAGAGCGTCTACCGTTTTTTTTCGTGATACAATCTCCCTAGAAAAGGCGTTTTAAATTTTAGAGTACATACATAATTAGCCATTACAACCCTATGTCAGGGTTACGGCCTAGCTTCTCGCAGCACTCATGTTGTGTGTGTTAATTTGTATCCATAAGTACCGGGACCGACAGCTTAAAGTCGACTCCGAACGACAGATTTGAGAAGCTTTTTCATGGCAAGTAGGTAGTCGACGAAAGAAATACTTTTTTCATATATCTTTTTTCAAGATGTCAGAGCTGTAGAGTATTAAATGTTATTTTAAAAGTATATTCAAATGAATCTAATGAACAAAGCACGCTTTTTACGTTTATGGAAGTTTTTATGTTTAAATATCTCGACAAAAGAATGGAATGCTAAATGATGTGGAGAGCCAAGTTAGAACTCCACTTATGTAGTTATTTAAAAACATTGTTACTTTAAATTAATTTTGTTTCGGCATAAAACTAAGAACTAAATGAAATCAATTTAGATTGTTTTTGGCAATGATTTGCTAATTAAAGGGGAAAATGACTTGAGAAGCTTTTTCATGGCAGTCCGTCACTCTCAGAGTTTTTGCTAGAAGACTGCTAAGATGTAGTCGCCGAAAGAAATATTTATTATATTTCCTTTTTTCAAGATTTTAGAGTTGAGGTTTGAACCTGGAGCGTCTTAGTAAGCCAAAAGCCACTAGACCAAGGCTACTTCAAGAACTAATACTATACAATAATTCCATTAAAGCAAACAAATACTAATGGCTTTGAAAAAGAAATCCGCATTGCGAACTGCAAGACTATAAACCCAATTTTATTTCATTTGTTGTCCAGACATAAATATTTGTGTATCATCTCTTTTATTTGTTTGCATTTATTTACTTTTTGTTGTTATAAAAAAAAGCTTTTTAATAATTTATTTGGCTTTTTTTTACTGTCTGTTACTGTCTTTTTTTCTATTTACATATTACACTTTGTCTTATATCAAAGCGCTGTACATGTTTTCATGTACATACTTATATATCTAAACTTACCGTTGTTCTCGCCTCGCTTCTTCAGCTGTTGCTGTGTCATGTATAAATTCACCGCCATTTTTTTCCTCATCATCTGTCACTGATTTTAAAGGAATTTTGTTCATAGCATCGTCATTATTGCTGAGTCCCATTTTTAAGCCATCAGCTCTATATTAAAAAGAAGCAAAACAAACAAACCATAAAGAATTAAATATTGAAAGTATATTCATTGCATAGAAATTAATCAAATAAATACTGAAATATTATATTTTTTATAACTGTAGTTTTTAAAATTAATCCCTAAAATATGTTGATAAAAAATAATTTTTCAGTCATAGCATTTATAGTTTTTAGTTTACATTTGTTTTAACACTTTAGGTGCTCTTGAATTATGTGATTAATAGCGCTCAAATAAAAATTTATTCTCTCTAGACAACACATTTACTGCCGGCCAGCTAAGTGCACACTGGCCAGTGCATTTTTATTTAAATTTGATATTCGTGTGAATACAAACAAAAACTCATATCCGCACACAACACACACACACGTTTAACTGTGAAAGTAATATTTTTAGCTACCTATACAAATATTTTTCCGTATTGGGGTTTTACCTCTTCTCACAAATATTGAGAGAATTCTAATATTATTTTCAACAAATATTTGCTTTTGTACCGTGTATGTACATATGTACCGATGGCAGCATGTATGAAAATTAATTACTCACATATACAACAACAGTAGTAATAGACTTTCATACTCACCTCAAATCAAATACACACACATTTGTACATATATGTACGTTTTACAATTTTTGCGAATTGCTGTATAAATTTTTTTTTTTTGGTTTTTTAATTTTTGTTTATTATCCAAAGAGTTGCCAGGTGGATACTAAGTGCTAAATATGTATTTTAAAATGTTCGTTTAAGAGAAAAGTATTCAATATTAATAAGTAAATGACAAAAAATATTTCGCATACTTTTATTAAAATGTTTTGTATTTGAAAATTAAAAAAAAAAAAAAAATCCACATACATTTCAAAGTTTCAAACAAAATTTATGAACAAAAATCCTTAATTAATAATTATTTACTGCCTGTTTCTGTATGACAAACAGTTTAAAGCAATTTAAAATTTGTATGGAAAGTGCTCCAAATTTTTTTGAAAAATTGAGTTCGAAATTGTTTTTTTTACGGAAACAGTCAGTTAATATTCTGATATTAAAATAGATAAAATAGTCATCAACAAAGAAAACAAGTTTTGTTAATAATCGTTAGAAAAATTAAAAAACAAAATATAAAAATATGTTTTTTTTAATTATAGCAATTTGAAATTTACTTAATTAGATTTCAATTTTAATATTTTTATTATACCTATAGTCTGGCAATCCGAGTTCGAATCCCGGTTAAAGCGATAACTTTTTAAATTAATTTTGTTTTATCATTAACGCTTTTATTAGATGATGATTAATTTCAGATCACGATTCATAATTCTGATACAAGAATTCTAAAAAAAATTTTGAGAAATATAGTTGATTTTTGCCACGAATATGTACAGAACATTAATAACTTTGATGAGGCCACCGGTTCGGCTTGTGTACTATTCCTTCACGGTCTCCATTTTCTCCTTTGATTATCAAACATTGCAAAAATCGTAATTCTTAATAGAATAATAATTTGTGAAGAGAATTGTCAATTTTTTCTTTGTTCTATGTAAATTGTTTTTGTTTTAATACTTTTTGCTGTAGTTTTTTGACAGTTTTTTAGCCTGACCAACATCAAAAAGCCATGTTGTTTTTGTTACTGTTTTACTTGTTACAATCTCAAAGGCACCTTATGATAATTGAGCCGTGTTTTGTGATTACATTTTTTTTTCAATGTTGATACCATTTATTTTATAAAACAACGTTACCTTGAAGGCAAAAGTACCGTAAAATCGCTTTCTTGGAATATAATATATAATACTAAAAACTTAGCCGCACTGTAGTATTTAAAGATCTAACAGCCTATTTCACAACAACGAAACAAACAGTCACTGAGCGAAAGAAAAACACACGAAAGACAGTTATTTTGGGTTTATCTATGTCATTCGCCTGCTCTTACAAGTCACAATTTTTCGTTTTTACGTATCATAAAAATAAAGTGTTGCCAGTTGAAAATTTTTAATAAATTCCTTTGAAAAGAGAAAATATATAAATTACTATTTTGCTTGTGAACAAATGCAACTCTGTTTAAAAGTGCTTACTTGTACATATCCGTTACAAATAATAGTCCAATTACAATTAATCGATCTTCTAAGCAAATTGCATTGTGATTGGGTCAGTTTCATGTTGTAATTGTCGACATAAAACCAAAACAAAAGAGTTTGTGTGTGTGCGAATGCTTGTGTATTGTAAAACAAAAATGAGTACGCATGGAAATTGCATAATTTTGCACTGGAATCGGCATAATTTAGTGTGTGTATACTATTCTAAATAACTATTTTGTGTTTTTCATCAAACGAATGCAAAAAGACAAGTGACTCATTTTGACATTTATTTTGGTTTTTGTATGACAATCATTACGTTTTTCTCTTTTCTTTTTACTATTCGTTTTGTTCGCACACAATTCTGTTGTAGAGAAACCAAAATAAAATTTTTTTTGCTCAGCAAACGAAAAAGAGCACTCACTCGAGATTGTGAAATAGGCTGTTAGACCCTTCTGCAAAAAAAAAAATAATAATAAAGTAGACTTTAAATAAAATTTTGTGTGGCAAATAAGGACTTCAAGCTTACTTTATTTCATTTTTCATATGGCCGTAAATGTTATTTTCAATTTCAAATATGTATTTTAAATTGTTTGTGACAGATTTCACTCTCTTATCAATAACATTTGTAAATATTTGACAATTCGGTATTGATGTGAATTTAGTTAAATTCTTTATACCCGTTATATTTCGTATTGCATTATAGGTATTTACTCTGTTCTTCAAACCTGTATCAATACGAAAAAAATTTAGTTTCATAAGGGCTTAATGACTAGAATTCGCGTTAATTAGAAATTAGATTATTTTGTACAAAATGGGAAAGAAAATCACTAAATTTCAATTATTTTCTGATTATTTTGCTTATTTATTGATTACGATTACAAATAATCAAAAAATAACCGTGTTTACTTGAAATTGCAAAAAGTAATTAGAAATAAAGAAAAGAGTAATGCGATTATTTTGTAGATCACTTCTGATTATTTTCAAAAATTTCGCATTTGATTACTTCCTGATCACAAACAAAATAAAATAAAAATATTTCTTTTCATTTATTTATATCCATAATTTAAAACTGATGCAATTTTATTAATGTGATAATAAAAAATCAATATTTAAGTAATGGCAACCCTTAACTATAATTATCCATCCGATTAGGTTCACATGTACATATTTACACAACCATTCACAACAACTTACCTCTACTCATACTCATAAGTATTTTATGTTTTTGCAATAATTACTTCAAAAAACCAGAGTGCACATGTCACTGTTAGTGTTAAATGTAGTCAACAGCCATGTTGATAATGTTCATTGTGATTATGATTATGATGATGATGGCGTCGACGCGTTAAACAATATTATGAATACGATGATTATAAATAATTGCTAAAACACACACTCAACACAAGTACACACACAAAACAAAAGAGGAGAATAAAACCTTCATAAATAAACCACCATTACAGGAGTCTTATGCATATGCTCACAGACAAAAGCATAACAAAAAACAGCGACAACAACAACAACAACAACAAAAATGTTGATATGTGTGTATATTTAATGGGGAATGTTATTTAGAACAGTATGTCACTTAACATTTTTGTCAAAAGGCAAGATACGAGTACACACACACAAATATAATTTAATGACAACAATATGGATCATATATTGTATCATGCAAATCGGGGTATATACGTAAATATTTTTCTATGGATTAAATGAAAAAAAAAAATAACATACAAAAATCAAATACTCTCACTCTTCATATAGGATAGAGTAAAAATAAAAACAAAAACAATTTAAATATACTTGTAAAGAATTCCTAGAAGGAGCAACAATAATTTCATTAAATTAAACTGCTAAAGAGTTTTAAACTGATTTTTTTTTCCTTCTGCATTTTTAATTCCCTTTAAAAAGGATGACACATAATATTTTTAGGAGGGTGAACAGATAACAAAAGCGACCTCGTTTTAAAGTGTTTTCCGTAAAATAAATTCCCTATACAGAAAACGGTTAAAAATGAATTGTTTTTTCTTAAAAATTATTTTTATGTTGGAAAACTTAAATGGATTTTAAGTATCTGTACGTGATTAAATGTGGTAATGAAATACAATAAAAAAAGAAAAAAAAGCCCAAAAATTCATTATTGAAATGGATATTTTAGGGTGTGAGTAAAAATAGAAAATATTTGACATGTACAAGGAGCAATGTTATAAGTGAATAAAGCTATGGTGGATGGTCACATTGAATAAGTATTTGACGAAGAAAACGTAACCACTATATTATAAAAACATTTATTTTGAAATTTTTCATTTCATCAAGTTTAGTTCAGTAAATATTAAAATAATTTTTTATTTTTAATAACATTTTTAAATAATTTTTGAAGAAATTTTTACATTAAACGAAATATTTGCATAAAATATTTGAACAAAATAGTAGTGGCTATGCTTTTTCGTCAAATGTTTTCTTGAATTGAATTTCTTTTAAAGTATAAGTTGTATTGACTTAAACAGACAGATTAAAGAAACTTATTTTTTTTTAATTAATAATAACTTTACATTATTATTTACTTTACAAACTACGTATTTTCTTTTATGTCTGAATCAAAATAACAAAAGTTTCATAAAAATGTGTATTAAAATTAAAATTCATAAATTAGTATAACAATTCTAACTAGTAAATATAGTAATTACCCTAATAAATACCCTAAATACATAGCTTTTTGTATAAAAACCACTCAATAAATTCTTCATTTTAATACTTTAAATTTAGTATATTGTGGTGTTCAAAAATGGCGATATTCTTAATCTTAGAACTACACTGTGTAGAGATTATCGCTTAGGAACAGAGTGCAGCCGTTCTGGGTAGGTGTCCAGGTGGACACTGTGGTATAAGCGGAAACGATTACAGATGTTTGTAGACTATGCTCACAAGCATCAGAGACAGCAGAGTACATATTATGTGAATGTGTGGCTCTCGATAGATTTAGATGGATGTGCTTAGGGAGACATGTGGTTTCACTGTCGAACATATCCAACACTAAAGTTTCAAACCTGTTGGTATTTATAAGGAAGGCAGTTGGTCTGCTAAACAAACAGTAAACTCAAAGGGACACAATAGATCTTATAAGTTGCAGTGTCTTGCATTTGTGCTGGGTCCAAACCAGATAATAATAATAATAACCTCAGAACTAAACGTGGTCACGAGTTTCGTTAAGCTTTTACAAAATTTTACAAAGTTTCAAATTTACAAAATATTTTGTAGGAGTTGGTGGAAGTAAAACATAAAACTTAGACTTAAACTCACCATTTATATCCTAGACACCCCAATTGATTTACGCACTTCTAGTAAAAGTTATTTTTTTTGTTGCAAGTTTGAAAACGAATAACGAATAAATTGGGCATAAAATTTTTTGTTTTAAAGGTAATACGTGAAGTTTTTTCCCCAGAAACTGCACAAGTCTATTGAATTACTTGATGTGTATAAGCTGAATGAGTTCATATTTTTTTTTTCAATAAATGCTTTGTACATTAATTAGTAAAATTTCTGTGTACTTATATAGAATATTTTTTTATAAGAAACAAATTATTATAAAGTTATTCTTCAGTAGCTTAACTAAAAAAGCAGTGGTTCAAGAAATTTATTGTTTGCAGGATAAGTTTTTTATAACTTAACTGCATATATCTAAAAATGACAGTCTATTTGCGTAAACTGATTGGGTGCATTATCTCTTTAGATGAAAAGCCATTTAGGTTCATGAATACTTTTCACATAGAAAAATCCAAATCTAAAGAAAATTGTCTTCGGTAAAGCGTTGTTAACAACCAACAATTTATCACTTGTTTTTATCGTTTATTTTAATACTTCATACTACTTATTCATATTTTCAAATTTAGTAAAAATTTAAATTTCTGAAATATTTTAAAATTCAAAAATTTTACTTGCCATATTGTGTATTCATTACACATTTTAATTACTTTGCCTTCTAAAATACACCCGTTTTTATATTTTCTTTTAAATGTTACGTAGATTGTGGTAAATTGCCAGTTTATAGAGAACAGCATGTAATTATTTAAAAATGTATTTTTATGAACTACTAAGCAATTTGGGTCACATATTCTATGTTTAGCAAAATAATGTTTTTTTTGGAAATTAACATGCAATAGTGCTATTTTAGATCAATATCCTCAATTAATAACCGGAAAAGAAAAAAAAAAAGAACACCTAAAATGATGGTATTTATTTAGGAGTTCAAAATACATAAAAAAATATCCTTAACAACTTACTGTTTTATTACTCTAAATGAGAAGAAATAGATTTCAAATGTGGGTCACTCTAACGTATGTGAAATAATATTCGTATTGCATGATAAATGCCACACTGGGCGTATGAAGTACAAAGAAATGATTTTTATTTGCAACAAATAAAACTATAAATTTTGTCTATATAATTTAAGTTTTCTTTTACTAATTTAAAGTAATTGTAGTATAATTGTCACAAAGGGAGTGGTAAGATGTGTTTGATTTTATTTTCTCAGTCGCATGGCTTTTTATTTTTAATATTTTCTACCACGTAAACAAACAACTGAGAGAGTTTAATTTTTATCCAGTGATAAAAATATTTTTTAAAGATGGTTATACTCGTATGTGTAGGTTTTTGCTTTAAATGATGTTGATGTTCTTTATCAGAAAACGCTTTAATCAGATCAAATTTAACTGCAATGTTATTTTTTGGTAATTAAAGAAGAAATGATGTCCGTGAAGGAATAGTACACTAGCCAAACTGAACAATTGTTTTCGACTCCAGCTACGGTAGTCTCATCAGAGTTCTTTGTGTCCTGTGTATATTCAAGACTAAACATCAACTATTTAACTCACACTTTTTTGGAAATCGCATACTGAAATTATTACTGTATGTACATACATTTGTATGAGTTAGTCGAAGTAAAGTCACACAACAGTTTATATCATATTCTCCTTTTCTTACCATCATTGCTGTTCTTGTAATCGTCATCTTATTTGGATGAAACAGAATTACAAATTTATTTTGTTTTTGCCCTTTATTCTACCTTATCCACATTAGTCGACATGAATGATATGTACGACGGTGGTTGAGGTGGTTAGAGCTTAGCACCATAGTCGGGTGCGATGTTGATGTTCATTTATGGGCCTGAATTCATTCATTTTGGCCAAACAATTTAAAAATTATCTTTAATATGTAGCTCGAGCAAGAAATTGTAAGAACTTTAAGAAATTTGTAGAAGTAAAATTTAGTGCTGCCTCAAAAATAATTTGCTCAAGTATGCACCTCGGTTTAGTCGGTCCATCACTGAAAAAATAGATGCAATATTCTAATTGGTAACGCAGTACCCCCACAAAAACTGTCAGATGATACTAAAGCGTACATATTATTATTAACTGGTTCAGACCCAGCACAAATTCAAGACACTGAGACTTATAAGATCTATTGTGCCCCTTTGAGTCAACTGTTTGTTTACAAGACCTTCCTTATGAACACCAGCAGGTCCGATATTGGTGGATATTTCCGCCAGTGAGACCATACCGTTCATTTGCGGGAAGAATGATATAGCTCAAAAACACATTCGTTGAGTTAATAATTCAGAAGTGTGTTTTTTCATCTCTTTTTTCACTGAGTGGCGACCAAAAGTGTCTAGTCCTTTTCCTATATGTTTGTCTAAAATAAACTATTTACATGCATTTATCTCAGAATCGCTTTTTTAGAGTTATGCCACTCTTCTCGCAAATGACCGATATGTCTCCCTAAACACATCCAAACTGAGCATAGTCTACAAACATCTACAATACATCTGTGGTCGCCATTCTCAACAAATGCGCTCTCACACCACTACCCGTAAGGAAATCCATTATGATTTTTAGGTCTGGCCTTCTATACTTTAGAACATCAGACTTATCCTCAAATCACAAATTGTTCAATGTTTGGTGGGATAAGTAATAAGTGGAAGAGATTTACCTATTTAAGCTGCTATATGGTCTGCTGAAGCAAAGAGTTTTATATCTACTAGTCACATTCTAACAATTCGAATGTAGCAGTTAAAAGCATGTTAACATATCTACGGTATAGCAATGGCCTTACACCAACCCACAATGGTTTAGTTTAGTGTCTGAGCGTTTTTATCTTTTTGATGATAACAAAAAACCACTCAACTATAGAAAGTAAAGTGTTTAACTGGGAAGAAAAAAAACTTCATATATTGCAAAAGTGATTTAGAGTTATTCTTTAAATTTAAAGTTTCAATAACAAAAATTTTAAAATGTTTTTGTGTTTTAAATCAGTCTTGATGTTCCTAAGCAGGGTTGTGAAAGTATAAAATAAAACTCCATGTTCATTAATTTAAGTTGATTAAGAGTAAATATAGAAAGTCAGTAATTATTTCAATAATTTTCTTTTTTTAATTACCTCTACAAAATTTAGGTCACACGTGTTTTACGAAATTGTGTTCTTGGCAAAAATTATGAATGAACATGCAAGTCTCACATTCTAAAGCAATAATGTGTCATTATTTAAAGGTACTCGTATGTAATACTTAGCAATTAAGAAAAAAGAAACAACACGAGTAATGTATGAAAATTTACACTTAAGGATATGAGGCATTTATGAGGTATTTAGATTCCAATAACTTGCTAAGTAACCGTGAGTATAGATTTCGTAGTAGCGGTTTCACTGAGGACTTGTTGGCACTCCTCTCTAAAAGTAAAATTGTTGCTATAGATATTTCAAAGGCTTTTGATAGGATCTGGCTCAAGGCTGTTATATCCAAACTTGCTGTTTTGGTTTCAATAATCATTTCTGTCTGAGAAAGAACGTTTTCTCAGTGACCGTTCTATAAGAGCGATTGTAGACGACATCATTTCCAACGAGTTCTGAATAAATTCAGGAGTACCACAAGTCTCTGTTTTGTCTCTTACACTATTTTTTTTAATTTTGCTAAATGTTATTCTCCTTTCAACTTCCAACACTATTAACTCTTTCGAAGGTGACAGCAACGTTTGCCATTCGTATTCATTTGATCGTAGGCCAAGCTTTTTGGAGATTGAGGTGAGAAGGCACAATATGAATGACACACTCACAAATCACCAGCAAATAATCTACGAGTGGGGTTGTGTAAACAGAGTTGAATTTAATGCGCGCAAAACTCAATGTTGTTTTATCATGCATAGGTGTGGTGGTGTTGAGACAATCTTGTCATCTGTGATTCCTCTTTTCTGTTATTGACTTGTAACACAATGCATTTTCTTTTTTATTTAAGTGGAGCTATTTTTTTAATTCGGTTGTCCTTTAATTCTTTCGTAACCTATATATTATTAGGGCAATACACATACTACACTACAGGTATAATATCCATTCTCTTGATTGTCAATTTGTCTATGGATTATAATAATGGAGTCATGTTTCATCCACGGTAGTATATCGACGTGAAAACTGCACTCTATTATCACTTTTGAACAACACCAAACATTGATTGGAATTATAGAAACGCTCTCGTTGTACTCATATGCGGCAGATATTATCTTAGATATCTTGGATTTTTAACTATGAAGACCAACCTCACTTTGCAATTATTTAAAATTATTTTAAGAACTCTGTGTTGATGCTTTCGTACGTAACAGCGACTTTGTCTAATTTGCCTTTACCAGAGTTTGGTTTATTGCATTAGATTTAATTTTCCACTAAATTTAGTCGTACTGGTAAAAATAGTGCATTATCGCCTCTTATATTTAGTGGTAGTGGAAATTTAATGCATTAAATAAAACGATTTTAGTGTTATTTGAAATTTATTGCATTAAATATAAAAATTTTAGTGGCAATGGAAATTTAGTGCATTAAATAAAACGAATTTAGTGGTAGTGGAATTTAAATGCATTAAATAAAACAAATTTAGTGGTAGTGGAAATTTATTGCATTAAAAAAAAATAAATTTAGTGGTAGTGGAAATTTAGTGCACTAAATGATTCGATTTTAGTGGTAATGGAAATTTAGTGCACTACTTCTGAATGATTAGCGGCTGGCAATATTAACAGTCCGCGCCATTAAAATCTTACCTATGGTGAACTGAATAATATATTACATTTGAAAGTACTAAAATTCTTATTAAAACAATAACAACAATTATTTACTTTATACAGGCGGACTCAGTAAATTAAGAAGATAACATTCACTACAATTTATTTTGACATTGACTTAAGCTATGTATGCATATAATAATGTTATATCCATATATGAAGGTATATTAAAACGATAGTGGAACTGAGGTAGTGGAACTAAATTTCCATTCCACTATAGTTCCAATGGAGTTATATTCCATTACCACTAATTATTCAAAATTAGTGCACTAAATTTCCACTACCACTAAAATCGATATATTTAATGCATTAAATTTCCATTGTCACTAAATTTATTTTATTTAATGCACTAAATTTCCACTACCACTAAATTTGTTTTATTTAATGCATTTAAATTCCACTACCACTAAATTCGTTTTATTTAATGCACTAAATTTCCACTACCACTAAAATGGTTTTATTTAGTGGTTAATTATTTCCATCTGCATTTAGAGGTGGCTGGAATATTGCTGCATTAATACTAAGTCGTTTAGTGGTAGTGGAAGCGATAATGCATTAGAAATTCAATGCAATAAACCCAACGTTGGCCTTTACCATGATTTAAATGTTTCCTTTTTACAAAATCCTTTATTAAATTTAATTTGAAAATACTTTTTCATTTCGGGTTGCTTTTTTCCATATAATATTGCCAGTTAAGACAGTTTTAAAACCTTTTATTATTCCTGTTTTATTTTTTGTTTTCGAATTTAAATTTTATTTTTGTGGTATGTGTTGTCGTAATAAATTCCGCGTAATTGTTTCCCATCAATTTTTATTATTAATTGAAAAAATATTTTTTACCGCATATTTGTAAGATTAATTTTTCCGGCTTTAGATTAAAAGTATATGCATGTGTACATACATAAGCCATAAAAGGGAAAACAAAATAAATAAAAGTTGCTATTTTTGATAACTACTGCAACATTTTAATCAATTAATTTTAAAATCCAATCAAATTATATGGAATTTAAATTAAAGTTATAGAAACACATAAATATTTGAGTGATATTGTTAATTAAATATTTAAATGATATTCCTATGTTCCCCTTATTTTAATGGGAAAAAGTTTTTTTTATCCCACATTAAATCAATAAAAATTGAATTTAGGTTGTTTTTTCTGTGGCTTTGGATGAAAGTAATTTTTTGACAGATCACGTCTGAGTCGTGTCATGCTGTCATGTTATTCTTGTTTAGTATTATTTGCCATTTCATAATGGAAAGACTTACGCCTAAACAACGTTTACAAATCGTTCAACTTTTTTACGAAAATTCACGTTCTGTGAGGAATATGTTTCGTACACTTCGCTCAACTATTGTTCAACATAATCGGCCTACTGAGCGTACTTTTCGCAACACCATCACCCATTTTGAGACCCAGCATTCATTATTTAGGAATATTCGTTATACTTTCATGCATGAAAAACTTCAGTCTTGGCTACGTATCGAACTTGTGCGGTTAATCAAATTTTGTAATTGTAAATTAATTTAATTAATATTATTAATAGAAAATTAATTATGGTAAAGTATAAAAATCAGATCACAGTGTTTAGTTATTGCAGGCGCTGGGTTGAGCTTTGAATTAAATTTTTTCTATTACTCGTACAACCGCGTACGATTTCTTAACTCGTACCTAAAAAAATATATTTATTTATTTACTAAATTACAATACAGAGTGACAAAAACCATAAGTTCGGTGTACTCTCGAAGACCAGTATCTTTGGTGGGAATCGAATCCACAACTCTCCCACTAGCCGTCTATTACACTACCCACTACACAACTGGGGTACAAATAAAAAGAGAAAAAAATTGTTTGTGTTGTTTATTCAATTGTAAAATCGGTAAGTGTTTGGTGTTCAGTTTTCCGGCAAAAGTTCTGAGAGTAACTGATTGCCATAAGCAAGCTTCTCAAGTCTGTCGTTCGGAGTTGACTTTAAATTGTAGGCCCCGGTACTCATGGATAAAAATTGACAAATACAACCTGGGTGCTGCGAGAAGATAGGCCGTAACCCTGCAATGTATGTATTGTAATGGTCAATCATGTATGAATGTATGTATGTTTAGTTTGAAATGTCGTTTAAGTATTTGTGCTCTTCTTCGACATTTCATTTAACAAAAATGCCATACGAATATAATACAAACATAAAAAGCTAGAGTTGTTACTTATCGCTATGGAGTAGTTAGTGAATCACATAATCGTTACTTCAAACATCTTTTCGAATGTCGAATTGTTAAAAGTTACTGATTCATGCTAAGTTACAATAGAATATTAAATTATATTCTAATTAATTATTAGAAGAAGTGTCAGAAACCATAAGCTCGCTCGGTGTAGTGTCGCAGACCAGTGTCTTTGGTGGGAATCAAATCCACAACCCTCTCACTAGCCGTTTAGCATGCTACCCACTACATGGAGTACTGAAGCACCCGATATGGAAAATTATTTATTGATAAAATTTAAAATAGTGATTAAGAATTTTGAACAACGTTTAGTTTTAATTTTTCTATTTTACATATTTGTAAGTACATAAACATTATTAAATCAAATGCCAAATTAAAAACTAAAAACATATTATTTTAAATACATCCGAGTATTTCACTATTAAAACTTATGAATAGATTTAAATAGTATAAAGTTTTAGATTAAATATAAACCTTATAAGTTCATAATAATGATGACAAAAGTTTAAAATTTATTTCAGTTTAACTGTTATTAAAATCCAATTAAATGCAGTGAGATCGCATGTCATGATACTTGGCAATTACTTTAAACAGAAAAAAGCTTTATAAAAAATTCATAAAAGGAAAAAAAAACACGAAAAAACTAGACTGAATCAGATAATGAAATGATTGACTGACTGAGGCACCGACTGACTAAACAAATAAGTTTAGATTTAGATATGAGGAGTACTCCTCGTACAAAACGCATCTAAATATTATTGTACCATCTTTACTCAAATATATGTACTCGTATATATGTGAGTGAGTATGTGTGAATGGCAACAATAAAAATAACAATAATAATAGAACATGAGTAAACTATAAAATAAAATAATTTAGAAAATTATTGAAACAAACATTCACATATACTCGTACTAAGGCGAGTATGAACATTAGTCGTGCTCATCTATTTAGATTGTAAAAAAAGAGATTTTAATCGCAATGTCATGTCAAGTTAAATGGATCAAAATGTTATTCATCCGTTTAATATTCGCCTTTTATGCTTGTTTGTAAAGTTTTCTTTTTTTTTGCAGTATTTTTTATTTTATTTTATTTAATCCGTTTGTTTTACAAAAAAAAAAAAAAAATTAAATTATTTTTCATTCTGCGTATAAATTTTACAATTCTTTTTTAGAATTAACGAGCACTACTTGTAAGTGCATTGAAACGGTTAAGTCGTTATTGTCGTAGTTTATATGAGAGCTCATATCTGCTTAAGTTATAAACTAAAAGATAGTTGTCATTAAAGAATATTATATTTTGTGATTTTATTTACTTGTGCGAGGGTTGTTTGAAATAATTTTGAAATTTGTTTTCTTTTGACACACCTACATACATATGTACATAAAAATTGGGACTTTACAATCCTTTTTCAAAGTTACGGCATCCACATTGTGTGTGTCAATTTTTATCCATGAGGACCTACAGTTTAATGCTTGTTCATGTTCCAATTTTTTTTATATATTTTATTCTTTCAACATGTCAGAGCTGTGCTTTGAAGCCGGAGCTCTCGTTTAGTAAGCCAACACACTACATACTAGATTACGGTGACCACAATATAGTCATTACACATACACCGTAAAAATCTCTTTCAGATCTATCAAAAAATGTGTAAGTCTTTAGCCATTTGTTTCATTTTAAGCAATTTATCGAATTCATTAATTCATTAGTGCTCAAATATATGATGAATAAATAGTGAAGGCTGTTTAGAATTGTTGTGTAGAGGAGAATAGTGTGAAAGTGTAAACCTAATAGTGCATATTCAAAAATGATATAGATGCAATTTTAATTATAATTTATATATATACGCCAATGCGTTGTGGAAACATTTAACACTGAGAGAAAATGTATACGAAAAATTGACAGTCGTATGGTTCTCACTTATTGCTTTTTTTCGGTTTTTTTCATCTCTAAATATTTTTTTTTTCAAAAATGATATTCTCTTTGTTTTAAAAACATCACTGATTAAATTGTAAGAGTTTGTGAAAATTTACCATCAAGTTGCCTTCAAACATATCTCATAAAAGTGTATGTACTCTATAAACTAGATGAACAACCCTCGCATTTGAAACGATGAGTTATTTTTTGATTGACTTTTTTCTCTTATTTTGTCTTTATCATCTTTTGGCACAAATACTTAAGATTGGGGTCAAAGTTATTTTGAAGCGCTTCATTGCGTTGGTTTTTTTTTAACTTTTTAAATCTTTTCCTCTAGTGATATGCGTATAAAATATGACTGCAAATATTGATAATAAAAGTCTTCATTAATGGCGATTTAGATGTGCTCGTAAATGTTTATTATAATAATTCTGTATTTGGCAAATATCAAAACTTTTTCATTCAGCCAAATTATAGTTTCATTCAATTGTTCATTGTCTTCATTTTGCTAATAACTTTAAAAAAATCTACTAAAAGCAAAAGCTAATTAGTTGATTAAAAATCAGTGCAGTATAATGCAAATGGTCAGCTAAATATTAAAGAAAAATTAACCCTTTAGGGTCCAGCACCACATAACATTCATATAATAATGCAATACATATTATTAATTCAGTTTATCAGAGGAGGATCAGCTTATTGTCAGACTAAGAAGGATAATAATTTAAAAAGTATTTTGTACAGGCAAAGTAACTACTTTATATTACACAAATAAGTTACTCACTAGCATGTATATTTTCGAGATCAGCTTAAAGAAATTCTAAAATAACTTACCACGTGTGACTGTTGTAGCATAAAAAAACTCAGTTTTAGTTGTTAAAGGATTATGGGTAAATGGAACAAGAGAGTAATAAGAAGAAAGAAAACTTTTTATTCTGTTTTATTTAAAACAGAAGATAATTACAAAAATGGAGAGAAAAGGTTAAATGTTTCGTGACAAGACTTCGACCAACTCATTAGAAAAAAAAATTATATTCCAATAAGTGATTTCTAGAGAAGGGTGAGTTGAATAGTTGATGATTGTCATTAATATTTACAAATCCAAAGAACTCTAAAAAGACTACCGTAGCTCGGATCTTAAGCCGAGTGTCCACTAGCAAGTTACTTGCGGAAGAACTTCTGCAAGTATTTGCTGAAGTGTTTCCACTGAAACCAAAACTTGCGGAAGTTTGATTCCAGAAGTAGTTTGTAGAAGTTTTACGACGAACTTGCAGCAAGAACTTGCAGACGTGTTTACACACAATTTGAGTACAGGTTGCAGTAGAGTTAGCTTCTTTAAAGAGTGACAGTATAAAAATGTCTTGTGGCAAAATAAGAGTGGCAGCTGCCATCTCAGTATATTTAATAAGAAAGAAACAACTAATTAAAAATAAAAAAACAAAAAGAGAAGTTTTGGTGAGAGATTGGATGCTGCGACGAGTAGATTCAAATTTCCAAAATACATTACTTGATGAATTGCGGAGTGAAGATTCAATGCAGCTAAACAATGTCCTGAGAATGTCGAATGATGATTTTGAAAACATTTTATCTTTAATTCAAACAAGTATTCAAAAGCAGGATACTAAAATGAGATTTTTATTTTTATATTCTTTTGAGGACGTGTCCCATAGTTCCGGGTAACTTTCTTGGTGTTCAATAACCAATGTATTTTTTTCTTACTCCAAATAAATTTATTATTTCCCATTTTTATATACTTAGACAAAAAATCAAAAAAACAACACAAAACAAAACCCGACGTATACCTGACATCTTCCTCAAGTCTTGAAAACACTTGCAGTTCACAGCAAGTTGCTCAAGTTACTTCCAGCAAGCAACGAACACGTGTTTCCACATAATTTCTGCAAGTTTTTCTTGCAAGCAAAAACTTCTGGAAGTCGACTAATACGTGTTTACACGATAAAAGCTTCTGGAAGTCAATTCTGAAAGCATCTTCTGCAAGAAAACTTGGTAGTGGACACTCGGCTTTAAACATATTCAGAAGTTGATATATAAATTACAATTACAAACTTAAGAGAAGTTAAGAGTGCTCGCACAAAAACTTAATCGGCCCAGGTTTAAATCCCAGCAAAGGTGAAAGATTAAAAAGTTAGTTTACGGTTTTTTCAAAATTATGATTTAAAAATAAGAGGTTCCCCCCCCCCCCCCCCCCCCCCGCCTCCTCACCATTAACACAAGAAACGAATGATCTGGAAAAAATGCCACCTATTGGGAAGTAGGAGATAATAGCTAAAACCTACTTAGCGAAGGCACTCACCACAATCCACATGTAACGAAGGGGCAATTGCTGTTGATCATTCAAGGGTGAAGGTATAACACTGGCCTTTGAATGATCAATTCACAGCAATTTGTCTTGTTTCTAAGGCGCTTAATAATATGTATAAGAAAACAAAAATATATTTTCTGTCAATGTACTGTCCTTTCCACAAAAATTCCAAAACAATGCACAGCATTAGGGGTTGGCCTCTGAATACAGGTTTAAATTTAAAGAAAAAAATTACAAAAAATTCAGGTTACAAAAAGCAATCTGTCAGTTGTTACGCTCTTTACACACAAAAATTACATTCGTTTTACGAACGAAAATTTGCTCGATGTTTGTATTTATACATGCGTTACAGTTGATTCGGCTTCTAATGAGTGGATTATTGGTTTAATATTGTTCTTTAAATTTTTGTTGTTTATTGCCTCATTACCGATTATGATTTATTTTTTTTTTAATATTTGTTTTGATAATCAAGAGTATAAGGTTTTGAAGTAAGAGATTATGGCCGGTGAGCCATTCTAAATATGCTTGTTTTGCGCTTTAGTATGTGCTGCCTTCAGATGTATGTGTCTAGATGGCACATGGCTTCTCGGCAATGTCCACTACAAAAGTTTTAAACTTGCTGACATTCATAAGAAAGACACTAATTCTGAGGAACAAACAGTAGGTTTTGAGTGACATTATCTTCCGCATTCTCAATTCAATAATTATAATGCAATGTCTTGGTATTCTAAGATTTTGTTTTTGTTTGCAAAAGACAATTGGGGGATTAACAAAGTGTTTTATTATGTTTTATTGTGACATAATAATGTGCGGTTCTGGATAGATTTATGGATGTGTTTGGGAAGTCATATGGTCTCACTAAAAGTTTGTCTGTTAAACAAACAATAGACTCAAATGGACACAATAAATCTTATATGTTGCAGTGTTTTGAATTTTTGCTGGATTTGTACCAGATAATAATAAAAAATTTCATATTGTCATGAATTTGCTGTTGTTGTTGTGTTTTATTAATAAAAAAAAGTTCTTACTACCACATAAATTAAAACTTTATGACAATACGACATATAGCACAACATGTGAATAGCCCAAATATTTGGGTACAATTATGAAAAACAATAATTTACAAATTTCATATACGATATCATTTGTTTCTTCGACTTTGTCATTTTGAGCTGAATTATTAATTTTAATATTTAATTTGACAAAAAAAAAATTAGAAAAGTAAGCAACTAATTAATATGCATGATTGACTGCAGACAAATAAAAAATATGGTCATAATGGCCATCTTGTAAAGAATTTTAAATACAATTTTTTTCAAATATGAAGAAGATATTAAAACAGTAATAAAATAATAAAAAAAATAGCAAAAAACAAGTAATAATAAATGTAAAAAATTAAATTTACTACGACTATTTGGGGACAACAACCATATAAGAGTAGAAACATTTTTTAGTTTAATGCATATAAACGATGTTATTAAACGTATTACTGCAGCAACAATGTTGCCATTTTTATTACCAACGACACACTTAAGGTATCGTAGCAATGAAATGAAATGAAAAAAAAATGAAAATAATAATCAAATAAAAATTACTTTTTTTATCTATTTATGCAGTTTTGTTTTAATTTTTACCATAAAAGGACCAACTCTGTGGTGGTAAAACAACAGTGAAAAGCAATAAATTTAAAGAATGTTAGAACTAAGTAGAGTACGTGTACGTGACAATTGATGAATAAAACAGTGGAAGTGTCAGTCAATTAATTTTATTGTTCTTGTGTTGACATAAATCAACATAAATTGTGTGCCCTTTTTAGAGTCTGCTTTTTATTTTTCTACTCGAATTTTATTATTATTTTTTGTTTGTTGGTGTATTTTAAAAATATTTTATAATTTAATAAAACCTTGAACCTTTTCAGAATAGACGAGACAAAATTATTTACAATGATTTATGTTTGTAATAACCAAAACATTGAAACTGAAACCATATTTAACTACTGAAGGAACTCTTAAGAAAAACAAAAATAAAATTTTGTTGTTGGCCATTTTTGAAAAATATTTACAGCAAACAAATCTAAAAGAAATTGAGAAACTTTGTAGAAAAAATCTCTTACTTTTTTGTGCAGCTTGTCTTTAAAAAGAAAAACATAGAGAGTGTTTATAGAACTTATAAATAGTTTTTGAAATAATATTTTATAATTAAACTGTAAAGTGAAACTCGTTAAAACGTTAACACTCGACAAGGTGTATTATTACCAAATTTTTTTTTTTTTTTCATCAATAAACTATTTGCTTGAAATACTAGTTTCACACATTTGAATAGAATGTTCAAAATTTGACATTCGAAATCATGAACAATCTCAAAAATGTGAACTGCTTTGGTTAAAATTAGTTCACGTTATCTCGAGTTCACTGTAATTGGGCGGATACATCCCAGTACCTTTGTGAAACAGACACACTATTGTTTCTGGTTTGTCATAATTGAGACTGAATTTTGTTGATGAAGCGTTTACTTTCCTCTTGTAATGCGCGTGTAATGGTGGACTTATTAATATAAGACCTTTGATTAGGGATGCTCGATGTTTATCGGCGCATCGCAAACATCAATGTTTTTAATACGATACGAAAAAATATATCGATGTATCGAAAACCTTACTTTTAGTTTTAAGGTTTTTTCACCCGACAGCTCTTCTCGACCGCTGCTTATAATTGTGTATTATATCCGCGATTTAGCAATAATAATAACAATTTTTATGTAGTTATCGATACTATATAAAAATCACAAAAAACTGGGGAAATGGTATTATTTTATGTAAATTTGCAAATAGTTCGTTAGTCCGGATTTACACTTAGGAAATGATATTTTTCAATTTTCGGTCGGATTCACGATTTAAAAAGAAAACAATTTTGTAAACCCAATTACTTGCTCCAATGCCGTTAGAAAAATTTAAGAGATGATAGCAAAGGAATTAACACACGACTCGAGCTCTGATACTTCAGAAATGGTAACAGACGGTTTTAGCCTTTCTAGCGATCAGCACAAATTAGTTCACAAAAATTGAAAAACAAATAGAAATGAAAATTTCTGACGAGCTTTATGTAGTCGTGTAAGTCGATTTAATAATAACCCTAGGGGAGTGCCTGGTATAGTCTCACAAAAACTCAAACGGCCCAGGTTCGAATCCCAACAAAGGTGAAAAATGAAAAAAAAAATAGTTTGCGGTATTTTCAAACTTATAATTTAAAAATAAAAGGTCCCCCTCTCCCCTTCAAGAAGTCCATCTACAAAGTAACCGCTCCCTGACATTCCACTCTATTCCACCTTAACCTTTGACAATGAAAAACGTATTATAAGGAGAAAAGCGCCACCTATTACGAAATATCAGATAACAGCTAAAAACCTACTCAGCGAAGATACTCACCGTAATCAACATGAAACGATAGGGCAATTGCTGTTGATCATTCAAGGGTGAAGATATAATACTGGCCTTTGAATGATCAATTCACAGCAATTTGTCTCATTCCTAAGGCCCTTAATAATTTAGGAAAACAAAATATATGTTCTGTTGTCATAACATAATGTCGTTCCACGAAAATTACAATACAATACACGGCATTTAATGGTTTACCCCTGAGTTTTGGGGTCAATAAAAAAAGAAAAAGTATGGGCCGATTATAAGGTACAATTTATAAATTTGTATAATATAGCCAGTTCCCTGTCATCTGAAAAGCTTTTTTCAGGAACTTCATCAGTTTTGGCACAGCAAAGTAGAGTGCAGGCTAAAAGGGTTAATAAAATATTATTTTTACAAACTCTAGACAAAAAATATTGGGACTAATAAAATTATACGAAATTCTGGTAAAACAAAATGTATTTTTTTAAACTTAAGGTGTTTGAGGCTCTAGGTTCGAGCCCCGGGAAAGTTCTGATCAATATTTTTATAATTTAATTTTTGTTTCGTCAGAAACGCTTTATTTAAGATCAAAGTTAACGGCAATGAATATTTTTGGTAATTAAAGAAGAAATGATGTCCGTGAAGGAATAGTACACTAGCCAAACTGAACAATTGTTTTCGACTCCAGCTACGGTAGTCTCATCAGAGTTCTTTGTGTCCTGTGCATATTCAAGACCAAACATCAACTATTTAACTCACACTTTTTTGGAAATCGCATACTGAAATTATATTCTTTTCACATGTATGTACATACACTTGTATGAGTTAGTCGAAGTAAAGTCACACAACAGTTTTTATCATACTCTCCTTTTCTTACCATCATTGCTGTTCTTGTAATTGTCATCTTATTTGGATGAAACAGAATTACAATTTTTATTTTGTTTTTGCCCTCTTATTCCATTTAATCCACATTAGTCGGCATCGACGACATGCACGACTGTAGCCGTGGTGGTTAGAGTGCAGCGCTAGAAGCATGCGCATTATAACTTAAGGTGTTTGAGGCTCTAGGTTCGAGCCCCGGGAAAGTTCTGATCAATATTTTTATAATTTAATTTTTGTTTCGTCAGAAACGCTTTATTTAAGATCAAAGTTAACGGCAATGAATATTTTTGGTAATTAAAGAAGAAATGATGTCCGTGAAGGAATAGTACACTAGCCAAACTGAACAATTGTTTTCGACTCCATTAAATTATAAAAATATTGATCAGAACTTTCCCGGGGCTCGAACCTAGAGCCTCAAACACCTTAAGTTATAATGCGCATGCTTCTAGCGCTGCACTCTAACCACCACGGCTACAGTCGTGCATGTCGTCGATGCCGACTAATGTGGATTAAATGGAATAAGAGGGCAAAAACAAAATAAAAATTGTAATTCTGTTTCATCCAAATAAGATGACAATTACAAGAACAGCAATGATGGTAAGAAAAGGAGAGTATGATAAAAACTGTTGTGTGACTTTACTTCGACTAACTCATACAAGTGTATGTACATACATGTGAAAAGAATATAATTTCAGTATGCGATTTCCAAAAAAGTGTGAGTTAAATAGTTGATGTTTGGTCTTGAATATGCACAGGACACAAAGAACTCTGATGAGACTACCGTAGCTGGAGTCGAAAACAATTGTTCAGTTTGGCTAGTGTACTATTCCTTCACGGACATCATTTCTTCTTTAATTACCAAAAATATTCATTGCCGTTAACTTTGATCTTAAATAAAGCGTTTCTGACGAAACAAAAATGTATTTTTAAGTTTTTTGACTTTTGCATTGAATACATCGATGTTTTTATTTGATATATCGCAAAACATCGATGTAAGTTCTAACCACATGGTCTAGGGGACCCACACAAATGTGCTCTTTTTTAGTTCAGTTGTTTTGTCAAAATTTCACAGATATTTATAAAATAGTGTTAATTTTCTATTTTTATGAATATCATCACTAACCCAAAATATACCACAACCATCTACAGTGGTGTAGGGTATACTAATAAACAATACTAATTAATTGTACCAGAGTCAGAATACATATTTCAATTAAACTTTGTTGAAGTAAGCGAAATTTGCTTGAATTACAATTAAATTTAAGTGAGACAAACAGCACACAAGTTTACAAATGAGTATCATAGCAAAACGTTTTACGACAAAATCACTTGCTGTCTGTGTGCAACGGACGTACAATTAATACAATTTATTTGGCTGTTGTACTATTTTACAAATTGTTTAAAGCCGGAGCAACATAATTAGGAATAGAAATCTACATAAAGATTGTAAATATTATTCTGTACGTACAAGTATAGCACAACGAAATAATAATTATTTTACGAATTTAAAAACTGCTTTGTTTTGCAAAAAAAAGAGGTGTTTTTCT
Source organism: Metopia argyrocephala (assembly GCA_963576795.1). Lineage (NCBI taxonomy): Eukaryota > Metazoa > Arthropoda > Insecta > Diptera > Sarcophagidae > Metopia > Metopia argyrocephala. Next base: position 26,980,001 of record OY756208.1, read on the forward strand.
TAACACAAATGACAATTATTAGAATAAAATTTAAATTAATTTAAGCTTTTTTTTTTTTGTTATGATTAAGGAGTAAAGAATTTCAATTTATAAGATATTTAAAATCCTTTAGTGTTTAAAAAATTTCACATTTGTTAAGTTTTTGTAAATTACTTGCTTCAAATATCGAATTTTAATGATAATAATTGTTTCATTTCCAAATTTACGGAATTATTGGTTTGTTTTTTATATTTTTTTTAATTCCAATAACTGTTTATTTCTTTTTTATTTCTACACAAATTATTTTGTAAATGAATGTGCTGGAAAAATTTCAAAATCAGAGTTGCTTTTACAGGTAAAAAATTGGCCTTTACAACCCTGTGTCAGGGTTACAGCTTAGCTTCTCGCAGCACTCATGTTGTGTGTGTTAATTATTATTCATGAGTGTCGGGTCCTACAGTTTATAATCGACTCCGTACGACATATTTGAGAAGCTTTTTCATGGCAATCAGTTATTCTCAGAGGTTTTTCCAGAAGACAGCTGAGAGGTAGTCGCCGAAAGAAATAATTTTTTCATATTTCTTTTTTTCAAGATGTCAGAGCTAAGATTTGAACCTGACACTATCGTCTTAATAAGCCAACACACTAACCACTAGACCAAAGCGACTACACAACTTGGCATTACAATTTTCAGAGTTGATTCTAATAAGTTGGCAGTTGGTAAAAAGGAAAAAATTGTTACACATAAACTCTGTGATAGCGCTCGGTATTCTAGATAGCAGTTCGGATATTGAGCAACTGTATACAATGAGCTGTTAACGTTTCGTTTTGCATAAGTTCTAAGTAATTTCTAAAATTAAATTCCTTACATGGAAAACCATTAAATGTCACAGAGTAACTTTACATACATAACTGGCCTTTACAACCCTGTATCAGGTTGTAAACGACAGACTTGAGAAGCTTGTTCATAGTAATTAATTACTGAGAACCTTTAGTTATCATTTAACAAGAGAGGCGCTCATTGTTTTCATGCTCTGAAATTAACCCAATAATAACCGAAAACTGAAGCGTTACAATTTTATGGAGAAATTTTCAAAAACGTCTTAAATTGTAATTTTTAACACTTTCGGAAAAAAGAAGTGTTTAGCAAAATTGCAGTGTGTTTGACTACATGCTTGTACTTTTAGATGTCTTAAAATATTTTTGTTTGGTGCAATCTTTTTAATTCTTCAGATAGAAATCTTTTAGGCAAATATCGGAACAAGAAATATTTTAAAATACCTACTTAAAAAAGTTAAATACAGCTATTTACAGAACTTTATTCATTTCAAAAATTATGAACTTTTGAGTATTTACTTGCTAAATAAAAATAAATACAGTAGAGTATCGTAAAATTTAAGCAACTTTCAGTCACCACATAGAACTCCAAAAACTTAAGTGTTTCTTAACTTTTCCGAGTCATTTTTATATTTATATTACTTTTTCGTTTCTAACATCACAAGCATTTAAAAATGGGGATTAGAGAACAAAAACAAATATTAATTATCGAAAACCACTTTATTTTCTTTCAAAATATTTTCCATGAAGATCTATACACTTTTGTGTGCGTTTAAACCAATTGTCGAAGCACTTTTGCCACTATGAATGTGGTATCTCCAAAACATGCATTCTGAATGCAGCAACCGCTTCTTCAGGTGTCGAAACACATTGACCTCTCAGTTAGTTTTTTACGTACGAGAATAAAAAGAAGTCATTAGGTGCCAAATCAAGACTATACGGCGGATTAATTATCAGATCGATGTTTTGGGTGCTCAAAAATTCAGTTGTTTGAGCCGATGTGTGAGAGCTCGTATTGTCGTGGTGAAGAGTAAACCATCTTCATCGGTTGGTTTTCCTGATTTCTTGGAAGACAACTGGCAAACAAATGGTAGTAAACCACTCAGAGTTAACTGTTCTGCCTTGTTCTAATGGTACGGTTGAGGCATGTCCAGTTTTTGCGAAAAAAACAGAAAAAGATTATTATTTTCCATTCCTAGTTTTCTTTTTCTTTTCCAACAGAAAACTGAACTCAAGTAAACCACGTCTTCCGTAAATCGCGATTGCTTTATGGACTTTTATAACATAAAACACATGTGGAATATAATTGAGAGAACAATAAGAAACAAACAAGTTACCAGCAATTATATGCAGAGAAAGGATTCACAAAAACTTTTGAATAAAAATTCGAGCATCCCAAACCAAAAAAATCTGTACTTTTTATGCCTCAACGTCGTTTAACAGTTATAGACAGTAAAGATAGTCTAACAATATATTACATTGTTTTCTTTTGGCTTACTTGACAGTGTAAATAATATCGAGATCTACAATGCTATGACAATTGAGTTTAATTTAAATTTAAAAACTTAAAGTTCTATTACGAAATTTGTTTGCATTAAAATTGAATTTTGACTCATGACATAATTTACCTACTAAGAGAAAAAACAAAACAAAAATAAAAAAAAATATTCTATGTAAACAAAAAAAAAAGCGAGGGTGTCTTTAAATTAAATATTGAGTAGACTTCACAATTGTGAAGGTGTTGAAAAAAAAAAAACAAAAATAAATGACAGTTTTTAAAATTTGCATTTTACGACAACAGTACCATTAATTTATTTTTTAAAGGAAAACCATAAATTGCAAGAAGTTTTCTTTCAAATTTTAAATCACGCATAACTAGAACATAATGATTAATATGCGTTACAAATTTTTTGACAGTTTGAAGAGGACAAAAGAAGAAAAATAATTTAAACATGCACTACACGACGTATGATAAATAAATAACACAATGATACGCAGTAACACTCACACACTTTTAATATGTGAGAGAGCAAACTAAAAAAAAAAACTCATACGACAACATTAATAACAAAGAATTGTTGGTAGCAAATGATGCGAACAAGACGAGACTGACTTTTCAAGTTTGAAATGATAATAAAAATACAAAAAAAAGATAAATAAAAGAAATCAATGTTAAGCGTACAACAACACCAACATCAACAAAAGCAATACCGAACAATAAAGAAAAAAAAAAAAAAAACAAGAACTTGTCAGCGCCACTAACCCAACACTTACGCATTGATGTCAAATAAAAATAAGAGAAAAATAACAACCAACTTAAATACTACCACTCATATTCTTTAATACAGATATGTGACAGCTTACAGTGGGAAAAGTATGTGAAAATATTAATTTTTAATTAAAATCTGTATTTATGCAATGAATTCGGTTGAAAAACTATACTAATGAAAAAAATTTGGAAAAAAATGTGACTGCAGAAACCAAGCATGGTTTTTGTAATAACCTGGGTGCGCTGAATTCGAATTTGGGCTATCACGTTTTGTTAATTTTTTGTCCCATGCCGAGTTCGAGAAAGGAGAAAATTATATCCGTGAAGGAATAGTACACTAGCCAAACTGAACATGTTTTCGGCTTCAGCGACGGTAGTCTCATCAGAGTTCTTTGTGCTCGTAGACAACAACAATTTAACTCACACTTCTTTCAGAAATCACATACTGAAATTACTTTTTCCTCTTCCATATGTACATACACTTGTATGAGTTAGTCGAAGTAAAGTCAAACAACAGTTTCTATCATATTCTTCTTTTCTCACCATCATTAAAGTTTTTGTAATTGTCATCTTATTTGGATGAAACAGAATTACAACGAGCTCGAACTCGGGTCTCCAGAATATAGTATGCAATACGCTCTTTTTTAGCGATGCCTTCCTACCACCATGGCTGCAGTCGTACCTGTCGTCGATGTCGACTAATGTGGATGAAGTGGAATAAGAGAGCAAAAACACACCACTTCACAATACATAGTTAATATCGAGGCGTCGTCTCTATCCAACAACAGATGGGACAATTGGTTGAATGATTATTTAAAGGTGAAGTGATGAACTGAAAACAACTTGTCACATCGCCATACTGTGTAACGTAAGAAGGCTTTTAATAGAAAAAATCTATTTTCGACTTTGAGTCCAATAAAATACATGAGTAGGGGTTTACTCCCCTGAATATCGGAAATGAACCCTTCCCATGCTGTCTACGAAAATGGCTGGTCTACGAAAATGGCTAATGGGAAGGTGGAAAAAGAGAATAGAATTTTTGATTAAAATTTATTAATATTGTAATTGACAGGAAGAACTTGTTCTGAAAAGATATAATGTTTACTTTTCATGAGTGCACATCCCCTGGTTGTAAAGACAAAACAACGAAAAGCATGTTACATTGCGCCAAATAGACTTTGAGCCGTCCGTTTTAATAAACCGAGGTACTTGAATATGTTTTTCGACACTTGAAATGTGTGATTAATATAGCGAACATCATATTTAATTCTCATGTTCAGAACGTCAAGAGCAAACTTTGAAATAGTTTTATAATCTTTTAGTTCTTAAAAATCTATATTATTGATCAGAAGGGTAAGACGTATATATTACTATTACATCCTCATTTCCCGTTTTGCACTTCTGGATTTTTATTTTTTGTTTTATTTTATCATATATCTTGTAACCGAAAAGACAGTTTTTATATTAGAGGAATGACATCCATCTGAGTTATTAAAAACCAAAAAATTTTATAAATTATTTTTTTTTTTTGTATAATATATACAATGTCTATGTAAATGTAAAAGAAAAAACAGTTTTTATATTAGAGGAATGACATCCATCTGTGTTATTAAAAACCAAAAAATTTTATAAATTATTTATTTCTTTTTTTGTATAATATATATAATGTTTATGTATCTTTAGAAACCATTTTTGTCAGCTGAGACATAAGTATGTATAGCTGTTTGTTTTCTTTTTTGGCATTGAAAACCTTTTTTTTTGTAATTGCCACCTGTTGTTGCCCACTGTATAGCCAATAGACAAGCAATCAAACACTCACACACTAAAATCACCACTCAATTACACACTCTTAAACATTAATATTTCCTTCTTAAAATATATGTATTTTTTTTTTTATTCTTTTTCTGTCAAGTACTTTTGTTGGATTTTGCACAATATTTGTTTTCTTTTTTTGCTAAACAAAGATGCGTTTACTCATGATTTTTTTTTTGTTTTGTATAAAATCTATATTATTAAAATTGCTTATATGTACATATATTGAAAAAAATTTTTTTTATGAACTAATAAAAACCACTTTTCTGATGTGGGCGTTTGTAATCCCATATGCCGGTTATTAAAGTCCACGAGACACTACTAGACAAATTTGATTTTTATTTTTGTTTCTCGAAATAAAGAAATACACAATAAAGACCAAAAAACGCATAAAAATCAATTGATTACTTGTCCGCCTAAATATTTTTGATTATATTTTTTAATTTAGTTTTATTTTATTTAGCTTTTTTTTGTAATAAAAATTCAGTGATTTGTTGATTTTGTTTTGTTTTTATAAAATAAATATTTATTTTTAAATATTTGGCGCGACAATTTTATTTACATTTTTTGCTTCTCTGTGGGTATATTTAATGTTTTTTTTTCAACTTTTCATAAAATATATATTTTTATTTGCTTTGTAAAGAGCGAACGATACGTACGAATACAAGTTGTGTTGTGTCTTATTTGATGGTTGTTGTCCAACTAAATTAATCTTGGGGACAACATGGAGCTTTAGAAATTCAATTTTTCCGTATGTGTTTGCCTGTGTATATGTGTGAGTGTTTTTATTTTATTATTTTATTTGTTTGTTTTTCATTTGCATTTTCTGTATGCGTTGGCTCTCTAATGTTGTTGTACTTATATTCGCAAAACATTAATGCTTGCTTTTGTTGTTATACAGCATAAAATATGCGAAAAAAAACAAAAACAAAAAAAAAAACTGAGTAAATAAGATGTTATAAAAGAACATTAATAAAAAGCGCTATTTCTGTGTACTCACAGTTAAAGAAAAGAGCAACAGTAGAACAATATTATCAAAAACATCAACAACCACTTTAATAATATGTGATACAGTACTAACTCGATAATTCGGGCGCATTGTTCAATACAGAAAAAAAAATTATGCATTCGATTGCAAGTTAAACAACTTATGCACTTAAAATACGTTCATGGATTTTTGTTTTCATAGTTCACACTATTCTACAAGTGCGTAGGTGTGCGTGGTATAAAAGAAGGAGCGCTCGCAGGAAATTTCAAACTTCCCAGGTTCAAATCTTAGAAAAGATTTTCTCAGAATTTTATTTAAACTAAGTAAGAGATCCCCTCCTTCAAAGAAGTCCATCAGCAAAGAAACCGCTCCGTGGCATTCCACTCTAGTTAGTCTTAATCATTGATAACAAGCAACAAATTATTGGGAGAAAAGCGCCACCTATTGGGAAGTAGCAGGCAACACCGAAACCTACATAGCGAAGACACTCACCTCACAATCAACATAATATGCAACGTTGATCATTCAAATATGAAGGTATAATGAATGATCAATTTGAATTACTAATTCAAAGCAATTTGTCTCGTTTCTAAGGCGCTTAATAATAATATAAGAACTGAACCATATGAATTTTTTACAACAAACATTTTTTCTTTAAAGCCGACCAATCTTATATGGGCATGTCGCTCAATTATTAACAATTTTATTGTCAATCTGCTGAACAGAATTTCCTTTATTATAAAAAGGGAAATCGGATTAATAAAAAAAATAGGTCAGATTATAAAGTAAAAAAAAAATGTAATACTACCTGATTTAAAGTAGTATTCAAATCATCGAGTAAGTACTGTATATTAAAACAAAAACAACAATCACCAAACAATTGTATGAGCGTGCGCTTAGAAAATCATAACGTTCAGTTACTTTTTTTAAGGTTTTTTTTTTTTTTTAATTCAAATTTCCTTTTTTCTTCTTTAAATTTTACTCTTTTATTACTTTTTATTGATTACGGAAATTGTTAAATACAACAACAAAAAGCATTGTAAAGAATATGTACAACAGTAACGGTATTTACAACACTTTGTATCTCTTGTGTCTAAAATTAAGTTCAATTTTCGGAAGTCAATAGTTTTTTGGGGTCAATGAGGTCAATGTCAGTGAAATTTAAAAGTATCATAAAAACCTTTTAATGTTAATAATAATGATGATGATGATGAAGACGTTGTTAATGCATGACAGTTTAAGCTCAAGGGAATACTATGTTATCCTCTTTAATAAAATAATTTATACATAAAAACACAACCATATGGTTCGATA